>OY720444.1:82849192-83553507 GCA_963082915.1 Dolichopus griseipennis
AAATAAAAGTTTAAATAAATCATTAATTCTTATTCTACAATTAATTTTATTTGTATTTTATAATTTACAAAAAATTCGAATTATTATATAATATATAAATTATAAATATAGAAAAACAAAATTAAAAACTGTTTAAACATTTTAATTCAAAAATCTTAATTCATTTTATATACATTTATAAAATTTTATTAATTTATACATAACATTATAAAAGTATTGATTTTTTGATAAAAGGCGCTAACCTCAAAATTTTTTATTATACATGTAGGTACTTTAATTTAATTATTTTCTTTAAATTAGCAATAAAATGTAATCATTTTAACTTTTTAAATTTTTTAAAATTAATATATTTAAGTATATGTACATATATGTACATTTTTAATCTTTTCTTAATATAGGTTCGATTTTGATAAAAAAATTATGTTTGTTTATTTTTGTTTTTTTTTTACAATTGATAAGTGATACTAACTTACTCATCAATCATATATTTTATTTTTAAAATAAAGTTCCGACAGACATACTTATTATTTGAATAGTACTTATATGTATACTTATATATTTTTTGTTATATACATATATGTACACTTAAGATAAGAACCGCGCACCCTAATTAATAAAAGGTGTAAATACTGATTAGTTTTGTTTATCAATTTCATTGGTTGTACGTAATTTTTTTTTATGATTTGTAAAACACCTTAAATATAAACAAAAAATTAATCACAAATATTAAAAGAAAAATTAAATATTTGAAATACATACTTAACTAGAATTTTTATTTTTGAATTCGATAACAAAAAGAAGATATATATATAATATATATATAAATTTATTAAATATATTTTACAATATTTAATTTTAGATATTTCTATCGTCTATATTTATTTTTGTATTCAATTCTGTATAAAAATATTTTTGAAATTAATATCTCAGATAAACAGCAGTTATGCTAAATAACTAAGACCTAAAGGTTAAATAACTTTTTCTTTAAAATAATGCAATAAAATGTAATTGTAGATTGTATTTACTTATTAATATTTTTTATATTTTTATAGAATTTCTTATATTTTTTTTAAATACTTAATGTGAATTACTATATAACTTATTACAAATTATATTTATTTCCTTTAAAATTGGCGGGAAAATTATTGTAATATCTGTTAAATACATATATTTTTTTAAAAAGTAGCTCAAACAAATGGTAGGTTCGAAATGCCTCGATTAGGTAAAATTTAAAGTAACAAAAGATATTTTTTAGCGGTTATTTTGTTTATATTTAGTATTTAAGTATTGTATTGATATTATTAAACTTGAAGGTTTTTGATAACATTTTATTAATAAAAAATCTTCTACAGGGTGTTTCCTAATTAAGTGCACTGCTACATATTACACTGCATGGGTACTTATGTTATGAGTAAATAAATTTTGTGTTTTAAAATTTTGAAACTTTTTCATGTAAATGTGGTTTTTCAAAAAAACATTGGTAAAATTTCAAAATTTATGTAGAAACTCGCAATTTTGAAACTTTAAAAGGTAGAGTAGAGTAGGTGCTTGTTTTAAAGAGGATTTCTTAAGTTTTCGAATACATTTAACGGAATTTTCATAAGGAGTCTAGAGTTAAGAGTAAAATTATGAAAAATTTCATTTAAGCCCCCATATCTTGAAAACTAACTAGGAGAGGCCCAGCTTAGCCGCATACAAAAAAATGTGTCTACTCAAAAGTACCTATGCAGTGGTATATAGCAGTACACTTAATTAGGAAACACCCGGTATATAAGTTAACTTAATTTATTATAATTAAAATATGTATTTATAATATTATAATAAGTATGCGACAACATCAATGATTCAAAAACAAAGTTGAAAATCTTTATTTATAATAACACCATATTTCTCTTTCTAAATATTTTTATTTACTTTTTTTATTTTAATTGATACTCAGATATTCCTATGTATAACAAGTATGTACCGGTGAAATAAAATTGAATGTTAAGGTTGAATTTTTTATTTTTTTATATTTTGCATTCATTTTGTACATATTTTTTTTTTAATGAAATTCCTGGCAACATTACAACGCAGCTTGTGCATTATTTTATTTAATATTTATATTATTAAATTGATGATTTTTATTCAAAATAAAAATAAAATAAAAAAAAGACAAAAAAATTAATAATACATAATAATAAAATTAAATTCTTTGGTTATGGTATGGTGCACTTCTATTGGTATATGCCAAGGACAAACATGAATCAATCCCTTTATATTGTTTGTCTGTTTTTTTTTTTTTGTTTATAAAGCAATAGAAAAAAAATCAATAAGGAAAATGACGATAGAAAATTTTGCAATGTCAATATTTATTTTAAAAACTAATAATATTTAGTAAAAAAAAAACTATTAATGGTTTATTAAGAGTTTATTAAAAAAAAAAGTTTGTGGGAAAATATTAAGTTTTAAAAAGTTTTTTTTTTTTTAAAAATTATCTAAAACTTTACAATCAAAGTTGGTGTTGCAATACTGTTATACAATCTCCATGTGTATAGAAATATTAAAGAGTGTTGAATTAAATTTAGAGCTACAAAATTACTGTATAGTATTTTAATCTATTTTCTAATGTAGAATGAAGTTTTTGGAGTCATTTGGAGTAGTATTAGAATGACAATAGATAAAAACAGCTGATTATACAGTTTATGTGGATTGCTTAGATTCTTCAACAAATATATGCTTTAAATGTGAAATTTAAAAGAAACTTTTAATTAAATATTTGAAAGTTAAGACACAGAAAGCTAGAAAAATAGAAAGTTTATAAAATATGTAATATGTATATAATTAAAAAGGTACGGAACCTTCTCTGAGAAAAATTTTGGAAAACCACTGAAAATTCTTTTTTATTTAAATTGTAAATAAACATACATGTTTATTTAACATAAGCTTGTTATTAAATTTTTTAAAAATAAAATGTGGAATTTTATTATTTTAAAAACTAAATGCATACTTATTATATATAATTACTTCTTGCATCCCGAAGATTTCTGGAGGAACTTCACTTGAGTAATCTTCTCGATTGTTTGAGATCAACTTAATCTATATACATAATTTTTTTTTAAAAACCTTACAATAATATTAATTAGGAGAATGCGATGTTATACGCCTGAATTTACCCAATAAGGCATACCTGTGTGCAATAGCAGTCGTTAATGCATGACTTGGTATACCCCCTTATAATTTATATTAATTATTTTATTTTTCAGGTCATTTTAATTATCTATTTTATTCAAATTGGGAAAATTGAGTTCACACTCTGTGGATTTCTTAAATGAGAAAGCATGAATAAAAATGTCAAAAAGCTCAAATAAGAGCTGTGATGTCAGGAAAATGAAATGAAAATGTTTTGATTATGTGGGTAAATCAAAAGAAGAATTAAAAGAAAAATAATTGGTAAAAACAAATTACCAAATTTTATTTTATAACTTTTTGTAGATTCAAAACAAATTGAGGCCATGGTTATTACTTTTTCAATTAGAAAAATTTTTAAACCGTTATATTGCTGGCTAGAGTCAATTCAAATTTTCTTTTTTTATATGGAAACATTTTTTGTAAATGGCAGGGAGGGTAAATGTTGCTGTAGTAATTAATGAATTTTAGTTTTTGCATTGAAGCAATAAAATAAACTTTCCCGTCTTCAAAACGAGTAATTTTCTGGAAGTGATATTAAAATTCCATATTTTGTTGCTAATGCTACATTTTAACTTACAAATCGTATTTTGGAACCATATGTGTAACGAAGCACAAGAGAACATAAAATTTTCAAGGGTTGGCTAAGTAGATCTCAGTAGTTTTTGGTAGTTGGAAACGTGTTTGAAAGTTGTACTTTCCAAAATTAAATCAGAGCACAAGATCGTAGGGAACTACATTTACCAGATAACGAATATACTTCAACAATAACTTTGACACAAGGTTAATGAAGAAGAAATGTGTTTCTGACGTCTATGCAAAGATCTGCAGGAAAATGATCATATGACGATGGAATAAAAGAAAACAGAAGCGATAAAGGCTTCCCAAAAGTAATTTTCAAAACTTTTTACTCAAATTTTCATTCAATACTGTATGGGAATATTATTGTATCCAATGCGTTTATTTTTATAACCATTTCGTTTTTTTTTAAACCTTTTAACTGGGTGATTCAAAAAATATAAAAAATCGATATTTCCAACATTTTGAAAGGATATACATATATACATTCTGTTTTGTTCATGTTGTCCTGATATTATTGCTAGTGTTGCTAGTTATCATTTTTAATATTTAGTTTGTTTGTTTTTACAGTGGTAAAAAATTGGTCTTTTTTTTATTGTAAAAAAAAAAACGAAAAACTTTTTTTGAAAGGAAATTTTCAATTTTTCTAACACATTAAAGAGGAAATAAAAACAATTACATAATTTTTAAATGATTTTTATTATGATGAAAAAGATAAGAGTGTATAGGTACATATACATATTATCAATTTTTAATTGTAAAAATGTAAATGGAAATTAGAAAGGATTTCGATTTTGTTATATAATAATTTTTTTTAATTTATTTTTACAAAAAAGTTGATTTGTGAATTAAATTTGTGTTTGAAATTTAATATTGATATTTTGAAGTAAATATATATTATGTATTTTTATATAATGTAATAGAATAAATTGATGATGATGATGTAAAACTTGTTCTTTTATTCGTATTTCTTTTTTAGCTTTATTTTTTTTTTCAATTTTCATTTGTTGGTGAATTTTGTTTTTCTTCAAGGTATGATGATGTAAGAAGAAATTGATTTAGTAATTATATTTGATTGTATTAATATATATATATATATATAAGTATGTATGTACATATAAGCTAGTTAAATTCTGGCCTCGATTAAAGAATATAAAAGGATATTTAAAATTTAATATAATGTAATGTAATTTATCTTATTTTTTTTTCATGTGTATATTATATATATAAGTATATATGTATTATGTAAAATAACTGAGGGCACAATTTATTTCAAGGTCAACTTCTTTTGTTTTAAAAAAAAAATTTTACAATGTTCTAACTTACGTACATTTTTTTTTTTTTTATAGAAATAGGGTTGCTTTGGAGTTCAAGTTCAGATGAACTAAAATGAATAAATAAAAAAAAGGAAAGGGATCAAAAACAATAAATAAATTTAGACTGTATTAAGATTGTGCGTTTCTTAAAACCAGGGATTGAAAATAATTATTATTATATTACAATAAAAATTATTAATCAAACAATAATGCTTAGCAGGTGATTTTTATTTTTTGTTTACTTGTTAAAACTTATAGTCCAATTTTTATTTTTCTATCATTCAACAATGATTATGAAATAATTTTTTTTTTTTCGATTGTGTGATAATGATTAACAGGTGATCTTTATTTTTTGTTTATTTGATAAAAGTTATAGTCCAATTTTTATTTTCCTATCATTCAATAATGATTATAAAATAATATGTGTGATAATGATTATCAAGTGATTTTTATTTTACGATTATTAAAATAAAACTCATGCATTGAGTGCAGTCTGATATACAACTTCAAAGTTATTATATGTAATCATTTATTTTTTTTTTAAATTCAAAATACAATAATTAATTATTTAATATTCACGAAGAGCTAAATTTCTTTTTCTTCCCATTTTTATTTCAAAAATTTTAAAAATTAATTATTAAATAATTAATTATTGTATTTTGAATTTAAAAGAAAAATAAATGATTACATATAATAACTTTGAAGTTGTATATCAGACTGCACTCAATGCATGAGTTTTATTTTAATAATCGTAAAATAAAAATCACTTGATAATCATTATCACACATATTATTTTATAATCATTATTGAATGATAGGAAAATAAAAATTGGACTATAACTTTTATCAAATAAACAAAAAATAAAGATCACCTGTTAATCATTATCACACAATCGAAAAAAAAAAAATTATTTCATAATCATTATTGAATGATAGAAAAATAAAAATTGGACTATAAGTTTTATCAAGTAAACAAAAAATAAAAATCACATTTTAAGCATTATTGTTTGATTAATAATTTTTTAACTTATAATCATTACAGTCTCTGCTTAAAACTTATTTTATCATAAGCCTTGTTTTCTAACAACTTCTATGTTTTAAAACTTCTGTAATAATAATAATTTTTAATTTAAATGTTTTAATTAATTATGAATGATTTTACAGTTGGACTCAAATCTTGATCCTCATTGTAGTTATTGCTAACCTTTCTTACTTATTGCTTCAAAATAAAAGATTAAGAAAAATATTTTCCAAGACAAAAAATGATTTTTCAAAAACCAAGAAAAAGTTGATTAATAAAAAACAAGATTTTGTACGTACAAATCTCTTTTAACACATAACAAAATATTAATCGAGATTTTGGTAAAATAAGTTTTTGAGATACGAACAATTGTACTCAGTTCACACATTTAATGTGAAAACAATAAAGCATTTATTAGAAGTTACTTGTATATTAAATTTAAAAGAATTCAAACTAATAAAATTTGTATCTTGTAATTTTCTTTAAACGTTTCTCTTTAATAAAATTTTTAAACATATTATCCATGTGTAGATACTTATATCCAGTTCCTAATAAAATTGATCAGTAACTATCTAGAAAAAATATGTATAACCATAACAATAGACGAAGGTTAGTCAAAGATGGTTTTGAACTTTTTTTTTTAAAAACACAATATGAATTTTTGAAACTCTTCAAATGAATCCCCATTTGATTCCTCGAAATCTTGAAACACAGTCTTTTGACAGCATTTTGGAAATAACATTATTTACCATTGAAACAAGCAATGAACTTAAGAAATGTTATCATGTCAATGATGGTGAAATTTATGATTTAAGAGCTACGATTATTTTTCGAATATTAAAATGATGATTTAAGTATTATTATCATTTTATAAGTAATCTTTTTACATACTGAAATTTTCCTAATCAAAATAATGTAATGATTAAAATTAAATTGATGATTTTAAATGTGATTGAATATATTTAATATAAAATATTTAATGTTTAGCAATAAATTTTCTTGACAAATCACTATAAAAATAATCTTGAGAAAAAAAATTACATACTTCTTGTTTTTTTTTTTTTTAAAATTTTTCAAATCAAATTGCATGAAATAGTATATATAAATTTTTTAATTTGTATAAAAGAACATATGTATATTATATATATACAGTAAATGGAAACATTAAATAGTATATAAGATCCTTTTTAATCTAATTTAAATGTCAATGGTAAATAAAAGCTAATATAAATGTATTTTATGCCTTGTTGTTAAATAAATTTTCTTTTGGGCTCATTGAAATCTTATCCAATTTCATTTTAAAAGTTACTATCATCGTTCTTTGTTGAATCACGTACATAATATACATATATAAACCTACTTATGTATACATATGAATTATATACTGATATGATTACTATTGAAGGAAAAAGAAAGTATGTATATACAAATAACTTTTCCTTGAAAAAAAATTTTTTAGACTTCTATGTGAGATTTTTTTTTAATGTTCTAGTTGATTTCTAAAAAAATGCCAATATTTTTTATAAGGTCTTCTTAGATTTTCTATCTATTCAATTTTAATATAAAGTTATACAATAAAAAAAAAAACCACTTGTATGAATAAGATACATTGTATATAAGTATATTCATTATATGACAATATAAATTAATTAGAAATATTGTTAGTCAAGTATTAGTATATTATCTATCATTATTATAAGATTCTATTTAAAAAACTTTAAATATATTTTTTTTTACTAAAACTATTAGATCAGGTGTCTTAAATCTATTATATAGTATATAGTTGTATAATTTTAAATAGATTTTAATTTTTTAAACTTAATTATTAATTAATAATTAAAAAAAAAAAAAAATATTGTATAAGAAAATTTTTGAAAAATTATAATTAACATCTTGTGGTGTTTGATTAACAAAAAAAACAAAATGATAATTTTCAATTGAATAATTGTTTGTTTTTCATATTCTTTCTTATATCTTTTCTTAATAATATACTTTTTAATTGTTTTAATTGCTTGTTTTGTTATTTAGAAAATCATATCTTTTTACTAAATTGATGTTAATCTAACTAAAACTATCTTTAGATCTTACATAACATTTAAAAAGAAACTTACTATTTGTTTAATGATAATAATATACAATTAAAGCAATTCTGTTTACATAATATCTACAGGTATTCATTTAAATATTAAATAATAAGTTTATTATATATAAGATAATTAATTTATCTAAAAAAAATTTTATTTAATTATTTTTATAAAAATTGTAATAAAAATTTTGTTTAATAATTTTCTAAAGAAATATTAAGATATTCAATTTTAAAGTATAGAATTGGACAAATTGTTAAAAGTTTTTCAAAGCTTAAGTATACTTGAAAATTTATTTTTAAGTAATATTATATTAAGTACATTACAACTAATATTATATTTAGTACATACATTTTGTATTAGTACTTAATTTGTATATATATTTTAAATAATAATTCCATACTATAATAAATAATAAGTATAACTATATATATTATATAACAATATGTGATATATTGTTCTTATATGTATTTTATCATAAATTTATATATTAGTAAAAAAAAAAACTGAGTGGGTGTCAGGGTCAAAGGTATGATATCGTTATTATTAATTCATTAAATTAATTTAATGAACATTTAAATTTGACTTTTTCACACTTTTTGTATATTAAATTTTTTTTTTTATTTTTTAATTTATCATTTTTTTATTTAATAAATAATTCCACTTCGGTTCACATTTTAATTAAAGCAATTAAAAAAAAAAAAAAACTTTATTATATTAATATATGAAAAAAACATTTTTTTTTTTAATTTTTGGACTTTTATTACCATTTTTTTATTATTATTATATATATTTTAACAAAGGTATACTTAAGGTGTAAGGCACCTATATATGTAAATTTTTAATATCAATTATAGCATAAATTTTTTTTTAAATTAACACATGATGCGTGTATAGTAATTTTATAACTATATATAGATTAACAAATTAATATATTGTATCTACTAATAAGTTTTAATTAATTACTTGGTTTTTAAAGCTGCCTATAGTATACTAATTTGTGATATTAATAAATTTTTGTAAAATTTAATACTATTTAAATATTGTGAAAAATAATATAAAAATGTTTAATTAATTAAATTATATATTTATTCTATAATTTAATAGTTTTTTTTTTTTTTTAATATGGTTTTGGTAATCAGGGTTGAAATTTTAAATTTACAATGAAATTAAAAAAAAAAAAAGATATTGTATGCAAGAATGATTTTTAAGAGTATATATACATTCGTATTTTATAATTACTACAAATGTGTTGTAGTAATTTGAATTATATTGTATTTCATATATAATATTATGTACTATCAAAAAATTATAGAAATTTTTTACAAGTGCTATACACAATTAGAATTAAAGTTAGAGAGAAAATGATGTAATCTTAAATTTTGTTGTAAATGAAAAATATATATATGTATATAATTAGTAAAAGTCTTTCTATATAAAGTTTTTGAATCATTATTTACTACTAAATATGTGTAATATTAATTAAAATAACTTGTAAATAAAGTTATACAAAATTATTCTTAACTGATATATTGATATAAATATTTAAAATAATTGTGATATTGGATTGAATATATATTTTGTTTTTAAATTTAGAATTTAAATCTAATTATTCACTTTATTATCGTATTTATTTATTAAAAAACTTGTCTAATATAAATTTTAAGTCACATTTAATACAAAATGACAGTATTTTTAATTGTTTCTATAAGCACTTAATTATTAATTAAATCAATCTAATGATAACGTTTATAATATAAATCGTTTAGCTCAATTGTTTTTAGAAATTAAATATGAATTGAAAGATTAATTCATTATCACTTATCAATAATTATAGTATACTTAAAATTTGTTTCTAAAATCTCTTATTATATTTTTAATATTATTATTCAATAATTTTTTTTTTCATATTAATTATTTTATTTATTTTTAAACAGTCATTCAGATAAAATTCTATATAATTTGAAATAAATTTCAAAACAATTTAAATTATCTTTTATTATTTAAATATAAAATAATATTTTTTTTTTTGTTTTAAATTGGATCATAATGTATTTTCGATTCTAAAAATGTTTGAACTTTTTATATACATATGTACATAAATGAATTTTAAATAATTTTAAAAATAGAAACGACTCTTTTTTTTTTTTAATTTCCAAAATAATGTTAATTATTTTTTTTCATTTATTATAAAACAATTTGTTTTTATACATATATTATATGTATATATGTGGAAAATAAATGGGTATATTGTACATAAATGTATTATGTACTTTACCTGAGCAACTTATGTTATTATGAACATAAAAAAAATGTTTTTATAAAGTTCTTCTTTGTTGTTTTTGTATAAGTATCTAAAATTTAAAATTAATTAATGCCGCAAAAAATATTAATTTACAAGTTTTGAATGTTATATTTAAAAATATAAAATTAATATTTTTGAAATATACTGAAAAATATTTTTTAAAACAAGTTTTTTGAAGAAAAAAATTTATAATTCCAAAGTATCTGGCAACAACATAGTAATTTAAATAATTTTTCGCAAAGTATGTATAAAATATATGTCCTATATTAAAAAATTGGAATTCAACAATTTCAACATGAGAAACGTACTGATGAATTAGAAAATTAAAAAAAAAATATTGTAAATAAATACCTGTACTAATTTTAGGACAGATTAAGTTAGTAATCGAATGAACTTCATAAAACTTACGTCATCAAGTTATATAATCTAAATTATAACTATCCTTAAGTTTATAATTATTAAGTTTATAAGTTAAGTTAGGATGATATAATCTAAATAAACTTATCACCATATATTTAAAAATTGTTAAATAGCAAAAACAGTTATTAAATTAATTAAATATTATAATTAAAAACTATTTTTTTTGTTTCTTTGAAATTGTTTTGAAATTATAAAACGTGTTAATTTAAGCTTCTGTAAACAATAGGGGGACGAGAGAATAATTTAAAATTTATTATAATAGAAAACAAAAGCACTTATTAACACTTGCATTTCACAGATACAACACTAAATAATAAGGTTATAACACTGGATACAAAGTTTCAAACGACGGGTACCTATAAAAGGATAACTTAGAAATAAAAGAAGCTAGGAAACTGTAATATCATATATTTTTAAAATTCATTTGAGTTCACAATCCATTATTGCTATATCAAATTGAGTTTATTTAGCGAGTTCAAAATACCGTGCCCTTCTCTCTTTCGGTTTGTTTGTTCTTTTAAATTATGTCAAAATTATTTAAATTTTCGTACTTAACAAAAACCTTTCATGTAGCATTTATACTTATTTTTGCAACTATTTTTTCAACTTGTTACCTGTTCCCACCATCAATTATTCAATAATATATTCATATATACTTATATTTATTAATTTTAAAAAATGAGCCGCCATCTATTTACTCAAAATTTTAACATTTAATTAGTTGAACAATAGAAATGTATTATATTGTACATATCTTAGTATAAATATATATAATTTTTTTCATACACTTTGTATAACAATTATTATAAATGATACAATATATGTACAGATGTTTATTAATATTAAATATAAGATATTTTTTTTTAGCTTGAATCTTTTTTTTTAAATACTTATTATTTTATTTATTTATTTTTTATATTTTGCTCATCAAATATAAATAATAACAAATATTGAGAAAAAAATAAGAATATTAAAATGTTCAAAAAAAAAAAAAATATTCAATTCTTTAATTTAGTATATATACACTTTGTTCAATATTGAATAATGGTATGTATATAAATACTTAATATTTGTTTATACAAGTTAAAGTCAATTTTCATTCAAAAACATATGAAAAATTTTCCGTAAAAAAGATTAATATAATTTTTTTTTTTTTTTTTTTTTCAACCCCCAATTTTTTTTTATTAATAATTATTCAAATGGAAACTCAAATAAAAACCGAAATTCTATGGAAAAATATTATGCTCAGAAAATAAATTGAGAACAAATTGAACATACAAACATAATATAAAATAATTAAAAAAAAAAATGTGTTAAATTCAAGGTGTTTAAAAATTTTTATTTTTGGAAATCAATTAATAACTAAGTATAGAAATAAAAATTTTTTTTAATAATATTGACTTTTAATATAGTATTTTATATTTTAATTTAAAAGGTTAATTTTTTTTTTAACCTTTATAAGGTTATTAATAAATTCAATTATATAAAATGACGATTAAGTAAAGTAAGTAATTAACTTCTTAATTTTTTTGCATTAACAAAAAACCATTTATGACTTTTTATTAATTTATTATAAATTTATGATTGTAATATTCATAATTTTTTTTTTTAATCTTTTTTCATTGCTTTAAATTTTAATTAAAATTTTACTTTGTTTTACATAAATTTGGATCGAATATGAGATCGAACACGTCAATAATTTGACGTCAAGAATCAAGTCAATAAGACGTTGTTAGTTTAGTATATTTTAAAATTTAATTTTAAACTTTTAAAATTGGCAAAAAAAAAATTTCAAAAAATATGCGTTTTTGATGTAAAATTACAATGTATGTACTTATAATCAAGTTTTTTTTAACAGAAGTGATTACTTTTCAATTTAATCAATCGTATTAAAAGTTGCTATGACAACCAATTAAGTTACTAAATACTAAGTAAAGAAGTATACTTTAACACTTAATAAACAAAATTCATAAGCGCCTATTAAAATTTAAAAACTTTTAAAATATTTCTATAAGTTAAATTGTCCATTTAATTATTTAAATACTATACACAGAGTGTTTCACTTTTGTTCATGAATATTTTGACAGTTTATAAAATTTATCAATTAGTATAAAAAATTTTCCAAATACGGCCTAATAAGAATGGAAAAAGACTCCTTTGCAAAACAATTTAAAAAAAAAAAAATTAAAAAGAATCACCCTGTTCATATATACTTATATTTAAAAATCAACAATAGTGCAAGCAAATATTAATTTCTTTTATTAATTTTAAATACAATATGTGAGATTTTAAACACTTTTTTTTTATTTTATATTCAAATTTTAATAATAATAAAAGTCATAATTGAAAATTAAAATATAATTTATTTTTAGTATATGGAATCAATGACTTGAAAAAAATTTTATTTTCATAAAATTAATTTACAATAGAATGTATAAATTTATTTGCTTTTTAAACGTTTATAAAATGATCAATATGTACATACAGTTTATTTTTAAAAAGTAAGTAGTTAAATTTTCCATGGCTATAACAAAAGAAGAATTACTAATTTTAGAACATACTAATTAAATTTAAAAAAATAAATAAATAAAATTAAAGATGAATTTTCTAAATAATAAACGGTCATTGTTAGTTTAAATAATAAAAAGTTTTATTTCAAATATCGTATTAAACATAGCTGGTTTGTTTAGATAAATTGAAATTTATATTTAGTTTCTTTTAAATCATTGACCGCGGTATTAAATAATAATTTGTAATAATCATATAATATAAAAATTAATTAATTAATAATTTATATATAATTTTAATATAATTTGTTTTAAAAAATTGTTTACTAAGAAAAATTAAAAGTTTATAAATAAAATTGAATATTTCAAAGTTAATTTATTATAAAATTTTAAATCACTGTAATAATTAACACAGTATTAAAATTAATTTTACAGCAGTTCTAAGATTTAGATTTATCTTATATGGCGTATTAATTATAAATAAGTTAAGGTATTAACATATTTAAGTATAATTCATTTTAAATAAATGTTTAATAATAATTAATTATTTAAATAAAATAGTGTTTTTTCATATATAGTATATATACTATTTTTTTTTTTTTTATTAATTATTAACAATTATAAATTACCAAGTAAACGTGATCATCTTTGAAAGTTAATTTACATATTACAAAAATTTTTTACTTATTATGTTAATAAGTATAATAATTAGTTTTTAAATAATTTTATTGCCTTAACTCACTTTTTAAATATAAAGAAAAACTATAATTTGTTTATACTGATATAGTAAAATATTTTTTTTTAATTACAAAATGCTTGAAATTTAATGAAAAAAATTATTGGAATAGAAATAAAAATAGAAATAAATTATAAAATTAATTTTAATTTTTCGACATTTATTCGAATAAAATAAATTAAATAAATAATAAAAAGAAAACAATAGAAGAATTTGATTGATTTGAAATGAATTAAATAAATAAGTATCTAAATACTTATATAGAATAAAATTACATTAACTATAATACGTATATATAAAACTTTATTTAATATTTGTATACAGAGTTTTAATACTTCTTTTATTTTATTAATCAATCAGTTGTAAATACTATTAGATAAAAATAAATAGCTTGATTTACCAATTTATCCATTTAATACACGTATATATAGGTAAAATGTATTTGTTTTACACGGTAAAATACAAATTGTTAATAGAAAAATAGATTTGTTAATTATTTATCTATCATTTTGTACATATAATATCCATATATATATTTATTGTATTTTGTTATAAATATACAAAACTGATTAACCATATTATGTATTATAATTGTATGTATGTTATATATGTACAATTCATTAAATTTTAATTATGTTTGCTAGAAATCAATGATCTGATTAACATAAAAGACGCCATCATCATTATTCATCTGAGTATCTATAGATACATCATATAGTTATTGGGCTATTTTTTTATATGTACATAACAATTGAATAAAAATTAAATTGTTTAAAGAAAACTATGATTCATTCAATTTACATAATATCTTAATATTATATATAAGTACGTAGATAGATGTATGTTACTTTTTTTTTTATAATTACCATATTTCTGTAGAATTTTGAATATCATTTCAAATTTTTATTATACTCATATATACATACATGTTGTATTTATAAAGTCACAATATGGCTATATAGGAAAATTATGATTAGCATCAATTTAACAACAAGAGAGTAAAGATATTTTGGTTTTTACCAAACAAATTGTTTTTTTTTTTCAAATAATATTTTTTTTTAATTAAAAATAATATTAGTCATCCACCATGATATTAGTTTACGATATATGTTCTTTATCATTATCACTTATATGTAAATTCATTTACTTAAATGCTTATGTACTTTCTTAGTTCACTGTCTATTTATAATAATAACATTAAAAGTTCAATAAGTAGTAAAATTGTTAAAGTCTATTTTTGATCATTTAACTGAACTATTAATTTATTTAATTGATTTTAATTCCCTTTAAAAATAAAAATTGGTGTGTCATAAAGCACGTGTTCTATGTAACTAATTCTTTACAACTGCTCTATGATCAGTTTTTGTCATTAATTAATTTTAAAATTGTAAATTTTATGTCTGACTATTCAATTTGATTGTAAAATAAATTGTTTAAAAAATATTTTGCTAAATTATCATTATTTAAGTCTGCTGTTAGACTGTAATCTAAAAATAATAAATAAAATAGTTAGAATACGTTTTCTTATAATAAGTTTTAATCAACTTTGTGAAAATATTTATTATAAATGAAATTGGGAATTTATTCAAAATAAGTTTTGCACTACAGTGCAAGCAATCACTGAAACAATGAAAATGTTCAAATAAAATTGTGAAAAATATTTTAAAATAAACAAAAATTTTGAATAAAAGTTTAAATATTGGAATTCCATGAAAATTTATTTTAAGTTGAAGAAAAAAAAAATTAATTTTAATTTAATTTTAAAATTTAATTAAATTCAAATTATCAATAAATTTCAAAATTATAATTTAAAGTTTATCATAAATTTGAATTGATTTTTCTTTTATCTAATTCAAAAAATTTATTCGAAATGTAAGAATTTGATGATAGTACAGAGTACAGAGTTATTTTTTTTTTTTTTTAAGCGCTAACTGTTCAACTGTTCGACTAATAAGCCTGTTTATACCATATGTACATGTTGGAACAGGGAGTCCTATTATATTCGTGTTATTAGAATTGGTCATATTGAATTATACATACAATTTAAACATGAGATAGTACTTGAAAAGTTTTTTCACTTTTCCTGATATTCAAACCCGGTCTTTCGCATGATAGGTCGGCACTGAACCACTGTGCCCCACAGCCGTTTATATACAATCACTTTTTGCTTCAATGTTAAAATAAATTTACAGTAGGAAGTTGTGTAAAGTGAACAAACGAAAAGCTTGTGTTTTTCAACTTTAGTTATAAAACTATAAAAATCAGTACACACTGCCAGTTTAACTGAAATATTATGGCACATTACTGATGTGAAATATTCAAAAAAATTCTTCTATCAGTTTTATTTAAGCTAATCAATTATTTCATATAAACACATCAATTATTCCATGATTGTTGTTCTGTAAATTATTTCGAAAAGGGGAAAAAACTGGATATTGGTAAAACTGACCACCACTCAAATAATTCACACATACTTATTAATTTGCATATGAAATTTCTTGGTTTTTTCAAACCAGTCTTTTTATTGTTAATAAAAAACCAAATTGATAAAACTCAAAAAAAAACTTATTGTTTATTTGATTGGGGAATTCCGAGTATTTATTTATTTATTTTTAATTTAAATTCAAGTTTCTTTCACATATATTTCACATAGGTACATTATAGATAGATTTATATGTTATTTAAAGTCCTATATATAGTGAATATAGTTGATATTGTATAGAGACTATAGATTATAGAACATCCGTGATAAATGCGTTAAAATTCATATAGTAAATATTGCCTATAGCTTTTTAATTTAAAATTCGTAAATATTATTTTAGCAATTTAATTCATTTCTATAGATTTATCAAATTTTTTCATGACTTTTGTGAGAAATTATTTTTGTCGTTGAAATAATTAAAAAAATTAACAAATAACTAAAAATAATTATTGAGAAAATAAAAAAAAAAAACACACAATACACGTGTTTTCAAGTCATGTCAACAATAACTTTAATTCACATTTTCAATTCAAAAAAGTAATTAAAAAGGTCAAAATGTATATCGTAAAATCACCAGAGTATGTACTACCATTTTTTTTTTTCAAATTAAAATGGTAATAAAAATAGAATAAAAGAGCATTTTTTTTTAAATTTAATGAAATTTTGTAGTCACGCTAAAAAACATGAGAATTTCATTTTATTAAAAAGTTTCTTACAAAGTTTATCTTAAAAAAAAAAAAAATAACTCTTATAGATGGTACCCTTCAAAGTACTTCAGATTTCATTAATGGAAAATTCCAAGTTTTTCGAAAATCAGATTTAAAATTTTGAACGATTTTTTTTAGTCCATTAGTTTTTTCAGAAGATTCAGAAAAATAATTTTCTGAAGTGTTGGATATTTTCTACCACACTCTGTTGGTTTCGATTTGATTAGAATTTTCTAACAGGCATTCTAAAAATAATAAAAATTACTTATTAGTTTTTTTGGACTACGACAAGTACTTTTATATAATAGGCCTTTTTCCTAAAACGTCAAAAATTTGCGAATCATCTGTTGACGAATTTTGCAGTAACAATTTAATAATTAAACAATTGCGTAAATTGAATTTCTGATTGATGCGTCAAAAAAGTTTATGAATTTGTGACTTTCATCATCGTGACTATGACAAGTACTTTTATGATAGGCCTTTTTCTTAAACGTCAACAATTTGACGATCATCTGTTCATGACTCTTGCTGTAGCAATTTAATAATTCCACAATTGCGTAAATCTTCGCAATATTATGACTAATAAACATAATTTGAATTTCTGATTGACGCGTCAATAAAGTTTATGAATTTGTGACTTTGACAACCATCGTACTTTTGACGTTTTAGAAAACTTCCATAAGTAATGGCACTGCTTCATATTTCAAAGATAAAAATTGTTTAATAAAGGGTTTGTTTTTTTTTTGTTTTTTTTTGCATTTGGGTGTTACAATTATTTTAAAATTTCCGTATTTTTTGCAAAAAAAAGTACATGTGACCAGGGTTGCCATTCAGAAAAAAATTTTGTTACCAAATTGGTTTTAAAAAGTTACCAAATTGATAAAAAAGTTACCAAAATACCTTGGATACAATGCTTTTGCCTGATATTAAAATATATTAAAATAAACAAAACAATTATTCATATATGCAACATAAAAACACAAACAAAACAATTCATATATATACGTATACATAAAAACGAAGTTTAAGTTGATGGATCTGATTGTTCACAATCCCCTACACCCAATCCACTTACTCGGGCCCTAGTAGATTCATTATCTTCTTCTACTTCAATAACCCGGATATTTTTCACAAGATATCTGCAGAAAATAGTTCGTTATTTGTATATTAAATTATTTTAACAAATTTATTAATAAACTTTCCATTCTAAAGAATCGTAAAAAAGTTTTTAAGATATTTATACAAAGTTTGATTGAAATAAATTTATAAAAATTAAGTTTTAAAAAAAAAGGGTTTCAGAAATTTACAATGTTAACCTTTAAATAAAATATAATTTAAAATAAAACACGAAATTCAACAATATAACTCGAATCTAAATAATATTTCGCTTAAATTTTAATGTTCAAACAATAAATACTATTTATTAACTACTTATGTTTTATTACGCTCATAACAAAATCAATATCGCGTATAGATAGACGCGATTTGAGCGATTTGCAGTTACACAACCAAATTCATTGTTTTGTAGGTACATATGTATAATATAATTTAGAATTAGGTAGGTAGGTTTAACTATGATCTTAATTATATTTTGAAGTTATTAAAAAATTACCAAATCACCAAAAATATTACCAACTTACCAAAACCAAAATAATTTTTAAAAAATTACCAATTTTGGTAGAAAATTACCAAAGTGGCAACTCTGCATGTGACTATATAGTCTTTAGTTGAGTTGCTTGATTAAAGCTAAGTGACTTTACGGTATTATTTTCTTCATGTCGATTTTTATATCTTAAAAAAAACTTTTTTTTTATTTACAAAAAATTGAAAAATAAAGAACACAAACAAAAAAAACAATAAACAATTTAAATATTAAAACAAAAAAAAAAAATATTTACAAAAGAAATTTTACAAATATAATAACAAATAAAAAAACGCGGGAATTTTGTGCTTCACTTATTTAATTTAATTGTTTTTTCATATTACATATTTTATAAATTGGAAATACAGTGATCGTAAATAAAAATAAAATATATGTTTCCTACATTTCATTTCAATGACAAATAAAATGTCAAATTATTTTATTTATGACATTTTTGATTTTTTTTTTTTACTTATAATATTAAAATATTATTGAATGCAATATAGCTGTACAATTTTAAATTGGTAGAAGTTAAAAAATTGTTTTTTATATTTTTTTCAACCAAACGCGTAATGAAATCATTAAGTGACATTATTAAATATTAAATTTTGGTAATGAAAAAAACTGCGTTTTAAACTGACGATAAAGTGACTTTTGTTAAATTTTTTGACATCTCTAGTCAAGGGTTAAATATGTCTTTACTAAAACAACAAAAGGTTGAGAAAACAACTAAATGAAATTTAACCCTTTGCTTGTGGTTTGCAAAGATAAAGTATTCTTAAAGTTGTGCAAACAACTTTCAGGAGGAGATGTCAAAAATGTCCGGCAAGTTGACAATTGTTTACAATGTAAGAAAAAATTAAAAAGAAAATAATAAAGCGATTCAAAGCAACGGTGATGGTAAAAAGTTAATCCATTATACATGCACTAGATTGAAATTTGAGAAGTTCTAAGATTGCTTAGAGGATGCTGATAAAAAGTGGATGTGTAAGATGAAAACTCAATGTACGCTTTGCATGCCTCGCTTGCTTCTTACACTTTGATGTCTGCATTAAAATACATTATTTCTTATGTAACTAGGCCCAATAAACAAACTATAAAGTAAAGCGAATAATGTTTTCAAAATTTTGAATTGAAAAATTTTCAATTACTCGTTTGCTTTTTACGCTTTTGACATTAAATTTTGACAAATACATTTTTTAAATTCAAAATTTACATGAAGTACACAAGTGATGTTTTTTTGTTCACGTTTATAAAAAAAAGAATACGTAGATATCTATAATTAGAAATAAAAAATATTTTTTACAAAAAAATTAAAAAATTAATCTTATTTCGAATTTAACATAAATGTAATTAATACGAAATATTTTATTTTCTTTTTGACATATGACACACATAGTACCTATTTGTAAACAACCTTAAAAAAATTACTTATAAAATATGTCAAAATGTCTGTTTTTAAGTTTTATTTGGGTCATAGTTGCTTTGTTTGCTTTTCTTCATCTGTAAAAATAAGCATTTGAAGCAAGCAAAGCGTTCATTCTGTTTCACCTTTGCAATTAATATGAGTGGTGTTGATGAATCAAATTTAAGACTTGAGCAATTTCAACAAAAGTACAATCTCCAAAAGTAGAGTCATCATTAGCAAATGTAAAATAATAATGAAGAAGCTGAATGAAATAGTAGGAGTTAACGGATTTATTATCAGAAATTTGAAAAACAAAATGAGGTCTATGAAAAATCTGATTAATAATCTAATCAAAGAAACTATCAAAACCAATTTTAGAAACTTAATATCATTTAAAGTTTTTTTTTTCAAAAGAATAACGGCATTAACATAACACTCCATAAGCTTAGATAAATCATGAAAAGTAGCATAATGACAGTAACAAAAACTGACATATTGGGTTTTCCAGTCACAGCAGCGGCACGCTTCGTTTGTGACTGTATACACGTAAATAAAACGTTTGGATTAACAACTAATTTCTACTGATAATTTAAATACGTGCAAATTTTTTATAAAATCACCAGTATTACTTAATTATTTATATTGTAAAAGTTATTTATTTGAAAATTGTCAAAATAAACTCTATTCTAATCAATTTTAAACGTCAATTAACTTAGACATTAATTTAAAATGATAAAATTTCCAAAAAAACAACAACAAGTAACTATCTCTAAACTAATAAAAAATTCAATTTAAATAAAATTTAAATATAAATTCGTGAACACGTTATTTTAGATCGATATAAATAATATACCTAGTTTAATAAGGTATTTTATATTCAATATGGTCATTAAAAATGCAACAAAGTAAACAATTCAAAATTTGGGAAAGTTGCAAATTTTGTTTTAGCAAAAAATTTTTCACCTTTTAAAAAAGCCCAACTATACCTGAAAAATCAAAATTATGTATATTATAGTGATTTATATGCATTAAAACGTGTCGTGTTTATTTTCATGGCAGCTAATATGTATAAATTTGAAAATATTAGTTTTATTTCATTTTTATGGATAATATAAATGCATATTTAATATTATTCAATTTTTTTGCTTGTTTTTTATAAAAAACTTAATAATAAATTATAATCAAATATAAAATTTTTTTAAATAATAATAATAAAATCAATTAATATTATTAATATTATAGATAAATTTATATGATTGATATCTAATAAGAAATGACATTAGAATTAAGTGATTTAAGATGGTAAGTGATAGATGGTGAATTCTATTTCTAATAAATTAAAAATAATTTTTTGTATACTTTTTAAGCATTAATAGTTCAACTGTTAGACTAATAAGCCTGTTTACAACCATATAGGTACATGTTGGAACAGGGGTCATATTATATTCGTGTTATTAGAATTGGTCATATTGAATTCCATATAAAATTTAAACATGAGATAGTACTTGGCCTTATAACATATAGAAACGTCTTAGATTTTCAATAGTCACAATTCTAATTTTTGTTTATATGGTAATATTTTGTATTTGAGTTATATGGTATTCTATATCTGTGAGTTATATTATTCAATTAAATTATTTGTTTATACTTTGCATTTGTTTATATTGTTATATTAATGAATTTTTTCTTAAAGATATATAATTATTAAATATTGATTATGCCATTAATTTGAACCCAAAGGCGAATGGTACCTGAGTCGAGTCGAAAATCAGTTTTTTCACTTTTCCTGGGATTCGAACCCGGGCCTTTCGTATGAAAGGTCGGCACTCAACCACTGTGCCACCATGCCGTTAATCATTTTACTTTCTATAAGAGAATCCGATCACCACATATTCATTTCTTCAACTTGTCTTCAATAATTTTTAATTTCATTCCTTATTTTTGGTTTGGAGTGCTTTTACTTTTCCAACACTTCTCTGTCATGAGGATTCCATTCTGGTGCTTGGTCATTTACTGTTGGTATTAAGTCTAAGTGCCTTAGAATGTGAATTATTTATTTGTACCTTCTTATTTGGACTTATTCATTATACGTCTTTTCCAGAATATGCATATCATTATTCTCAAAATCACATTCCCAAAGATTTATGATTTCTGTAGAGTACTTTTGAATATTTGCCAAGTTTTATTTGCGTACAGCGACGCCGAATTAACGGGTATGTTGAAGATTCTGATATTTGTTTTCCGTGCGAAAGATGTGCATTGCCTTCCATATGTTGTCCATTATCATACGTATGCACTTCGGTATTTTTTTCTCTAATTGTTGCACCAATAGTTATTGTGTGGCAATATGGTTACTGTAGTACTCACATTCTGATACTGTACTTCAATTTTGGGTATTCTGTAAAAACATTTTACACTTGGTTTATGTTTTAGACTTTCATATACTTAATCTTACATGTTGAAATAATTTTTAAATCCTACACTAAAAATACGTATATGGGCTACAAACACCATAATAATTATATCTAGGTATGGAGTTTGCAACCACCAAACGGAAGCAACTTAAATAAATAGAAAATTATATATAAACCCCTATTCTAAATTCCCTCGTAGATTTTCTACGAAAAAATGGCTACACTACGAACCAAGAGTTTTAGTGATTCTAAATTCCCTCGTAGAAAATTAAATTTGCAATGCCAACTTTGACGTTTGAATTCATTTTTTATGTTATATTTGAATTCATATGTTTTCAATTTTGTAGCAATAATTTTTGAAGAATATTTTGAAAAAAGATTTAAATATTTTTATAAAAGAAAAATTAACTAAACAATTAAATAAAAATGTAAATTCATTTAAAACTTTTTATTTATATGTACAGAAGTGAACTCATCCCGAAATAATATGAAGTACGAATATGGTACGAATGAATATTTCTTTTGTAGATTTTTGCAGTTTTCGTATCGTTAAGTCGGAATTGAGAATCACTTTTTCGTAAATTATCTCCGACTTAGCCGTACGAGGGAATTTAGAATAGGGGTGATATTCTTGATCAGCGTCATCTCCTAATTCGATTTAAAAAATTTCTAACGTCCTTTTGCCCTTACGTTCGTACGTTAATTTACAAAATTATAAAGTTGTATTTTATTTCATTTGGACAGTCTACTAACAAGAAAAAGTTCAGGGATGGAAAATGGTCTCAAAAATTGACCTTGTTTTTTTTTAATTAATTCTATATTAACGAAATTTGATATTAATTTTTTTATTTAAAAATATTAATAAACATTATTAAAGATATTTCTAAAAAAAAAGCCTAAATATACATATATACATATATACAAAATTTTAACACATCATAACCCTATATACACAATTAAATTTTTGTAATTAAATTTATGACCTAAAAAACTAATAATATTTTATTAAATTTTCTAACATTTCGTAATTTAATTGACCATTTTATTAGTAATATTTTTTAGTATTTCATTTTAATATAAAACTGGAAATTTTAATAATTTTTTAGACAACCATTTGAAGTTTTTGTTTTGTTTATTTTGGTTTCAAATAAAATAAATATTAATGAATTATATATATAGAAATTAGAACCACGTGAGATTAGTTATAAATCACGTGAAACTATTTTTATATTTCAAAAATATATATAATTAAAATGATATAATTTACCTTTTAATCAATATAAATATATATTGTAGGTATATATTTGTTTATATTCTAACTATGTAATATATATGTATTATATACAAATTAAATAAACAAAAAAACACTATGTTTAATAAATAATAAGTTTGTATATAAATAGCTATTATTATAGCGACATATAAACTTAAAACCTGTGTAAATATACGTTTAAATCGTCGAATTTAATTAATCAATTTTCTCATAGAAGTTACTTATTCGATAGTATGTATTATTTATAATATAAAATTTTTGGGTATAAGGTGTTCCGCCTAAAAGTGTACATATTCCAGGGATTTGTTCCTGGCTTCATCAGAAGAAAATTCATTTGACAAGGGGGATCTAATTACGGTAGTTTTCAAGATATGAAAATCGTGATATAATTTTTTTTATTTCGACATTATAAATTGTCGTATAACTCCGATTTCAAGTGCTTTAAAGGAACTAACTTGCTCCGCCTAAGAGTGCATATAATCACCACTATTTTTAAAAAACATATTAAAAAAATAAAAAATATTCATGTTTTTAAAAAGCAATTAACCTAGAAAAACAAAGTCATTGTGCAAATATAACCTTGAATAATAGACTTTCATATAGAACCGAGTCCATTTCTCTAGGACATGTGATACCCAAACAAAAATCCCCATATCCCGCAAATTACTGAAAAAAAACCTACCCTTGCTATACGATTATTTGTTTATATTGAGGTCAGGAATCATCCTCTGAAATACGTGCACTTGTAGGCGGAACACCCTGTATATTATATACCTACTAAAAAACATATAAATATATATGAAACTCAAAATATTTTTGGTGATTTAATGAAATATGTAATTTTACAGCAGGTTATAATTTAAAAATATCTGACAAGTTACAATTTTCTTAAGTATATATAAAAAAAAAAACCCAAATTAAGTTGTTATAAAAAATTGTTTATATAGACCTTACACAAAATATAATAAATTTCAATGGTATAATATAGCTTATATACAATTTAAGGATAATACAAGGTTTTTATCGATATTTTTAATTTATATCCTTAGAATCATTTTATTGATTTTATTACTGTTATTATAATATGAACAAAATAAAAACTTGTCTAACTTTTAAATTGTTTAAAGTACTTATTATTATTATTATCAAGCAGAATTTAAGTAATGTAATATATATATAGTACTTTAATGTAATTATTAATAGTACTCTCAGTAAGCATGTATACTAAAACTGACCTTTCAATTAAAGTTTTCTGAAGTATAAAACTTATATTAGTTTTGGTTTTTTTATAAAAAAGTTTTTATTTTTATAATATTAAATCAATTTTAAGTAAAATATTTTGTTTGATTGATCTAAATTATTTACGACACTTTGAGTTTTGACTTATAAAGTCCATTTAAATTAAAACTTTTTTCGATATTTAAAACAAAAAATATGTCGATAGTAAGTATTAATAAGATACAGTGCCAATATGGATCTACTTACAGTGCACATACAAATTAAAACAATTATTACTTAAATTGCTGAACAACGAAGATGTTGCATTGCAAATGCAAAAACTGGCAATTATTCTTGTGTTGACAGTTTATTTTATTTCTTGAATATTAAAATTTAACTAGAGTTTGTTTTTTGTATATATTTGACATTTTATATTTCTTTGACAGCACTTGCGTCAACGCTACTCAAGAAGTTTCATTTATTGCCGATCTACAATGAACGCTTTCGTTTCGCTTTCTACACATACCTATCTGTAAATTAGTAAAATTATTAATTTTGGGTTAAATAATATCAAAATAGCTATACAATAAACTTTAAACTATTGAATATTTTTTAATTAATGAAATTTTTAAACAAAAGAATGTCAAAAAAACGCTGCCATGTACATTTCTATGGACACTTCCTTGTTGACTACGTAATGAGAGCGGAAACCAGAGCGTCATTGTAGATATTTTATTAGCGTTGTAAAAAAAAGGCATGGACTGTCAAAACAAAATCAGTGTTTATACCCGTATGACTATATAGTCAAAGGGTATAATAAATTTGCCATTACGTTTGTGACGCAGAGAAGGAGGGGGGGTAGATATAGACTCAAGTGTATGGATCGGATCAGAATCGAAAAAAAAATCGATTTAGCTATGTATGTCCGTCCGTCCGTCCGTCCGTCTGTCCGTCTGTCCGTCTGTCCGTCTGTCCGTCCGTCCGCACGATAACTCAAAAACTAAAGGAGCTAGGATCTTGAAATTTTCGCAAATTCGTTTTTTTTGCAATAGCCGTCATCGCTATTTAAATCCAGCCATTTTGGTCCATGGGTTCGGGTGGCTGCCATACAACTTCTTTTTTTATATGAGTATTTCTCTGTACCTATTACAGCTACGTGTCTGAAATTTTGGCAAAAGTAGTTTAGTTTTATGGCCAAAGTTTCTGCAAAATTTGGTTGGTCTGTTGCAGTGAGTTCGAGTAGCTGCCATACAACTCCTTCTTTTATATGAGCATTACTCTATACCTATTAAAGCTGGGTGTCTGAAATTTTGCCAAAAATAGTTTAGTGTAATGGCCAAAGTTACTGCAAAATTTGGTTGGTCTACTGCAAAGGGTTCGAGTAGCTGCCATACAACTCCTTCTTTTATATGAGTATTATATTTCACCTAATAAAGCTGGTATGTTTGAAATTTTGCCAAAAGTAATTAATGTTTGTAATAATAATGATATAATGTTTATATAACGGTTATACGGGTATCCCAGAGTTGACACAGTCTACTCTACTACACTCTTCCTCGTTTTATTTTAGTTCAGAACATTTAAATCCCGTGAAAGATTTTTATACCCGTATGACTATATAGTCAAAGGGTATAATTAATTTGCCATTACGTTTGTAACGCAGAGAAGGAGGGGGGGTAGATATAGACTCAAGTGTATGGATCGGATCAGAATCGAAAAAAAAATCGATTTAGCGATGTATGTCCGTCCGTCTGTCCGTTCGTCCGTCCGTCCGCACGATAACTCAAAAACTAAAGAAGCTAGGATCTTGAAATTTTCGCAAATTCGTTTTTTTGCAATAGCCGTCATCGCTATTTAAATCCAGCCATTTTGGTCCATGGGTTCGGGTGGCTGCCATAGAACTTCTTTTTTTTTATGAGTATTTCTTTGTACCTATTACAGCTACGTGTCTGAAATTTTGGCAAAAGTAGTTTAGTTCTATGGCCAAAGTTTCTGCAAAATTTGGTTGGTCTGTTGCAGTGAGTTCGAGTAGCTGCCATACAACTCCTTCTTTTATTTGAGCATTACTCTAAACCTATTCAAGTTGGGTGTCTGAAATTTTGCCAAAAATAGTTTAGTGTAATGGCCAAAGTTACTGCAAAATTTGGTTGGTCTACTGCAGAGGGTTCGAGTAGCTGCCATACAACTCCTTCTTTTATATGAGCATTATATTTCACCTAATAAAGCTGGTATGTTTGAAATTTTGCCAAAAAGGGGCCTCGGTTGTGCAGTTTGTAACCTTTTGACATATTAACTGAAGCAGTGCCGTGCGAGTTCCATTTTCTTCATCATCAAATCATTGTATTGAAAAAAATTATAGAAAAATTATTTTCCTTTTCAAATCTCCTTGGTGACCAAATATATTTTAAATACAAAATATATAAAAAAAAATAAAATGAATAATTTAACTCTTAAAATAAATTGAAAGTACATAATGAAAGTTAGATGTACAACGGGTCATAATTCGCAAGGTCTATAGGTGTAAGGATGACATATGCTTTTTTCCATATAAAACAACAATAGCATTGAAAAATAAATGTCACTTATGCTTGTAATTTAAAACGTCATTTAATAACGAGGAAGAATGTGGTAGAGTAGACTGTGTCAACTCTGGGATACCCGTATGACGTTTATATAAACATTATATCATTTAAAAACATTAATTACTTTTGGCAAAATTTCAAACTTAAAGCTTTATTAGGTGTAATGTAATGCCCATATAAAAGAAGGAGTTGTATGGCAGCTACTCGAACCCTCTGTAGTAGACCAACCAAATTTTGCAGTAACTTTGGCCATTACATTAAACTATTCTTAGCAAGATTTCAGACACCCAGCTTCATTAGGTATAGAGTAATGCTCATATAAAATAAGAAGTTGTATGGCAGCTACTCGAACCCACTGCAGTAGGCCAACCAAATTTTGCAAAAACTTTGGCCATGAAACTAAACTACTTTTGCCAAAATTTCAGACACGCAGCTGTAATAGGTACAGAGAAATACTTATATAAAAAAAGAAGTTGTATGGCAGCTACCCGAACCAATGGCCCAAAATAGCTGGATTTAAATAGCGATGACGGCTATTGCAAAAAAACAAATTTGCGAAAATTTCAAGACCCTAGCTCCTTTAGTTTTTGAGTTATCGTGCGGACGGACGGACGGACAGACGGACGGACAGACGGACGGACGGACATACATAGCTAAATCGATTTCTTTTTCGATTCTGATCCGATCCATACACTTGAGTCTATATCTACCTCCCCTCCTTCTCTGCGTCACAAACGTAATGGCAAATTTATTATACCCTTTGACTATATAGTCATACGGGTATAAAAATGACAAGTTATTCCCAATTGTGTTTTTTTGTTCAATCTGAAAGTTCTAATGGACGTGATTTACTCTATATACATATGGTGTTCAATGGACAAGTGTGCATTGAACACCCTGATTTAAAAAAGTTTGTAGTTATTTTGCATTTTCTTGTATTATAAAAATATATTAATATTATTTAGATATTCTATATATAATTATTATAATTAATTTATGTATTCTTCGTTAAATACATACTTATATAAGCTATATATATATATAAATATATATACTCGTACTTATAAAATTAAAATGTGTCAAAAATTGATAATAGTCTTTCATCTTCTTAATTAATTTATAAGAATGTAATAATTTATGTACATATAATTTTTGAAGATAATTTAATGTATAAAAGAAATAAATTATAATTAGATATTTTGGTCCCCAATTTAAATATCAATGTTGGTATGTAGTTATGTATGTACACATGTTTATGAATCTAATTGGAGACAAAATTTAAATAAAACGAAAAAAAAAAATTGAATTTCACCTTTATATATTTCTCATAATATATATAATAACAAAATATATATATATGTACTTTTATACACATTACAAAATCAAAAATTTATTTACATTTTAAAGAGTCCTTATTAAGGAACAAGGATCAGTAATATACATATTCAATTTCAATTTAATTTTAATATTTCATGTTTTATTTTTTTTTTTAATGTCTAGCCAAAAGGCAGTCATTTTAAGCTCAATTTAATATTTTGTTTTTTTTATTGTGTTATTATGTTTTTTTTTTTGAACAAATTTGTATATAATTGAACTTTTATTACTTTTTCGCTGTAAAACATCAACAAACGTTTTGTAAATATTTCAATATTGCTCCAAGGAACCGATTTTTTTCTTAAAACTGAAATGAAATGAAAAATTAGATTATAAAAAAAAAAATATTTTGAATTTAAATATAAATTTCATATTATATAAGAGGATTTAAAATTATATATTTAATATTTAATTTGATATTATGTTTATATTATGTTATGAATTATTAGAAAGTTGTAAATTATAGGGTGGTGGATATATGATTGTTTTGTTGTTGATTAAATTTAAGTAAATACAGTAATCAATATTGTATTAATGATTATTAATTAAATGAGAATAGAGAATACAGTAACGCACACGATCCTATTAACTGAAAATTCGGTTTAAGTATTCTATCTGTATATATAAACATAAAAGTGAATGCTAGTTTACTAAACTGTTAAGTTGATTATGATGAAAATTTGTATAAAAACTTTTTTGGGTACAGAAAGGCCCCTATTATAACAGTCAACTATCAATTAGTTGATAGTTGAAAACTTTTTATCAACTATCAAAAAACTTAGTATTGTGAAATTTAATTGAAAAAATATTTATAAATTATTTTCTATTGTGAATTTGATAAATTATTTTAATATTTGTAAAATTTTAAAATAAAGTTTTATTTAATTGTTTGAATTAAATTAAAAAAATACATAAGATTAATGGCGCCAGTTTATTAGTATTTGGATACTGACGACGACACAGAAGAACAGTCTACAAGGAAGATGAGTATAACTAGGAGAAACATTAAAGATTTATCGAATCCTTTAAAATTAAATAACCAAAAGAAAGAGCTAGTTTTGGAGCAGATATCTCTGGCAATTTCTAAATCAGAGATCAATCGGCCTAATTATTTCTCGGCTGCTACTTACTACTTTACTCCTTAAAAAAATTTAATATTTATTAATTAAAAGTTAAATATAAATTTTTCTATTATTTTATTTCATTTATTTTAAATTTTTTCTGCTCAAAACTTTTTTTTTTCAAATCCAACAACCAAAATTTTTTCATTGATGTAATAATTGACAACGGGCAACTAGATTGTATTTCGCAATAGTAATTTTGAGTTGATGGTTGATAGTTGATAAATGAATTCACCATTTTTTCAACATAATTGAAAAGTTGCAATCCACAATTCTATTTCAAGAAATTGATTGACACTTTTTAACTACAAGTTGATAGTTGACTGTCATTATAGAGGCCAAAGAGTTTTTGAGTTAACGGACTTCGAAGTTGGGGGCTATGGTGATTAGTATTTTTAGTTTTTTGTTCTTAAAAAAAGGGTTGATTGATTGACTTAAAATTTTGTACATATACATGTTGCTCTTTGACAATGGTTTAGATATCAATGCTTAATTAAGTTTCATGCTTAACGAACTTGAGTTATGTCTATACAAATAGGAGTTGCTATTGTAGCTATTCAAAGTTCCTTGCACTAGTTCAATCCAAATATGAGCTTTAATTGATGTGTATAGGTTTGCTTATAAGAAAAAAGAAATTTTAGGGGGTCTACTCAACAAGTTCAATTTCAAGTTATATTCTGGACGATCATATAGCCGAAGCGACTCACTTTTCGGTTTTGATTCCATCCGCATAAACTTGAGACTATATCTATATGTCGTCTCACAAACGTAAAAGCAACTTATATGGGTATAAATTAAAAAAATTTTCTTTTATTATATGAAAAATTGGAGTTTTACATATGTATTATTTACATATGTAATACATTTTTACCGGACATTTATATATTTGTATTCAAGAATTAAGCAAGATATTTAATTATTAAAATGGGTAAATTAACTAATAGGCAATGCGTAAAAATTGGGTAATGCGTAATCAAATACTTATTTAAAATTTAAAACTTTTTCTGGGTATGCCAATCCCATCGTTGTAAATAAAAAATTATAAATATTTTATAAGTACATATATATAAAATATTTTTATAAACATTAATATGTTAATTAACAAATAAATATGTAATAAAAGAGGAGTTATATAGAACTGTTTTTTCACTTAAAATTTTTTTTATAATTTTTTCGAACTAAGTTATTAATTTAATTTGATAGAACAGCAGCTTATTGGTATTATAAATACTATAATATATTATTATAGTACCTATACTTATTGGTATTGCAAATATACGATATTATTAATAATAGCTAATATAAATAATATTAATAATATCGTATATTTTTAACTGGTTTATTAAAAATTTCTTTTTGTATAACCAGTTATTAAACATTTTATTTAATAACGAATGAATAAATAAATATCTATAATGTTAATATTAATTAACCAGTTAAATAAAAGTATTAAGAATGAAATTATACTTTTCCAAAAGATAAACCATTAAGCGCCACTAATTATTAAAAAAAAAAAAGTAAAATAAATAAAAAGTATGCCAAAGTACAGGATTATAAATGAAGTAGACTTTTATTTATACTTATAATGTACTTGCTCTTTTTTAAATCACTGTAATAAATCATAGTTATTTTTAAATTTAAAAAAAAATAAGATAATAGGACTTAATTAGGTAATGATAAGTATATATTTTTATATTTGGAAATTTTACAAAAATTTTAATTTAAGTTTTATATAAACAATAAAACGTATTAATAGAATTTAAAAATTAGAGTATTATATTTTTTATCAAAAAAAACACATATTTGCAGAATATTAAAAAAAAAACATATTAAGAATTTCATTAAAGTACAATGTGATTTATTGACTTAGCTACTTGGTTTACAAAAGAATTAATTTTCATATACTTATATATACTTAATCTTAACGTACCGTATTCGTATACCAAATTTAATATTCGTACAAATGAAAAAGTATCTTTTATAATTATCTTGAGATATTTAAAAAAAAAATCATAATTTTTTTATCCTTTTACGAGCCCAAATTTTAAAGAATTCGTTCACCCGTTATTTCTCACGGCAAAAATCAAGACCTTATCAAATTAATATCTAAATGCAAAAAATAGGTATTCCAATAATTGGAGAATTGTCTCCAATTGAAACTTTGAAATAAAATGAAAAAGTTAAGGAATAATTCAACTAGAACTTTAAAAGAACTGCGCATTCGTTTGAGAGAAATTGTGTACGGATTCACCCTTGTGGATAAAGAAAAAGGAATTCCAAAAATGAAATGATCTTCTAGTAATATAGATTTGTCTCCATTTGATACTTTGTGGAATAAAATGGAAAAACTAGAACTTTAGAAAAACCGAGCGTTCGTTTGGAAGAAATATAGAATGGATTCACCCCAGAACTCTGTTTTGAAATTGAAAGAGATCTTACACAATAGTACATAAATTAATTTGACTAAAAATTAGAGTAGTGTAGAATATGTTCTTTTTAAATAAATTTTCTATTATTTTTAATAGAACATTTATTGAACATTTAAAATTATATAAAGTTTATTTTATCAGTCATATACATTTGATCTCTAAAAATGAAGTGCTTCATGAAAAATAAGAGTTGGACGAAGTATTTTGCTTTTGGACTCGTTTTACGATATATTTTAAATAAAATAATTTTTGCACTACTTATATATTTTATATTTTAGAAGAACTAAAAATTTTTGTGAATATTATATTGTCATTAGTTTTATTACATTTATTTATCACAAAATGAGTAGTTAATTTTGTATAACATTTATATTATATAGTCATATATCAAGTTATATGAGTCTTATATACAAAAATTTAATTATAAATTATGAGTAATTTCAAGAAAAGAATATAAAAAACTAATTATAAAAATTTAAATATATACTCAATTTTTACAGCTCGTCAGATTCTTAAACAGATTACCACAAATCTTAGAGTTTCCAACTGAATTAGTATATTTAATTATATATTTATTAATATAACATATCATAAATGATTAAATAATATTTTAAAATCATCGGTTTTAAGACAATTATAGGTTAGGATACTATATTTTGAGGTTAGGATATACTATTATTTGATTATACTAATACTATTTATATTCAATTATTTTATACTATTATTATATTTTCGATCATAAGTGGGATATAGTTATAATGAAAAAAACTTACGATATGAGCGGGGATCGAGCCCAGACTCTCTTGATTGATTTGCCATAAGTCCTTAACCACTGTCCCACGAAGACCCCTTTAAATTGTTAATTAAATTAATTTTTATGAAATTGAAGCTAATTGCATAAACATTTACTAAGAAAAAATGTAAGATAATTAATTTAAGTACATATATAGTATTGCTTAAAAATAACTTATTTTGGATAAAAATTTAGAATGTATACTTATTAGTATATATATATAAAAAAAATTTAATAGCTTTAAGATAAAAAAATTTTTTTTATCTAATTTTTATTTTATCATTTTATTTCACCGTTTGATTTATGAGATAATTGTGCAAGTGACACCTTTTTTTATTATACTATGTACTAAAATTCAAGGTAAAAATAGTTTTAATATATTTTTGTACAAGTTATGTTTTTTATACCTATATATATATTAACTAATAAGTATAATTTTTAAATTTTCAATTTAACTAAGTTTTATTCTTGATATAAAATGGTGTTAATTAAAAACTTATCAGATTAATAAAAAAATTAATTGAGATTATCTAAGGAAGTGTTTAATTGATATTTAATTCTTCTTTAATTTAAATTATGATTACATATCAATGATAAAATAAATGAAATTATTCTTTTATATTTATTAAAAATAATTTAATTTATATAAGTACCTGTTGAAGGTTAAATTTTGTAGATCAATTATACAAAGAAATTCTTTAATATAATTAAAATGTAATTAAATATTAATGATTATCTAAATTACAAAAAATCTTTAAATATCAATATTTTATTATTTTAAATCACAAAAAAAAAAAAATTAAAACAAGACATCCCAAAGATATTAAATATGACTTCAAAAAAATATCTATAGATATTTAAAATCGATTAAAGATTATATTATATATCTATAAATAATTACATTATTAATGTCCTCAGTACTTCTTTTAATTATATAATATTTATCAATAGAATATTAAATAAAAAGAATAATTATTTTTTAATATTTGAAGTTCAATTCAAGGAAATAATTTCAATAATTTGACATGAAACTATTGTTTTTAAAAAGAACGTGTCTATTGAAATTCATATAATTATTCTTTGAAATATAAAATAAATTCTTTTTATAAAATTTGTTCATTAACAAACATAATAAATTTTAATTCAAATTTTGTAAATGTAAAAGAAAATTGTTTTATTTGATAAATTTCTTTAGATTACAAAAAAAAAAACCACAATTGTTCTCTATTTATTTTTTGTATTTCTATATTTAAAAGGGTATATTTCTGGTTTAGAGATTGCACTTCAAAATTAATTGTATCAAATTATACCAAACGGATGTATCAAAATGTAATTAAAATTAAAATGTAATTTTTACAATATCTGATAAAGTGCTAACTATTAAATTGTAAGGCTAATAAGTCTCTCTATACCATATACCATTAGTGCATGTTCGAACAGGAAGGTGGGGGCTTATTATATTTTTATTATTAGAAATAATGTTAATGAATTCCACATACAATTAATAATTAAAATGTGTTTAAATTAGATTAAAAAAGATAATTAACTGGATAAAAATTGAAAAAAATTACTTTTAAGCTTTATGTAACAACAAAAGTTAATACCTACATAATTAACGCCATCATTTGTTTTGTTTTATTAGAAGTCTTGAAAAAGTGGTTATAGTTACACGCCAATCCAGTCTTCTATATTTTACTAAAATACTCTTTGAGAAATATTACCATTACTTTGTTACTTGTTCTTTAAAAATAAAAGATCATTTATACAAAATTTCAATCCCTATAAAGTAATTTTGACATTTGACAATTGAAAATGACAATTAAAAACAGAATGATATCAAATTTTGGGAAAATATTTTATTATATAAAATTTATACATTAAATATATTTTAAATACAAATTATTAATTTTTTTCTATTTTAAGTACTTGTATCCATGGTGATAATGTATCAAAATTGATACAATTTGTATCTAAGTGAAAACACTAAATTTGCTATTAAAAAGGTTTTTTTTTTTTAACAAAAAAACTAATGTCATAAATTCCATATCATATTTAAAAGAAAGATAAATTTCCGTAGAATAAAAAAAAATACCATCCATAAAAAACTTTCCGCTTTAAACAAGTTTCAATCAATTTATTTTAGATAAAATTTCTTTACTTATAAAACCATATATATATACATATTAATCTATAAAAACTAGTACATACTACATAAAAATATAAATATCCAGATATATTCTTTCAGTATATTATAGTAAAATTAACTTTCATTAATTAATCCATTAAGATTAATGGTGGGTAACATATGATATTATAATACTTGTTTAATTGTTTTGTATAACTTAAATTAAAATTTATTCTTTCATTTCTTCTGTATAAATATATATAAAAGTATTAAGTATATGTATATAAAAATTAAGTTGTAATAGAATTATAAAAATGTACATTTGGTACATATGAATTTTTAAAGATTCTATAGCACTTAAAATCAACACAACTGATTTAAGTTACATACTTATTTGTATATTAAATAACTAGTAATACTTATTAATTTTATTTCCTATTTAAGGAGATAGATTCCCACTTCAAGTGCAAGTATTTCCTTTTTAAAAACATGGTTTTATTTATAAACGCAAGCAAAAAAAAAAAGTTTAACCTAAAAACTAAATAATTCTTCGCCATTGAGTTCAATTTAATGGCTTAAAAATACATTATTATAACAATATAAACAAATAATTTAATTTAATAACATAGCTCACAGATATAGAAATACCTTACTATAATAATACCAAAACTATCGCATTTTGCTCTAAAAACTAACGTGCCACACTAAATTTATTCCAAAAATCAAGTGTTTTCCGGAATTAATCGCACTAATACTCAATTATCTGTCAAACATTTTTTAAGTGTTCTCCTAACCACACTAAACGGTTTTACTAGGCACCAAAATTGACATTTTAATATTATGGAATCAATTGAATGTTTTTTTTTTAAATATTTTGAAAGCAAAATAAAGTAAATAAAGATGACAAATGCTTAATTACAAACTATTATCGTTTTGTTAAACTTTAAATGCATCCAAAATTGCCATAATCATCATAAATTTAGCTGGATTGTGCTAAAATGAAATATATTTTTGGCGTTGTCAAAATAAATTTGACACAAAATGCTATAAAATTATGCATTAAGATAATACTTCTTCCAATTCTTAAAATGAATTAATTGTTATAAATTTTAGTCCGGAAAATACCAAAGAGGGGAAAATAGTGCAATAGATTATGGTAAATGCAAAAAATGCTAGTGTGAAATGCAAATAGAATTGTAACTATTAAAAATCTAATTCAAAGTGGTATAATGCCTATTGCCTAGTATCTATTTCATATTTAAATTGTATGTGGAATTCATTAAGATTAATTCAAATAATAGGAATAAAATATCTCCCCCATTTTTTAACATGTATCTATGGTATTGACGCTATGGATTAGCCTAACAGTTGAACAGTTGGTATTAAAAAAAAAATGCATTTAAACATGAATAAACATTTTAAGAATAAATACTTGCACTTGAAACGGAAAACTTACATTTTAAGTGTTTATTTAATTTGTATGTGGAATTTATTCAGATTAATTCAAATAACAAGAATATAATATCTCCCCCCTTTTCCAACATGTATCTATGGTATAAACGAACTTGCTAGCCTAACTATTGAACAATGAGCACTTAAAAAAACGCATTTAAACATGAATAAACATTTTAAGAGTAAATACTTGCACTTGAAATGGAAAACTTGCATTTTAAGTAAAAACTCTTCGTCTTGGTCGTATGCACATAATTTACGACGTGATTTGAAAAATAATTTTCATTCACCATATACCTGAGGAAGTGGTTTTTACCTTTGAATTAATTTTAAAAGTTTTATATAATATACTTTGACGCATATACATGTTGTATATATCGGTATAAATGATTATAGAAATTTAAGTTTATATTCAAATAATATTATAACTTATCAATATAATTTAGTTTGAAAAGAATTCCATCATTTTCAATGAAAATTATGTATTAAAATTATTCTATTGTTCTTTATTTTATATCAATAAATAGTACAATAAATGAATAAATAATAAATAAATAATAAGTATACTTATATTGTATTAAAAAAAAAAAATAATAATATTTTATTCTAAATAAATGAAATTCAAATTAATATTTATTGTGGTGTGGGGTGGTGTGATATGGTATATGGTTTTTTTTTGATTGTTATTTTATATATTCTTGAAATTACTGTTTATAACTGGAATATATAAAAATTGTCAATTGCGTGAAACCGTACGTGTATGTGTTTTTTTTAGTTTTAGTGTCTTTTGTTTATTTTTTTTTTTTTTTAATAAATTGTTTATTTATAAGTTTCAATTCAATTGATAGTTTTCATATATTTAAATTAAATTTTTATTAGTATAAAAATAAAAAAAACAAAAAAAAAAATATACTTAAAGTTATATTTTGAGTTTTTTTTTTTAAATAAAGATTGACATAGTTCAAATATATTCTTCAATTTATCATTATAAAAATAGATATAAATAACAGGTTAAGTTATTTTATATTTTATTAATATTAATATTGAAAAATCATTTAAATGATATTTATTTCTGACATATGGTGTGTGATAAATAAAAAGAATAGTCAAATTAATAATATGGTATTGTTTTCGTCCATACTTTTCAAAATACAATTAGGTTAATGAATCTGACATTTATGACATTTAAATTGATTTGAAGTGACATTAAAAAAATTTGAATAACTTTTTTAACCTTTTATTTAATTTAGCTTAAAATTTGGTTTTATATTGTCAATATTTTGGAAATTTTTTAGAAATTTTAAAGTAACACACGTGATAAAATTGATCTATATTTAAATATTAATATATGTTCAATTTTTTGTCCTGTACTGTGCGGTAACTATCAAAAATTTTGTGCAAATTACTGTTGCCTGTCATTGTAAAAACCTTAAAAACATTATTATAATGTTTTTATTTTTCGAAAAATTTAAATAACTATCTAACCGATAGGTCAATGGTAAAGTGGCGGCTCTTTAATCGAAAAGTCTCGGGTTCAAATTCTGGGCGGATCATATTTAATAAAAATGAGGAAGAGTGTAGTAGAGTAGACTGTGTCAACTCTGGGATACCCTTATGACCGTATCATATACATTATATCATCCGGTTAATTACTTTTGTCAAAATTTCAAACATACAGCTTTATTAAGTGTAGTGGAATACTCATATAAAAGAAGGAGTTGTATCGCGGCTACTCGAACCCTCTGCAGTAGACCAACCAAATTTTCCTGTAGCTTTGGCCATTACACTAAAGTATTTTTGGCAAAATTTCAGACACCCAGCTTCATTAGGTGTAGAGTATCCCTGACATCGTAAATGTCTTTGCGACGTCGTGAATACATTGTCGCATGATCGTAAATGTAAACTTAAAAATTTCACATTGTCTCATGATCGTAAATTCATTTTACATTGTGTTCGCGACCCATTTTCACGACGCGTGTTGTTAAATTGAGTATCGAAAATTTTTTGGATACACAAGAAAAAAATTTAAAGTTATTTGAATTTTGAAGTTTTAATTTGAATTTTTGTCAGTTAAGTTTTATTTTTGTGGTCATGGAAACTCTTATTACTTCACCACAGTCCAATAAATAATTGAAGAAAAATTTTTTAACGAAATTAATATCCATTTTTTCTAAATATTAATTTATACTTTTCAAAGAAAGTTTCTGTAGAAAAAATTTAAATTTTTTGACATTTCATTTTGACGCAATCAGAATTGTAAACAAAATACATTGTATTTTCAACACAATGTGTTCAAAAATTTTTACATTGTGTTATTTTCACATTGTATCAGGTTGAAGTTTTTTCACGACATTTACGATGTCACCCTATTGCTCATATAAAATAAGAAGTTGTATGGCAGCTACTCGAACCCTTTGCAGTAGACCAACCAAATTTTGCAGAAACTTTGGCCATAAAACTAAACTACTTTTGGCAAAATTTCAGACACGCAGTTGTAATAGGTACAGAGTAATACTCATATAAAAAAAGGAGTTGTATGGCAGCTACCCGAACCCATGGCAAGATCCTAGCTCCTTTAGTTTTTGAGATATCGTGCGGACGGACGGACATACATAGCTAAATCGATTTATTTTTCGATTCTGATCCGATCCATACACTTGAGTCTATATCTACCCCCCCTCCTTCTCTGCATCACAAACGTAATGGCAAATTTATTATACCCTTTGACTATATAGTCATACGGGTATAGCAATATAGTGTATATTACAATAATTTAATAATAAGTACAAATGTGAAATTGGCAAAGGATTATTATTACCAGGCAATATTTACTTTTGTCTGGTACTACAAATAAATAAATAAATAATTTAAATAACATTTTTAGAAATCACCACTTTTGACATTTCAAAGAATATTGAAAATGTAAAAATGGGTTTCAGTTTTATCATTGTTATGTAAGTAAGTTTCATTTAATAGCACAGTAAATAATTTGCTTTGATAGCACTTGCGTTATGGCGCGATTACATGTCAGTGTAGCAGCGCCTTTAATTTCATAGCTATTCTCGTAATTCGATACATCGATAAGTTAATCAAATATAATTTATAATTTTGAAAGAAAATACAGTTAAATAATAAATAAAATTTTAAAAGTTAACAATTTAATAAAAAATGCCTTCAAAAATATTCTAAAATCAATACATAAAGTCCTATGACATTTAATAACAGTGTATTCATATATTTTTCATAAACACTTACTAATACAATGTCATATACTAATACAAGTTGTTGGAAATTTCATTAATAAAACAAAATCATTTCTATAATCAAATTCTATGCATTATATTATTAAGTAATACGTGGTATTTTATAAATGCATGTTATAAATATACATATATATATATATATGTACGTTATGTATTCATATATTTTTATAATTAGATATATTTTAAATAATGACATTCATGTAACACTCATATTAAAATGAAAATGTAAGTGAATAAGAATATTTATATGTGTCACATAACTTTTTATCATTTTAGAATATTTAAAAACAAGAAATATGAATAGGAAAATATAATAGATACTTGTATATATATATCTTTATATCCATTTTGTCTTCAAATATAGAAATTAGATATATATATATATATATATAGTTTTAATATAGGTATAAGAAAATGAAGATGAAACAAAAAAAAAAAAAACACAAATTCTTTAAATATCGATTTTAAATATTATACTATAAAACTTTGAAATATATTTTGTATACATTAATATCAAATGATTGTTGTACAGTAGAATCAAAAATTAATATAGAGATTGTAAGGATTAAAGTTAAAATTTTTTAAATATCTTCTTTTATTTTCAATGTGTTCACATTTGCCTGCATTATCATTTGAACAAAATATTTCTAAGAATGTTTGTATATGTATACATATTAATTCGAGATTCTGAATTTGAAAACATTTCAGGGTTGGATTCAGAATTTAATATACAGGAGCTTTAATATAATGTTATACTAACCTCAATTTTTGAAAAATTGATTCCTTATATCTTCTAAACAGTTCAAGTAAGAAACTTGAAATTTTGAGAGGAAATAAATCTTTAGAAATAAATATTCATACTTAGGTCATTTCAGAAAGTAAATAACGGTTTTCAACAATTTTAGCTTATTCTATAAGAAAGGTTCTAAGAAATTGTTATAAATGTATGTATTTTTTTTATTTTTTTTTATTTTTTTTTTTTAAGCGTTAACTATTTAACTGTTAATGTACCTTGTACCTGTTAATGTACTATCTAATGTACCTTAGGTACTTTTTGGAACAGGGGGTTATATTCTATTCGTGTTATTAGAATTGATTTTAATGAACTCCACATACAATTTAAACATGTGAGAGTACTAGGCCTTATAACATGTAGAAACATCTTAGATTTTAAATAGATACAATTCCTTTTTTTTTGTATTGTAATATTTTCTATTTAAATTGTATGGTATTCTATATCTGTGAGTTATATTATTCAATTAAATTATTTGTTTACATTTTGTACTTGTTTATATTGTGATATTAATGTATTTTTTATTAAAGATATATAATTATTAACTATTTAAGATTAAGCCATTAATTTGAACTCAATGGTAGTTGGGTCGAGTCGAAAACCAGGACAGTTTTTTTCACTTTCACTGAGAAAGCTCTGCACTCTAACCACTGTGCCAACCAGCCGTTTTTAATTTACATTTTATCCAAATTTTTATTATGAATTATTATCATTGTTTTGCAACACCGATTAAATATTTTTAATGCATTTATTAAATTTTATATTACCAAGATTTTACTGTACTTTTTAAAATATCCATATATTATATATTATACTTATACATAGTAGGTATATGCGCTATACTAAATGATAATAATGTTTACGTTGAGCACACTTTAAAAAATATATATATATATTTTTGTAGTTTATTTTATATATATAAAATAAAGGACATGAAGGTCGTCATGACGTCATATGCATTTTATTTCAAAAAAACATATTTTTATATAATTATTATGTAAAAAATTTATATATTTTCTTTTTATTAAAAGATATTTTAGTTTGTTATATTGTATTTTAATTTACGATATAGATATAAAAATTATTTAATTTTTTTTTTTTTTCTTTTATGTCCTGTTTTTGTATACATGAGTCGTTTTAATTTTGAATATTTATATTATTGCCATTATTATATTGATCTTTTGTAATTAAACAAACTGGAATGCCAAATTAAATTTTTTTTTATTGTCGGAAGATAATGAAAGATTAATAAAACCAAAGAGGAAATATAGAACACTTGAAAAGGTAGATTAATATAATATTTAAACTTTGCAAAATCAAGAGAAGAGCCAATTAATTTTATTAGATTTGTGTTTTTTTAAAAGTGTATTTGTCACTTGCAAATAATTTATGTAACAATATTAATTATTAAAATTAAAGGATTTAAGTTCAAATAAATGAAGGTATACCCATAATGGTAAAGGTAAACTTCATTATAAATAAGTTTGATTTAATGCTATTTATATAACAAATTGGGTTAAATTTGACATTTTTTTTTTTTTTTTTTTTTTATTTATTTATTTATTATAAATTCATGATATTACAGTTATCAAATTACAATATATACTAGACTTAGACAATAACTTAAAATTGGTATAAGAGTCTTAGCAATTATAATATATGCATATATATACAGTTATGGAGTATAAATACAAAAATTAATTGTATAAATACAACATTTAATTTTGACAATTAATTTTGACATATCTACTTATTTAATTATAAGTCAAAAGTATAATAAAATTGACAACTTCATTTTGAGATTTTAAATTGTCAAAAATTGATTTAATTAAATAGTAATCAAATTAATGAAAGTTTTAAAAAATTAAATATTACTTGTGTTCTGAAGTCTGATTGATGGTCTGAATTAAAGACTCAGCACTGAAAAACATCAAATAAAGATTCGGTCCTCACCTGAAATAGGTTTGAACTAGTTTTATATTAATAGAATTTTAATATGTGAAAACATAACTACTAGAACAAGATGGTTAAAATCTGAACATTTTGTATGTCATCATTTTATATGTTAGTTTAAATGTCAAGTATTCGATTCAAATTTCATTTATTCATATTTGTATGATATTTAGAACCTGTCTAATGCTTTTTAAACATGCTACTATTTAAAAATAATGTATTTTAGAATTATAGTAATTAAGAATTTTTGGAATTCTATGTCAAAGTATAACAAAAAAAATATAAATTTTAATGATGTTATAAAAAATATAAATTTTAATGAAGAATGGGAAGTCATTCTAATTGAGGTTCAGACATTTTTCCTAGATAGATTTTCATTTATAGAATGGTTTCATCTAATTTTTGTTTTTTTTTTTAAATAAATTTTTCTTAAAATTTTTTAAAAAAATTGACACGAATATTTTCTAGAACAAAGTCTTTTCATTTTATTTTCTTTTAATTCATCCCTAACCTGTAAGAAATGTATTCAAAATCAATTTACTTTTAAATTCTATGGATTTAAAACTCAATGCACGTAAATTAATTTAACTTTTATTTAAGGTATAAATTTGATTTTTCAATTTTATGATACGAAAATTTTTCAAAAAATCTATGACATTAATTAAGTGTGTAGGAAAATTTTAAATTTGAGAGGTTTGTTTTTTAGTATAATCTATTATGTAGTATAATGGATATAATGTGTTTTTTTTAAATTGAATCTTAAAAAAAAAAATGAATCAATAAATAGGTAAAGAAATTTTATGAATTGAAAAGGACAAAAGAGATTTATTTTATTTTTTTATTCACTTCACTTTTTTAAATAAATAAAATCTATATAAAGTTTCCCAATTACAAACACAAATTCTTTTGTTGTAGGTGTTTTATTTTAGGATATTTTCATTCTTTTCCTTTAATTTCGATACCTTAAATATAAGGTATATCTTATCAAAATGTCACTGTCTGTGAAAAGTGATTTCCGCGACGTGCGCTTACCTACGAATATTCATAAGCCATGTTACACCATCTTAATAATTCGACGCAGTAGGGATGAACATCCGTTGCACTCCTTGTTTCACGTTTGTTTCATTAGAACAGGTTCGTCCCCCACTAAGTTTCTATAAAACAGGGTAAGTGAACAGACTGTGCGCCGATGGCTAAGTGGAGCGAATGTTGATGTAGCACTGGGATAATTTATAAGACGAATAGCTCTGTTTTTCACTTTATCGAGATATCCCAGCGCCAAGTTTCTTAATTTCTGCCTATGTTTTCCCTCAGCTTTCAATTTCCTTTACAACTGATTTTCTTCAAGTTTTGGTTTACCCAAACCTCTCTTTCCCTGCGGGTTACAATCAAGCGTCTGCCGCGCAATGTTTTTTGTTGGTTTCTAAAGTGTATAGCTTATGCATCTCAATTTTTATTCTTATTTGGCATAGAATGGTTTCTTGCCTTGAGATGCTTAAAAGTATCACATTCCCTTTCCTTTTAGGACACCTTATATAATATATTGTCCGGAAGCATTTATTTTCAAATACTTGAGCTTGTTTGTTGTCGAGTGTTTGAGTAGTCTTGTTTTTCTACCATAGAGAAGGATTGATTTAACGCATACTTCGTATATCCCAGTTTTCGTTTTGTGTTTAATTATGTTGCTTTCCAGCTTGCCCGAAGTCTCACAAACGCCATTTTTGCTAACTTTATATGAGTTTCAATATCTTCTTCAGCTCCGTTTGTGTTAAGGAACTACTAAGGTAGTTGAAACATACCACATCCTCAATATTGAGGAAAACGTATCTTATGCAAAAGGAATCAGAATTTTATAATGCTTTTTTGAAATAAAGGAACTTAGAAGAACTTAGGTTCGAAATATCTACCTTAATTTGATTGAGCTTTTAAATTCAATATTCCTATATATAGTTTTCTTTTTTAAAGCCTTTTTCTTTTATTTCAATTCATTAGGGTAATCATGTCAATTGTCAGTACTCTATTAAGGTTGACAAAAGAATATTGTAAAATTATTCTGATTTTACTTTTTGATTAAAAATTGGTTTTTATCTATACATAAGTAGTTGAAAAAAATTTTATCATACCTTTGACCTTTTCAAATTAAATAATATATAATTCAGAATTCAAGATTTATTTATTCGAAGTGACGGAATAAACTTAGGCTTTAGGATTAAAAGTATCGCCATCACAAGTGGCATACAAAAATCAAACTAAAGTAATTTAAAAAAGTTCCAAGACTTTATATAAGCTCGAACCTCAAAACAGTTACTAAATATCATAAAAATTCTTTTGATTTGGTATTCGTATAAAATCTTGAAATGTAAAACTTCGAAAATTCAATCTGTTTCGGAAATGTGAGTTGAGGTTTTGTTAAATATAAAAAAAAAAAAAACAAAACATGCAAGGTAATATAATTTATTATATTAAAAAAAACAACAGTTGCCAAAATAGAATAATTTTATAATACCTAAGTATTAACAATTAACAAATACATACACGATAGTTATTGGAAGGATCTTCCCTTTTTCAGAAGAAGTGACTCATTTAATTTATTAGTTTATATGAATAAATTTTCAAAAATGTTGAAAATTATATAAGTATGTATTGTTATATACTTTCATTCCAATTTAGGTAAAAAACTTTGTTTACATCAGGTAATACCTAAAACTTTTTTATATTAACCTTGAATTTAAAATAAAACTAGGATTATTTATGTAAAATCCAAATAAAAGTAATAATTGAATTTATTAACTGGAATATTTTCCTTTTTTCTTTTAATAAAAAAAAAAAAACAAAATAAAACAAGTAATGAAAAAAAACAAAGGTTTTTAAAAAGAGCATAATTCCAAAATTACCCAATATGGATCATTACTAGTTGGGGGTAAAGAATAATAAAATCTTTAAACTTTTCTGTGAATAATTTATAATGTTAAAGCTTAATGGGAGCGTATCAAAATTCGAAATCAAAAAATCCACTGTAACCAATTCCCAAAATTTTTAAAATCTCAAAATTGAAAATACTGAAACCACATAATCCTAAATTTCAAAATCCTAAAATTGCAAAGTTCCAAAGTTAGAAATTTTCAAAATTAATTTTTTCCATATAAAAACGTCAAAATTTTAAAAATATTTACTATTTTTCATAAATAAATTTAAAAATTTAGTACTTTTGTAGGGAATCTTATCAATATTGAGATACTTTTAGTACTAATTTTAGGACCTCCGCTTTGTTTTTGTAATACGTAGTTTTAAATTAAAGTGGGTTTGAGAGTTGGATTCCAAATCAGAGTTATATGCCTTTTACAAAATATGCTTGTATATGTATATGCGAGATTCTAAACTAGGAGGGATTTTAGATTTGGTTATAAAATCAGGATTATATGCTTTTTCCAGCAAATGTATGTGTGTATCATTTAGGCAGGATTTACAGTAGTTTACAAAATAAGAATTATAATAATAAATTTGGCGGGGGTTGTTTTTAAAATACTGGTTTATCATTAAATTTTGAATTTTTTTTTTTTTAAATTTGTTTTAGTATTTTCAAAATATAATTGGAATTTCGTATCCAGCCCGAATTTCACATTTTGAAATTTGGTAATTTGGGATTTTTTAATAAGTTGTCAATTTTTTGAGATTTTGTAATCTAGGATTTCGTGATTTGGGATTACGTTCCCAACCCGAGCTTTTAATTTGTATTTCTACTTCAAAAACACTAATTCAACTGAGAGTCAAGTTACACGTGTTTAAAAATAGTGAATTTTTAATTTACCATTACTCTCTTACAGTTTCGAAACAGGGTGCAACACTAAAATATTTTAAAAATTACTAAAAATTCTTTTCAAGAATCTAATTCCTTTAAAAATTTCAAGTTTCCAACTTTGGCCGTTGGAAAAATTCAAAAAATTATGTTTCGAATAACGGTAAAATATAATACCGTATTAGAAGACTTTATATTTATATTACACATATTTATCAAGCTTAAAATAATTAACTGCCTATTGGGGTTCCGTAATAAAAATAAAACTTAAAGCTTTTCTGAACTTTTGCGGCACTCTAACATATGGGACTACCGCAGTTTAAATAGAAAAATTGTTTTTTGTTTAAATCCAATCTGGAGTAAAAATTCGATTGTTTAATTTGAAAGATTGAATATAAGAAGTCTTATACTTGCGTTTATATTGTAAACACCCAGACAGACAGATACGGAATAAAACTAATAGGATTATTTTTCTCAAAAAAAATTTTTTGTAATTATCCAAAAAAAAATTAATAACAACTCGACAAAATTCAGTAAATCATAAATTTCACCATCGATTTAACTGATCGACAATAACAACATATCTTGAGGTCTATACCAAATTCAGAACAGCTGGGTGGCACAGTGGTTAAGTGCCGACCTTTCATGCAGAAGGGCCCGGGTTCGAATTCTAGTGAAAGTGAAAAAACTTTTCTGGTTTTCGACTCGACTCAGTTACCATTCGCCATTGGGTTCAAATTAATGGCATAATCAATAATTAATAATTATAAATCTTTAATAAAAAATACTTTAATATAAAAATATAAACAAATGCAAAATATAAACAAATAATTTAATTAAATAATATAACTCGCAGATATAGAATACCATATAAGTAAAATATAAAATATTACAATATAAACAAAAAATAGAATTGTAAATATTGAAAATCTAAGACGTTTCTACATGTTATAAGGCCTAGTACTATCTCATGTTTAAATTGTATGTGGAATTCAATAAGACCAATTCTAATAACACGAATATAATATGACCCCCTGTTCCAACATGTACCTATGGTATAGACAGGCTAATTAGCCTAACAGTTGAACAGTTAGCGCTTAAAAAAAAAATAAAAAAAAAAAAAAAAAAAAAAAATAAATACCGCTATTTTTTTTAACATATTCCTTTTAGTTTTTGTTTTTTTTGTTTTTGGAATATTGATTATTCCCTTTGATGGTCGTTTTGTTTTTTTTTTTATTTTTTAAGAGTTGGACTAATTAAGGACGGAATGAAACTTGTTTTTATTATTTTGTTATACGTATATAAGTATAAAAGCTTTTATTATAATAAAAATTTACCACACCTGTGTTTTATGTTTTATTTTTTATTTTTTGTTTTTTTTTTAAATTGTAAAATTTTTTTTTTTTAGTTTTTGTATTTTGTAAAATTTTATGCTTTCTCTTTGTAAAACTGACCTTTTTGTCGGATGGATGAAAACAGATACAAAAGAATAAAAAAAAAAAAAAAAAACAAAAGAACAAAAAACGGAAATAATTTTCATATTTAACCAACCAGTCATAACCAAAAAAATTTTTACTTATAATTCAAATCGAGTTTTTGTATTATTTTTTTTTTTTTTTAATTTTATGTTCTGTTCTCTTTATTTTTTTACAAAAAAAATTTTTTGTAAATTTCGTGCATGAATTTTTGATTTTTTGTTCTACTTTTGGAGTTTTTTTTTTTTTTTTGGTTAAATTTTCAATTTAAATTTTAAAATCTAATTATTTTAGTTATTATAATTATAAACGTACGTTCAGAATTTTGATATATTAATTAAAAAGTTTAAAATTTAACTAAGTATTGAATTGAAAAATGAAATTTAAAAACTGCAAAATAACCTGTGGTTTAAGTCTTTGAATGTTTAAATGGACATACTGTTATATTATTAAAATTCGATTTAGATTTTTATTACAGAAATTCTTTTTGTAATTACTTTTTAATTAGTTCTTATACCTCACAGATGTTTTTTTTTTTAAATAATCTTATAAGTAATAAAACAAATCAATGGTTAAAACTAGAACTGGCGATTATTCAGTATTTTGGTACTTAAATAATCAAACCAGTAGCAGTCCCGAATACTGCAAAACATATTCAGTAAATTTTTATTACTTTTACTGGTACTGCAAAAAACTTTAGTACCACCCAATATGAAGCAGTATTTTCCCAGTATCAACCGTTATAGAGGTACTTACCATTCTCAACCAGTAATCAGCAGAATTAACCAGTACTTTCCAGTATCAATCAATAATTATCAGTATTGGCCAGTATTTACCGGTATAACGGAGTAAATTCCGGTAATTGAGATAAATTTAATTAAAATATTTAGTATTTGCACTTTTAATTAAGAAATCATTACTTTTAGAATAATTTTCTTTAACTAATGTTGGTTAATACTGATGGTTCCTGGTTAATACTGATAAAACTTGTGGATACACTGGTTTGTACTGTTTGATTATACTGATACTGGAAAAATACTGGTGCGTATAAGTATTTTTACTGGTAATTATAGTTTTCCATTCTCAGTACAAGTATTTTATTTTTAACTCAGTATTGTGTTCAGTATTGTTATTAGTACTTGAATATTGCCAGTTCTGGTTAAGTCAGAGTTCGCAAAGTAATATTTACACATTCATTATAGTGTTTTACAGGAGGAAAAACTCGTAAAGTTGAATTAGAAAATATTTTTTAATAAATATTATAAAATAAAATATAACTTTAATTCATATAAAAATTAAAAAATATGACAAAAAATATGACGATGATTTAATGTAACACATTTATTAATTTTATAAAATGTTTTATAGTAAACAGATGTGACTTCAATGTACTTACAATAAATTTCCCCCTTTTTATACCCGTATGACTATATAGTCAAAGAGTATAATAAATTTGCCATTACGTTTGTGACGCAGAGAAGGAGTGGGGGTAGATATAGACTCAAGTGTATGGATCGGATCAGAATCGAAAAATAAATTGATTTAGCTATGTATTTCCGTCCGTCCGTCCTACCATCATCACGATAACTCAAAAAAATAAAGGAGCTAGGATTATGAAATTTTCACAAATTCGTTTTTATGCAAAAACCGGAATCGCTATTTAAATTCAGCCATTTTGGTCCACGGGTTTGATTACCTGCCATACAACTTCTATTTTTATATGAGCATTACTCTACACCTAATAAAGCTGAATGTTTGAAATTTTGCCAAAAGTAAATAACCGGATGATATAATGTATATGTTATGGTCATGCGGGTATCCCAGAGTTGACACAGCCTACTCTACTACACTCTTCCTCGTTTTTTTGTATATTTTTGGTGCCTAAAAATTTGTTTTGTAAACTAAATCTTATATTTTAAATCTTATATTTCAGTTAATTTATATAATGGATTCAAAAAAAAAAATAAAAATATAATATAAACATACATTTACGTGATCTTTGGATTAAATATAGATAAAAAAAAAGATATTAAATAGTGAGATATTTTTTTTAGCAAAATAACAAAAATCAAAATTTAAGAATAAATTGATTTACGAAAGTATCCAACTGATCCATAAAAATTTCATGTACATATAAAATAATAGAGTTGCGTGTTTATTCTTATCTTAGTAACTTCAAAATATAAATTAATTTTGGATATAACCATTACCAATTTTACTAATTCTTTTTTTTTTCAAGTTAATATGCATAAAAATATTAAATAAATTTTTTTTTTGTAAAACACAATTTTGAATTCTCCTGTATTTTATCACTTATGATACAAAAAAAATGTGTTAAATTTATTTAATCTTCAGTTAAATTAAGGTTGAGTGACAAAGATTTGATTGCAATGATTGATTTGAATAATTTCCTTGAATTGAGTTTAAAAAAAATTACTATAAAATTAATTTACTATGTAGAGTTGATCCTGTTTGAGTATATTAATGAAGACTGTGCTCCAAAATTTAAAATGTGATTATATCCGAAAAAATAGGTTATAAGTCAAACAAATAGTGACACTAGCTCATTTCTAGACGGAAATTAAGAAGCATACAAAAACACCTGAAAATGATACAGACAAAATAACTAATTTTTAAAATATTTTATCTGAAAAAATCTTGTCTAATCCGAAAAATTTTGATTATATCCGAAAAAAATTCATAAGTCAAAGAAATATCAGAAAAAATGATTAATGCGGAACAACTTTTTGTAAAAAAGATTGGTGTTTGTCCTATAAAAGTTTCCTTTTATTTATATTAACGCATATGATGTAAATATATCAATTTCTAAATTCGGAATGTCAAAAAATTAAAATTCGGAATGCCAAATATATTCCGAAACTTTAAAATCTCTTTTATTTACTTTTTTTTTTGTATTTTCTGCATAAGTTTAACGAATTATCTCTGGAAATGAGACATTTACATTAGCACTATAAAATATAAAATCAATGAGACGCCACCTTTAATCATAAATACTAAATACTTAAAGTATTATATGTGTAGTAAAAATATTAAAGGCAATACTTTTCGGATTACTTTAATAGACAATTAAAATAATCCTGCGTATAGGTATATAATGTTCTAAAAGTTCGTATATTAAGTAAATTTAATTTCCTTCAATTAAATTTTAATTTATTTTTTTTTTTTTTTTTCAATTAATTATCATAAAATTTCCTTATCTCTTTATGAACTCTTGAATTATAATTAACTTTGTTTGGTTTTAATGGTTGTTTTTTTCACAGTTTATTATCTTTTGGTTTTTTTTTTTTTTTTTTTTTAAATTTGACTTTTTCATTAGTATTCGATTAGAAACCCCAAATAAATTGCACATGTTTTTATATTTGTAAACATATGAAGTCTCGCACATATATATATGAAGTAACACATGAAGTCCTATATATATACATACTAGTATATATACATTTTAATACAAAATTTCTATTTAAAAAACCAAAAATAAAGAGAAAATATTGCTTAGAGCTATATAATATATATATATTTAAAAATATTTTGTACATTATTTTCGAGGACAATTTTCACTCAAACCTTTGGTTTTTTTGGTACTTTTCTTTTTTTTACCAATTTTTTTTATATTTTTAGTGTATATGGTTTCTGTTTTGCGCATTGCGTATACACTCTTCCTCAGATTTTTTCTGTTTTTTGTTTTTAAATATTTTTGTTGTTTTAACTGAACCCATCCCAATAATTTTTAATAATTTTTATTACTTTTGTTATATATTTCTTTTTTATTATTATTTTGTATCATTTTTTTTTTATTTTTACTTAGCTGGCTTTATATATATATATATATATATATAGTACCCATCTACATACATATAACTTTGCCAACAATTTATATTTGTAAAAAAAAAATGAAAGTGTTTATTTGGTGCCAGTCAAAGTCAATAATTATGAATAAATTGTACTATTTAATTTTAATAATACTTACTGGATAAAATTTATTATTTTTTAAAAAAAATATAATTAATATATGAATTTTTATATTAATTTATTTATTTATTTTGATTTTCAACAATTTTTATAAATTTAATTTTAATTTTATTGAATTCCACTGTATTACCAGTTAAAAAAGGCGCCAAAAAATGCAGTCATTGATACTAAAATTTAAATTTTCATATAGGTGTGACACTTATTAAATGAAATTATATTCAAAATAGTGTTAACAATTTCAATAAATTCTGATTTGATACTTATTTAAATTTATAATTTTTTTTTTTTTATTTTGATTTATTAATATAAATTTTACTTAGTTAGTTTCATTTGAAATAATCAAACTAATTTTAATAGGTGCCTCGTTGGTATAGTGGGTAATTTGGGTTATTTATCGAAAGGGTACGGGTTCGATTCTTGTACAGGGCATGAAATATTTAATTAAAAAAAAAATTATTGAAAAATAGTTTGTGTTTAAAAAATCACCTTGGTAATCAAATATATTTATTTTGTATAGTAAAATATAAAATATATGATATAAACAAAATTAATAATATAAAGATTTTATGAAATTCCTGTGTTGACTTTGCAGTGGTTGTGGTATTAAAATGAAAGTTGTGGTATCTGAACGAAGTAATTACAGTCGATTGAACGAAGTTACAACAACTGAATACTTGGAATAAATTTTTCAACAAAAAAATTCGGTTGTCACAGTCGTATTTTTGGCAGTCACCACCGTAAAGAAAGTTTTCTTATCTTACTGTTAAAAATAATAACAAACTTTCAGTTGTGAGTACCTGAATGAAGATTTAAGAACTGTTAATTTGTATTTACAGCCTCTGAAGTTAAATTTATAGCCGACTGCCAAACTCATTATTATTCTGCGTATATGTGCCTCTGTTGAAAAGAATATGTCAAGTTTCACTGTCTTATTACATTGTATGAGGCAAAGGACTTTATAAATTAAAAAATTTATAAAAAAAAATAATTAATAAAATGTTCTAATCCTGGTCAGATCATATCTAATAAAAATATATAATTTATAACTTATTTCATTATTTCATATAAATATAAAAATATAACAGGCCATACCTGAAAAGGACTGAAACTGATCCATTCGCTTATCATATTGTATAAGTGGTAGGGGTTTGTATATAAAAAAATAAATACATAAATTAATTAATAAAAAACCATTTGGTTGGTGAAACATTTTTTTATATAAACTTAAACATAATTAAGTAGTAATTATGCTACTTTACATTAAAAAATAATTGAAGAGCGTATTTTATGTGATGTTCAATTGTATTGAAAGACTTTTTTTTTATGTAATTATTATTTTATAGAGTAGAAAAACAAATTTTTGGTTGGTTTTTTGTTTTTTTTTCATTTTTGAAATTAAACAGAAAAACTTCAATGTCAAAATGTTTTTTTTTTTTCAAACAATTAAACTTAAATTAATTTTAAATTATTTCTAAAATGTGTTTTTTTGTTATTTAAGTTAAATTTTTTAAAATTTTATAATAATTGTCTTTATTTTTTTGTGGGCCAGTTTAATTTATTTTTTGTATGTACCATTTTTATACAACCCTTACCACCATTCAATACAATTAAATTCAAATTGAATTTAATTGAAAGTCATCATAATATTGTCATACAATTAAATATTAATTTGTACAAAAGAAACACTAAATTTTGGATGATGTACGCTGTACACGAACATTATTCGTCAAAAATTTATAAAGTAAATTGAAAAATATCATTAAAATTTCTTATTTAATTTTTTATTAAAATGTCATAAAATTAAAAAAGTATATAATAGAGAATTTGTAAAAAGAAATAAATTTTTTAATTGCAAAATTTTTTGGATCTGTCATAAAATTCATATATGGTGAAAATTAAAAATATCACAATCTAAACATAAAAAAATTCAATGGAATTTAGTTTAAATTTCTAAATTTACAATACTATATAGAGTATTTTTGGGGTGTATTTTCTTTACATTATCCCCATATAGGCTAAAATTGAAAATTTACATATGTACTTAACGGTAGTTGCAATTTTAAACAATGCTTGAAGACAACCAATATAGCTTACGATTGTAATACAAGATTCTGGTACTCTGCTTCTTACTTTACAATTTACATTAATGTTTTTTGTTTTAAGTGCTTACTGTTCCACTTTTAGGCCAATTAGCCTCTCTGGTATATGTTGGAACAGGGGAGATATATATGTAAAGATGTTTGTAATTATAAATGATTTTATATGTTTTTACCTTTTGATTCTAAAATAGCCTTTGTATTTGAATTAATAACACAATTGTTCTTATTAAATTAATGATGATTTTTAATAGTTTTAAAATGTGAAATATATAACAATCAATATTAGTAATAGTTTTATAGTTTATATAAAAAATAAAATTAATGATTAATGATTATTTAAGTAATGATAAAAATGATATATTTAAGTAAGTGATTCTTTTAGTTTAATTCAAATTATGTATTTTAATAATAACTTTAATTAATTCTTTTAGTTATAAATTATTCTTTTAACAAATTTTACTTTCCACTTTTTAATTAACTTCGTCCACAGCCACGGTTTCTTCGAGAAGAGAAAAGGAAGTTAAAAATTATAAAAAATGAAAATGTGTTTAACAGCTGATTACTCCTACGACAAGTGCATACCAATAAACTGACCAACATGTTAACTGTTACCAACGTACTTAAATCTACTGGCAGAACCCATCTCATTTTCACATATATACTTTTATTATTAGAATTGATCTTAATGAATTCCACATACAATTTAGACATAAGATTGTACTAGCCCTTATATAGCATGTAGAAACGTCTTAAATTTTCAATAGTTACAATTCTGTTTGTTATATATTGTAATAATTTTATATTAAATTTTATTAAGATATCGACCAGAGTCGTAGAGGAGTTATAGACGAGATTTCGAAAACCGTTTTTTCACTTTTACCGGGAATCAAACCTTAGCCTTTCGAATAAGAGGTCGGTATTCTAACAAATGAAGAGTGCAGGCAAATAACAATCAACGTCACTTTTTTTAGAAATTGAGAAAATTCAATTAACATTTTCAAAGACTTCTTGCGTATAAAAATGTTCTGAAAGTGTCTGTAAACAAGCTTCATAATTAATGTTTATCCTATTCTTAAAGAAATACAATACAAAAAAATTAAAATAATTTAATATTTTCTTATTTTATTTACAAAAAAAAAAACTTGGTTTCAAAAAAATTCAGTTTTGTACGAAAAAACAATCAAATATTAAAAATTTAGGAAAAAATAATCAAACAAAAAATAATTTAATAAAAAATAAAAACATAAATAGTTCAAATTAAGTAATTCATTAAGTTTAAATTTTTATAACGTTAAAACGTATGGATTTGCTTAATTATTATCGTCTGTGTCCGAAACTTGATTCGAATGCGGCAGTGCTTCAAAAAACCGCTGCGCTTCTTCTCTGCAAAATTCTTTAAGTACCATTAAATCATTATGTTTTCCAGATGAAAGTGGAATTAGGCTAGTGTAAGAAGGCTTTAAATTTTGTGAACTGTTACCAGTATTTTTATATCTGATTATGTACGAATTCCATGGGCCGTTATATGTGTTTCTTAATTGGAGTGTCCGACTGTGTTCCTTTGTTATGTAGATTTCAGAAATTGGCCTCGTTGCAAATGGAGATTTTTTTTTATAATGATTATTTTCCAAATAACTGCCCCAGTTTTTGAAAATATCTTGTTTACTTTTAATAATGACAAAGGGCGAGGGTTTGACCCGTGAAGATTCAACATGATCGTTCCATTCATCAGGCAATTCTATTTTAAGATTTTGTTTTATTAATCCCATATTTTTATCACATTCCATGTAACTATGGCCTCGAACGGGAAATGTTATTTTAAATTCCCGTTAGAACATTTTTATTTGTAATAGTCAAGTCAAGTAAATAAAAACAATTCAAAATTTGCCATATTAAAAAGAAACTGACATTGATTGTTTTTTCCATTAAAACTGTGACATTGATTGTTCTTTCCCTGTACAGGAAATTTTGAACAGGCTAAAACTTTCATCTCGTTTGGTTTTACATTATTTATTGTTGATAGAACGAAAGATCTCATTTTTGCCTTTCCAATGATACCCATATTGCATTTTCGAAAAAAATTGACATTGATTGTTATTTGCCTGCACTCTTCAAATGTATTTAGCTATTAATAATCATATTTGATTACACACACTCTAATATATAATTGAGTTACCAATTTAGCTTATAATTAGTATTATATTTATACATATAGTTATTTGAATTTTATTTTATTTAAACAATGCCTATGGTTTGGCATAATTTATTTTGTTGCATTTGCGGATTCAATTCGGATTTTGTCGTATTATATTCCACAGTTAAATGATTTATATTTGTGCCAATTTTCCATTTATATTGGCAATATTTGGTAATTGCAATTCAATATTTATTTTCAAATTTAATAATTTTTTAAAATAATTTTTAAAGCAATAGTTAGTACTTACTGCTGAAATTATTTTAAAATGAACTTACCCTAAAGCACAAATTTGTCAAAATAAAAAGTTTTTTAAAAACTTAATTCACGCAATTTAAATATATATTCAATGTTTAATATTAATTTTTATGTTCCTAATAACTATAATTAATTTTAATTCAATTTTCATAAAGATCTCTTCAGGCAACAAGTTTAAAAATTTTAAAACTATTTTTAAAATTAATAGAAAAAGTTTAATTATTGGTCAAATAATTTCAAAGTAATAAATGTAAAATTTTTAAGGTTAAATTACTTTATTTTTTTATTATTTTATGTTTTTATTATAATTTTTTTTTATAAATTTTTATTTTTTATTTTATATACCTATAAATATTTAATATATTCTAATGTTAACGAGTTGAATCCAGCATAAGAAGCAAAAACTTTTAATTTAAGAAAGTAATTTGTCCTAACTCAGGCCTCGTTACTGCGCAAATACTTATATAATGCAAATATAAAATATATATTATTAATAAATAAATAACATTATTTTTAAATTAAAAATACTTAATGTTTGAGAAGAGAAACAAGTTCTAAATGTTGGTGTATTTCATTATACCCCCAGCAAAATATAAGTCCTTACTTCCCAGTATTTGGACAATGAACTGCCTCTGACTTTATTTTAAATTTGGTTTGATCATTAAATTTTTAATTCGATTTTGAGTAATTCCTTTCGGACTGTTAATGGATAAATCGAAAACACTTTAAAAAAACAACACATAATTTCATTTAGTACTTATAACTCACAGAATGAAAAAACACAAATATAAATTAAACATTATTCCTTAGACCATAAGGTCAAAATTTTAATTATAAAACTATTCCAGGAATGTAGCAAAAAATTAATGCAACATTCTACATGTTATAAGACCTTTTACCCCCTTGCTTAGTATGAGCAATTTTGGTCAATTAACTAATTCCTAATTCAATATTAGGTCAATTCTAATACATTAGTAACAATATTATAATTTCAATACCTTCCCTATTGTTCAATGTACATATGGTACAGACAGGTCTATAAGCATAACAGTTTAACAATTACCATATAAAAACAGGATCTAAAATTCTTAAGAAAAATTTAAAAAAATCAGAATACAAAAGGGATCAAGCCTTTATTATTAATTATTACAAGTTTTTTTATTACGAAATACCGTTATATAAAAGTATTTAAAGTTTTTATGTTTTAAACTCCAACCTTTTTCAACTCATTTATATAACAAAATATAATATAAATATATATATATATCAAAATTCATATCTTATTATTATGGGTCGTAAATATTTTCACGTTCTATATTCTTTATTATTTTCTTATACTTTACACACATTATTTTTCCATTTTCTTTTTTTCACCTGAAAATTGTTTTTTTTTTTTTTTGTTTTTTTTTTTTATTTTATCATAATTTAATATGAAGTAGAGTAGGCCAACAAAAACAGAAGCGATAACGCATAAAAACAAACATAAAAGAAAGAAAGAGAGAGAAAACAAAATAGTAAACAAAAGTAAAAAGGAATAACAGAGAAAAAATATAAAATCCGAAATGTTCATATACACGAAGTTAATCTTAAATAAAAAAAAAAAAATGAAAAAAGTATGACATTTTTGTGACAAGGTCTGATCTTGATGCTGCTGCTATTGTCGTTTATATTTATTACATACAAACATTTAAAAATGATTTTTTCAATGTTTTTACATACATATATAAGTACATATAAGTACGGTGATATGTACACTATACATGTGAGGTGATAAAAAAAAAACATGCAAATTTTTCAAATGGGTGAAAAAAAAAACTGAAAACTTTTTTTTTTACATATATATAAACTAAATAATAAATATGTATGTAATGTATGTAATAAATTTATTAATAAAATTAAAATATATTTTAAAAGAAGTTTTCTTTAAAAAAATAATGATGAAGGTATTAAAGATTTTAAACCATGTTTTTAATAAATCTTATTAAGTAAAGTAGATTTTGTATTAAGTTCTCTGACAAACTGTCAACTTTTATTTGGGCAAAAATGTCAAATGTCTTAAATGTCAAACTTTTGAAATGGTGACTTTTAGATTATCAACAAGAATAAAGTATCACACTAGATACTACAGTTAAGTAGGTTATACATAGCAGTTCAGTTGGCAGTTTTGTGATTTAATCAAAAACTGTCATCATAAAATCCTTTGATTTGAAGAATAGTAAAAAAATTTTGATAATAACTGGCAGTCGCATAATTGGCGACAGATAAGTGCATTTATTTTTCCTTTTTTCACTCCTTTAAGTAGAGAGCATTCAACAAGTCTATTTATACTTCTTTAATTGTTAAATTCACTAAGTTGATTACTGGGCTATAGCTATTGTATAAGATTATGAATACACAAATGTTAATTTTGTGCGCCATCTATTATTTTACACAAGAATTTTATTTATGTATTTTTATTAAATCTTATCTTATTTATATTACGATATAAATTTTTACGATATAATTATACAATTTTACGATATTATTTTTTATTTGATATGATCTGACCGGGGCTGTTCTTACCAGTACATCATTGATCACATCATTAGCAGACTCCTAAATCTGAGCTTTATCAATTTAATTAATGAAGAATCCTTTACTATTTTGTAAGTCTATATTTTGTCCGAGTCTATATTTTTGTCGAGAACTAGCATGTAAAGAATTCCTGAATTGTATAATTCGACATATTTGACATCGACTGTTTAAAAAATTGTTATAACTTAGAAGATACTTATCAGAGTTTAAATTATCTAAAAGAAATATTCTTTAGTTTTTTTGAAGCTCAATTAATATTAAACTGCATAAAACTTAGTTAAACAGCAATTCGATTTGTGTTTTTTATTTCAAGGTTTTTAATTTTAACAATATAACCACTTTTTATTGAGTAGTTATTTAAAACAATATTAATTTTGATGAATTTGCAAAGTTTAAATTTAATTATTCAATAGAGAAAAAAATTTTTAATTAAATTTTAAATTATTATTCTTTTATATAATTAATTTTTCAAAATATTATTTTTTTTTTTATTACTACTTATTTTAAAAGTAATTTAATTAAAAATTGAATATTAAGAGTTTTAATTATAATATTATATAATAATTGATCATAAATATAAGAAATTATTTAATTATGATATTAAACAAAAGGTACACAAAATATAAGAATAATTAGTTTTTATTTAATTTAATAAACTTAGTAACCCAGATTTTATATTTTTTTTTATAAAAATAAAACCAGTTATATATGTTAAGTATGATATATTATATTAAGTATATCTTATATATAAATATTTATTAAATATTATTTAAGATTTATTGCATTTTTTTAAAATAAATAAAAGGATAAGGTAAATAAATATGAGTGTACAATGTGTATATCTTGAAAATGTGGAGAAAAAATACTTTTAATGATAACCAAATTCAGTTCTGAATTATTTCTTAAAAATACTCATCTTTTTTTGCAAAGATTGGAATATCTAAAGTATGCAATGGATTTAAAAGAAAATAATAGATAATGAAAATATTTTATTTTCGAAACTATATAATTTTGCTATTAAAACCCGGTGACTGCCAAAATAAATTTCTTAATAGTTTTTATTAGAATCAGTTTATTAGAAACAAAATAAAGTATAAAAGTTTTAAAAACTAAAAAAAAAAGATCACATAAGTTTATAAGTATATAATTAAGTACTCTTAGCTAAAATGCAAGTTTGACAAATTAATTAAATTAAGTATAGTTTTATTTCATAATTAAATTAATTGTAGTATTTGCTTCTATTCTATTGCATCTTATAGAAAATTAATCATTTTATTTTTGAGTTAAACTGTGTTGCATACTTTTAGGGGTATTACATAGTTTATAGTATCATAACTTGTAAATAATTTATATTTGTTCGATATTGACAAATAGTTTCTCAGATTTTGTCCATTGGTTTTGTGTGCATACGTGCAAAGACTTTATGTCAAAAAGATGAATTATTTCTAAATATGAATTTAATTGAAAATAATTTATTAAGCTCTATAACTTCTGTTGGAATCATTGATACAAATTTTCCTTGTTCGGCGTTGAATCTTGGGTATATAATTCAAAATATTGGGTATATAATTCAAAATATCTTGACGAGCTCTACACAACTTTTCAAAAATATAGTATCAACCAGGTTTATCTAATTGGGTGTTGAGGGAATTTTTAAACTTCTCATTATGACATATCATAATTAATGAACGTTAGTGACGCATTGGTAGATTATTAGCATTCTATAGCCTTGTATGTAGTTCAGCAATTTATTTATTTAATTTTTTCCTAAGCAATATTAGTATTGCCCTCGGCTACAGAGATCATTGTGGACAACAGCTAATATAAGCGAAATATTTTTTATAAAACAATATTGCATACTTATAGGATATATTAAAAAATTTTTGTACTTATTCTAAAAATATTTAATACCACTATACCCCTAATTTGCCCTTAAAATTAATTACTATAGTTTATTATAAAATTTAATTTAAAAAAAAAATTAATTACAAATTTTAAAATTATATAATAAAAATTCAAATATTATTCTTTTGTTATTAAATTCTATAATTATTATAGTAATAAACTATTACATGAATAAAGTTTTAAAATTAAAGTATATTTTTATATTTTTAATTTAAATTTTTTCATTAATTTTATTGAAATTAATTTTCTACTTATAACTCATAATTTTTTATGACAGGATATTGCACAGTGATTTTTCTTTTATTTTTAAATTAAAAAAATCATCTAATTTAATAAATTTTAAATTTTAATTAAAATAATGAAATAAGGTAATTAAGAAATGAAAAATTTAAAAAGTATATTAAATTTATTTTTATTTTCTTAAAGTTTTTAATTGATATTAAAAAAAAACTTTGTATTTTTAAATTCTATTGTTCAATTTTATCTATAAGATATTTTTGTTTAATTATACCAATATGGTGCTTCTATAAGTATATATGTATATTGTATGTATATATATTTTAATAACAATACAACAAAGTTAAAACAAATTTGTTAACAGCTATTCATTTTAATTAATAATAATAATGTTATCTTTCAATAATATAGTAGTAATAAATTTTATAGTTAATTAGTTAAATTTTAAATTAAAAATTAAAAGATGCATTGTTTTGTTTTCTGTTACATGAAAATGTTTTTTTATCTATATATATATATATTATATATGTACATTTTCAAAAATTTATAACATATGTATTGATATATTTTTCTAATTTATACCATATATGTACATATTGGAAAAAAGTAATTGATAAGTTTTTTTTTAAAAATACTTCCGAATGATTATTATTAATTCATTAAGTTATTTTTAATTTGTCGTAGTTAATTACGAGTGTGAAATTTTCCATTTAAAATAAGAAGCAAGTGATGAAAAAAATCAATAGTTTTTAAAAAAGCACTTTTTCCAAAACTACACAATGTTTCATACTTTGTTTTGAATAAAAAACCATATAAAGAATAAATTAATAATATTATAATTTATTTATTTCATCAATTCTTTAAAAATTTGTGAATAATAATGAAATCCATACAAAAGAATGTATGTTCAATGTGTATCAAGAAAACAGGCTAATATGTGCTGAAAAATAGTAATCGAGCATCAGTGTTGGAATTTAAAGTTTAAAATATATAAGAAGACCTCAGTTAATGATTTTTAAAAATAGGAATTTTTTTATTTTTAGGTCCTAAAAGCACCTTAAAGGCTTCGAAAATTTTATGAGCATGTATATAGAGACTCTTAGGAATCTACCTTTTCCAAAAATTTTTAGGTTCCAGATATTAATTATGATTTTCTAAGCAAAATTATTTAATTTTATCTAAACAATAGTATTGACCTCAGCTACAGAGATCATTGTGCTTACCCCCAAGCTAATATATATTTATATAATACTAATATTTATAATATTATATTTTTTATAAAAAAATGTTGCATACTTATAGGAGGTATTAAATATTTTTCTGATTATTCTCGAAGAAATATTATGTAATTGGCATTTTATGCTAAAACGTGTGCATTTTCTCTTCTATATTAAAAAAAAAAAAATATACTATGGAACTGGAACATGTATTAGAGTTACAAATGTTTAAAAATAGCAAAATAACATTTTTTTTACCCTTTACAGCTCCTAAATATTGGATGTCACAAAATGTTACTCATACTAATTTTAGGGATCTACCTTCATCTAAAATATCAATTTTCTAGCTTAATTCGTTTAGAGGGCTGGAAATTTTTGAAAAAAAAAGAGTTTCTGATAACGGTATATTAATGTAACCCATGGCAACCATATGTATTTAATTATCATATATTAATAAAACTTATAAAAGCTGTTGTCTTATAAGTTGTACGTTATATAACTCTTGCTATAAAAATTTAAATATAGAACTTTCCCGAACTTTGGTGGGGTGAAATCCGTAACGGGTAACTCCGTAAAAAAAAAATGGTCTATGAAATAATTTTTTTCATAATATCTTTTCGTAATTTAAATTTAATTTCTTTATTTAAAACGGTGTTAAAATTTTGTCATCACACGGACAATCGGACTGGCACAGAGTTAAACTAGGCACAGTTTTTCCATTTATTTTTTAAAAAAAAATGCTAAAAATTCAATGCAATTTTTATACTAATTTCTTAATTACTTGTATTATTTTATGCTAAAACGTGTGCATTTTCTCTTTTGATAATTTATTACTATATATATTTTCATTATTAGTTTAATTTTATTTTATTTTTTTTTTTAATTTGTTATGTTTTTTTAAACAAAATATTTTTTTTTAATTTATACTTTATTTATAGTTTTTTTGACTTTATATTATTTTATTTATTTTGTATAATATATTGTTTTGTTTATTTTTGTTTGTTTTTTTTTTTTTTTTTGAATAAATAATAATTGATCCACATGTGGTATTGAATTTTTATTTTTATTTTTATTTTTTTGGTTTTGTAATAGTTTTCGCCTTCAATTAAGTTTTGAATTCAACAAAAATTAAAATAAAAAAAAAAAATTAAAAAAGAATTTCCAGACTATATAACTAGGTATATATATATTTATAAAGTTAATTATAAAATAAATTGTTTTCTGTAGATATTTTGTTTTGTTGCAATCAATGAAATGAAATGTATGGTGATATTTAAAAATTGGTTTTTTTTTTGCTAATGTATACAGAGTGTATGAAAAATTGTTGTGAATTTTTACTTACAGTAGAATTTATTAAAAATTATTTTTTATTCCATTTGTGCAGTACTTTGAAATTAATACTTGATTATTGATACCGTTATTAACATAATATTTTACGAATTATAATAAATTTCCACTCCAGTTGTATTAATACAAGGCTTAAAGCTTAATTCTCAAAAATAACTTTAAAAACTATTTAAAACTGACGAAAAGTTACTATATTTTACTATCTGGATATATATTTTGAATACTTATGTGTTTCAATTAGTTTTATGTCAAACTATGTGCATTAGTTGAAGGTAGTACAAAACCATTAATTTATATTTCACTATATCTATACAGAGAATAGAGTTTCTATCATAGGTATTCTTAAAGTTTTTATAAAGAGTGCTGTGTCGTTGAATTTAAATAATTTTAATATTACTAAAATAAGCAGATAAATATTATAAGGAGTTATAATTATTTATTATGGATTACTTGGTCAGATACTTTGATTACTTGGTCAGGGATTCCGACTTTTTCAACTTTCTTAATATTCCTTAAGAACTAAGATACGTAGATTCTTAGTTTTTAAGGAAAATGGAAATTTAAAGATAATTTCCACTTAATTGTATTATTGTTGGATTAAAAAGTGTATGTGAAACTGCCATAGAGGTAGATGCAACATATTAGTTATTAGTTTTAAATGTATTTACAACGAGATATGTGACATTTTTTCTTAGTACAAAGTTATGAAACATTTATCTGATGTCAAATATTCCATTTTCCCGAAAATTTGCTTTTGGCGCTTACGAATTTTTTCCTTTGCACGGCAGCATACATATGTGTTCGAACAATGGAATGTAGTAAATTTTATTCTTGAAATTGATCTACTTAATTCTGATAAATTTGCTTATTATGATAGATACATTATATAGTAGCCATTATCACATTCAAATGTAGAATCTTTGAAAAATTTCCATTCGATATGATTTTACTTTCATTTTGTGTCAAAATTATAATATGAAAATCCGATCGGGGTGGTGTAGTGTTCAGGACTTCGGTCTTTTAATTGAAGGTACTCGGATTCAAAACATGGTCGGGTCATATCTAATAAAAATAATATAATTTATATCAATAATTAGTTTATATCATAATATAAAATATAAACCTGCCACACCTAAAAGGAAAGGCTAAATCACAACTCACTTATCACATTGTATGTGGCAAGGGAATGTTCATAAATAAATAAATAAAAATAATAATATGAAACTTTTGAAATGAGCTCAAATTCAAAAATATTTCCTTTTGATTTGTATATCTGTGAGTTATAAATTTAAATTAAAATTTATTTTATAATTTGTATTTGATTATTATATTTAGGGAGCGTGTCATATGCCGGTCATATGCCTGACTGTATTTCGAAGTTTTCTATTATTGAAAATATTTATTAATATAAAAAAATATCTAGGAGAAATTTTATAGTTGGTTGAGGGGAGTAGTGCATCAATTAAATTAATTTGGCCTTAGCTATTGAAAGTGAAAATAATTCTGCAAAATACAGGCAAATGAAATACAGGCTTGTGATAGTAACCCTTATATTTATTATTTCACATCCCTTCGAATATCACTTAAAAACTATCAACACTCTAACGCTAACCACTATACCATCCAGTAATTTTATAATATTGTTCATACACATTTTATACACTCTGTATTCAAAATTTGTACTTCAAAAAAAAATATTTAAAAAAAAAGACATTGTATGTAACAAAAAAAAAATTCTATTTTAAGAAAAAAAAGAACAAAAGTAAAATAAATAATATTTTCATATTTTCTCGCATATTAAATGAAAATTATTTTTCAAAATAACTTTTCTTAAAAAAAACAAAAACAAAAAATAAAAGTCTGTTCTTTTTTTTTCTTATTTTAAATATTATGTATATATAGGTATTATTTGAATAATTTGATTTTTTGTTCTTATATATATATATATATATATATATATTTTAATTTATTTAAAATGTGATAAATATGAATTAATATTTATTTAGTCATACAATCACTCAAGATAAACTTATAGTAAATATAAAAGTAATGCTTTGTTATTTTTTTTTCTGATCTTATTTTTTTAATGAAATTTATATATATAATATATATATATGTGAATACGCAAACATTCTTGGGTACATAGTTTTATATAAACCAATTAAATATTTAGAAGGGTATAATATGTAAATGAATTTATAAAAAAAAATAACTAAATGTGTTATGATCTTGACAAGGAATAATATTAGTATTAAATATGAAGCATTTCAGTTAAGTGTAACATACTTGTATATGTACATATGTACGCCTTTTTTTTTTTTTTTTTTTTTTAAATTCGTGTTTTTGAATAAATAATTATATAGATTTTATTTTTAATTCAAGAAAATCTATAATATTAAAATATATTAATTAAATTTTTATTAAAATTAATTTTAAGAAGTTTTATATGAAGGTATTCAATGTACAACAATTTTAAATTAAAAAAAAACTGTGTTAATTTGGTTATAAAATTATTTAATTATATGTTTAACAAGTTTTTCAAAAAATGACTAAATTTTTAAAGATACAAAAGTAGGTATGCATTTTAAATAATCAGTTAAGAAAAAAACATTCACTTTTATCTTATCAGTTATTTTATAATTCAAAAGTACCAATAGAGTACAATAGCACAATAGAGCCAAGGTCTTATTTAGATCTATCAAAAGATTTTAATCCTTTTTCAATTTAAATGAATTTTTTTTTTATCTAAAAATTTTTTTAATTTTAAATGAACCTAATTTTCATTCAAACTCAAAACTTTTTAATTCAAATGAAGATAAGTTCAGTAATTAGGGTTAATTTATATATAACGCTATTTGAATTGTATAAGGGCCCTTAAAAACTGGCCATTGAACTTCAAACTATTTCAGATACTTTTGTTTTGAGAAATTGTTTCAACTTAAATTTTAACCAACCAAATCATCTTATCTATCATACTTATTAGTGAGTAAAGAAACAATTTTAACTGAAGTTCAATTTCTTCGTTTATATTAAAAAATCTTCACTTAAAGTTAAAAATCTTTTTCAGTTACAGTAAAAAGTTTTCACTTAAAGTAAAAATTATTTCAGTTAAAATAATAAGTCATCCTTAAATGTAAAATGAAAAGTATTCACTTGAATTAAAATTGTCTTTACTTAAAATAAAAAGTCTTCACTTAAAATAAAAGGTTTTCACTTACACTAAAAAGTCTTCATTTAAAGAAAAATTTTTATTTACTGTGAAAAATCTTCACAAAAAGGCAAAATTATTTTAGTTAAAAAAAAAGCCATCCCTTAGTGTAAAAAAGTCTTTACTTAAAATAAAAAGTCTTCACTTAAAATAAAAAGTTTTTTCTTTAAAAAGTCTTCACTTAAAGTAAAATTTTTTTGTTTTAATTAAAGTAAAAATAACTTCAGTTGACGTAAAAAAGGTATAAGTGTACCCCTTACTATAAGAGTGATATGATGTCTTATGCTTTGATATGATTTTATACGATTTTATGACATTTCATATAACTAACTATAATAGTGGTATAGAATAACTATAAATGATGGTTATTCGTTATTATTTAGAAATCATTCGTCAAGTCATAGGAATACGAAAAGAAGCCTACATATCATGTAATATCATACATACAAGCAAATTAAATTGAAAAGAAATTAAAAGTAACTAAAACTAAAATTAAAAAGAATTTAAAATTTTCAGAATCAAACAGAAAAAGTTAAATACATAAATTTTTTAATAATTAAATGCTTATATTTGACATTTTATGCGTATGATTGGTGTTATAATAATGAATGACTGTTATAGTTAGAGTTATGATTTTGTATATCAAAAGTAATCATATCAAATATTTATCGAAAGTTCATATGATGTCATATGACTATTAAATTTAGGGGTTATATTACAATATTTTGAACATATTTATTTACTAAATAAATATATATATACATATTATATATATATAATACGAATTATATATATATATATATGAATTTACAAAATAAATTTTAATCAAATACCAGTTATTTAAAGGTTTAGTGGTTGAAAAAAAGTGTTCGTCAATAAATTAAAGTGATAAAAACTTAATAATTCTAAAAATTGATTAAGTACATTGACACAAAATTATTTTATTAAAATAAAAAAATGTTAATTATATTTATTTTTTTTTTAAAGGGTTTTTAATATTTTTTTTTTAAATTTATTTAAATAATCACTTAAAATGTCTTTTTTAAAAACGTGTGATATTTCGATACCCCATTTAATTTTAAAGTGTTAAAAAAAAATCTATACTTTTGTAAAAATGTTTTTTAAAATTAAATAACACACAAAAGTTATTGTAAATATATGTTTAACATATTATTATTATTTCAACAGGTTGTTATCTGTTTTTTATAAACATATACGCAATAAGACAAAATTCTTTACAAAATTTATTAAAATTTAATTAAATATTTTTTTTACATTTATTCTGTAATTCAGTTAAAATTCTGTTGATCTGTTTTACAGTTTATTAAAAAAAAATTCAGTGATTTCGAAATGCAGTGATTTGAAAAAAAAATATAAATTCAATTATATGAAAGTAAAAGTCTAGAAATTTCGTAAATTCAAAAGAAATATTTTTCAAAGATATTTTGAAAAGATTACAAGTTTTTCATTAATTGGAAAATCTAAGAAAAAAAAAATGAATATATACGTTCGTGAGATTTTTCTGAAATTTTTCATTTAAAAATACAATTTATTGAAAATTTATTGAAAATTACGCAATATTTGTTAATTAAAAATTCGGAAATAAAAATTCATTAACATTAACAAGTATTTTTTTCTAAGAAGTTTAATAATGAACAAATACATACATAAAAACGTATAATTATTCAATGACAGGTCCTTGAAGGATTTATTGCTTTCTTTTGTGTTTCAAAATTTTGTTAAAAGTTTCAATGTTATTTTTTTGAAAAAAAATGAAACCATATTTTGAGAATGATAAGTGTAATAAAAATAGGAGCAGATCTTTTTGTTCGAAAAAGAAATGTTCAATAGAAAAAATGTCGAATAAAATTAAAATTGGAATTGCATCATTTAGAAAAGTAATATTGAAGAGACAGTATAATTTAATATAATGTCCAATTAGATGCTTAAGGATTTTGAAATAGAAGAATACATAGATCAGTTTTTTTTCAATTTAGAATGTGTTCGAAAGAATATGAAACAGAATGTTGGAGTTATTTTATTTCAGTTTAATACAAAACCGGAGGTTCAGCGGTTACAATTCTAAGGTCTGACTATTTAAAATGATTTTTTGTTGAAATATTGCATAAATGATTATCATAATTTCCAAAATCATATGAATTTAAATTTTTTTCCAGATTTTTAATTTTGAGGAACTTGATTTTTAAATCAAAAATTTTTTTTTCGAAATTTATTTTCGAATTTTTTTCAAACCCAAAAACTCTTTTTTGAAAACAGAAAATAAATTGAATTAAAATATAATTAATAAAAATTTTTTAGATATTATAAAGTAATTTAATACACTTAAAATTCAATTTAAAGGAATTAATTTTTAATTATTTATTTAAAAAAAACAATAAGATTTTTTTAAAGAATTGATTTTTTGAAAATTTTCGTATATTCCATTAAGTGCAATAATAAACTTATGTATAACTTTATATTATATATGTTAATATATATTTTTAAAAATTTCTTATATAATTTTATTCAAATTAACTTTCTTTTTATTTATTTGTTATAAAATTTACATATATAATTTTTAAATTTAAATTTTTTAATTAAATTCTTTTATTCCTTATACAATATGTATGTGTGAATGAATGTGAATATGCATATTCAAGAAAAATAACAAATTACGAAAAATAAATTTAATTTACTTATGTAATAAGAAGAAATAAGCTGAGGCTTCCAGTTGATAACAATTGAAGTAAAGCCCTATTTAATACAAGTGTTATTTGTTTTTTATGAAAATTTTTATTTTTTCAAAACAATTTATTAAATTCTTAATTCAAATAAGTAAATAATATTAAATATTAATTGTAACAATGGTATTTAATAATAATCCTAAAAATTTTACATATTATTTACACAGTGAACTTTTTTAGGTTGTCATTTTCTTATAAATTTTCCTTTTACCCTAATCAAACTACAGATTTGTACAGATTATTTCAAAATCTTAAAATATTTTGCTTAAAAGTTTGACATTCCAGACTTTGACGTTCTAATGTTGTGTACTACTTGTATTTTTTCACAAAATCCTATCTTATTATAATTTTTTCTAATAAAGCAAATATCGAAAATTTTTTTTAAATTAAAAACTTAATCATTTTTGCCATCTTCCATTTTTGACATTTATATCTGTCAAAATTAAACAAGTTGTGTAGTCAGAACTGTCAAAAACTAAAAAAGTTGTATTATAGGTAAACTACTTGTATAGTAATGATGATAAAGAGTTTTTAGAAAGTTTTTTAAACTTAAAATATATTTTGTTTAAAAATTTGAAATTCTTAATTTTGACGTTTCAATGTTGTGTACTACTTGTATTTTTTCACATAATCGTATCTTTATTTTTTCTAACAAAACCAACACAGAACATGTTTTTAATCAAAACTTAATAATTTTTTGCTATCCTCCACTTTTTGACATTTATATCTGTCAAAATTAAACAAGTTGTGTAGTCAGAACTGCCAAAACTAAAAAAGTTGTATCATAGGTAAACTACTTGTATAGTAATGATGATAAAGAGTTTTTAGAACGTGTTTACTAAATGTTAAAGACTCATATAATATGAATAAAGGTGTTAACAAAATTTATGGAAGAAAATGAAATTTTTAACCTTGATTAGAGGTCAACAGTTAAACGACGTGCAACAAGTTAAAAACAACAATTGTTAATTATCAGTTTTATTTTTTTGAGATCATATATTCCTTTAAAACTCTTTAAATCTTATATTTATTTTTTTTTACTACTTTTTGTCTTTAATTTTACCTGTGGAACACTCTGTATATAAAGTTATTTTATTTTATTCAAATTATAAAATTTAATTTAATTTTTGCCTTCATAATAATTAATAAATAATAATTATATAATATTTTGCAAATCTTTTTAATTAAATTACTTATATACCAATTATTAGTATTAGTATACCGTACTTATATACTTATATAGCAATTATTAGTATCTTTAGTATCCAAAAGATTAAGATTAATTTTTATTACTTTTAAGTCGAGACATAAGTAAATTAAGTACTTAATAATTATATTAAAAAATGTTAAATTCAATTTTTGTGTCCTTAAAAATTATTTAAATATTTTTGAATCATATAATAATTGTTTAATTTTAATAATATTAATTTTTTTTTTTAATTATTTATCTAATCAGATTTTTTTTATTTTATTTACAGATTAAATAAATAAAGTTAAAAAATTGGCTTTTTACAAAAATAAAAAAAACAGCAGTAAAAACAACAAATGTCGTTAATTATACGTATATTATTACATTATTAATAAAAAAATCTTTATTAATACTTTCCTATTTTTTTTTTGTTTTTTTTTTTTTATTAAATTATATTTTGTTTAAAATATCACTTTTTATTTTTTTTTTATTAAATAAATGACAACATTATGTACAAATTAAATAAACAGTGTAAAGAAAATAATAATATAATTAATAAAGGAGATGTGATATATCATAATTCTAATGATGAACATTATCATTCAATTAATAATGATCATGAAGATGATGATGATGAAGAGGATAATAGTAAGAATGAAAAGAATGAAAATAATTTGATAAATTTAAATATAATGAATAATAATAAAAATATTCATCAATATCAAATAACAAAAAATCTGAAAAATGATAATGATATATTAAAAATAAAAGATGTGAATAATTTTGATAATACAAAAAAAAATATTAAATCATTATCATGGTATCATAATATAAATAATGAAATTTTTAATTTATTATTTATATCGAATACAGTTAGATGGCGACACCGATTGCAATATTATACAATTTCGTTGTTAAATAAATGTTATTTTAAAAATAATTTTCATATAAATGCAAAAACTACAAATTATAATAATAATAATACAAATAAAAATACAAATGATCATAATAATAAAATAAATAATAGACTGCAGAGTAAAGAAAAGTATAGTGATATAAAGCCTACAAATTTCCTAATAGATAATGATGGTGCTAAGAATGAACAAATTTTAATAAACGCAACAAAACAAATACAAAAATCACAAGATGAAAAAATTACAAATAACAGTGTACAATATTATTATTATAATGAAAATAATAATGATAATATAAATAATAATGATAATATAATTGATAATGATGCTAATAATATTACAACAATTATATATAGCTTATTAATGAAAAGCTTTAAAATTTTAACAGATATTAAAATCATGTTCAAAAACTTTTTGGTTCATTTAATTAAAAGTTATTTAAATAATAATAATAATGTAATAATGTTAATATTTCATATTTTATGTTTTATATTGATTTTTGGTGTTGACAATATTGAAGCCCGTCCAAATGTGAATAATTTTTCACCGAATAGTGAAGATGCAGTTCAAGTAAGTAATAAGGTATTTATTTTTATATTACTAAATTTTTTAATATTTCTTATATGTATGTCTTTATATAATTTAAAAACTATGTATTAAATTACTTGCAATATTACAATAATCATTGCCTCTCGTCAAATTTGTTAGAAAAGTTCGATACTATTGTTAAACTAGATTACTAATAAAATTTATTTATGTAATTTGGTCACAAGGGAAGTTTCTTAATTACATTTTGAGTTAAAAGCTAGTTATACCTTTCATTGAAATGCATACGGTAAAAACGTTTCATTGTAAACTTAAATTTTTTTCTGTATAAACGATTATAGCAATTTAAGGGTAAACTGATTGAAATACAAAATCATAATGAAATGCTACTAGCGCGCAACTAGAAAAATGCAGCGCTTGATAAAACTTTCAACTGAACGATTTATTGATGTAGCATTACAGTGTTCTACGAACTAGATTATATAGCGCTTCATTGTGATACTAATACTTCAAAAGTACAATTTTAATTAAAATAACGGGGATTCTAAGGTTTAACTAGTATCCGCGTAGGACCAAATGACTATATATAAAAGATAGCTGGTGTTGCCAGCTTTCAAAAAATATATAGCTTTAATGGCGCATATTATCCTTTAAGGACGAAAAGGACATTTAAAAGTATCCTTGTTATTTTAGTCTATTTTACAAAAACCGTTATAACTAGCGATCTGTTCAATATATATATATTCAATGAAAGCTATTAATTAATGACGGTCTGGAGAATATTTTAACGTTTATCCGATGACGATAGGTGCTGCCGTTTTGCAGATATTGCAATTTCAAGTGGAAATTTAAAACAAAAAAAAAAAAAAATTTTGAACTTTCAAAAAAAACACTATAACTATGAAATTTTCAAAAACACCCTGTATTTTTTATTATACTGTTAGAAAGGTTTTTTGACACTCTTTCCAACGGTATATAATAAGTATGGTATATGTTGATAAATAGCCCCACCAGAGAACATGAATGAAAAACTGACACAACAATTTTATTAAAAAATACATTTTCATACTTTATTTCTCATAAATTTATTTTGCCTTTTTGTTGGGATGGTGTTATAATTCCAAAAAAAAAATTCCAAATTTACAAAATTCCAAAGAAAGAAAAAAAAATAGTCCCAAAAAAAAAAATTCCAAAAAAAATAATTCCAAAAATCAAAATTTAATGACAAACTATTTTTTAAAAACAGTCATTTTTTAAAAACAGTAATTTTTTACATGCATATTTCAACAAATAAAAATTTAAAAATAGAGAGGGCTGCCGCCCCCAAACCCCCCCTAAACAAATTATTGAAACCCTGATTTTGAATCCAATTCTAAAATACCTCCTAATTCAGAATCTCACGTATACAAATATATAAATATTCTGGAAAAAGCGTATAATCCTGTAATTGTAGTCAACTATAAAATCTCTCCTAATTATTTTTACATGCATATTTCAACAAATAAAAATTTAAAAATAGAGGGGGCTGCCGCCCCCAAACCCCCGCTAAACAAATTATTGAAACCCTGATTTTGAATCCAACTCTAAAATCCCTCCTAATTCAGAATCTCACGTATACAAATATATAAATATTCTGGAAAAAGCGTATAATCCTGTAATTGTAGCCAACTATAAAATCTCTCCTAATTATTTTTTACATGCATAGTTCAACAAATAAAAATTTAAAAATAGAGGGGGCTGCCGCCCCCAAACCCCCCCCTAAACAAATTATTGAAACCCTGATTTTGAATCCAACTCTAAAATACCTCCTAATTCAGAATCTCACGTATACAAATATATAAATATTCTGGAAAAAGCGTATAATCCTGTAATTGTAGCCAACTATAAAATCTCTCCTAATTATTTTTACATGCATATTTCAACAAATAAAAATTTAAAAATAGAGGGGGCTGCCGCCCCCAAACCCCCGCTAAACAAATTATTGAAACCCTGATTTTGAATCCAACTCTAAAATCCCTCCTAATTCAGAATCTCACGTATACAAATATATAAATATTCTGGAAAAAGCGTATAATCCTGTAATTGTAGCCAACTATAAAATCTCTCCTAATTATTTTTTACATGCATAGTTCAACAAATAAAAATTTAAAAATAGAGGGGGCTGCCGCCCCCAAACCCCCGCTAAACAAATTATTGAAACCCTGATTTTGAATCCAACTCTAAAATCCCTCCTAATTCAGAATCTCACGTATGCAAATATATAAATATTCTGGAAAAAGCGTATAATCCTGATTTTGTAACAAACTCTAAAATTCTTGCTCGCTAAAGCTATGGAAATATTTTTTGGAATTTTTTTTTTCTTACTTTGGAATTTTGTAAATTTGGAATTTTTTTTTTGGAATTATGACACCATCCCAACAAAAAGGCAAAATAAATTTATGAGAAATAAAGTATGAAATGTATTTTTTAATAAAATTGTTGTGTCAGTTTTTCATTCATGTTCTCTGGTGAGGCTATTTATCAACATATACCATACTTATTATATACCGTTGGAAAGAGTGTCAAAAGACCTTTCTAACAGTATAATAAAAAATACAGGGTGTTTTTGAAAATTTCATAGTTATAGTGGTTTTTTTGAAAGTTCAAAATTTTTTTTTTTTTTTGTTTTAAATTTCAACTTGAAATTGCAATATCTCCAAAACGGCAGCACCTATCGTCATCAGATAAACGTTAAAATATTCTCCAGACCGTCATCTTAATTAATAGTTTTGATTGAATATATATATATTGAACAGATCGCTAGTTATAACGGTTTTTGTAAAATAGACTAAAATAACAAGGATACTTTTAAATGTCCTTTTCGTCCTTAAAGGATAATATGCGCCATTAAAGCTATATATTTTTTGAAAGCTGGCAACACCAGCTATCTTTTATATATAGTCATTTGGTCCTACGCGGATACTAGTTAAACCGTAGAATAGCCAAAATAACTTAATTTAAATTAAAATAATAATATACGAAAAGTCACGCAAAATTAAATGTCACTTAATTTAGCTGAAAATCGTTCAGTACAATCATGTAGCGCTAGATATTACACCGCTGCAATCCAGTGTAGCACTACATTCTTCTGAACGTATCGAGTGACAAAATGAAACGGGAAGAAAAGAAACATCTGTCACTGGAACAATTGTGTTTCAGTATGCAAAATTACTGAACAACTGTTCAAGAAAATAATTATCAATCCGGAAAATGATAAAATTGATTTTTTTTGAAAATAAACATTTTCCGTATACATTGCAATGCAAGCTCTAACTGACACGTGAATTAAAAATTATTAATCAAAAACACTTGCGGTCTGTGAAACATTAGAACTTGCACTTCCACGTTTAATACGTCTTATGCCACGTCCTATACATAACCATATCGTCATAGAGACTAGAGACGACAAAATTTAACATAAAACAATTGAAAAAAAAATATTGCATATAACTGGGAGTCAATGTATTTCAATTTGAAAAAGAGTTAAAGTTATCCATAATTTTGTTTTAAAGTTCAATTAAATGAATTTACCAATCAATGTCGAATAGTTTTTTATTATAATTTCAAATATAAATTTTAATATTGACAATTCTTCAAAATTTTTTATTTTATGACATTTTTTATATTTTTTAATTCTATTTCTTGGTTTTCTTTTAAAATTTTTAGTCTAAAAAGATTTGTTTTTGATGACATGGAATGTTATTTTATTGAATTAGAAGTGCTTAACTGAGTGAAACATAACCAAAAAAACAAAATTCTTAACACCTACGCATTTTTTTAAATCTTTTTTTTTTTTTAACAATTATTTTTATTTACGTATCAAATAAATTTCAATCCTTCGAATGAAAAAGATTTATAAAATGTGTAAAATTTGAATATTCTATAGTATATTCTCGAATAATATATTTTTTTTGAAATATTTTACTTATATAATCTTCTTTAATTTAATTATTTAAAATATTTTATATACATATATATTCTCCCTACATATACTACAATAATTAGGATCCTTCAGTTTTATAGAAAATCCTGTTTTTTTAAAGTTATTTAATACCATTTGATAGATGGCATTTAAACCAAAAAATCTTCAATTAAAATAAAATTTTCTTCATTTAAAGTTAATATGGGATAAAAATGTGGTTAAAGGTCCTGAACATATTAAATTGTTATAATTACTATTCGTCTTAATTCATTCCACATGCAATTACTGCCTTATATAGATAATTAATTTAAATTTGAGTTAATTATAAAAGATTTCAGTGATCTGTGAGTTATATTAATCAATTAAATTATTTGTTTATATTTTGTATTTCCTTTATTAATTTGAATCTAATGTTGAATAGCAGATTAATCGGGTTTAAAACCAAATTAAAGATTTTCACTTTTACTCTTACTTTCTGTGTCACCCAGCTGTTGATTTCGCAAATTAAAAAAGTTGCGCTTAAAGTAAAAATGTCTTCATTTAAAATAAAAAATGTTTAAATAGTAAAATAAAGTTAATTTGTTTCTAAAACTTTTTACAATTACAAAATTAAGTCATATAAGGTTTTAAAAAAATAAATAAATTTATAAATTGAGTTACTTATAAGGTATTTCAGTATCTGTGAGTTACATTATTCAATAAAATTATTTGTTTATATTTTGTATTTACTATATTAATTTAAATCTAATGATGAATACCAGATGAATCGGATTTAAATTTGAACAATAGACTTCCACCTTTACTCTTACTTCTGTGTCACTCCAGCTGTTGATTCCATGAATTAAAAGAGTTGCGCTTAAAGTAAAAAAGTCTTCAGTTAAAATAAAAAATTAATTTGTTTCTAAAACATTTTACAATTACAAAATTAAGCCATATAAGGTTTTAAAAAAATAAATAAATAAATTTATAATTTTTAAATTATTTTCAACTCTACAAGTATTTACGATTATACAAATCCTTGAAAAAAAGGGTTCACAAAAACTTTTTTTTTACAATTTTTTATTATCAAAAGGAAACCTGAAAAAAAACCACAACATATGATTTATTTTTTGATTTCATTACTTTTAAATGAAATTTAATTTAATATTTTGTAATGAAATTTAATTATATAAATTTTTTTTAAATTCAATTTTTGGTTTCAAGTTAATCAAATATCTTTGTAAAATTAATTTGCTTTCACAAATTACATAAGCATCTTGCGATATCCTTTTTAACTTTCTAGATAAAATATTTATATTAAATAAATCTAGATTTAAAAAAATTATATAAAATATAAATTAAATTATATTTTACAAAAGAAGGATGTTTTTATAAAAAACAGAACTTTGTAAAAATTTTCTAATCAATCAATCAATTTTATAACAAAAAACTTAAAAATCCTTTTAGTCATATAAACGAAGAATATACGTAAAAATACATAGAATATATATAAATGCGTAATTTATAAATATATATATACAATTTTTATAGTATATATATATATAATTTATTTATATACATTTATAACATCGACAAAATTAATGACATTTACTTTAAAAAAATTTTATATTTGAGGCATATACTTCTGTTTATTTTAGCTCTTTCATCCTATGTAATATTAGTTATATATACATTCTAAATAGTATATAGAAGTACCTACAGAAATATATATATAATGTATTCTTGTATAAAAATATTATATACTTACAAGAAAAGTTTATGTGTCCAGACATTGTATTCTATAAATTTTATGCGAATATCTGTTTTTCATTCTTATCATATTATTATCATCTTTTATTGGATTTGAACTGATTATATTATCCATATATATATACATATATAGTATCTATATAATGTATAATTTTATTGTAAAGATTATATATATCATTAATTTTCTATTAGAAAATATATGGATAATATAGTTAAGATGATTATTTATATTAAAATCAATTCTAATCGTTCGTATAATAACCGAAATATTTAACATTTTTCATGATTCCCAGTAAGCTATTTGAAAAATTTCAATAGGAGGGAAAGAGAAGGAAATAAAAAATTATAGGTTATGAATGAAAAGTAAACTTTAATTATACAAAAACTTTCGAAATTATAAAGGTCAATAAACTAGCTCACATATAGTTAATTATTTTCTTAAGTATAACAAGTGGTTTCCAAAATCCAGTTTCAAAAATCTAGAAATCGGAAATATACGGTGGAAAATTGCCCAAAATTTGATAATATCAAATCTCCCTTTTATAATTATTTTAAAATTCTTAGAGAGATTGGTTGCACCAGAACTGTAACAGCACGAACCATTGTATCTATTTAAATAATCATCGTTTTTAAGACGGCAAATAAATCGACATTAAATAAAGTTAATTATATTTTGATACAATAGTGTCTAATATATGTCATACATCTCCTACACTGTGATGTCAGGTTGCAGTGGCTAAAAATGGCTTTCAAAATAAGATAAAAAATCTTCAATTTAAGATTTTTGCTACTGTAAAACCAGCTAGTATTCAAAACCCTTGCTAGTTGTAGTGTAGCATAATTAGAAAGTTTACCATAAATAAGTAATTCAATGATTATTCATCTGTTAGCTCAGTAGCATAAAAAAATATATATAATTTGAACTGCAGCGCCCCAAGGGATTTCCGCCGAAAATAAGTCAAAAGTCCTCGAGAAATTACAACTCACAATGAGTGAACCAAAACTCCCCGAATTCATAAATATTTTTGAACAATGTCATTTATTTTGGAACTGGCTCGAAAACAAGTCAAAAGTCCTCTAGAAATTATAACTCACGTTAAACGAACCAAAAGTCCCCTTATTCATTTTGAAAAACGAGGCAACTTTGATTCCATCTTCAACCGACATATACTTTGTAATATAAAATCTTCCAGACAAATATATAAATACTCACTGCTTAACAGCCGGTATTTTACTTTAATATTTTGGTATTATCAGATTTTCAAAATAGAATAAACTTCGACTTTTTTTCCTTTTCAATTTCAGCTTTATTTATTTTCTTTTCAAAATGCAGTTTAAAACTTAAACACATTTTCGAATTGAACTTCCCAAATTTAACGGGGAGTTATGTCTCATTTTTAGGAGAACTTTGTGAGTCATGATTCCCGGCGGCTAACTTTCCACTTTCTTTTTGAATTATAAGTCTCCCCTGGGGACTTTAATCACCTCGCCAGTTTGAATTTGATACAATCTATTTTTGCCTAAAAATATGCAAATAAAATATAAATATTTTAGCTGGAAAAACAAACAACAACAACACATAATATATAAATATATTTTATAATGAAAGTCTTTATAATAATAAAATATACATTGAAAAACATTTAATACATACCTACACACTTAATTTTTTTTTCAAAAACGAAATAAACATTAATTTAATGTCTTATGGTCAAAAAGTAATTACATCATTATCTAGATAATATTTATAATAGTATTAGAAGATTAAAAAACACTGGTATGCAATATTGTTCCTTTTTTAGGATATTTAATCGATTTATAATAAAAAAAAATTATCGTTTAAGAAGATGACGTTTAAAATTTTTTGTTTTTGACATCTCGTCTCCTTCCTTTTGCTTTGGTTGTTGTTGGGCATTTTTAAAAATAGGTAAAACAAAAAAAATTCAAGGATTTCAAGGACATTATACATTATACAGAGTTTTTACTATGTATATATATATATACATAGTTTATATATATATATATACGAAGTATATATTATTATAAAAATATAATGACGTATTTATGTTTGTTTGTATTTAGAATTTTAATCAAAAAAGGAAATAAATGATTTTATTATTATAAAAATGAAAATTTTTTAAAGAAATTGAATTAAAAAATTAAATAAAATTCTTTGTATCCATTTAAAAAAAATTGGCAATTCTAAGAAATATTAGTGACGTATTTTATATTAGAAGAATTTTATTTTATTATTATGACATCTTTAATTATGACAGATTTGATTAATAAATCTTATGAAGATGTTCAACTTTATTTTTCTTTAGTAAATGATTTTTTTAATATCTGTATATATATAATTTTTATATTATTTATATATATTTTTAATTTTAATTAAAAATTTGTTCTTTTTATTCCTTTTTATCAAAACGATATCAAAATGATTTCAAATCAAAACATTATTTTGTTATATTTTATGCAATGAAATATATGTACATATATACAAGAGTTCTTAGTAATTTACGTAACAATATAAAATTTTTTGACGTAAAAATAAAAATATATATATATACATAAAAAACATATAAATAAAAATAAAATCAAATTTAAAACGTGAAGAATTTTAACGTGTTTGTAAAATCTGAACACACAGTGACGCAAACATACATATATTTACTATATTTTTATATTATTTTGTTTTTGTGACATTTTACGATAAATTTTTTTCTGACATGTCAGTTGTCAGTCTGTTCAAAACATACAGTTCCGTTATAACAATAAAATGATACGTACACTGTTTTTATTTAATCAAATAAAGTGAAGTAGATTCTGATTAAACTTTTGAATAAATTTGTTTACAATAAATCTATTTAAGATGATAAATTAGTCTGAGATAATAGTTTGATATAATAAAATATCAAAATATATATTGGAAATTTTAAGATTGCTGACACTTCATCACTTATACTTGTCATTTCGGTTTTATTAAAGAATAAAAGCAATGAAGTAAGAGTTTTCAAGAGAATACAGTCTATATACCATAGCTACATGTTGGAGCTGGAGGAATATACAAAATACGTGTATATATACCTATTTTTTTAATTAGAATAAATTATAAAGATATAAAATAACATATAAAAATGTCTAGGTTTTTGAAAGATATATAAGTATTTTTTTTTTTTAGCGCTAACTGTTCAACTGTTAGGCTAATAAGCCTGTCTATAGGTACATGTTGGAACAGGGGGTCATTTTATATTCGTGTTATTAGAGTTGTTCTTAATGAATTCCACATACAATTTATACATGATATAGTACTAGGCCTTATAACATGTAGAAACGTCTTAGATTTTCAATAGATACAATTCTATTTTTGTTTATATCGTAATATTTTGTATTTGAGTTGTATGGTATTCTATATCTGTGAGTTATATTATTCAATTAAATTATTTGTTTTATATTTGTTTATATTTGTTTATGTTTGCATTTGTTTATATTGTTGTATTAATGTATTTTTTATTAAAGATGTATAATTATTAATTATTGATTAAGCTATTAATTTGAACCCAATGGCGAATGGTAGCTGAGTCGAGTCGAAAACCAGAAAAGTTTTCTTTCACTTTTACTGGGATTCGAACCCGAGGCCTTTCGTATGAAAGGTCGGCACTCAACTATGGTGCCACCCAGCTGTATCAACTTATACACATTTAAATTGTATTCTATATATGTTTAACGGTATTTCTGTATAACTCACAGACATTATTGATATTATTCAATTAAATTATTGGTTTATATTTTGTATTGATATGGAGTTATCAATTATTGGTTATATCATTAACCCGCAGTCGTATGACAGCTGGCTCGATAACCAAATAAAAGTTCTTTCAATCATACTGGCATTTTAACTTGGGACCGTTGAATAAGTAGATGGAACTCTTATCTCTGTGATACCCAGTTATTTTTAACAAAATTCCATTTAAAATTGAAAGAATTTTTGAAGAACACAATAAGTGCTATTAGAAATTCAGAAATCATTTGTTTTGGAAATCATAGCTATTTCCTTGAAAAATTTGAATGGAAGAGGAAGAAAAATTATAAATCGATTCTTACATCGATTTTGTTTTTAAAAAAAAGTAAAAAGACACTCTTAATATTCCGCAGTGGGTTAAGATTCTTACATCGATTTTTTTTTTTTTTTTAAAAAAGCAAAAAAAACTCTTATTACAGTTACATAATAATTTTATTAACCTGTGACATTTTTGTTTTGAATTAAAGAGTCTTTTCATTTAAATTTTTAAAATTCATTTTGATGTGACGTAAAAATCTTCTCTAATCCATTTTTCATTCTTACAATCCTACAAGTTTACAGTTATTATATACAAAAAAAAAAACCTTCATAACAAATGAATTATAAATAAAGATTAAAGAATTTTTTTAATGTATGGTTATTGTTGAAGGGCATTGTAAGAAATCATTATAAATAAGGTTTTGAATTTAATGGTTATGATGATTATAATAAATTTGTTTTGAACTGATTTAAATGGACTGTAAAATTTTGAAATAAAAAACAAAACGGTTACTGGTTTTGACAGGTTTTCATCCACGTTAATATTATTATGTATATAAGTAAGTACAGTATTTAATTTTATTTCCATCCTATTTGAATCCTTAATAATAATTTGATTTTTCCATGCTGTGTTTGTGTATGTATAATTCTTAAAATTATTTTATTTATATATATTTTATTATATAATCAGTTGGTTACAGTTTTTAATAATATAAATATACGTATATGATTATATGTATGTATAGGTTGATGACATTTGAATAATATTGTATATAAAGTATACAAGTATCTTAAAAACTGAAATATTATGATTTTTTTCTTCTTCTTTTTTGGATTCTTAGAATTCTATATATATATGTCAGTTTGTGTGACAACAAAAGTCAATAACAATAATTTTGTTGTTTAATTGTAAGATTTTGAAAGGTTAAAGTGAACATAAACATTCTAATATTGGATAAGTGTATGAATGTGTTGCTATATAATGCTAAACTCGAAACAGTATATATATCTAAATAAAAAATGTTATTTTTTAAGAAAAAAGGTGAAACTGTAAATAAAAAGGAAGAACGATCTCATTAGAAATAGATTTTTAATCATGTCTGTAAACTTTCATAAAAGTAAACCTTTTAACAACAAATTTAGCATTACCACCATGTTTAGAGGGCCTTCTTTCATTTGAGTCGAACTTTTGCCTGGTCTTGACTTGAGCCCATTTATTATTGGATTTAATTTTTTGGTTATATTATATTTTATATTTAAATTATATTCGGTAACCAAGGTGATTTTGTTGAGAAAAATAATTTTTCCAAATATTATATGATCTGCACGGGAATCGAATCCACGCTCTCTCAGTTGTATTTTTTTATTATAAATATTATTTCTTTTTTAATTTAACATTCGATATTTTGTGAAACAAAGCTCAGGTTTTTAATTCTCGTATTTCGAAGATGTTCTCGATAGATCTTAGAATAAGATTCAAAAACAGAATAGATATTCCCATTTTCCAGAATTTTGAATCCCACTTAAAATATTGAATTGAATTTCTGTGTTATTTATCTTCCAATTCAATTTTTCGACTTCTTAAGAAAATAATACTTCGGGGATTTAATTCTCAAAAAATCGAAAGGGAAGCTATAAAATAAATAGCACCCCGGGTTTTTATTTCTCATTCAATGAAAAACAAACCTGGGATCTAATTGTTTATTTACCAATGAGAAATATCATCTCGGGAACTTTATTTCACAGGACATTTTGCCACGACTCCTAACAATTAATATATTCGAGTTTTCTCGAATGATCGAACATGGTGGAATTAAAATTCGATTATAATATAGTGGTACAATACATCTTCATTTAAAATAATTACCGCTCAGCTGTTTAAAAATAAAATACCGTTATATTCCTTGTTATATAAATGTACATACTTACATATATAAATTTTACAAACTATGTAGACACAGAAAATATTTGTAGAAAACAAAAATAAGAAAAAGAAAAGTATAATACAAAATCTTTTGTATAAATGTTTTTCAAATATCCTTCAATGTCCTTTAAAATATAGAAATTAAAGAAGCACACTTTATGTATATTTATTCTTGTGCTTCTTCTTATTTTTTTTTTTTTTGGCAAATATTTTTAAAAACAAATTTTGGTTTTTTTTTTTTTTTTTTTTTGTAAATGTTTTTTTTAATTGGAAAAGAGGTACACCTGAAGAGACATAGAAAAGATTAAAGAGATAGAGGATGAAAACAAATTTTAAAAATATTTTAATATGATATCTTAATCTGTATCTATATCTATCATAAGTTAATAAGTACGTATGTTTAGGTAAAGATATGATAAAACGTATTTATTTATTAAATTGACTCGAAAAAAGGTAAAAAACAAAAAAAATTAAAAAAAATGAAAGAAAATTTAAATTTTTAGTTTTAAATCCGATTTGATATTTTTTGAAATTTATTTAGAATTTTATTTTCTTATCTATTTATTTTTTTTTTTTGTAAATTGAATTATTATGTAACTTTGGAAACTTGGCTACCTATAGTTACTACAATAAAAACATTTAAAAAGAAAATTAAGTAAAAATAATCAAATATCTGGAAAATAGAAAGGAAAAAAATGGCAAAATTTCAAAATTCTGAAAAATGTTTTACAAATTTTATAAATAAATTACTTTTGATCTTTTAAGATTTTAAGTTATACTCTACTAATTTATAGCTTATAATTTAAATTGTAGACATTGATAGATCACTTTGAATTTAATTAATAATAATGGAAAATTACTTTAAAAAATATCTTGACATTTACAAAATGATTTGTCGTTTAATTTTTAAAGCATATTATGTATACATTTGACATTTCAAAGCGTATTCAAAATTTCAAAATTTGTTCAATATGTTAAATTTTTTGACACTTTCTCTGATTCGCTGAATTCAATAATTTCAACACATATAGAAATAAATGTTTACACTTTTATAGAATAAAAAAAAATGTTCTTGTATAAATAATTTTAAATCGCGATTATTCAATACTGAAAGAGTACTGAATTAGTACGAACTTTCCGTAAAATGAATGAAACAAAAATATAGTACAGTTACTCTTTATATCGTTCTCTCTTTGTACCTAATGGAGTATGACTTTATTCCATCATTTGTAATTAAACATAATTGTAGTTTAAACTTAAATGGCGGAAGTTATTATTATTAAATTTTAGAGGGATAAAATCATGAATAAAAATATAAATCCTAAATAGGTACCTAAATTGTTTATTATAAGTAGTATAAGTAGTAATGTTTTTAATAAGTAGTAATATTAATATTAGAAAACATACTGAAAAAAAAACTGAGAAGACTACCTTCTAACATTCAGTACTGAAAAAGTACTAAAAAAGTTCTGAGAAGAATTTCGTTCATTCATTATCGAAAAAGCATTGAAAAGGTAAAATTCCATTCAGTACTGAAAAAGTAATGAAATAGTATTGAAAGGAGATAAAATAACTTTCAATGAATTAGATCAGGAGTTATAAAGCGTTTGCCACCATTTCAGTATTTCAGAAGTACTTCTGAAGTACAGTTGAGTTAAAAGTATTTTTTAGTTATCAGGGGCGTCATTGCTTGTCAAGTTTTTTTTCATTGCTGTAGTAATTTATAACCTTATTAATTTCTTATATTCTTTATGTACTTAAATAAATGTTTGATTTTGTTAAATTTTTCCAATTTTCTATATATTATTTAAAATTATACCTTTTTTTTATTAAATTGATTTACTATATAAGTAATATCAACTTTAATGATATTTTGAATTTTTTTTTTATAATTTTTCTTCTTCGAGCTTATGACCCTTTTTTTTTGTTTTTAAAACAATGCGATATTGAAATATTAAAAACAAATAAAGCTTATCATATCAACATAATATTATAAAATTTATCACCTGAATAATTGAAATTTATTGAATAATCGATTTTTTCACACTTTACTCATTATACTTTGGTTTTTTTTTTATAAATTGTCGCATTATTATCAATATAAAAATTCATATATCACAAAAAATGGAGTATTCCTTATGCATTATGTTTGAGAAGATTTTTTCTTTTCCAACACACTTATTTATTATGTATATTTCATTCTAAATTTATTTCAACCCTCAGGTGAGATATATGTATATATACAAAAAACTTTTTTTTTTTATTTTAGTGTTATATCTTAAGTATTTTATTTATATGATAAGTATTGTATATATTATACTGATAGATTGTGTATCCTTTTAAAAAAAAAAAGTAGTTGAAGAGGAAATAAATAGGTTTTCAAGGTTAATATTTTTGTTATTTTGTATACATATTATTGTTAATAAAGCTGTATATGTGAAAATATTAATATAGGGGTGTAGAACACTTAATCTAAATTGAAATTATAAAAAAATCAATTTACCTAATACTTACTATTTGATTAAAAATTTATTTCATATAAGATTTGATTGATCTGATTGACATACATGAATACAATACATATATATAATAGAAGGAGGTTAGCCCATGATTTTGTACCCAACTCTAAAATAATTTTACATTTAATTCTTAAATAATAGTTAATATGTTTGAAATAAAATGCAATGTGCCATCCCTAACCTCAGAGTAAAGCAGCTTATTTAAACCCTTGCTTTTTATCGATTTATAAAACTCGGATTTTGTATCGATTTTAAAAACTTTGATTTTGTATCGAATTGTATCAATCTCTACTACTTATTTTTTAAATAACAACAAATAATGTGAGGGATGGGTTGTTTTTCATATTTGTTTACAAAAGCATTTTTTTGAATTTTAAACTTTTTGATTGGAGAACTTAGGTAATTTAAGTTTTGTCAAGTGTTACGCATCGTATATATAAATATCAAATATACTTATTAAAGTAAAATTTGTTTAGAATAACAAAAACATGTTGTTAAATAATATATATTTGTATTCCCGAAAGCATATGATAATGTTATTAATAAAAATTGTAAATTCCATTATCCTAACATGTGTTTTAAATAAAGTTAATGACAAAATTACTTTATAAACTTTATTTTTTAGTCAATCATTATATAATAGATAAAATAAAGTTTTTTTTTTTACATTACAGTAGATTCATAAATTAAAATTACATTACAGTAGATCCGTAGTTTTAATCTTACACAATTTAATTTTCATCTAAATTAAGGGTTGTTCCCAGCCTATTGTAAATTTTTGAAAGATAGTTTTTGAAATTTTTCAATATAAATGTTCTTATTATGAATTAATAGGAATTGTTCAATTAAGGGAATCCAAATGTCAAAGAGGAAAGGACTACTATAAATCGTGTTTATATATTTTTTCTTTTTTACTTCTGAGCGCTCAGAGTTTGTGATTCGAGTTTTTTTTAATACGAACGCGCTCAGACCATGCTCCGTGTGCTCAGTTCAAATATTTCGAGTACGGCTGAGCAAAATAAAATACAATTACATATTGATGTTTGTTTAAAGTTATGTTTATAAAATAAAAGTCAAAATATTTTGTTTATTTTAAGTTATCCATTTTTAATTTTCAAATTTTAGGTTCTTCGCTCTTTTTAGTTTTTCAATTTTCTTTAGTTTTTAATTATTAAAAAATAGTTCATAAATATAATAATAATTTAATAAATATAAAAAAATTTCATTTGTTTTGACAATTTAAAACGTTACTAAAATGAAATTGACAGTTTTTTCAAACCTTTTTAATTTATGAGCTAATTCGAATTCTTTTTTACTTTATTTTAACTTTTTTATAACAGTTAACTCAATTATTTATAAAATAAATCTATTAATAATTCTTTTAGATTATTTTATTATTTAAATCTATAACTTTAATCTTAGCATTTTATTTAATGATTTTAAAGCTACAGATATTATATAAATTACATTTTTTTTGACGTTGAATTAGACGTTTTGACAATCAGAGTAATATGTTTATAAAACTGTAGCTGTCAAAACAAAGTAATTTCAAGTCTAGATGGCATCAGATTTTTTTTGCAAGGATATGTTGAATAGAAATTTATTAATCTATTTATATTAATATTACATATCATAAATTATAATGCAATATTTTAAAATCATCGATTACTGAGCGCGTTATAGGTTAGGATATTAATTATTTGAGGTTAGGATACTATTATTTGTTTATACCAATACTATTTATTATATTTAATTATTTTATACTATTATTATATATTTGATCGTGAGGGGGAATGATCGTAAATGGAATGATAAAAATTTATGATATGAGCAGGAATCAAACTGGCATTGCGAAGGTTTTTCTTTATTTTTAGGTACTTTTGATCAAATATGAGGCCCTTCTGAAAATTATGAAATTTTTATATTTTTTTAATAATGACGTTAAAATAAAAAAAAATCGTAACTGCTTTTATTCTTTAGAAAATATTTAATAAATCAATAAACTCTTTCCTTAAATTGTTTCAGAAAATAAAAATTTTTCAGATACATTTTAATAGAAGCTATTAATCAGACTTCATAAAAAAATTAAATTTTATTGTCCTTCTACTGTAATAAAAAAAAAAAAAACTTTATTACATATATGCCATTCCATATATATATATGTATATATGTTTAACAAAAATTATTATCCTAATGTTTATATTATTTACATTTTAACAAATAATTTTATTTTCATTAACACTGTGAAAAGTTGTTTACAACTTAAGCCCTATGCCTACGATAATAAACTTATTATAGATAAATTCATAGAATTACTTATTAGAATATATATATATATAGATCTTGTTATTCATACGTTATATACTTAACCTAAAAATTACCATTCTTTCAATAGACTCTCTGAAGTATAAAAGCCTTATAAAATAAATAAAAAAAACTGAATCAAATTGATGTTTGGTCATCATTGAAGGTTTTTATCATTTTTTTTTAAACATTTTTTTTTCCATTTGTATTTTTTATATTTATATTCGGTTCATCTGTGCAAGTTTTGTAAAAATTATTGAACGTGTAGAGCTATTTTTTTTGTTATACAAAATTAAATCAATTAAATGTTATAAATAAATCTTTTATTTTCCAATGAATATAATATAAAATTAAAAAAAAAAACAGTTTTTGTTTTCAATATTATTAAGTTTTTAATTATTTTTCAATGACCAACCTTTAATTCAGGGTTTTTTTTTGTAATTCAATTTACCTAACTATGAAAAAAGTTCTAAATTATATATATATACATAATATACATACGTAGTGCTATTTATTCAATTAGAGTTATAATATACATTAGTTAGTCTCTAATTGCAGTACCGAATTTTAAAGCTTCAATAAAAATATCTAATAGCTGAACTAAAAAATTTGAACCTTGTAATAATCTTTAACTAAACTTAACTCTGTTAAACTTCATCCTCATTTGGATGTGCAGGGGAATAATATTCTGCAATTATTTAGAAGTTTACATTTACGATTTTATTCCAATTTTCTTGTTCCTGAATCCTGATTTTAAAATAACCAATTTTTCCCTTTAAATTAATTTTTAACTAGGTGATTCTGTGTATAAAATTGGTCTGGATTCAGCTCTTAAATCCTAAGTAATGGTTAAATAAGATGGTTAAAAACATTCCAAATTCTGGGTAATAGGCATTTATCATAAAAGTTGAATCTAAATCCAATTTGGACAAAACAAATATTTTATGTTTGTCATAAATTATGTAAAATAATAAAAAATTGCATATTTTTAGGGATATCATAAAATAGAAAATAAATAAGTGTATCTGAGTGGTGCAGAGTATAACCACATGCCTAAAAAACCGAGAGAGTGCGTGTACAAATCCTTACAGGACCTGCTTGTGACCAAATATATAATGAAATATAAAGTATACCTATAATAATAAATTAATAATAGTATCGAACCATAAATGCCCTTAGCAGCCGATGGTATTAGTAATAATGTAAAATTCTATGTAAACTGTAATACTAAATAAAATTCTTTAAATTAAATAATCTTAAAAAAAAATACATTATTTTTTTTTCATTAATTTTAGATATCATCTGGCGAAACACATAATACAATGTCAAATCTAATGACACCTTCAGATGGTTCAGAATTAATTCACAAAGTTGCGGAGGGTGGTCATTATGAAAGATATCCTATAGCAAAAGTTGAATTCGATAGAGTTAAAACCCCATTTATTATTGGTTTATGGATTTTATCATCTAGTGTAGCAAAAATTGGTAATTTAATATATAATATTTTTTTTTAATATTTTCAAAAATAAATATAATTAATTTTATTTAATTTTTTTTTTATATTATAAGGTTTTCATATGACCCCAAGATTACATAAAATATTTCCTGAATCATGTCTACTAATTGTTGTTGGAGTTGTGATCGGAATTGTAATCAATCTTGGAACACAAGTTAATGTGTCTCCATTAACACCTAATACATTCTTCTTTTATATGCTTCCTCCAATTATACTTGATGCAGGCTATTTTATGCCTAATCGACTTTTTTTTGATAATTTAGGAACAATTTTATTAATGGCAGTAGTTGGTACGATATTTAATATAGTAACAATTGGTATGTGTATTAAGAAATGAGATTAATTTTAGTTGTAATTTTTGTTAATTTTTGTTTTTTATTTTTTTTTTTTAGGTGGCTCTTTATGGGCATGTGGCCTTACAGGATTATTTAGTGTGGACCTACCCTTATTAGATGTTTTTTTATTTTCGTCATTAATATCGGCTGTTGATCCTGTTGCTGTTTTGGCTGTTTTTGAAGAAATACATGTAAATGAAATTTTATATATAGTTGTTTTTGGTGAATCTTTGTTGAATGATGCTGTTACGGTAAGTTTCATATATAAAACTTTGAATTTTTCCAGTTTTTTTTTCAATTTAATATAATTTTTAGGTTGTTCTCTATCATATGATGGAAGTGTATAAAGGTTTAGGTGAAAATTTAATAGCTGTAGATATTGTAAGTGGTGTTGGATCGTTCCTGGTTGTAGCAGTAGGTGGTACAACGATAGGTATTCATAAGGAATTTTTTAAATAATATGAAATAAAACTAATCATATAATTAATTTTAAGGTGTTGTTTGGGGATTTTTAACTGGCCTTGTTACGAGATTTACTGATCACGTTCGTGTGATTGAGCCTATATTTATATTTGTGATGGCATATTTGGCCTACTTAAATGCGGAAATATTCCATATGAGTGGTATTTTAGCGTAAGTATATGTTAATATTTTCCTTTATTAAACTTTTAAATATGTATTTTTAAATATGCCTTTTTTAGTATAACATTTTGTGGAATAACAATGAAAAATTATGTCGAATCAAATATATCACAAAAATCTCATACAACGGTAAAATATGCCCTTAAAATGTTATCGAGTTCAGCGGAAACAATTATTTTCATGTTCCTTGGTGTTGCCACCGTTAATAATAAACATAATTGGAATACGGCATTTGTACTATTAACAATTTTATTTTGTTCTGTATTTAGAGTAATAGGTAATAATTTTCAATTTTTAATTTTCTAATTACTTTATATATATATATATATATTTTTAATTTTAGGTGTTATAATTCTTACCGCTCTAGCAAATCGTTTTCGTTTACATAAATTATCAAAAGTTGATCAATTTGTTATTTCTTATGGCGGTCTTCGTGGTGCTGTAGCATTTGCTCTTGTCCTTTTAATACCAGAAGAATTAGTTAAAGAGAAAAATATGTTTGTTACAACAACAATTGCTGTTATTTATTTTACAGTATTCCTTCAGGGTATTACTATTAAGCCATTAGTTAAATTTTTAAATGTTAAACGTGCTTCAAAACGTAAACCTACAATGAATGAAAGAATTCATGAAAGAGTAAGAACATAATTATAAAAAAAAAAAAAATGGTATAATATTAAAATGACTAATTATTCCTTTGTTTTTTTATTTTAGTTTATGGATCATTTAATGGCCGGTGTTGAAGATATAGTTGGTAAAACTGGAAACTTTAATGTACGAGATAAATTTAAACGTTTCGATAATCGTTTTATACGTCCATTCTTGTTAAGAGATGCAAAAGTAATTTACACAAATATACTTTAAAAATAATTGTCAAATTTTAAGATTCTTTTTTTTTTAAATACGCTTCTCTACACTGTTTTTTTTTTTAGGGAGCAGAGCCAAAAATTTTAGAAACATATTCTAAATTAACAATGAAAGATGCAATGGAAGTTATGAGACGTAATCCATCCACTATTGGTCAAATATCCGGAACTGAATCAATGGGTGCATTATTTAGGACGTATACAAATAATTGTTTAGGAATAAGGTGTGTGTATATAAAAATTATTATTAAATTATATTATATAAACATATATTTAAGAGAATGGGAATTAATTTTTATTATGTATATTATGTATATTTGAATTCCCTAACATGTATTGTAATAAAAAAAAAAAATATTTCAAAAAAAATATTTTCTTGGTAAGTTGGTTTCAAAATAGTATGTATAAAATTTATTAAAAATAAAAAATCTAGCTTTTAGAATACAAAAATTTTATTATATGCACCCACAAAATAAATTAGAAACTGAATGCATATTTTTTTTTTTTTTTTTTTCTGTAATTGTATTTTTTTTTTTTATTAGATTAGTAATTAATATAAGTATAAATTTGAAAATTTGAAAGAAAAATTAAACTAATTATGTTTTCACTTTTTTTTTTGTTTCTTTCTGTTTTTTTTTGTAATTTTAGCCCTAGTTTTTCAAATTTGGATACATCGTCAAGAAATTTGGATATGCAAGAATTGCATTATAATCCATCAAAAAAAGATTTAACAGATGCTAAAATACATCATTTATTAGCAGAGGAATTGAAACCATATAGACGGGTAAATTCTCAATTTTAATTCTTAATAATTATCTTTTTTTTTTGTTAATTTTATATTTTAGAATTCTCAGTCATCCCGATAGCCCCATTTGATTTTTAAAACCTTTCAACTGTTTTCTAAAAAATTTCTAAAAAAAAAAAAAAAATGTTTTTCTGCAAAATGAAATTGAATTCACTTTTGTGATGCACTTTTTTTAAAGCTTGAATTTATTTATTTTTTTAGATTCTAGCGTATTAAACTAATATGACAAAGTTTATATTGTTGACTATGTTGCAAAAAATTTCAAACTTTTTATTTTATTACTTTTAATTAAATATATATATATTTTCTATTTATTTTAGTACACATAGTCACATTTTAATTTTTCATAATCAAAACAATCATAAAATTTTTATTAAAATTTGAAAAATATCATATTAATTGAGTTTTGCTTGCGAATTAGAGTTTAATTTTTTAATTTATTATCATTTTTTAATATTGAATTTTTATTTTTTACATAATATGGCTTTAAAAATTTTCATTTATTGGCACAATTTTTTTTTTAACTTTTAAGTTTTCATCTATTTTTGAATGTTAAAAATAAAATCTCGTTCGAAAGTTTGTACTTTAATTAAAATAAAAAAAAATTAAATACATTATTAATTATAAAATAATTATAAATAAACTAAGTACATTAAATAATACATTGCATTAAAAATATCTATAGGTTTTTAGATATATATATAAGAATTATTAGTAGAAGATATTACTAAATAAGTTTTAATTGTAAAAAAAATTAACAAGAAAATATTCGAGATACAAATCTATAATCACTTTATTTATAAACATTTTTTAGATGTAATAATGTTTTTTAAAATTATTTCTAATACTAATGGAAAAACGTTTCGAAGTTTGGTTACTTTATATTTGAAGTATTACTTTTAAATAATTTCAAATATTATTTTGAAAATAATGGTCTGCAATCTTATATAAGAGAACTTTGATTTTCAAACCTATAATAAAATTTATTTTAAAATGTAATTAAAGTTTGAATTTAAATTTTATATTGTTTTAAATAATTTTAAACACTTTTTTTAATTTATATTATATAATAATATATAAAATAAAAGTGAGTTAAAATTCTAGATCTTTCTTATTATTTATAATATCGATCTGTGAGAATAATCTATGATAACAATGGGCGAGACACAATCTTTATCTTTTAAAATTTCCACAGAATTTTAATTAAAATTCATATTAAAAAAATAAATCATTTATACATTGGCTTTCATATTATTCATGCCGTAAATTTTAGAATTATTTTAAAATATTTATTTAATTATTTGTTTTTTTTCATTATTATTTAAGCTTATTTATCGCCCAATAGTCAACAATAACAATTTTATAGTTTAGTTCTTAATAACCCCACTTTCATTTTAAATTATATTAAATACGTTTTTATAGAAGTTTTAATCATTAATCTAGTAAAAATTTTGTATTAAATACTGAATTAATTTTTATTAAATACTGAATTATATTTTATCTTATAATATTTAGATAGCTTTTATCTATAGTTATTAATTAAAACAAAATTTTTATTTTATTTTGTAGAAAATATTAAAAAAAATAAAATAAAACACAAAACAACACCAATTTTAGGCCAACAAAAGACTAATTATTAATTTAAAGAGCTTTACTTGTAAAATCTTTTATAATTTTTCACAAATAACAAATTAAAAACACAAATATACTAACTTAGCAATTAGATTAAAAAATTAATAATATGAATAAGTACAAAAATTCCATTTAAGTCACATACTTTAATATTAAAAAGAATTTTAACAAAATAAACTCACATTATTTAAGTTCGTTAAAAATTTGAAAAAAAAGCATGAATTTAAAAAGTTAATCTCTATTTTTAAAGGGATTTATTTAAATAATTTATTTTTGAAATTTTAAATACTAAAGATTATTTACTTCATTTCATATTAAAAAAACAAAAATCTAATGAAAATATTATTAAAATTTTTATTAGTAATGTTTATTAGAAATTTCAATGCTTAAATACAATATTGCTTATTTTGATATGAATAGTATTCAATGTCATCAGTTCAATCCTACACATGCTGGTGTACATAATTACAAATTGTATGTATTAATTTATTAAAAAATTAATAATTTTATTATTGTTTAAACTCTTTATTTATTAATAAATTTCTAATTTTTAACCAAATTTTTTAGACCTATGGCCCATATAGAAGAGTGATAAGCAAATGTGAAATTATGTGGTCGTTTGTTCGAAAAAAGAATCCTTTCTCGCTAATCCTATTTTCTTGGCCTTACAGGTCAATACTATTTAAATTTATTATTTTTAAATATTTTTTATTATTTTTATAACAAAAGTTAATTAAAGACAAAAAGAATGAGCAAATACCTTGATTTTTGATAAATTATATTCCCAAGTTTAAGTAACTTAAGCAAGAGTGCGTTTATGCTAGAGCTACGATAAGTGATAAAAGCGTCGATAAGAGCATAGCGTAGAAAACTATATAGTTGTAATTGAAACTCATTTATTACTGATGTCAATTTTATTGTTCCAAATTCGAAATCAACAAGAAGGAAACTTGCACTCAAGTTGCTCTTTTTATTAACAATATAACTGTACTTAAACTAAAGCTATATTACAATTGCATTAAATGACATGTGATTTTATTATCCATTAACATGCTTGTACTTAAAGCGATATGTACTTATTTGATTTTTATTCATTAAAGATGTAATTGTAATTAACACTATATTTAAAAGAGATGAGACTATGTTTTATTATTAATTTACATGTAGAGATGGCAAGTGTACAAATTATATGTAACAATATACATGATAGTAGGAGTGTTTATATTGGAACAATGCTTTGATCATCGATAAACAATATAAATTTTTTTACCAACGTTCTGCAGCTTCAACATCAAAGCACCCAAGTGTTACACAACTGTTGATTAACTTTGTTAAAATTTTTCTATGCTATGCTCTTATCGACGCTCTGCAGTCTCAAAATAAACGCACCCTAAGTGTTACATAACTGTAGATAAATCTGTTAAAAAAAAAATTATAAAATTTAATTAAATTAAAAATTGTCTTTTTTTAGTGAAGTAAATATTCTTTAAAAATATTCTAATCCCACTTAGATAATTTTAACTACTATATATTAACCTAATGTTAAAGCAAGTTTAAGATTTTTAATTAAAAAAAAAAAAAACAATTAATCCAATAAAACACTACTTTTCATGCACTTTTTTTTTTATTAAACTAATTCGAACTTATACAAAAATTTTAGCAAATTAATTAAATTATATTTTGTAGGGGGTATTTTCGCGATGAATGAGATTTTATATAAAGTATTTAAAAAAAAAAGCTATATAAAATTAATCAATTATTTTAGTTTAATTATTTATAAATAAAAAAAAAAAAATAGAAAAATTCAAATTATATATACAAATTTTTTTTTCCCAACTTTTTTTTTTTTTTTATATTCATTATATATTTTATCCTGGCCTTAAAAACTCTATAATTGAAATCTGAAAAGTCATCCAATTCGCAAGTATGGAAAATTAAAAAAAAACAAAATTTTAAAATAAATTTTTTTAATATTTTTTGTTTGTTTTGATTTTTTGAAAATTTTTTAATATATTGTTATAATAATAATTGTGTTTTTGAAATTGTGTGTCTGTGTGTGTGGTTTTATTTTTAATTTAGCTTTGTTTTTTTTAGTTATTTGCTAAAAAGTATTAATCACAAAGCCAAAACAAAAAAAAAAAAATAAAAAATCAATTAGTTAAAAATATTAATAAAATTTTTTTTAAAATAAATTACAGCATCGCCGGCTTAGTTATAGCAGACATGCAGTAGATGATAGAGATTTGTCAACACAGGTAACATTTAAAAAAAAAAAACATTAAATTTAATTTATATGCGAGTTGAAAACAAAATTCAAAATTAATTTTAATTTTCGAAATATTAATTATTTAATTATATTTGAAAATTTTAAGGTAAATTATCGAATGCACATGAATATCAGACGTATGGTAAATGATCGTAAACATCATAAACGAAGTAAAAAGGGAAAGGTAAAATATTAATTTAAACATTCTTATATACAGGGTGTCTGGGGCTCAATTACGCGCACTAAACTCAGTGATTGGGGGGCATTAAAACAAACAAAAAATTGTACTGGAGAGGGGGGGGTCTATTGTGGACCCTTTTCGAGATATGAGAGATTAAAGATTTAAGGAGGCTTTTCATAAAAAAATCAATAACTTTTGAACAGCTTACTGTAAAGAGATAAAAAAAATCCATTTTGTAGAGTAAGTTGTCAGCTTTAATTTTTGTCTCCTAATGATCCCCATATACACAACAGTTACGAAGATATGAAGGTTCAAAATGATTTAAAATTTTCTTATAAAATATTAATGAAAAAATAAATTTCATAATTTTTCTGTTTGAACCTATTGAAAATAACACACTTTTCTATTCTTCATATCAAAAATGGTTAGAGATAGAGAAAAAGTTATAGGGCTTGAAAAGCTGTCTTGAAATATGCTATAAAAAGTACCCCAAATACAGTGTGCTTCAAAAGAAAATAGAGTTTGAAACATAATTTTTTCATTTTAAATCATTTTGAACCTTCATAACTTTGTAACTGTTGGGTATATGGAAATCATTATCCCACAAAAATTAAAGCTGAAAACTTACTCTACAAAATAGATTTTTTTTAATCTCTCTACAGTAAGCTGTTCAAAAGTTAATGATTTTTTTATGAAAAGTCTCCTTAAATCTTTAATCCCTCATATCTCGAAAAGGGTCTACAATAGACCCCTCCCTCCCTCCAGTACAATTTTTTGTTTGTTTTAATGCCCCCAATCACTGAGTGTAGTGCGCGTACTTGAGTCTCGAACACCCTGTATATTAATTTGTACTTTAATTTCAAAATTTTTTTTTTTTTAATATATTTTTAGGAAGGAGTAAAACAAAACCATGTGTCATTCCATGAATTTCGACAAAACGGAAGTGAAAAACAATTAACAAACGGTACGAAAAATTCTCATAGTCGAAAATCAATCAGAAAACATTCTCACAATTCAATTAACAAATATCGTAGATTAGAATTAGGTAATTGCCAGAACCTTACAAGAAGTAATGCTAAACAAAAAAAAAAAAAAAAAAAAAAAAACAAATTATACAAAACATCAATATATATATATACAGAACAAAAAAAAAAAATAGAAACTTTTAGAATTTGTATTTACAAACACTAATCTCATGTTTTTCTTATTTTTTTTTTTTTTAGTTCATAATTTTTTTAGCAAAAAAAAAAATATTAAATAAAAATTGATATTTAGATCAATTTTGTTATTTATTTATTTTTTTTTTTTTTAATATTTTAATTTATTTTATTTGTTAAGTTGTTCTTGCTGAAATGTTTTTTGATTTGATTTTTAATTAATTGATTTTTTTTTTATTTATCTGTTTTTTTTATGGCAAATAATTTACTTAAATATACAAAATAATATTTAATTAATTTATTTTTAATATATATATATAAGTTTTTCATCTGCCTTCCTATTTTATATTTTGTTGTACTTTTAAATTTTGTTTTGTTTTTTATTGGAATTTTATTTTTACACTTAAGTTTATTATTAAGATTTAAGAGTAGGGAAAGCTTCAAAAAAATTTAACATATTTACTATCAATATTTTTTTTTTAAATAGATCTGGCCTTCCTTTCTTAAAGAATACAATTCGTAAAATGTTCGTTTACATTTGACACTTTTCTTTTTATAATTTCAACTGTTTCACAATTTATAATTTCATTGATTTATTATTTAGTTTATTTTATAAGTTTAATTTTATGATTAATTAATTAATTATTATTAGCACTTAAGACAATAGAATAAGTTGACGTCAAAGTAAGTACCTAGCGTAATTAAATAAAATTATAAAAAAAATTTAATACAGTAAAACCGGAAACAGTTGATTTTTAAATTTAAATTTGAAAAATAAAAAACGATTTCAGTAAAATTCTGTTAAAAAATGATCTGAATAATTTTTTAAGCAACTTATAATTTTAATATACTTTAAGGTTTAGGGTTTTGTATTATGATATGATGCAAATCTTTGTTCACAAATTACACAGTCAAATAATTAATTATAATTTTGTCAATGTTAATATTTTATAAAAACGTTTTTTTTTATTAATTGTAATTAATTTAATTTATTACACGCATATTTTTAATATTTATTGTATTTATTTATAATTTAATGTAATATTTTTTTTTTTGATTTTTTAATTCATTGTCACAAAATTGATGTCAGATGAAAACGTTCATTATAAAAAATTTATAATTTTGCTTATTTGTTATTTAATAGTTAAGCTATTTTAAAATTTCTAATAATTCTTTTAACTGGCTTTCGTATAATAAATAAATGGATAGAAAGAGAGAGAGAGTGAGATATTGTAATCTTAAATTTGTAATAATCAATAAAACACAATAAAATTATTTCACTTTAGATATTTAAAATTTTTATTAAATTAACAAAAGATGTTATCATTTACATCGACTCCAACAAACTGCTCTCTCCTCTTTTTTTTTTCCTATTTATTCATTAATTCTATTCACAATAGTCATAATTAAACTGGTATAATTATTATATTGTTACAATATTGCCATATAACATAAAATATCTTACAATATAGAAATAATTTGCTTTTGCTTTTAATTAGGTTTTAAAACTTGTATTCATACAATTTTAAATAATTGATTATTCGGTTTTTGAAAATTTTTTAAATTAAAACTAAAATTTATATAAATTTACTTTCTAAATTTTCTTATTATAAATAAAATCATTATATTAAATTTAAACATTAAATAATTAGACTGAATTTATACGGCCAATATATTCTAATCTTCCTACTGTAAATAATTAAACTATTTTTATTAAGTTTAAATTTCAAATTTTAGCTTTTCTCATTATTAAAAAACAAGAAACTTATTATAATTTCTGCTGTTAATTATTATTGTGCATAAAAAACTTCTTCATGTTTTATTTTATTTTTTTATTTTATTTAAATTAAGTCAAAAACAAGTACAATACAATATTTTAATTTATTTTAAACGCTAACAAAATATACAAATTCAAGTCAAATTGATGAATAAAATGGATGGATCCAATTTGTAATTATTTAGGAAGGCAACGAATTTCCTTTTTAAGTAAAACAAAATATATTTTAGAAATGAACGCTTATTAGTGTAAAATTAATTAATGAAAATATATCGCCACTAAATAGTTTTTTTTTTATATAATTATAGTATTTTGCATAAATCTTGTATATTGTATAATTCAGAAAAAAAAAATGTATTTTGGCAAAAAAGTATATGTAAAACAATTTATGTACAAAATCAATAATTAATATTAATTATCAAATTTGTACTGGTATAAGCAAAAATAATATAAAATTTTTATTTTTTTTTTTTAGTTTTTTGTGAGTTTTTTAGTTTATTTTTTTTTTAAATTTTTCTTATTTTTTTTTTTATAATTTTTTGCAAAATTTCATATTTCATCAAAAAAAATTTTTTCGTTTGTTTTATTTTTCATGTGAATTTAAAAACAAATAAAAAAAACAAAAAAAAAAAAAATAGATTATATTAATGACTCTACAGAAGACAATCCCATTCAAGCTTCAAATAGAGACGGACAAAGTAATGAAGATTGGGATGATGGACTAACATTTACAGCTAAACCAACATGTAAGTTTAATTCAATATTATGTTATTGTATTTAAAATTGTTTTATTTGAAATCTAGATCTTTTTAATGAACTTTATAATCTTAATTAATTAACATACATTTACAATTAATATAACCTTATTCTAAATTAGACGGTATTTAAATGATATTTTCTAAATTCACTGTATTCAATATACAATGATTTTAATATTCTTGAAGGATTGGATGCATTCACACCGTCCTTTGTGTTAATTTATTATGACACTGTACGTGATTATTTGAAAAAAAGTTACAAGAAAGGTCCATATGATATTTTCCCTTTATTTTCAATTTTATTAATTTTTAACGGAAATACCATGTTATCTTGATACAAATTATTAATTATATACAAACTTCCTTCTTAATATAAATCAATGTTAAATACTAATTGAAAAAAAATAAAACTAATTGAATATCTACTATTAAAACCGTATATAATACAGATAGAATGTTCTTTATAACTAAATAAATTATAATATTATTAATTATATATATTATTTCAAAATAAAAATAAATATTTTGAATGTTAAATAAAATAATAATGTATAAACACATAAAGGTTTGATAAAATTTATTTTATATTAATAAATTTTATATTTTTATAGCATTTTAATTTCCATTTTTATATTAAATACAAAAAATAATTATTCCAAATTGTTCGTTTATTGCAAATTAATTCCCCCCAAAATTGCATGCATAAATTTTTAATATTTACCCTCCCATTTGATGATTTTGAGCAACATTTCAAGCTTGAGAATTCCTTGCAGCATGACCAAAATTAATAAACGTTATAGAACAAAATGTTTTATTAATATTGACCTGCTTTAATTTAGTACATTTATTAAATGTTTATAGATAGAATTATAAAATTATAAAAGTTTTTGAAAAAAAAAATTCTTATTCTTATTTCTTTATTTTTGTTTTTCTTTTTTTTGAAATTATTTTTTTTTTAGTGGAAGAAAATGGTACAATTGTTGAAGAAGATCCACATGCATTAAGAGATTCTGAAAATGAATGTCGTGTTGCAACACCAACAGCAATTGAATCACAATTACCATGGAAACGGAATGAAAATGAAACTGATGATAATGCACCAGTTAAACAGAATGAATTTCCAGCATGGGCTTCCAATAAGGAATATCTTGCTTATAATTCACCAAGTGCTACATTTTTAGGTAAATAATATTAATACAAATATTAAGAATTTAATGAAAAAGAAAATTACAAAATAACAATCTAAAATCAAACAAACAATAATTATTTACAAAAATTATTATTATTATTTTTTTGTTATTATAAAATTGGCATACAAAATTATACAATAAAAAGTAATTTTAAATTTAATTATATCTTAAAATACATTTAACATTGTATAACATTATAAATTTTTTTTTTTAATTAAATTGGTTATATTTAATTCTAATATAATAGAATTCGTTTTTGGGGCCTACTTTAATATGTATTTGTCTAACAAAATTTTAAAAAAAGCTTAAGCTTTTAAAATATAATTAGGAATTTGGTTTTTAACATATTTGCGTAAAAATTAAAAATTTAATATTTAAGTGTTTTTTAATTTTTTTTTTTAGTATATCATGTTATACAATTGTTACTTGCATTTATATAATAATAATGATCAATTTAAATGTTGTTATTTTTTTTTTTTTTAATTAATGATATTGATCAAAATGTTTTTCTATTATTATATGTAGATTTAATTAATTTAAGGCATCTGTTTATTTTGCTTATATATATTTTAAAATTTAAATTTATATAAAATATAAAATTTATATAAAAAAATGAAAAAAATGAAAAAATTTTATAATAAAAGTTTTAAATACTTTTGAGCAATAAATTTGAATAAAAATTCACAAATATTATTTTAAAAAAGAAAAAATTCAAAGTACTTAAATTTAAAATTTAAATTAAGATTTAAAACAAAAAACAAATTTTTATTTTATGTTATAATAAAAATTATTATATTTTTTTTTTTTATATTAATTATTATGTGTAGATGCAATAATTAAAAATCACCCTGTTCAATATAAAAGTATGTACCTATTGAAAATTATGTAAAACATGACAAAAAAAAAAAAAAAAAAAATCAAATGCTTTTAATTTTTAAGTATAAAATTTTATTACAAAAAAATTTATATATACCTATATACATTATTATTACAAATATATTCTTTTAATGGAAATATTTGTTTTAATAATTTTTTTTTTTTCAGTTTTTTATTTTATTTAATTTTTAAAATAATTTCAACTTATTACAGCTTTAGCTGCAGAATTAAATAATAAATTATTTTCTTTTATACGTTTATAACTTATTTATTTATTTTAAAAAAAAATATTCTTTAATAAATTGCTACTAGCGGAATTTATTTGGAATCCATTATATAGAGCTTCTAGCGAATTATAATAGTATTTATTTTTTTTCGATTTTAAACATTTTTTTGTACTCAATTTTTTTTTTTAATTAATTAACTGATTTATAAAATTTAAATAAAAATAAAATTAATATAACAGTTAAATATGGATATAACAGTTAATTTAAAAATAAATATAACAGTTAATTTAGGAATAAAATTTAATAATTGGTTCTGGAGTGTGATAGAGAAAAATTATGTGATTTACAATTTAAATCTAAACTATAAAATTTTCAGACAATTTTTTTTTTTTATAATAATAATTAAAATATTAATTAGTTTTTATTTGGTTTTAATTTTTTTAAGAATTTGTAAATTATAGGCACAATATTGTAAAATTTTAAAAGCAACAGCGTATAAATGTTGATAGTAAGATCCTAGTTTAATATTTATTATTTATTTTACATTTTAAATATTTTTAAAATTATCAACGTATAATTTATATTTTTTTCCATTGAAAAATTTTTCACCTTTTTTGTTATATAAAATTCACATAAAGATTTAAATACATTGGTTGTCCAAAAGTTGAACTATTTTCAGTATCCAAATAATAAATTCCAATTCAATTTTTCGAATGTTATTTAGTATTAATAATAATATCAATTTCTTTTTTCTTCAATATTATTAATTGAATTCATATTCATATTATCTGATGGAATTTATATATTTGAGGTGCAATTACAAATATCTTATATGATTATTCATCATCGTTACTCTGTTATATAAATTAAATACGAGACCCTCAATAGAAACATAATGTTTAGCTTAATTTTATTCTATTAAAATTAAAAACAACTTAAAAATTCTATTTATACAGACTACTTTAGTAGTTAATTTTTGTATATCATTTTCCATAAATTTTTTATTTTGAATTTTTTGAATTTAATTTTTTTATATTTTAACAATTTTGTTTTTTCTTTTTAAAAAATCGCTTTTGTGTTCTTTAATTTTTTCTTTATTTAATAAAAATTACATTTTTATTTATTTTTCGTGTATAAAAAAAAACTCTATACATGTCAAATTACAGTCATGTAAAATTTTGAATATAATAATCTTTTGTTATTTTATTAGCTATAATTAAATATAAATTTGTATTAACTACTAAATAAAATAATGCCTACCGGAATAGTTTTCATATAAAGATAATTTGAATTTTAATTTTAAATTTAAAAGTATCGCTTAGTTGTTTTTTTTTTTTTTTATATTTTTGATATATATAATTATTGCTCACTAACATAATTTATTTAAATTTTTATTTTTTAAAATATTGTAATTGCTTTATTTCATTTAAATAATAATAATTGAATATTATTCATATTTTGTACAATTTCAATTAATTGTGTATTATAATAACAAAATGTATTAACATGGCTTTACATTTTTGAAGCTTGTAAAAAAAAAAACTTGTATTTATTAAAAAAATTATAAGGTTTAGAAAAAAAAAATGGAAAAAATTATCAAAAAAAATTAACAAATTTTGTATTAAAAGTAAAACAAAGACAAAAAATATTTAAATCACAATTTAAGCAAAATAAATGGCATGCTGGTAAATTAATTAGCATCCCCCTTTTCAAAAGTAGAATATTATTATTTCATTATTTTAATTTTTTATTTTGTAGAATGTCAATCAATTTTTTTTTTTTTTAATTTTATAATTCTTAATATTTTTTAAATTTTATTTATATAATATCTATTTTATAACTAAATCAATTTTTAATTTATTTAAACTTTGCTATTTTTGTTGTATTATTTAACAATTTATTTTGAAGCAAGTAATTAAATTAAAACTTTTTCCTTAGTATTTGATTCATATTATTCATATATACCAAATTAATAAATTCTCAGAGTGGGATTTTCGAAAATAAATTTATTTAAGAATTTTTAATTTATATTAATATTAAAATTAACAATTAATGAATTTGATTTTTATATATGATATTTTTTTTATATAAACTAAGGTAGAATGATTTTAGTTTAGTTATTCTTGTATATTTTAAATATTTTATATACTATATATATATCTCTATAATTAATTAATTAAATATGAAGATGTTAAGTATTTTTATTTTATATGAATTAAACTTGTTTGACAGTGAAATTCGACACATTATTTCTGAGAATGCTTTTTAATTTCTAAGAAATTCACAAATCCATGTATAAAATTGTATTCTTTGTTAATTATTTAAATAAAAAAAAAGATTAATTGTGTTATCGTATATTAGATAAATCAAAAGTATAATTAAATTAATTTTTTTCAATTTTATCTAAATTCTTATTTAAATGTATTATTAAATTAAAAAATGAGAAAATATATATTTTCAATAACATTCGGTTCAAAAAATTTCCAATCCATTTTTAATTTTTTTAAGCATTTCTTTTATATTATTGTTGTATACTTTGAAAATAATATGAAACACTTTTTTTAATTTTGAAATTTGTTTAAATGTAATTTTACATAAGCACCAAGTAAAGATTTAAATAATCATGCCTATTACAGAAAACGCATAAATGATTGACGCGGAGAAGTTTATTAAAATATGTATCAGTTCAAATGTTACGATAGTCTAGCCTTCAAAACACATCCATATTATATTCGATAAGTTAATATCAGATAATATATTTGTATAAAAACGTATTGTCGTAAAGTTATGATTTTGATTTATTCTCAGCAAAATTTCCTTTGCGTTTTGTGTAATAGGCATGATAAAGTGACTTATTTTTAATATTATGAGTATTAAACATATTCTCGAAAAATTATTATATTGTTATTCAATTAACTGTTTTCTATTATATACTTAAAACAATTTTCTTGCATTTTAATAATCAAAATTAAAGATTAAGTGTCAACACAGGTTTTTTTTTTGAAAACAATTTGAAAATTTAATATATAAGGCACTGCACTTGCAAATGCTACTTTAAATTAAAACAAAAATTTCCTAAATTTACACATTGAAATAACCTTTGCATGTTTGTAATAAATCCATGTAATAATGTATACTATATTAATTTTTTTTCTAATCGATAATTGATGCATTTTAAAATATTATAAAATAATTAATAATACTCTATTAAAAAAAAAAAAGAAGAAACAAAAAAAAATATCAGAATTCTCAGCACAATAATTTTCATTTGTTTTTTCGTTTTATTTATTTAATTATTTTTTGTATTTTAATTTAAAATAATAATTTAATTCGATTGTTAATTCTTTACTTCTAAATTAATAATGTTTTATTGAATATTTAAAAAAAAAAACCAATTTTATTTAAAATTAAATATTCTTTATATATTTTAAAGGAAATTGATTGTTTTCTATATATTATATAATAAACATCATTTTAAATACGTTCAGTAAGGTAAGAAGATGAATGATGATACAAATAATATGTGTTTTATATGAGCGATGAATTTTAATATTTAAAATTAAATTAATAAAATCATTTCAAAATAATAACATTTATCTTAATTATATTCGTATTGTTACTGTTTTTAATGCATTTTATTAATAATATTCCAAATTAAAAAAAAAGTGTTGCCGTTTTGGTAAAAGTAAATAATTAAGTAAGAAAAATTTGATGTAATATTGATCAACATTATCTTTTTGGAATATTTTTAAAGTTTATCTTTCATTATAAACATTCTCTCAAACATTATTCCTAATATAGTGTTGCCGTTTTGGCAGAAATAAAGGCTTAAGCTGTTAAAGTTTATAAATTTTACAGTTATTGTCGTCCTCTTAATTAAAAATTATCTCTTTTTGGATATTTATAAAAATTCGTTTCCATTTTAACGGTAAATGCGATAAATAATACTATATGAATATAACATTTAAATATAACTTAATTATATCTATATTCCAAATTCACACAAAGGCTGTTTTTCATGTTTTTTTGGAAAATAATATCTATTTATACTCACAAATTCATTGTATTAGCACAAGTTTAAAAATATCACTCAATCATTATAGTGAGTTTATAATACTACGAAAAAAAAAACTAAATAAAGCAATTACTAGTAAATCAAATTTTAAATTTACTAGTATATTAAATTTTAAATTTACTATTAATGAAAATCGTTTTAATACTTGAAAATTTTCTTAAAATCAGAATTTAAAAGAAATTAAAAAGACATTTTAAGAAAGATCTAGTTACATCAATCTTAGAAAAATATTGTAAAATACATAAATATAATAATGTTTAAAAAAACGGTTGTTTAAACGCTCATAAAATATTTAACTTGACATCTTTGTGTATTGTTTTTTAATTTTATTATTAAGTTATTTATTTTGTTGAATGTTATTTATATATAGGTTTTATTTATTATTATTATTTTAATTTTTTTTTCTTTTTTATTAATTTTCATTATTGTTGTATTGATTTTTTTATTTTATATTTACACACACATATAAAATTATTTTGCTAAAATATATATAGGAGGCCTATCAAAACCTAAACAGGCTAAATCTGTAATAGGTTTGTTCCGTCGTGATAGTCAAATGTCTGGTTCAGGTCATGTAGCTGGTATAAATACACCCGGTGGCAATATTATAGATCCATTAGAAAATGAACAAATATTGGTTATTACACAACAATTACATCAACAGCAACAGCAACAACTACAACAACAGCCACAATTTGGAACACCTATTAGCCAAATGTCGGATAGACAAAGTATTAGCGGTAGTAGTGGAGGTGGTGATCATAAAGGTTTAAAAAGAATGAGTATTGACTTTAGTGAAGGACATGCTGGTCCATTTCCGGTCACTGCAAGTCATCGTAGAAATACTCGTAGAGGATCAATGTTGGAAATAAGCGGGTAAGTGAATTTTTTTAAAAAAAATTTTTCTACTTGTATTTTTTTTTTTTTTTTTTTTTGTCTTTATATTCTTTTGTAGTCATATTTTATATAATTGAATAATAAAAAAAAAATATTTATATATAATGTAAAAAAAGATTTGAATTTTTTCATTAAAAAAAAAAAAAAAATTAATTTTTTTTTATTGAAAGAATTTATAAAAAAAATTTTTTTAGATTGCAAATAGTAGTATATTAGAGTTAAATATTTTTGTTTTATTAATTACTTAAATACAATTGACTTTACATATATAAATATATATATATATACTTAAAACAATGTATATATAGTCGTACAAAAAGAATTTGTATTAATATATTATAATTGGAACAGTAATAATAATTGGAATGTATATATACATAATATAAAACATTTATATATAATATTAATGAATGAAAAAAATTTTTTTGACTGTTTAACTTTTTGTGCGATGTATTTTACATTTTATTCTTTTATTTCTTTCCTTTAATTTACACATTATTTTCTAATTTTATTTTATTTCATTTTTTTTTTCATTATTGTTACTTACATTTATATATTATATAATATTTAATATCAAATTTAACAACACAATTAAAAGAAGATTAATTACATTCGAGTTGAGTTTATAAAAATACTATAATTAAAACTATAATTACTATACTTAAAATTATTAATTACTATATACTATAATTAATAATATGTCACAAATATAATTAAGTTTTGACTTAACATATATTAATGTTATAATAATTTTATATAATACTCATTATATAATTATTAATTTATTAATTATATAATATTATTAATTAATTAATTATATAATATTATTATTTAATTAATTATATAATATTATTAATTAATTAATTATATGATATTATTAATTAATTATTAAGTATAAATTATATAAAGAATTGCTCAATTCTGCTTATATAATATTATTAATAAAATTTATAATAATAATATTAATTTAATTTTTTTAATACTCTTAAAGCTCTTAAATAAATAGAGGTAATTCTAAAACAAATTAGAGAATTAAATTACAAAACCGAAAATTTTTAAAATTTACGAAATTTAAATCAAAAAACTAACTTTTTTTTTCAGGAAATAAAATCAGAAAACAGATTTAATTAATATTTAAAATTTGTGACAAAAATTATATATTTTGAAGTATTTTTTAACAACTCTATTGTTATTATGAATCTTTTACAACTTTTCTTCTTAAAAATTCTCTATACTTTTGCTTTACTTTATCTTTACACATTTTTAAAAATTAAGTTTTTTTCTATATTAAATTTTATTTCATATTTTTCTAAATTGAATTTCTAAACTTTTTTTAAAAGTTTTTGCTTTTGCATTATGATATTTTATACACATTATAATATTAAATACATTTTTTTTATAACATTTTATACCACTTCATATTTTGTACACGTATAATATAACATTTAAAACATACATTATTTATACATACATATTAGTATATTACATTAATATAATTAATATGTATTTTTTTAATTTTTTAATATTAATTACTATTTATTATTTAATTAAATTAATATTAATAATAGTTTTTTTAATGCTGGCTGATAATATAATTTATATTGTAATTAAATTAAAAAAAAAAAAAAAAATTAAAATTTTATATAGTAATTTATTTTAAAATTATTAATTTTTTATATTTATATAAATGAGAGATTAAGTATATAGCTTTTTATTTTTTGAATTTAATAGGTAATTTAGTTATTAATTACATTTTTTTCTTTTTAATTTTGTAATTTAGTTTTTGTAAAAAATTTCCTATTCATATTTATGCTAATTTTATTTTTATTCATTAATAATATAATTGATTTTTATATTCAAATGGTAAAAGGTTTATTTTTTAATTTCTATATAATTTAAGCTTAATTTTATAATTAATATCAATAAATATAGATCAATATTTAAAATTCGAATAAATCGAAATTGAGGACTCAGTGTATATATATTGATTAAAATAAAATATATATAACATTAATATGTTTTTTTTTGTATTTTTAATAACCCTTTGCTATTTATATATTAGTAATTTTAATTATTTAATACTTATTAACTCAGTTTTTTTTTTTTATTTTTTTAATAAAGTAACGTATAAAATTTAAAAAATTCTCAAAATTATATATTTAATTTTTTATTTTACATTATTTGAGTTATATTCAAAATCTTTAATAATTTATTGAGTTAATATTAGTAAAAATCTAAAATATTTATTCCTTAAACTTTAAATTTCTGTGAATTTATACACACTAAGTTCAATTTAAAAAAAAAAAACCATTTATGAAAATATTTTAACATCTAAAAACATAGTATAATATAAAAAAAAATTTTTTTAAATTTATAAGTTTTTTAAAATTTAATAATTTTCTAAAAAGTTCCATTTAAAATTTGTATTATTAATTTAGATATTATACTTAAATTATTCTATTCATTATTAAAATTTTAAATAATTTTAAATAGCATTCATAAATTTTAGTTCAATTCCGTGTTTTATTATTATATAATTATTGATGAAATTTTACTCTTAAAATAAAATCTTTTCGAATTTTAGATAATTAAAATAAAGTTCTTATAGATACTTTCTTCAATTTTTTATTAATTATTATACTTCTTTTATATTTTATTCTATTTAGTAAATAAAATTTTCTTTTTAACCATAATTTTATTAATAATTCTAAGTAATTAATTTGATTAATAGTAACTAATTATGAAATATTATTTCTTTATATTAATAATTAACATTTATAATATAAAATATATAATAAAATATATTTTTATTATTAAAGAATATATTAATAGACAATTAATAATATTTTTTTTTAATTGTGATTAATAAAACTGATACTTCTTAACTATAATTTAATTTTTTAATAAATACTAATATTAATTTTGAACTTTTTTTTTTTACAAATAAAAATATCTTATTCAAATTTTTAAAATATATAAAAAAAAGATTTATTAAATTTTATCTTATTTATTACATAAGTTTCAATAATAGTTAAAAATTAAATTTTTAATAAAACTTACTGATTTTTAAAATTAATAAAATAATAAAATGCTTTCTTAGTAGCTAAAGATACAAAATATAAACAAATAATTTAATTGAATAATATAACTCGCAGACACTATATAATACCGTGTTACCTCAAATACAAAATTATTACAATAAGTTACAAATAGAATTCCATTTATTGAAATCTAGCATTTCTACATGTTAAAAGGCCTTATAGCACTATTTCATGTATTAATTGTATATGAAATTCAATAAGATCAATTCTAATAATAAGAATATAATATGCCCCTAGTACCTTCCCTTTTCATCCGTTTCAAGATCTACTTCTTGTGTAAACAGTCTTGCTAGCCCAATATTTAAACATTTAACAAGGAAACAAAATATTAAATTAGATAATAAACCAAATAATACGAAACTGGATCATACGAAATTCGTTAAATAATTTAATATTTAATTTTATTAAGTTAGTTTTTAAGTTAATAAATCAGTTTTAAAATATATACTCGTATATAGCTAAGTTATATTCAATAATTTAAAATTAATATAATTTTATATACTATTTATACTTTTCAATTTTATCATTCATCATATCATTTCATCTTTATTTCAGAAGTTACATGAATACTTTTTTTTTTATTTAATTTTAAATTATGTTTTTCTATTGCTTGCATTTTGTTTTAATATAGATGACAAAATAGATACAATTTTTTTTAATTTATTATATTTAAACGTTGAGCTTAGCTTATTACCAAATTAAAGAAATACTAAAAAAAAAAAAGAAAAAATAATAACAAGCAGTTTTGAAAAAATTTCTCAACACGTATATAACGGCATTTTTCTTAATTATTTAAATATATATATATATAAAAAAATGGCGGACTACACCCAGCATAAAATTATAATTTTCCGTATATATACACATATATTTTTTTTTTTTACAATATTTTGATTATCATGTTATAAATTTTTTTTATAAATTTTCTGAAAATTCCTATAAAAAAAAAAAAAAAAATTTCCAATTTTAAGAAAATTTGTTAAATCCGTCAATTTTTTTTTTTTTTTTTGTATTTTGTTTTTGTTTTATTTTTTTTTTTTCTCTACAATTTTGTTTTAAAGGATTATTCAACTTTAAAAAAAAATAAACCAAAATCACACAAAATCTTAAGAATGAACGCCTATAAGTATACTTAAAAATGGCAAATATTTATGATGGATTTAATGTTACTGCAATATTGTATTGAATGATGACAATAATAAATATATATAGAGTGATAAAGTTATGAAAAGATAAATTAATCATATATATACATATATATATGATTTGAACAGAAACAATAGAACATATAAGTTGAAATTAAAGAGAATAAATAAGATGGAGAGGAAATATTAATTAAAAAAAACAAAAAAAAATTTATTTGCTTAAAAAAAATTTAAAAACCCATTAAAATTTAGGCCTACCACAAAAAGTGAAAATAAAACTAAAACCTATAGATATTTAGTTTTAATCAGGTAATTTTAAACATTTTTTTCCAGAAATAAAAATAAAAAAATTAAAAACAATTTCGACAAAAAATTACAAATATTTTTATATTTAATTCATCTTTAAAAAAAAAAATAAAAACATTAATTAAGAATGATCATATTATTCATTAGTAGATTTTACATTATAATATTTATAAGACTGATTATTTTTTTAATTCAATTTAAAGTATTACAGAAAATAATCTAGATATATTAACATTATATATGTTAATAAAAATAAATATATAAACATGTATTTTAATTTTTTATGCAACTGACTGACTTTTAAATATCGTATATAAGCAGTTTTAAAAATTTAAAGTATGTAAAACTATGTCACACCCAAATTTAAAAGTTGTAAGACTTTTAATTATAGTAATTAGAAAGTATATGGGTAAACAAAATGAAAACTGTTACAAACTTTATCAAAGGGCACACTCTAAACACCATCAGACTATGCAAAGAATTATTTGATCAGTATGTATTCAGACCACTCTAATTTGATAAATCTACTACGTTGAGTTCAATTTTTTAATCAATGTCATAACAAACCATCTCATAACTTATTCATATTTGACAAAGAAAATGTATACAAATTAATATTAAATGGTTAATTAATTGCTCTGAGCTAAAATAATTAAAACACTTTTTTTTTTTGGACACATCGGGTCAAATCTGACAGGTTTTTTTTTTGATTTATTAATGAAAAAAGTGTTGCCGTTTAGTTAGAACTAAAATTAAATAGGGGACATCGGAAATGTATAAAAAAATCTTCAACCCGATACACAGCAGAAATAATACATTGTCAAATCCCAAATGTAAAACACAGTGTACCTATAATACAATGTGTTTTGTTTCAATTCATCTTCCATTTTTATATTTCGTACCTATTAGACATCTGCACAAATGTATTCAAAAGCGCTTTCAAAACATTCTTTAATAAGTAAAACTTTTTATATTCTGTTTTGAAAGCTTTCAAACCAATCCAAAAATTGTCGCAAAAATTGTGTATCAAACACAATGTCAAATGAATTTCGATCATGATATATTGTCTTTTTTTTTTTGTATTTCACACTTTTCAATTCCGATCATAACACTTTGTATTCGCAACGTTGTAAATACAATTCCGATGGTATCCTATTTAAAAAAAATTATTTTGTTTATAACTAAAGATTAGTTTTCATTTTTTTCCTTAAAAATCTTAATTATTTCTTAATTAAGATAAATTGTATAGATTGACTCTTTTTTTAAATACACCTTAATATGTATTTAATCACCAATAATCTTTCATTAATTTATCTTTTTCTGTTATGAACATGTTACATGTCATATCATACATTATTTCCATTAATGTTGCTTGGGATTAATTCGATTTCTTTGCATGTAGCCTGTCTACAATAATGAAACAGTCTAAAAACACTAATTGGTTTTTTATGTATATTTATATTTGTCTAAAAAGATGAAATGCTAAAGAGCTACAAATCCCGTAAGCAAAGTTCTTTTATCCAATGTACTTTTTATTGTGGTAAAATGTATACATATTTGATATTTAACCATATTATGGATTGTTTAATAATATTTCATAATGATTTCTAATTAATTTTATCTTAAAATTATCCTTTCTCATGATTTTTGTTTCCACTTTCATGAGATAAAAAAATGCCTTATTAGTAATTTTTGTTTTAATTATTAACATTTAAGAGAAAATATTTCAGTTTTTCATAATAAACGTTTTTGCATACTTTTAGGATTATAATTTATGTTAATTCATTTGTTAAGAAAACTTTAAAGACATTTTGTTAGTAACATTTCGTGCAAAATATTAAAATCAATTTATAATTATTTAATTATTAGTTTTAATAAAATAAAATATGTATCTGAATAAATATACATAATTTAATTTAATAAATAGATAAAAATTAAAAATTTCTGTAATACATTAAATTTCATTAATTATACATTATATAGTTAATTAGTAAAAAAATTTATTTGATTATTTTTCTTTTTTTTTGGATTAATTTAATTTGTACATTTTGTAGTTATTTTAAAAATTACAAAATCATAGGAAATCAAAAAAAAAAAAAAAAAAAGTTTTTAACTCATATTAGATATTATTCATTTAATGATTTAGTTTAGTTAGTCCAATAATATTATGTACCTTAATTAAGCTTGTATTTATATTAATTTAATTAGAAAATTAAAACAAATAAATTAAATAAATTTACAATACAAAACATTTAACAGTATTACAACATTTATTAACTTATTATTATTTTTTTTTTTTTTTAAATACAATGATAACCAATTACAACAACAACAACATAAACATATTTTATAATAAAATTATTTTTTTTTTTTTTGTATTGTGAAACATATACATAAAACATTTATATTTATTTTTAAATTAAACGATGCATTTTGTTTTTTTTCAATATTTTGTTATTATTTTTACATCTTTTTTTTTTAATTTTTAAATTCATTCATTTAAATAATTTTTCTTATTTACTATGTATTTTTTTCAATTAAAAATTAATAAAATGAAAATTTGTTAATAAATTGAATTTTTAACCTAAAAAATTAAAAACAACAAAATATACATATAGGTACATTATATTATATAAACACAATTCCTTCTACAAAATTTTACATTTTACAAAGTTCAATCAACAAACCAATCATTATAACAACAAAACATTCTCAATTTTAACAACTATATAACAACAAAATTATTTTATACCTATCAACATACAAAATCGATTCATTTCAAATTCAACCAACTTTAATTAAAAAAAAAAAAAAAAAAAATACATTTTTTTTCTTTTGTATAAAATGTATATGTATGTACCTAATTAAAATTTTGGTTGCAAATTTTTTTAGAAAATATTTTTTTTATTATTTTGTATTATTTTTCACAGACTTCTGGTAAAAGGACGTCATCCAAATAGAGTAGTGCCTTATGATTCTTCAGTTTCTAATAAAAATAATTTAAATGATTAGAAAAAAAAAAAAAAAAAAAAAAAAAAAATATAAAGAGAATAAAAATTTAGAATATTTTATTATCATTAATTATTATATTAGCAAAAGAAACACAAAAAAAAAAGTTAACGAAATAATTTGCATGTGTTTTTTTTTTTTTTTTTTTTTATGTATATGTATATAAAAAAATTTGAAATTGTGTTATAGAAATTAAAAAAAAAAAATGATTAGGAAAAATACTAAGTATACTTACTATATAATATTATATGGTTTACAAAATAATAAAATTTTTCGAATTTATATCTTTAAAATTGAATACATATATTAAATGCATATATATATGTATTTATGTACTAATGTGCATATATAATGCATACTGTCGAATATACGTCGGTCGGTACCCCAATGAATAATTCTTCTATTAAAAACTTCAAAGAATTTTTATTAATTCATTGTCAAATGTTAATATATAAAAATTTGCTATTTTAGATACCTGGCAATACTGTTGAACAAATTCCAATACTTTGGCTGAACTTATTTACTCGTTCGAGTTAGCTTGTAAAAATTGGATTCAAAACATGGCTAAGAATAAATTTTAAAAATATTAATATTTGACGAAACGATTTAGAACAATTTGTACACAAATTATAATAATTAAAAAGTGACAGTTGCTGACTTACCTCAATATTAATCGGAAGTGTTCATAATCGATTTTTAATGTGTCAAATTAATATTAATTGACATATATAATTATTAAGGAAAGATATCAAATAAATTAATTCGATTTCTATTGAAAAGTTAGAGTTTATGTGAAAATTTTGTAATGATCAATGATATAATCGAAGTTTCATGGTCGAATTGCATTATTATTTGAAAATTATGGTAATCTGAAGTTGAGAATTTTGTTTAATTCAGAACATTTTTTTTTTTGAATATTTATTTCAATAATAATTATTCAAATTTTAGTATTTTAATATAAAATATTTATTTAAGAGTAATTTTATTTTTTTAAATATTTGTTTCATCCGCTTCTATTCTTTTAAAACTGTTATTTGAATATGTTGCATTATGTCAAAAAATGACATAATGAAAAAGCAAGTTCGCAAAAATATCTTTCATAATTCAAACTAAATTTGAAGAATGAGAAATTCGTACTAGTATTTTCATAAAATGCAAAAATTATCCGAATTCCGAAGTGATTCCGAAGTGTTGAATCCAGCAATAAAGATATAGATTCGAATTGTTAACCGAAAATATATTAATAAATTTTTAATTATAATAGGAGAGCAATGCTATATTTTTTCTTTATTAAATTTGAAGCATTATGAAGTTGTTGTAAAAAAAAAAAAGTTTGATAATATAAATTAAAAAAAAAAAAATGAGTTTAAATAAAGATTTTTTGCTCAAATAATTTATACATAATTTATTAAAGTATAATAATTTTATTACAATATTTTGTAACCTTTTCATTTTGATAAAATAAATTCTTCTTTATATTATACTTTATTTAAACTCTTTTTTTTTTTTTTAAATATTTTTCAGTTTATTTCAATTAAAATTTATGTTAATAATTAAAATAATTAAAAATAATATACAATTTAATATAGTTATATTTATTGACTCTGACAAAAACTTTAATTAGAAAAGTATTTAAAATAAAAAAAAATTTGAAAAGTTGAACCTAACAGAGTATTTAAAAAAATGAAATCGTTTTACCTAAGATATATTAGAGTTGCAAATATATCAAATATAAAAAAAAATTTTTAAATTTGTATTAATTATTAATTTATATAAAGTCAATAAATGTAACTATTGAAATAAACAATTTTTTGAATAATTTATAGTAAATAAGTTTTTGTATGATTTTTGTTTTTATTTAATTTTTTTTTTGTTATAATTAATATGCAAAACGTATTATTTTTTTTTTTCTTTTTAAATTAATAAAAATTTAAATTACACTTAAGTGAATTATATTAAATAAATTAAAAAATTATAATATGTATACTATTTGGTGAGGGTTACCAATTGTGGTGGCTTAGTCCTGATATAATCAAAAAAAAAAAAAAATTTATTATTCGTTTTTGTATTTTAGTTTTCTTATTTTATTTTTGAAACTTTTTTTCAAAAAAATATTGAAAAGATTCGACTGCATGCGCATAATTTTTATTTCAAATTTAGTGTATCTATAGATGAAAGAATAGATAATTTTATCTATTTTAATTTCGTCTGATATATTTCACTTACGCAGAGTGTTTACATTCAAAATTAAGCTAAAACCAAATAAGAAAATAATATCAAAATATAAAATGACGCTTCCACAATTAATTCCGAAAAAATAAAATTGGTTTTCGGATATAAATTATAATTAAACGCACAAAAAAAAAAAAAAAAAAATGACTACATTCCATAATAACATAGCCTTCCATATCTAATTCCGAAATAATTTAACTAATATTTAAATACAAAAAATAAAAAAAAAAATAAAAGAAACTTGGATTCCGAATTCCGAAATTTCGAAATTACTAAATATGAAAATGTAATACATAAATTATTATTAAGCCGTATCAAACTGCAAGCAGCGACATCTAACTGCAAAAAAAATGGAAATGTAATGCATATACAGTTATTAATTTTGCATCAAACTGTAAACAACGACATCTAACTGTTTTTTTTAAGTTTTAATTAAAACAATGTTTATATATTTAGAATTATTAGAAAGATTACATTAAATTCGATGGGCAGATTTTCTGCTCAATATATTTATATTTTCATTTAAAATGTTTTTAATTTGTTTACCGAAATTGATCTTTAGTGTACTTTATGCGTTAATTAAAATTTAAAAACTTTTATTGAATATTATATATTGCAAATTTTTGAAATTTCAATTATAATATCTACATTCAAGTTTCTTCTCATTTCATTATTTTAATAATTATTTTGGTTTCATTTGAAATGTAGATCCTCTGTTATTTAAAGTACATGTATTTCCAAAAAAAGACGAAAATACCACAGTATTAATAAAGCACAAATATTTTTTTTTAAAAATAATAGTTTAGTTTTTTAATTATTTAAAATAAATATTTAAATTACAAATAAAAAAAAAAATATAAAAAGAAAAAAAAAAAACTATTTTAAATTATATTTAGATAAAAATTTGTTTGAAAGAGAGAAAAATTTATAGTTTAAATGCATTTTATTCTGCATTTAAATGCATTAAATGCATTTTTCAAACATTCCATTTTATTTTGATGCTTAAATATAAAAATCTTAGATGAATTCCAAATTTATTTATTTCTCTTTCATACATATTTATTAGTACTATATATTAATTTTTTTTTTTTTTTGTTTAATTATTAATTAGTGATTTTTAATGGAGTTGTAAAATATTTTTATTAAAAAAAAAAAACAAGAACAAACACCATAGAATAAAATTAAAAAAAAAAAAAAAAAAAAAATTTATAAAAACATTTTTAAGTTACAAATTAATTTCTAAATATATAAAATATATATACATAATTTTTTTTTTCTTAGTTATTAAGTTATTAACATATACATATATATAGAATATACCATTAGTGGATCTTGCAAGATATGTATATATAAATATTATATAAATATAGCATATAAAATATATACATGTATATATAATGAAATAAATAATTATTAAAAATTAAAAACATAATTTTTTTGTAAAAATAAAAACAACAATTAAAAAAAAAATGGTTTAGAGTTTTTAGATAATTATAACTAACATTATTATTATTTTACAATCTTTTTAAATTATTTTTAATATATTTGTTTGCGCTAAAAAAACACATTGAAAGTATAGGCATTTTTCTATTTTATACAATTTATTTCATTTAAATTTTTTTTAAACATAGTCAAGGAAAGAAAGATTCGTTAATCTTTATAGATTATTAAAGTGGGACAGGTGGTCACACATATTAATAGTTTTCAGGAGTGTTTCGTACTCCAATACTTCTGGAATCATCAGTAGGCATGTAGTATCACATTGCTTAAACAAACTTCGGATTAAACTTTGATTGATTCTTATAACTTATAGGAAATTTTACAAAAATCTATTTTACTTTAATAAAATATTTTATCCTTAATTCAAATTAATAACGGTATTCTTTCCAAATTTAAATGTCAAATGTCAAATATCAAATTAAAATAATTTTGATATGTTATAACTTCCAATGACGCTGTAATAGTATATCAATTGCTGCAAAAAATCTAATTTGTACGATCCTTCGAACCTGTAAGAAAAAATACGAAGTTCGACTACCTGTACAGTCATATAGAATTCATAAAACTCTCAATGTGTTCAAAATATTTTAGAATTTTGGGGGCTTTTGCTTTATTTTAAAAATAAAAAATATTTTGTAAATTTGTATATATATTTGCATGTAAAATGGTTTGGTATTATTTGTAATATTGGCTTTTTGTTGAAATAAAATTAATTATTATTAGTAATAAAAGTTAAATTTTTAAAATTTAATAAACTAATCGTTTTTGTTATATCTATATATTTTTGTGTTAAATTAAAATAATAAATGTTTGTAATATAATTTCTTCGTACTAATTTCATTTTTATCTTATTAGTGTAAAAAAAATAAAAACAATTATTTTTGTGATCTTTATAATACCTATACAAAATTAACAAGAGATTTTGAGTCCTTTTAAATGTAGGGAACTACAATTTAAAATAAATGTTTTTAGGAATTATTTTGACGAATGTATAATAATTTTTAAATTGAAAGAAAACTGCTTTTTTTCAATTTCTTCTTTTAAATATTGTATATAATAAAATTTTAAAACATTCATTAGTATTACGAAAACTTACTAAAAATTTTGACTAAAAATAAGTTATCGAAAAGAACTGACCTTCCGATACCAATTTTATTAAGAATATTTACCATTTCTTCATTAACAAAATTTCGAATTCAAAACTATTTTTCAAGATCTTGTTGGAATTCGAATTCGAAATAAACTTATTTCAAAAAACAGTGTTCATACAATACAGTTGATTAAAAAAATTTAAAACAAATTTAATTCTCATTGAAAAAAAATGACAAATGGTGAAAGGGATTTGAAAAATACCAAAATCGATTCATCTAAATCGATATGTCAAAAATCTGATTACATAATTGCGGAAATTTAGTTGGATTTAAATTTTATGTCAATTTGATTTAATTAATTCCTTGTTGGAATTCGAATTCGAAATAAACTTGTTTCAAAAACCGGTGATCATACTATACAGCTGATTAAAAAATTTAAAACAAATTTAATTATTTATGAAAAAAAATGACAGATTATGAAAGGGATATGAAAAATACCAAAATCGATTCATCTAAATCGATATGTCAAAAATCTGATTACATAATTGCGGAAATGAGTTAGGTTTAAATTTTATGTCAAATTTTTTATAGAATATTTTCTTGTTTAATAAGAATTGAACTGATTTATCGAGTTACATATTAAACTCTGTAATTCTGTATAAAATATATACTTTATTAGATATTTTAAAAATTTTATTATTTTATGTTTTTCTTATATATGATTTAATTTTTGTTTTTATTTTACTTTATTTCATTTAATATTTTGTTTTCATTTGTAGTGTAATTAGGGAATTGAATACAAGTGATTATCATACACTTTAGTTTTCGGGTAAATAGCCTTTGAATAAAATTTTTTATTTAATTTGTTTTCATTTTGTATTTGTTGTGTTTGTATTTGTTGTTTTTTTATTTTGTTTTGTTTTTATGTTAAATTTTTATATATTTTTTTAAGTGATTTTTTCTTAAATTCCGCTTTTGTCTATTTTCATTTTAACTACCTTAATTTTATACTACTGTTTCTATTGTTTAATGCCTTAATGAGATGTTGAAATTTGTTGAAAGATGTCGCATGCGTAAACTGATATATTAGGTTTGTAAATTTTTAACTAACGGCAATGCGATAATTTTAATGGCATCTTAAAAACTTATGTCAACTTGATTTGTGTGCAAAATGGTATGATAAATTATAAATTGGTACCTCTTTTTTATAACTTCAATAAATTTCTCCTGCTATATTAGATTTACATTAGGAAGTATAAAAAATTTTGATGGAACTTAATTTTCAAAACTTTAACATTTGAATCCTTATAGTTGTTTGCATATATATTATGCTACTTCTGAGTTCGGGAATACAATGAATCGATTACTTTTCGATCTTTTTAAACAAAAACATTTTTTAGATTTTTATTATGTATTGAATTTTTTTTTTTTTAATTTAAATATTATTGGAATAATATTAAATAAATTATACCTATTTTATAAACTATATACTATACCACTTCAACAATACCTTTTATTTATTTTTTGAATTGACATTTTTAAAAAGGTATTTTTTCATGCGTCAAATTTTTTGATAGCTGGTTGCGTGTTAAAGCCGAAACTAAATCAGTCATTAAGCTTTTCACAATACAATTTAAATTTGTCAATTTAAAAATGAAATCAAGGATCATATTATAGTAATTTCTTTTTAATTTGTATAGTTTTGATTTTTGATTTTCGATTTAGTTTTTATCTTGATAAAACTGTCATATATTGCATACATAATAAATTGAAATCGAATATCAATATTTTACGTGGCTTTTGATTTTAATAAACTAATTCACTAATTAATGGACAGATCTTTTAATAAATTAATATTGATAAAGTTATATCGATATCTAATCACTACAATTGTATTAAAAGTATTGATGTAAAGTTTTTCATTAATAGTTATTATTTTAATATTTATATAATGTATACTCTTCCTTTACATATAATGTTTAATTGGCTTTATTAATGTATAAGTATACTCCTAATACATATATATTACATATATATTAAAAATATGTTAATTTTCAAATAAATGTTGTATTCTAGATTATATTAAAAAGATTAGTTGCTAATATAATTTATGTAAAAATATATATATAAAAAAGAATCAATTATTGATAAAATATTGATTTGTTTACTTCATTGTATATAAAATTCTTTTAATTAAATTATAAATGAAATAAGTCCCACGTACATAAATAAATATGAAAAAGGCACACTTTATTTTGAAAATATTTATTTGAATATCAAAGATTAATTCTGCTGCGGTACAAAACAATTAATCGAATTTTAATTCATTAAATTAAATTTATTTCATCTTAAATGAATTTGAAAAGTTTTAATTAAAAAGAAATTTAAAACTTTTTAAAACTACTGCAGTAAAGTATAAAATATTAATTTAAGAGTTTATTAAAAAAACTCTAAAAATTTTAACAAAGTTTGGACTTATTTCATTCGCCTTCTTCAATATAGAACTACTCTACTTTTTTTTTCTACTTTTAATTTTTTAATAAATTTTCAATTTATAAAACAATCGAGACTAAATTTATATAAATAAATATTTTAAAATATTTTCTTCTATTTTTTTTTTTTTTTTACATCAAAAATCATAAATCATACAAATTAAACACTTATTTTATTCTTAAAATAAATAAAAAAATATAATTAAACTTAAAAAAATAAAAAAATACTATGTGATTTATGAATTGTTAAATTTAGTGAAGAACTAATCTTTCTTGAAGAGCCTGGTTATATATGACGAATAATTGGCTATAGGTAAATTAAATTATTAGAAAAACACAAAATAACAATTAAATTTAATTAATTAAATTAATTTTTTTATTTTATTTATTTTTTTGTAAAACAGAAATTGATGTAATCTTTATATTTATATGTATATTAATTATATAAACATTTAAATGTATATAAATATATATAAATACAAAACATATATACCTACATTCATGAATGTAAATTTATTTTCAACAAAAAAAATTATTTACTTTGATTTTTAAACTTTTACCCTATTGCAAACTTCAATATTATGTTTAATAAATTATATGGCTAGCACCGATAATTTAGCACTTTGTATAGATACATATTAATATTATTTAGTGTATAATTAATACCAAATATATATTTTTTTTAAATTTTATTAATTATATTTTTTTTAAAAAAATGTTTAATTTAATTATTTTCTAAAATTAAAATTAGATACATATTCCAAATTTTACACAATATTTAAAATGAAAGTTGACATATTGAAAGTAAAAATGTCATCATATGTCAATATCCAAATTAAAAAATTGACATATTGAAAGTGAAAATGTCAGCATATGCCAAAATTTAAAATAAAAATTTGACATATTGAAGTGAAAATGTCATGTCATAATATGTCATTTCCAGGAGTGTATTTAGACATTTAAAACGGTTCAATGTCCACTGTTCAAATAAAAAGAACTGATTAAAATAATTTAATTATTTTAAAATTAGTAGATAATTCTTAGAGATTATTTTAATATAATTCAATTATTAGATAACTGAACTATTTTTATTTGACAAATGTCAGTTATGTCAAAAAAGAAATTATATTTTATTTTTTTTTTAATTTTTAAAAAACAGTTAAAAACTTATAACTGAAATTATTGATATTGTCAATGAAAATGCTGTATTTGTAATGGAGAATTTCAAATATAAATATACGGATATATACTCAAACATACACTCAAACTTTTGTGTTGGATTATTGATAATAAATTGAAAAGCATTTCAAACGATGACAAAATCATCTGTCAATAATAGTTTTGGCATAAACTTTATTATCCGATAATAAGTTAGTATGATTTAGTTTAATTTTTATCTCGTGAAGAGATCTTATGATTTATAGAGAAATTTAAATATTTTAAAAATGCGCAAAAACTAAACGTTTTGCTTCTAAGATTGTAATTTTAGATTAAAGTTGAAAACAGCAATCGACAGAGGCGATAAATTGAAAGTTTCCAAAAAATTACAATGATTTTAATGTGACATTTATGGCGTTAACCCATATTTTTGAATATTAAATTCCCATTGAAACATTATAATATAACCTGAAAAAATTTAAAAATATAATAATCATTAAATAACCATTTTAATTCAATAGAAAATAATTTCAACTTTGTCTAAGACATTTAAAATAACGGTATCTCTTATTTTTTAAACTAGTAATATGACATTTGTAACATAAAGTTTCCATATAAATGTCAAATCATTTAATTCAACCTACTTTAGAGCAGCGACAATTTAATATAATGTCAAATTCATACTTTTTAGTTTTGACTATTACGAGTTTATTTAACTTTATATTATAAAATCTACAATATTTATTTTTCTATAATTTTGATTTTTTATCTTACTTTAATTATTCTTTTAATGTATTTTATTTATTTTTTAATTAATTAATTTATTTTTTTTTTTTTTAAATTATGTAAAATACAATTTGTTTTGATGTCAACCTTTTAATTTATTTTCGAATAACTATAGTGCACTAAATTTCAAATAACAATCTCCAATTAAAGAAATAATACTGTAGTGATTAATATAATAATTTAAATATAATATAATATATAGGTAATGAAAACGTAAATATTTGTACATATTAATAAAATAATAAAATGTTAATATTTTTATTAGAAACATGAATTTAAAAGATAAAACCTAAAGAAAAAATTTACAATAAATTCAACTTTTTTAGTTTTTTCTTCTTTCTTGAGCAAAATATTAATTTATAAATAAAATAATGACTTTGAATTGTATTTGCTGACCAATTTAAAGAAAACGAAATCTCGAAATGATTAATCTAAAGTTTTCACAATTAAAATATTTTATTATGTTTAATAAATTTGTTCTGAAATAAAAATGTTCTTATCATTTTATAAAATTTTTTAAAAATACAAATTATTCTATTTTTATTTAAATTACTCATGTCTATTTCACTAAACGTTACGATCGAAAATGTTCGCGGTATATGTATCAAATAGGTATTCCGCTAAACGTTACGCGATGGTGGCTCCGCATCAATGTTGTATATGCTCACTTTTTTTGTGTTCTGATAGATACTGCATTAAGTTGCTCATACAATTAGTTAATTATTTGCAACATCTTCACAAAGTTAAATTGTGGGAAAGTATTAAAGTATATTCGGTTACCATGAATTATCTAATTTATAATCTGTTAATATCCGCCGTTTATTTTAAATATTTCAATGCTGAATGAACATAATTTTAGCGTCTAGGGGAAAACATTTTTTCTTTGTTAGTTCAGTGGTGTACAATGTATATAGTGTGGAATACGCCGTTTAGTAAAATAGACATAGAAAATTAAATAAATATATAAATTAATTTTCTGAAAAGAATAATATTTAATAAAATAATTAATTATAAGGCTGAAGAATATATTGAAAACAACGGTTATTTTATTTTATCAATTTTTTTTTCTATTAAAACAATTGCTTTATTAACAAATTAATACTACAAAGAAAATGTCCTTAATTGTATTAATATACTATTAGTACAATAAAAAAAATTAATAATATACACTTTATTTATTTCTTAATATTTTTATTTGTTATTTAGTGCTTTTTTAAATTTACTTTTTTTGATTTACTATTTTTTTTTTTTGTTTTTCAACTTCCATCAAAGTTTATTATGTTGTATATATATAAATATATGTTGTATTTTTTTTTTTTTTTGAATTGTAAGTAAATATAAAATTTGGTTATTTAGTTCTTAACATTTTAATTATTTATTTTATTGCATACTTTCAGGAACTAACATCTATTTCTATTAGCTTTCTACTATACTACTAATTATTGTAGTAATTTGTAAAATATGCACGCATAGTTTTATTTTTAAGTTTTTCATTATATTAGATTTGGTTTTTAAAATTTCTTTTGGAAAAAATCTTAGTTTTTGAATTTATCAGAAAATTGTAAATTTTATTAAAATATTAAGTTTTTATATTCTGTTAAGAATTTAAGATTAATATTTGTTATTGCAGTTAAAATGAAATTTAAATTTAAACTTTATAATATATATATACGTTAAAAATGATTATTTTATTTTTTTAAATTAAAGTTAAATTTTCAAAGTCATCATATTTACATTTTAAATTATAGTTTCCTTTTAATTTATAAAAAAAAGTTTTTAGATATACAAAAATTTTTAAAAAAAATATTCAGAAAAATTCATGGGATATATAATTTTTTAATAAGATATTTAGCATGCTATACTAATGTTTTAATTATGTAATTTATGTTTTGAAATGTGTATAAAAATTTTGAGATTTCAAATCTGAATAAATGAAAACATATTCAAAACAACAAGGGTTTTACGTAGGAACTGATAATTTAAACAAATTAAAAACTAAGAGTTAAAATGTCTTTTTTGGTTTTTATTAGATAATATTTAATTTATTTATTTTTTAAATGTTTTCCCTATTTCTTTTTGTAAAATTTAAAATGTGTTTAAAAAACAAAAAAAAAAAAAAATAAAAATATAAAAAAAAAACTTTTTAACATAACATCCATTCAATTCCATTTCATTCTACAAATAGATTTCCTATTCCTGAGGAAACAACAATACATCAACCACACAATCCAAAACAACATCATCATTCAAAATCATTATGTGAACCTAGCGAAGATGAATGGGATAATTCACCAATGGAATTAACAGCTAAAACTAGTAGTAAGAGTGAGAAATTTTTACGTTTTAATTCTGCAGCTAGAGAACCGTTATTGCCAAAATTTAATACACCGAAAAATCAAATAAAAAGAATGTCACGTAATAATATTAATAATGCAGCAGCTGCAGCAGCATTACTACTTCCAATTAACAACGAACGTAATATAAATAATGGTAGTGATGATGATAGCGAAAATGATAATAATATTAGTAAAATAAATAATTATCGTAATAATAGTAATAATAATAGAGGACGTAATATTCTTAAATCAAATAGTGCATTCGATGATGATGATGATGATGATGATGATGACGATAATGATGAAGATGATGATGACGATGATGAAAATGATGAAGATTTGGATGTATATAGTGATGATCATATATATAATACAAATTTTTTAGATCGTGACAAAAAAGATGGCAAACAACATTAAAATAAATTTTAAAGACATATTTAAAACACAAAAAAAAAAAAACAAACAAAACAAAAACAAAACAAAAAAAAATAGAACAGAATAAAAAAGAAAAAAACTGAGTTATTTATTTTTGATAGTTAAAATTTTAATTATTATTAACAAAAGTAAAAAAAAAAAACAAAAAAAAAAAAATAAAAAAAAATGAATACAAAATAAATAAAAATTTTTATTTTGTATATTTTAATAAATTATAATTATGATTTAAATTTCTATTAAATCACAGTCAATTAAATATAAATGAAAAAAAAAAACAAATACATAAGCATAAAAGTTATTATTATATTATTATATACAAACATAATAAATAACCGTATTGTATGCTTGTGTGAGTATAAAATCATATGTTTATTTAATTTATTTAAATATATACATATGTTTTAGTTCACATACTAAAAATATTAAAAAACAAAAAAAAAAAAAACATTAAATAAAAACAATAGAAAAATTCCATAGGCATTGTTTCTTTTTTTTTTTTTTTTTTTCAAAGAAAGAAAAACAAACAAAAATATTAAAATTTAAAAAATTAAAAACAAAAAAATTAAAAAAAAAAAAAAAAATAAAAAAAAAAAAAAGAGAAAAAAACAAATAAAGTTAAATTTAAAAAAAAAAAAATTAAATATTATTTTATTTTGAACACTTTTTATTTAATATTTTTTTTATAGCTTCAAATTAGAGGGTGTTTTTTTTTTTTATTAAATAATGAACTTTAAATTGAAATAAAACACATTTAGGTAAAATAAATTTGTTTTAGTAAGATTTAGTTAAAATCCTTAAACGGGGGGGGAAATCAACACCAAAAAACTCAATGGTGTCTTATCGCGCATTTCAAGGAGAAGCTTTGCACCATACTGCAGACTTGAAGATTTTGTGGATTAAGCTAAACTAAAATCATACTTTTGATCATATCACATTTTTTGTAGCAAAGGACGCTTCTAAGTATTATGGTTTCTTATTTCGCTGAAAATCTTATTCTGATCTTCTTGAGATATATAAAACTTATACAGGGTGGTGCAAAGGACATGGTTTGGTTTGAATGTTTAATAACTTTTTTATTTAATAGTTAATTATTATTATTATTTTTTTGTTATACAGTATATTAATGGGGAATATTTTTAGCTTAAGTAGAAACATTATATCCCGCAAGTGGTCACCATTTTCGGCTTCGCACATTTGTGTTCTTTCCAGTACATTTTCCATAACTTTTCGTAATTATTGATCGCTGTTCTGTTGTTTACTGTTCCATTTCCAATTCCCCAAGTTTTCTTCACAGAATTCTGAAATAAAAATAAAAAATATAAATAAATTTAAGAAGTTATTTAACATTCAAACCATATCGGTCTTTTTGCGCCACCCTGTATTAAGCCGAAAATTGTACTATAATGCACACATTTTGGCTTGTGCTCCTATTACGGCATTGAGATATCTTGATAAAGAGCAAAATAGAGCTATGTGACTTAAAAGTGATTCCAGTGTTACGTTAAAGCTCACTCCATTCTGCCATCGTCGTACAGTTGGGTCAGTGACCTTGTTTTATAGATATCTTGTAGGGACTTACACCTGTACTAATACCTCTATTAAGGATTTTCCAATGGGAAAAAAGGAAGACAACGCCACTGGAATTAATTGGTTTGGGGATAAACCAGAAACAATAGACACTTTAAAAGCCTGAGTTACTCGAAAAAGTGATCGAAAATTGGTCTGATCGAATGCGGTTTGTTATTACAATAATATAAAATGCGTTAATTTGAGAAAAGAGCTTTCCACATCATCTTAGGAAAACAATCTTCAGCGATGAAACTCATTTTCTGGTTCAATCAAATGGCTTTGTTAATAAGGTTATAAATGTAGTACTGTAGCACAGGATTAAGAAAAAAAAGTTCGGATTGTCATGGAAATCGAAAAATGTTTTTCAGTGACGAAGCTTCTTTCTTAGGAAGATGACTTTCTAAAAAAGAACAATTATCACATTTAGAGTGCAGAAAATCCAAGAAATAAAATTAACAGTTTGATGTAGTTTATGGTCTGGAGGAATCATAAAACGAAAATGGGTTTTCCGTTATAAGCTGTTCCTGTCCTGTTATTTTTATTAATTTCATTTTATATTAAAAATATATTGCTATTATTTATTCTCCTTATAAGTATAAAAACTTTTTTTTTTAATAATTTTTAGAAATTCTTAATTGAATATTATTTTATATAAATTTTTCCAGAAAATGAGGTGTAACAAAAAAAAAATTGAATATCATATTAAAATTAATTATAAAATATCATAAATTATCATAAGCAGACCAAAAAATATTATATTTTATTATATTATATTAAAAAAAAAAATATTTTTATGAATTTAAATTATTTTAAATGTTTATGTATTAGTTCAGTTTTTAAAACTCACAGCATATTTTCTGGAAATTTTATATTAATAGTAAAACATATTGATATTAAAAATTAAGACTTTGCTTCACAGGAACATTTCTAGAGTAAGTTTTTATCATTTTCATTCAAAATCTGAAATAAAGCAAATAAACCAAGCAATGTAATCAAAGCAATTCCGATGTTTCCCCCATCCCTGAAATAAAGTTAAATGAAATGCACGATTGAATTCAAACAAAATATATATATTTTTTTTAACTAAATCAGTTAATAAAAAAATTATAAAAAATTTATTTATTTGAATAGTTTCTTTAAAAATTTGTAACTTTAAAAACTAATAAACTTCACTTTGATAATGCAAAACTAAATTCAAAACTCAATATTTAATTAATACAATTTTACGTACATATGTATTGTGTGAATATAAAGTTTAATATATTCGAGTACTGAAAGAGTTTGCATGTCATAGACCAAATAAATAATTTTAGTGAAATTAAAAGGAGGGTTTCCTTTCGTTTTTTATTTCTACCAATTCTTAACTGTTATTAAAAGCATGTAATGCTATTTTTTATTTAAATAAAAATATAATAATTATTTTTGCAGATTATTAAGTATAAATTAAAATGTTTCAACTTTATTTTAATATTTATTTTAATAAATTGTTTTAAATAATTTTCCTAACTCATATAACTATATGAAAAATTTTCCTATACCTAATTTTGTTTGTGTAATTAAAAATTACGTTAACAGTATAGGATAAATTAAACAAAAAAAACATTAAGATAAAAATCCAAACACATAATATATCAAACAGTAACATCTTAAAAAAAATATAAAATACTTAAATTTTCCATTAAAAAATTTTAAAATATTTTTAATTATTTGTCAAGTTTATTTATACTATATGTCTTTCACTTTATTGTTTTTCAAATATAATGTGAATAAAATGCGGATGTTTTTTATTTATCTTTATATTTTTTTATTTTGGTTTCTGTTTTTTTAACGTTTAAAAATTATATTTCCATCCAATTCTAAAAATAGATTTTTATTACTATAGATTTAGATAAATTGTAAATTATATTTTTTAACAGAAATGTTATCATTCTGTTATCAAAAACTTTTTAACTTGTTACAAATTCCATTGCAATTTCTATTTAAAAAATAAAATATAATTAAAAAATATACAGAGTGTTTTACTTTTGATAGGAAAATATAGGAAGACATAGAAAAATATCAGAATTTTTTCAGATAATTAAATCTTGAAGTTTTTTTTGAAATCATAAAAAAAACCGTTATTAACTTGTTATAACATGATACACGGTCCCAAAATTGGTATTTTCTTATTTACCCCATAGTTTCTGGTCTCCCGACAGTCCGATCATTATAGCACGAAAACAACTTAAGAATTAAACAATATTAGAATAACTTTAAGAATATTTAATATTAACTTTTTGGAATCGGGAACTAACTTTTCCAATTCATAACAATTCAATTGATGCTGAAGGCCATAGTACCAAAGCGTTTTTCATGAAAAAAAAAACAATTTATTTAAAAACTTGAAACTATTTTAATTTGAAGAAAGACCAAATTAATTTAACAACTGACATTTTTCATTTGAAAACCGACATAATTCAAGTGAAAAGATATTCACGTACCTATATATCGTTTAAGGTTTTCAAGATATTTCAAGAAGACCTTCATCTCATAAACCACATGTTTTTGCTGATTTCAACCTTGTATATGAAGGTATTCTAAATACATACAAAATTTTGACACTCTGTATAAAAATACCATCAAAATTTTAATACTGAAAAATTTAATTACAAAAAATGTTAAAGTGCATACTTATACTTGTTTTTTTTTCAAATATTTTAATTTTAAAAAATAAATACACCTAAACCATAAAATTATATAAATTCACAGGTAAAATTTCATTTTCAGTTCTTTTAATTTATTTTTTCACTCAGAAGAAGTATTAATTCTATTATTTTTTGTTTATTTCATACAAAATAAAAATGTATGATACTTTTACATTGATTTACAACAAGTGAGTGAATCAAACTAAATAATACAAACAAATAAAAAATTGAGTTAAAATTTGATTCTATCCTTTTAAAATATGTGATATATTGACATTTATTGACATATTACATTCATACGAGTACAATCATAAATGAGCAAAATTTTAGGACAATGATTTTGAGTCTTTTTATATAAATTGAGTATAATGTCAAACTCTGACTATTTACATATGAAAATTTCATTATAAATTATTTAATTTTTTATTAAAATAAATATTTATTATTCGTACCGTATAATAACATTTTTTTATATTTATATTATTTAATTATTTAAAGAATATATATATATATATATATTAAAGTTATATTAAAATTCTGGAAAAACACTTTGAGTAAAAAGTTTCAGTAAAATGATACGATGTTAAATAATGCAAATGCTTTGTAGAAAGATGGAAAGACGTTGTGTCAATATAACTGCAATCTTAGAAAATTTATAAAATGGTCTGTTCTTTTATATTTATATTTAATATTCTTTGTCGATAATTTTAAAAGAATTTTAAATTTTGGTAATGTTTAAACTATTTTAATTGACAAATAAAATATTTTATAGTTTTCGCAATACATTGGTTTTAATCAAAGATTTTAAATAATGAATGTGTTAGTAATCAGATTTCGGGTATAGCTGCCATCAAAATTTTAAGAACTAAATTGAATTTCTTCAAAAGTAATAAGACTGGGATATTGAATACATGTTTGGACTTATCTTCGTATAGCTTCCATGAAGATTTTTTAACTGCATGCATGTTACCTCTGAAACTTAATTTCCACTGCGATGTTGATATTAAAAATGGACACCTAAAATAAATGGACAAACGACTATAAAAAGCTTGTTGTAGATACCATATATGGTAATAATTGGACTACATTTTTCGGCAGCTCCAATACAAAGTTCTCAGTCCGATTGTTGTGAAATTTGATCAGGCAAAAAGATTAAAATTAAAATAGGCTAGTATTAGGGCAAAGCGAAAAATATAAAAACCACCTTTTACAGTGGCCTAATAAGTTTTTATCTTTTCCTTGTTTTTTATATGTTTTGTAAATTTCTTTTTGCTTTATTTTTTATTTTAAAATATAATAATATCATCTGCTTTAAATCGATAGTTCATTGTATTTTAAACAGTATATAAGGGGTTCTCAGGTGTATCTTAAAATTCACAAGAGCAACTATAATCTTTGTAGTTTTATTTATTTGAAATTTATTAAATGTGAAAGAGAAGTTGATGCCGAATTGATTGGAGCTTTTTCATAATGTAATAATCAGTGGCGTAGTGGTTAGGACGTCGACGTTTTCAATCGAAGGATTTTGGATTCAAACTCTGGTTTATATGAAATATAAAATATAATTTATAATGTATATCATAATATAAAAATAAAATATTTGCCCCATATGAAAAGGAAAGGTTAAATCATAGCCAAGGCTCTGTTTATAAATAAATAAAAGAGGTCTGTTAAAAGATAAATAATATTAAAAGGTTGTATATTAATATAAAAATTTTAAATTATTAATTATTTTTAAAGAATTAGTGAATATTTAACAATATAATTATATTTTTTTTTCTTTTTTACAAATCCTTAAATTTTTCCATTAAACTTATTATATAATTATATACTTAAAAATATAATTATATAATAAGTTTAGTGTTATTAATATGTAATTTTTATTTTAAATATAAATAAAATTACTTTTATAATTAAAAAATTTGTTTCTTTTGAATAGAAAATAATTATTTAAGATATATAATAATATATGAACACAGTATATGTGCTATTATTACTGAAGTTTACATAATCCATTAAAACAAAAAAATGTACACATATTTGTTTAATGTTTAAATTTCAAGAAAAAATTGTCAACCTTAAAGAACAAAAAAAATAAAAAATAAATAAATAAAAGATACACAAAAATAAAAAATAAAAACTTGATCAAGTATATAGTCAAATATCACATTACCCAAGTGTTTTTACCTTTAATACAAATTTATTATAAATATACATATATTTATACATACATTTAATTTAATAAATAATTTATACTAAATAATATCACTTATTTTACTAATATACAATATTTTTTATATTAATAGAATATTATATGGTTATTAATATATTTTATCCATTATATTATTATATATATAATTTTAGTTTTATAATTTTATCAAACAACCTATAATAATAATTCTTTATTAACCTGAACAAAAAAAAAAAAAAATTAAATTAGTATTTAATTTTTAAAATTTCATTATACTTGACAGTTTGTTTATAATATCACCTTTTAAATTATTTTCCTTTTCTAAAAAATGAAATGAAAATTATATTTTATACTTACCAATTTTATACTTAGACTAAAAATATTTATTTATTTAAATTACGTTATATTATTGAATATTTATTTTATTTATTTTATATTTTCTTCCATACCACAGTAAATGTGATAAAGCAAACTTTTGCAGTTTTCCCCTTCCGAGTACGACTTTATTTATAATTATATTTATATTTATAAAAGAATAATATACAATATTAATTATTTTTTATATTACATATTTATAAATTTATTTCAATCTTAAAAATTTGTAGGAATTCTATACTATTTACCTTAAATAAAATTTTAATCTAATATAGTATATAAAAAATTATAAAATAATTCTGTGAGTTATAAGAATTAGATTAAAACCAATTAAAAAAAAATAGTTTTGAAATACATTAATTAATAATAATTTATGTATATTATAATATCTTATTATTCTTAAAAATAAAAGAATAGACTGAATCCATTCACTTATATAATTTATAAAAATTAATTATTTTAATTAATAATTTTACAGTTTTTCATCTTTTAATTATTTTTAATTTGTAAATTTGTATAACTAAATATTCTTTATTTATACTAATAATCTTTAATATTAATTTATTTTATAAACTAATTAAATAATTTATTTTATGTGTATACTTACTTTTTTACTTATAGTTTTTAAATTTTTCCGTTATACTTTTATAAAATTGCACAATAACGGTATTAATATATTTAACTATACCTAAAATTGTCTAGTTCAACTAAAATTATTTTTTTTTCCTTATTTCGATTTAATTTAAAAAAAAAAAAAAAAAAAACAAATATTTTAACTAACCTGTATTAAGTTAGGAAAGATCATCTGGTATTTAAGCTATGATAATAATAATAATATGTATTATAATATTTTTTTTTAATTTTTTTGATATAATAATAATGTATTATGTGATAACTGAGTCTTGAAAAAAAAAAATATAAAAAATGATGCGCAGAGATGAATATCACCGTTTACGTTATCATAAATTAATTCAAAGTTTTTCATATGTTCTGTTCTTTTTAATTCTATTTTTTCTTTTTTTTTTTTTGTATATTTTGCTCAAATTGTGTGTATTTTACTAAAAATATGTCTCATATGTCTTTTACTTACTTTTTATGTATACATTATTATTATTACTTAAATATGATTTCTTTTATTATTCTATTTTCTTCAAAGTTTATAAATGTGATCACTGATCAGAGTCAGTTTTCGAATCACAAAAGATTATTATCGTATATATGTATCTATAATTTAGTATGAATGTATGTATGTATGTTTAGCATATAAATTTTTTTTTTTTTTTTTTTTTAAATTTAAGTAAATTTAAAAAATTTCTACACTTTTTTTTAAGCTTAGTTTTTGATTATTTTCCCTTTTATATTATTATTATTTATATATTTATATATATATATACATTTTATTTTTTCTTTATTTTGATTCACTATACTAACTTTAAAAGACCGAAGATAAACGAAATAAATAATAAAGTATAAGTACATAAAAATACAAAAAAAAAAAAAAACATTGAAATTAATTTAAAGATTTAAATTTAAATAGAAGGTAGAATTTAGTGCCGTTTAAGACATCAGATGATATACGTTTAATACGTTTAATATCTTCATTTAAATATTCAATATATAAAAGAAAATATTAAATAAAAAAAAAAAAATAAATTAAATATTAGTGCAATTAATAGTATTTTTTTTTTCTTAAAATTTTTTTTTCAATTATTCTATAAATATATTTAATTTTCTTTCGAATTAATTAATTTTGTTTTACGCGATAATAACGACAAAAAAGGCACAATTAATTTATAATAAAATCTAGTTAAATTAATAAATTACTTATTTCAATTAAAAAATTTAAAGTATATAACGTATATAAAAGTAATTTTTTTTTTTAGTATTTTTTTTCCTTTTTCTTATTTTAATTCAATAAAATATAAATTAAATACATTTTTAAAATGTTTTAAAAAATATTTAAAATTATTTTACAAAAAAAAATATAAATTCAGTTACTTTAAAAATAATATACGAGTATATATAATTTTTTATTAATTATTTCTTTCATATATAATTATAATTATTAATTTCTGAAATCATGTAAAATTATAAAAATAAAATAAAAAAAAAAATTTAATTTAAATAAAAATAAAAGTTCATTTAAAATTTTATATATATATATATATATATATTATATACTGATTAATAAATTGAAGAATATTAGAAAATATTATTATAAAATAAATAGAAAAAAAAAAAGAATTCAACATATAAAAATAAAATAAAAATAAATCATTGTCAAGTGTAAAATTATAATCATTGATGTATACATATTAATAAACTTACATACAAAAATAAATATATTTATATAAATATATATGTGCAAAATATAAAAACATACACGCGCATTAATATAATAACTTATAAATTGGAATAACTAAAAAAAAAATAAAAATTATAATAAAATTATATATATATATACATAATATAAACATACATATTTCTTCATATATACATACATACCAACTTTTATAAGACAGAAAATTTTTACAAAATTTGTAATTATTATTAATAAAAAAAAAAAAAATTATAATATAAATACAAAAATAATAAAAAACTCAATATGGGGGAAGAAATAGCAACTGATACTAATGAAAAACCGGAAATGACGAAATTTGGCAAATTTTGTCAAAGAAAAGGAATTAATTCAAATTTAATTATGTTAAAAATTACATTATTCGTTATGTATGGAGGTAATAATTAATATTAATTAATCCCAGCATAATTTTATAAAAATAAAAATTATTAATATTTAAAAAAAAATTTTGTAAAATAAAATTAAAATATATATTAAATAAAATTAATATCATTATTATTATAATATAAACAATAAGAAATGTTTACGAAAAATCAATAGTGGATTGTCCCAATATTAGTATATCCTATTATCCGATTTTGTGTATTTTACAAATTTATTTTATAATTACAAAAATTAAAAATTCTTTAATATAAAATAAATTAAAAAAAATCTTACATACAATTTAAATTTTATAGTACCATCAAAACATAAACTCGGTTCAAGAATTTGATTCGAATTAATCAAAGTATATATTAGGTTTAACCAGAATAATATTTATTTTTACTTTTCTAATATCCACAATTTTGTTAACATTGTATTAATAAAAAAATTTAATTAATACTTTTAGGCATATTATTTGATTTGAAATTCTAAATTAATTATAAGAGTATTTTGTGTATACGTTCAAACTATTTTTCGAAAAGTTTTGAATAAAAACCTTTATAATAATAATTCATGATAAAACGAAAATTAAATTTATGTACTTGGACGAAGCTTAGCTATAAGACGCTAGCCATTTTTAATTTCGAATCTTTAATAAATATAATAATATATTTCGGATATAAATATAATATATACTATTTTAATCTTTTTATACATTATAGTTGTATGACTCATGAAACTGAAGCTTAGTAACTAATATGACTTTGTAAATGTTCTATAATCTATACTCATATTAGGATTAAAAAAGGAATAAAATAAAATTATTAAATTATTTAATTAATAAAATTAAAAAAAAAAAAAACAATTTCAATGCTTTCTTTTACGTATATGTAAATGTTGTCCTTTCTATTTATATTTCTTTATAAAATATACTATTATTTATCGTATATATAAATTTTTCTTATTTTTTGAGTTATGAGTGATGTTTATTATGAAATATGAGTGAAATATTTATTATATTTTTTATATATATATATTTATAAATGTTCTAGTTAACTGTCAAGTTTGTTCATATAAATTTATTACAAAAATATATATGTATATATACACATAATATATTAATTTCTTCTTTTTTTTTTGTTTTTTTATTTTAATAAATAAAATTCCATAATAATAATAAATATTATGATGATGATAAATGATTAAATGAGACAAATATTATATATTTTAATTTTTTTGACAATGTCTGTAACTACTGATTTTTTTTTTTTTGAAAAATAAACAATGTTAATAAATAAAATAAAAAAAAAAACTCCTGTGCTTTCGTCACTAAATACATATATACATATATTAAATTTGTTTTTTTTATTAACTCTCGTTAAATATTTTTTCATTAAATTTTAATTAAATATTTAATAATATTTTTTTATATTATATTTATGTTATTTAATTTTATTATTATTTTATTTTATTTTGTATTTCCTGTCACCTGAATAAATACAGGGAGTAAAAAAATTTATTATAGAGAAATTTTATAAACGAAAATAAAAACTGTTCTGTTGTTTTATGTTTTTTTTTGTTTTTTAAACATACTATATAGAAATTCTAAATATTAATTTTATTTATTTGATCTATTTTAATTTATATATTTAATTGTAAATAAAGATATACGTCAAAAATGATTAAATAAATTTTAGTTTTTTGTTACCCGGCTGTTTTTGTTAACAAAGGATTCAGAATAATATTGTGAATTCATAATTTAAAAAAAATGGAGTGTAACAAATATCTTGTTGTTACCTGAAATGAATTTCGTATTAAAAATGCATTAAATAAATGTCATACAACTGTTAATGAATTTATGAAACAAAACGGAAGGTATTTATATATGATAACTTTAAATAGTAATTGTTAATACTAATTGTGTTTCTTTTTTAATCAAACTGTAAAGTCAATATTTAATTAATTTTCTATTTAGATCCAATCACACCATCATAAGATTTTAACGTTGGATGTAATAGAATACTTTGTTTATTTTGAAAATACTTATCTTTTGTCTGGTTTTTGAATTGACTCAGCTAGCATTTGCCATTTGACTCAAATTAATAATTAAATCAATAATTAATAATTATACCTCTAATTAGAAATACATTATTGCTATATTAATAAGCAATAATAATATTAATAAGTATAAAAAAATAATTTAATTGAATAATATAACTCACAGATATAAAATACAATATAACTCAAATACAAAATATTACAATATAAAAAAAAATAGAATTATAACTTTACTCAAAATAGAATTATAAAAAACTCAGACGTCTCTACATTTGATAAGGCCTATTTCTATCTCACGATTAAATTCTATGTGGATTTCATTAAGATCAATTCTAATTAAATGAATATAATATGTTCCAATATGTACCTATGGTATAAATAGGCCTATTAACCTACCAGTTGAACATTTATCACTTAAATTTTTTTTGAAAGATAGGGTGACATCGTAAATGTCGTAAAAAAAACTTCAACCTGATACAATGTGAAAATAACGCAATGTAAAATTTCTGCACACATTGTGTCGAAAATACAATGTATTTGTTTACAATTCCGATTGCGTCAAAATTAAATGTCAAAAATTTTAACATTTGTAATAAAAAAATTAAGCATCTCACAAAAATTTACCTACTTTTATTCCATGGTTTTTTGTTGTTTTTTTAAATTAGGAACTTTACCACCTCAAAAATAAAATTTAATTGACCAAAATTCAAATTAAAACTTTAAAATTCAAATTACTTTTAATTTTTTTATTTGTGTATCCAAAAAATTTTCGATACTCAATTTAACAACACGCGTCGTGAAAATAGTTCGCGAATACAATGTGAAATTAATTTACGATCATGAGACAATGTAAAATATTTGATGTTTACATTTGCGATAATACGATATTGTATTCACGACGTCGCAAACACATTTACGATGTCAGGGATACGAATATAATAATTTATAACCATATATTTTTTATTTATGAATTTTGTTAGTTATAATTATAAATTAACAATTTTTTAACTTTTCACAACTTTTCATTCTACTGGGCTTATTATTTGTTTAATTAAATACTTATAAATATTTTATTATTGATATAAAAATATTGGTAATTATTTTTGTATTTGAAAACAAAAAACTGAAATAACAGAAAATTTTAATTTAAAATATTTTTTTTATAGAATGGCGCACAAAATATGGTGTTTATGCATTATAATCTTATGTAAAGCTATATACAGCTGAATATCCAATTGATAACTAAAAATATTGATTCACCTAGAAGTTTTTTTTATTATAAATTTGTGGTTTCCCGATACTCGTTATACCGGAAATAAATGAAAAAAAAATGCAAAGGCTTAAAGTCTTTCCAAAAAGGATTTCTAATTTTATTTTATTTGTTTTGTAAAATACCACAACAGACCTGTACTTAACTAAAATGACTCTCTGGAATTTTTCAATATAATTCTTTAAGCTATAATAGTATTTAAGATTTTATTTTTGAATTAAAATATAAAAGAAATAAACTATTTTAAGTTCTGTATGCTTAACCAATTTTGAATATGGTGTTATACGGTGATAAACTGTTCTAAATATAAGATTTGAAATTGTTCAACTTATTGAAATACTATGATTTAAATTAATTTTTAATTATGAATTGTAAACTAATTTTTTTAAAAATTATTAGACCATAGCTTTAGCTAAGATCCCTAACAAATTATAATAAATTTCAACTATCTTGAATTAAATTATTTGACAATATAATAATTAAAATAATTTAAAAAAAATATATATGCTTCAAATTGTATAGGTTAACAAAAATACTGTCAAAATGTCAGCCTCTAAATTTGTCAATTCACAATAGTACATGTAAAATTAATTTGACAGTTGAACAATTAGCACATATAAAAAATATTCTAAATAATTTTCCAAAATGATCACAGTTATTTTAACTGTATTATATAATTATTATAATTCATTTTCATTTATGATATACATATGTATGTATATCATAAGAAATTTAATGTCAAATATAAATTTAAATTTGTTTTGATGAAATATATTATTTTAAATAAATATAATTTTAGTATTATTCTAAAATGAACACTTAAAATTAACATAATTAATAATAAATTTAAAATTAATAGATATAAATATAAAGAAAAAAACGGCTCCTCCGTTTTGAATTATTAACTAATTTTATAACCATTAAATATGAAACACATTTTATATACTATATGAATATTATATTAGGAATATTATACTATATGGATATATATATAAAAATTTTATTCACAATATGCTTTGTTATTATTCTTTATTATTATTATAGAGTATAAAAGTAAAGTATATATATATATAATGTATATGTATATATATAACTATATATAATTGCATAAAATTTTATAATAGTAGATATTATAGCTCATGTGATATACAAAAATGTATGTGTGTCAGTTTTTAATTTTAATACACAAAATTTTTATTTTTTATTATATAAAATAATGAGATCAGTTTGTATACAAATATTTATATATATATATATATATAAATATAATTAGATAACCCAAGGTCTTGCGGGAAAATTTATTTAGAAAAAAAAAAAATGTATAATTTTAAAGGAAAAATTGCATGGAGTTACAGTTTCTTTTTCCAATTTCTCTTTGTTAATTTGTTTATTTTTATTTTTTATTTTTTGTTTTTTTTATGAATAAAAATAAATTTAAATAAATGGTTTATTATTGAATTATATAACTTAAAATATTAAATTTTTGTTTTTCGTTTTTTTTTTGAATTGTTATAAATATTTTTATTTCTATTCATGATTTAATTTTTTTTTTGATTTGATTTAAATTTAGAAAATTTTTAGAAAAAACATATAATAATTTTAGACTACTTAAATAATTGTTAAGAATTTATATATGCATAGGTCGTGTGTATATATACAAAAAGTTAATTATAATGGTTATTTTACCAAAGTGAAGTTTAATTAACGAAGGAAAGTGACATGCACACTCTTAGAATAAACAATTTGTAGTGGGGTTCAAGTCTGGCTTTCCTTTTACAATGTAAGCTAGGTAGTAATACAATTAATCACCTACATAAATTAATACCTGTTTATTTTATATTTTGTGTCATTTATTTGATCACAATAGATTCCCCATCACTTAAAAACTATTGTGACCTAATTCGTGAATAACCTTCAAACTCGAGTTATTTTGGTTAGTAAATTAATTCAGACATATTAATTTATAATTAATTCTGAGTGAACTCGGAAATAGGACGAAAAAAAACGTATTCTAGTTTACATTCTTTTAGAAAGAATTGAATGACTAATTCAACAATTTTGGAAATTTAAACTAACTTTTTCCATTTGATTTTTTTTTCAAAATTTTAGAATTAAATATTATTTGAATGAAACTTATTGTTGAATTAAAAAAAATTAAAATAAATCTGTTTTAAATTATTTAATATAACGAAATTTACTAAAATCAAAATATTATAAATAGAAAATTGAGAATTAAGGTGCTGCCATATTGAAATTTAGTTTCGCGCAGAGATGTCAGAAGTTCTGGCAAAAAAAAAGAAAAATGAATTGAGCTGTATGCAAAATGTTGAAAGATTGTCATATATTATGCATATTGTCATTATACAGCTGGGTGGCACAGTGGTTAAGTGCCGACCTTTCATGCGGAAAGGCCCGGGTTCGAATTCTAGTGAAAGTGAAAAAACTTTTCTGGTTTTCGACTCGACTCAGCTACCATTCGCCATTGGGTTCAAATTAATGGCATAATCAATAATTAATAATTATAAATCTTTAATAAAAAATACTTTAATATAACAATATAAACAAATGCAAAATATAAACAAATAATTTAATTAAATAATATAACTCGCAGATATAGAATACCATATAAGTAAAATATAAAATATTACAATATAAACAAAAAATAGAATTGTAAATATTGAAAATCTAAGACGTTTCTACATGTTATAAGGCCTAGTACTATCTCATGTTTAAATTGTATGTGGAATTCAATAAGACCAATTCTAATAACACGAATATAATATGACCCCCTGTTCCAACATGTACCTATGGTATAGACAGGCTTATTAGCCTAACAGTTGAACAGTTAGCGCTTAAAAAAAAAAAAAAAAAAAAAAAAATGTCAAAGCGCTTACCTATGCCGCTTACTTTCGCTTTGAATTGTCAATTAAGAAAAAGTCCGTATACCATTTTTTTTTTTTTTTTAAGCGCTAACTGTTCAACAGTTAGACTAATAAGTCTGTTTATACCATAGGTACATGTTGATACAGGGGGTCATATTATATTCGCATTATTGGAATTGGTCTTATTGAATTCCACATACAATTTAAACATGAGATAGTACTAGGCCTTATAACATGCAGAAACGTCTTAGATTTTCAATATTTGCAATTCTATTTTTTGTTTATATTGTAATATATTTTGTATTTGAACTATATGGTATTTTATATCTGCGAGTTATATTATTCAATTAAATTATTTGTTTATATTGTTATATTAATGTTTTTTTTTTATTAAAGATATATAATTATTAATTATTGATTATGCCATTAATTTGAACCCAATGGTGAATGGTTTTCGACTCGACTCTAACCGGAAAGGTTTTTTACTTTAACTAGAATTCGAACCCGGGCCTTTCCGCATGAAAGGTCGGCACTCAACCACTGTGCCACCCAGCCTTTAAATATAACTAAATTTAGAGTTTAATTAAAATAATTTATTCAAAATTCTAAATACTTTTAATTTCAAAACAGGGTAAAGTCAAAAATGAAAAGTAACACTACTTTAAGATTACTGTAACATTTGTGTAATATGAGTTGCAATGTTTACGCATCATTTATATTACTACACTTTTAAAGTACTGTATCAAGGAACGTTACTTTTCTCTTCATCCATTTTTTAAATAAAACAAAATTTCAAATTTAAATTGTCGATCGCTATAACATGTTTTAGACCAGAGTATGAATAGGGTATAATAAATTTTAAAATATTTGCAGCATATATTGCTCATATTTAAGTAGTTGACTTAATGTTGCTACAGTATTGTATTAATGATTTTATAGTTTGTTGCATGATTAACTTATACTTATATAATTATGTTACTTACAGTAATGCTCCACACTTACAGCTATAGACTAAAAAGGTTAGAAACTAGAGCAGTCCATAACTCACCAATATTTTTAATAAGTAGTGAATAATTAACAAAACCATTAAGGGCCTTATAAAATATATATCATGTAAAATCTTTTAAAGTGCGATTTTAAGTTAAGATTTTTCGATCATTTCCTATTAATATTTTTCTAATCACTAAAAATTAAAAAAATATTTTACACAGTAGTTTATAAAATACAATTGTGACGATTCAGTTTCCTGGCAATACCTTGACCATAAAAAATTAATATTTCAATTAGAGCAACATTTATTTATCTGTTTATTTATATAACGACCTTGTTTTAATTAAAGTACAAAAAACTTTATGTAAAAAGTACAAAATTGAAGGTTTTATGTTTTGTCTTCATTTTTATTTTCTAAATATTTTTGGCTTTGACTTTTAAATTACATTAATTATTACATTTGTTATTTTATTATACTATACACGTTTTAGTATAAACATTCAATTTAAATTTTTGAACTTTCTTCAATTATTAATTTAAAATTTTTTAATTTTTTTTAAGCCACTTCGTCTCTCTTACCATATTTAACAATTCATATGCAATCTATTGGATTAACTGTTGAAGAGATTGCTATTATATATTTAGCATTACCATTTACCACATTTTTAAGTCCACCAATAACAGGTAAGTCCAATTTTTTTTTACATATATAAAGTTTTTTTTAAGGGGGTTCTAACGAACTATTCAACATTTTTAATCATAGTACCAGATATTACTTGAACTTAAGTTATTATTGTAACTGGATGGATTTAACTCTAAATCTTACAAAAGTATTAGAATTAAATACCTTAAATCATGTTGACAAAATTCATTTCATATTTGAATTAGTTTTTGTTTTCAAAGAAAAGCTTTTAATTTTAATGATCGGCACTCTTATTCTTAAACTTAATTTGTTTGCGTGTTGATCTACAGTGTGTATAGTACGTTCTTATCAATTTAAACTTAATTATTTGTTTCCTTTGGTTTCTCTAATATGTTTGGATTAAGCAATATATGGAATATATGGGCATACAAATAAAATTTATTCTTTTTAAAGTCAATTTCGAAAACTTAAAGTTCAAATTACAAAACAAAATGCTTATCATTCTAAGAAAAACAATAAAATTAAAAATGAATCTAATAACTTACAACTTATTAGTCTGGAATGACTAACAACTAATAACTTAATAGAAATTAGTCATTCCAGACAAATCGCTGTGTTAAAGTATTCATAAACAATTCATTTGATTTGTTTAATAATGAAATATGTATACTTTATACAAATGAGTAAAACGGTACTTAAGTAAAGTTGTAAGTACCATCATCTAATACTGATTACTACATCAAGTACCAGTATTTCTTAGATTTTGATACTTAAAAAACTGAAGTATAAGTAACAGGATCAAGTAAAAATACTTGTAATTCACAAAAATTAATTAAATTTTGAATTTAATTACTTTTGTAATTGTTTTTGATATATAATATTTTCGAGTAATTTAGTACCAATTATCAAGTAATGAAGTACCAAACACTATAATAAGAATTTATAAAAGAAGTTCAATATTATATGGGTTTGAATTGAAATTTGTATGATTTTCAATTCCAGTAGTATTGGAATTTATGAGCAAAGATATTTGCCAAATACTTGATTACTTAGGAAATAATTGAATTCATTATAATTAAGTATTTCTTGGTATTAAATTACTCGAAAATACTTAAGTCTCAAAAATTAATTACAAAAGTAATTAAAATCAAAATTTAATTACTTCCTGGGAATTACAAGTATTTTTACTTGCTTTTTTTACTTATACTGAAGTTTTGTAGGTATCGAAATCTCAGTAGTATCAGTACTTGACAAAATAATGTGTATCAGATAATGGTACTTGAAATATACTGATATAGACCACCATTTATGAGAATTTCAACTCTTTTCCTTAAAAAACTGGCGTAGTATTTTGATTTCAAATCATATCAATTGCTACTCAATTAATCTATAGCTCTAGCATCTATGTTTGCTGGAACTATTAACTGATGACTAAACAATGGAACTTTTTGAAGTTCTTACATCTTTGAATATTTATGTAATATTTGTACATTTTTTTATGTTTCAGGTTTCTTAGTAGATAAATTTGGTAAATATAAGCCAGTTGTTGTTATGAGTTTAGTATTAAATGCAATATTTCATCATTCATTATTGTATATACCGCAACAAGAAATTCCAGGAGTTGTACCAGCTGCATATGTTATACGACATCCAGTTTCGGGACAATCGGAAGTAAGTTTTTTTTAAAAAAATAGTTACTATTTCAACACAAAACACAATTATGCCTTTTCGTTTTATAGCTGTGGTGGTCACCATGTCCAAGTCGTGAATGTCCCGAAGAAAAAGAAATGAAATTATTAGTTGATCAATGTTTCGATCATTGTTTATTATTTGAACAAAATCCAAAAATTGAAAATTTATCACCACAATCACCAATTAATTTAGGAAAACGTGTACCCAAAGCTAGTTCACTGAAATCACCAACAACATTAAATCCAATAACAACAACAGAAGTACTTACACAAACGCCGCAACAAGTATTAACAACGACTCAAATATCGCCGACCACGACGTTATCAACAACACAATTACAAACTGAAACAGAAATACCTATAACAACTACGGAAACAATACTAAGTTCACCAATACCATCATACTTTATACCGTCAATAACGACACCGCTGGGCAACTCTGATGCAGAATTGACTTCATCGGAACTAAGTAAAAAATTTTTTTAATTTGATAGGCAACTTGAATATTTTATTATCAGAATGTTGTTTGAGTTGCATCTATCAAAAGTGGTCACATCTTTTAACTAATTCCTAAAATTTAAATATGTTTCTATTTAAGGTAATCTTAATATGAGCACAACAACAGAATTCTTTGAAAATGTTACAACAACGACTGTTAGACCTGTTGTAATGGATATTTATAAATTTGTATTGCATATGCATTCAGATTTAGCAGAACCAACAGAACATCTTGGCATTGAAATTGAACATGATGATAATGAAACAGTTACAAATTTAAATTCTAGATTTGGTATAAAGCTATTGACGAAATATGGTGTAAATTTTACAGCTTTGGATGATGAAGATGTTCGTTGTGGTGGTATAGTTCTTCAAACTAATAAATCACTTAAAACTGAACCATTGTCTGATGCTACTATGGAATGTATTATTCAAAGATGCCGGTTTGTAGAAAACGGTCCTGATGTATGTCCACCGGATTATATTGAAAGTGATGATAGGGTATTTTGGATTTACTTTTTATTGAGGTAAGTTCTAAGCCCAATCGAAGTTTTCATGTTGCTTTTTTTGTATGAAAAACTGATGAATTTTTTTTTAGATTTTTGGCAACTATTATGTTGTCAGCAGGTGTTACCATTATGGATCCAATTGCATTAACTATGATAGAAAAATATGGTGGTAATTTTGGTCGTGAAAGATTATTCTCAAGTATTGGTATGGCTATATTTTCACCTATCACCGGTATTATGATTGATTATTCATCAACTGGGCTTGGATACACAGATTATTCAGCAGCATTCTATACATATGATGTTCTATTAGGAATTTCAATATTTTCAGTATGTTTAATGCCTCTGGGTGACAAATTACCAGCTGATAATGTATTCAGAGATTTATGGAATTTATTAAAAATGCCACATGTTATGACATTTATTTTGTTCTTGTTCGCATTAGGCAATTTCTGGGGTTTCATTGAAAGTTTCTTATTTTTATATTTAAAAGAACTTGGAGCACCAAATTATTTATTGGGTATTACTATAACTGTTGGAACTTTAAGCAGGTGAGTTTAAGTTAAGAATATAATTGCAGTTAATTGTTTTAATTAAATAATATTTCATTTGAAATTAGTTTACCATTTTTATATGGAGCTGAAAAAATAACAAGAATATTTGGACATGTTAATTTAATTATAATTGCATTCTTTTCACATGCCGGTCGTTTAGTTGGTTATTCGTTTATTGAGTAAGTCGAAACATTCTTTTAAGTCGAAAAATTAGTTTTTTAAACAATTATATCTTATTTTAATAAAGAAATGCTTGGTGGTGTTTTCCTTTCGAAGCTATGGAAGCTTTATCTTGTCATTTAATGTGGGTAGCAGCAGCAACATATTGTTCCATTTTAGCACCTAAAAATTTATTAGCCACTTTAATTGGTGTTCTAGGAATGGCACATTTCAGTTTAGGTTTGTATTATACTATGACTTGTTGTTTTTTTAAATATTACTTTAGGAACACATTTGATTGTTTTATAACCATATAGGAAGAGGTAGTGGTTCATTTACTGGTGGTTTATTGATTGGTCATGTTGGAACACGTGATGCATTCCGTTATATGGGTTTGTTAGCTGTTGTTGGTGGTATTACTTATGGTTTGTTACATTTGATTTGGTTAAGAAAATTCGATCATCAAATTGATGATAAAGATGATGATGATGAATATGCTGAAGATACTGAAGATCCAGAAATGGAAAAATTAACAGAACCTATGAAAAAAGATGCTGGAACTTCAATGTCACAGGAACGTTTATGTTTAATGATTAAATATAATCAAATTGGAAGTCTTACATCATTACCACGAGGATCAAGGGTAAAAATAAAAAAAATAATTAAAAAGTATCTGTTTAATATCTGTTCTCTTTTAAGGTTGATATACATGATCATGTTTTACATAGACGTAGCAGTTATAATATAGAATCAATGAAAACATCTAAAACAAGTACCGGTGGTAGTGCATCAAAAGTTGATTTATTAAAATCAGCATTAGAAATAAATCATAAAGTATCAAATAATTCAGTATTAGGTAAAAATGAAAATCCTTCAAATATTTCATTAGGAAGAAATCGTGCCGATAGTGCACCAAAATTAAGTACGAATATAAATTCAAAAAATATATCTCAACCTGCATTAGAAGCTGTTGTTTTGGAGGTAAATAACTCTACGAATGATTCTCTAAAAAAGAATTTAAATTAACGAAAAAAAAATAAATAAAAATCTGAAAAATTTATTTAAAAAAAAATTAAATAAAGGAAAAAATATATTATTGAAAATATAAAAATAATAAAATATAGAAAAATGAGTAAAATTATTCCTATAATTGACTATACAATAATAAGAACAAAAATTGTTTGAATTCTAATTAAAAAAAAAAAAATATTTTATTTTTATCCTATGTAGGGTATAGAATCGAAATTTTATCCAAGTAGAATGAAAAAATATCCAAGTGGAATATTACCAATAATTCAAGGAACTGAATTTAAGAAATCCCCTTCAATATTAGTTTCGGTAAAACTTTTATTTAATACAAATTCATTCATATTAAATTTGCATGTCTTTGTTTTTTTTTTTTTTCAAATATTAATTGGCTTTAATCGTTCTTGAAAGTTGAATTAGCTTTATTTGAAAATTATTAATAATATTAAATATAAAATGCTTGGGAATGGGCTTATTTTTAATTGAACCGTTTTCTTTTATTCACGTCAAAATATTTAAAACTATTTATTTATAATAAAAATCGATCAAAATTATATAATTAGCATGAAAATAAAGCAAAACTTCAAAAATTTTCTTTAATTAATCAGAATTTTTTTTTTTTTTCAATTTAATTACTTCTCAGTTATATTAAATAAAATATTAATATGATATAATTAATTGAATTTTTTTTAGGATGAAGAACGCCGTGAATCAATACCAGAGGAGAATGAAACTACAAATCATAAAATACAAAATGAAAAAAATGCTCCAACTATACAAGAAAGTAAAACGTGATTTAATTCAATAATAGAACTAAAATAATATTAATGCCAAATATTTAATAAATTATATATTATATATTTAATAATTATGTTATGTTAATGTTTTAATAGTTTAAAAAAAAAAAAACAAAAAAAAAAAAAACAAAAGAAAAGAAAAAAAAAATTGAAAAAGAAATTATTTTTATTAGTTTTTTTTCGAAGGAAAAATTTTTACATTTTTTTTTTATTTTAATTACAATTTTTTTTTTTTATTTTACTTTTTTTTTTCTTTAGTTTCTTGTTACTTGTATTATGTATATAAGGTTTAGTTTGTAATAAAATGAAACATAAAAAAAAAAAATGAAAAAAAACCAAAGAGCTTGAAAATCAAAAAAAAGAAAAAATAATATTATTTTATCAAAAATTTTTTAAGTGTTTTTGAATTTATTTCTTTACATTATAGAATCAATTTAACTGTCAGAATGTTTGACACTTGCAGCAAAGTTTAAATTATTCAAAAAATTTGAAAGTTCCTTTGTAATTACAATGCTAATAGTTTACTCCTTTTATTTCAAAGAAATCAAAAGCCAATTTAACCAATTTTTAACGATGTAATGAAAATTTGGCTTAAAGAAGTCTAAAAGGACATTATTTAAAAGTAAATTGCATTAAATAGGTGTCTACAAAGTGCAGTTTAAATGAAAGTCATATTTAAAGTTATTGATAGTAGAATTTCAAAAAGGAAATGCCTTAAGATATGCAATATTTAAAATAAAAAGGAAAATTACTTATGGAGGATAATAAAAATATTAGTAATAGAGTAAAAATAATATGCTACCGTTGTGTATGGTGTATCTGTATGGTACAACATTAGGGCAAGCTTAATGGAAAATTTACGCAAGTTCTAAAGAAAGAAACACGAATATAATATGATTTCTCTGTGCCAACATGTACCTATGTACATGACAAGCTGATTAGCCTAACAGTTAAACAGTCAGCAGTTGCGTATAAGAGTGAAGAAAAGTGTATAAGACTTTGTATTAATAAACATAGAAAACCTAAATACAAACATTTTTATTCTAATAAATATTTGTACAAATAAGTAAAAATCATGAGAACATATAATTTTATGATAAAATAAATAAAAAGTCATTATGATAGAGCATTTAAAAACTCCAGAAAATATTTTAAGACTTTGCTCGCGGATAGACAAATTTGAATATATTCAAAACTATAACCATGTCCTTATACTCTTTCATTATATTAGAAAATACTAATCTTAAAAATAGTAACGTCTAGTTTTTCTTAAATTTCTTTTCTAAATGGACATGTTAATAAATAAGACTGCAAGATTATAGCAAAATAACGGATGAAAATTTCATATACCTAACTATTCAGAGCGTAACTATTTCAAAATACCAAATGCTCAACAACAGAAACATTAACAAGAAAATGTAAAAAAGTCTGTAACATCACGAATTCAACTACAAGTTTTATTATTTCAATAAATACTTGTGAAAGGAGCAAACATTATATTCTAGAATCGAAAATTTTCTGTAATCGATTCGTCACCATTATGATACAACACAAAATACTCCTGAAAATGGTCTAATATCACATATATTTTATCAAAAAATAAAGATACCTGCACTTTATCTTCTTTTGACTAAAAATGGTTATATTTGAGGTCAAAATCATGTCCCCCTGTTATATCATTATAAATCATGCCTGTTGAAATATGATATGTCCAATATCAGACAGAAATAAATGAATAAAAAAAGATATTTAGTGATTAAATCCAAAGTTAAAAGTTCTGATTAGTTTTTGTAGTTAGTAAAGGGGTACCCTGATTTGAATTCTCGAATAATTCATTATTAATTATAAATTTATAATATTAGTCTGAAATATCTAAATTTATCCAATTCTATGCAATAAAATGGTGAAAAGTCAAGGTAGGATTAGAGGGAGGATTGAGTTGAAATTTTAAAACAAAGTTTAATTAAAACAAGTGATGATAAAAAACCAAGGGTTTTTAAAAAAGCACATTTTCAAAATAATATAGTGTTTCATACTAAGTATTTTATCGGAATATAATGTTGAAGCTTCAATATTAACGTTTAATTTCGGAAATATATACGTTAGTGACTAAGTTACTGCTTACTTATAAAAACAGTAAATTTTTAATTTTTAAGCCCTATTAGCTAATCTATGGGGAAGGTTGCCAAATTTCTCAAGGACCTAACTTCATCTAACCAACCCCACCCCCCCCCCCCCCTACCTTTCCACTTTTGTGGTTTCTAGGAATTAAACCAAAATTTGGAATTTTACTTAGAATTTTATTATCTAAGCAAAAATTAGTGAAACTGAGAGACACTTTCTTCAGTTTAAGGAACCGCTTTTAAATTTAAGAAAGCCTTTAACATATGTTAAAATATAATGTTGGACCTTCAAATTTTGTACATTAATAAAAAAAAAATTGGACAGGTATTCAAGTTACAGGTGCTTAAAAATAGCAAAATTTCAATTTTCGAGCCCTTATAGCTTCTAAACAGGGGGCTTGACAAAATTTTGTTAACCGACTCCTACTAGCTTTTGAAGACCTAACTTCTCCCAAAATTTCAAGGCCCTATCTTAAACCGTTTAAGAGATATGTGGGACCAAAAATTTTGCAAAAATTGAGTTGATCGACATATTTTTATTGAGTCTATGAAAGCAGCTCTCTTATACCGTTTTTCGATTGAAAATAAACCTAACAGAACTCATGTTATATCATTTTAAATATAGGGCTTTTTTGGAAATTGCAGGGGCTGTAGCTTTGTAACCCTTCAAAATTAAGAAAAACCTTTGACACATGTTGAAATATAATTATAGAGCTTTGAATTTTGTATATCACTAAAAAAAAATTTGGACAGGTATTCAAGATACAGGTGTTTAAAAATAGCAAAATTTCAATTTTGGAGTCCTTATAGTTCCTAAATAGGGGGCTTGACAAAAAAATTTTGTTAACCGATTCCTACTAATTTCTGATTATCTAACTTCTCCTAAAATTTCAAGACCCTAGTTTGAACCGTTCAGAAGATATGTGTGGTCAAAAATTTTGCAAAAATTGAGTTTTGTGTAATGTTAAATTTTAGTACCGTATGGCAACCCTAAACATTTGTCTGTCAAAAATTTATAAAATTTATGAAACCAGCTATCGTTTGCCGTTTTCAGATTGAAAATATATCTAACAGAACTCTTGTTATAACCATTTAAATATAGGGCTTTTTCCAACTTTGGGGGGCTGTAGCCCCGTGTCAGGTGGGGCTACAGAAAAAAATTCTTCTACGAAATTATTTTTTTTGCAAAAACTACCCATGGTTAAAATTTCTTTACTCTATTTCAAACGGTGTAAAAGTTTTTGTAAACATACGGACGGACGGACGGACGGGCGGACGGACGGACGGACAGACGGACGGACAGAGTGAAGCTATATAGGCACATTTTTACAAAATTTTTTGAAAATGTGCTAAAAAGGGAACTATTCTTAAAATAATTTAAATATAACAAAATTCTAAAAGAAAAACACAAATATTTCAATAATTTTTCGAAACATTTACAATATATATTCTGAATAATTCAATTAATTTTTTTTTTCAAATAACACTTATATTTAATAGAAAATTGGGCAGTTTTTTTTTGTTATCATTTTGGTAATAAATATTTTTAATTTTATTTAATAATTTATTTAAAATAAATATATATACATATTTTTTCTTTAATTAACATTACTTGATAATTTTTCAACTTTTGTCAACATCGATGAATCTGTATGATATTCCAATTTACTAAATATTAATTCACCTGGACAATTACAGAAACATTGAAGTGTAGAAATAGAGAAATCTCTTATAGGAAAATTAAAATATGTAAAGAATTTTCCATTGACAGCAATCAGAATTGCTTTATCGCCTAAACCAAAGGCTATTTTAAAACGTTTACCACGTTTGAATGGAAATTCACCTTCACGCTCTTCATTTTCAGATAAAAATCTACAATAGATATGTAACGTATTTTAAAAAAAAATTCATATGCTTTAAAACGGTTAATCTCTTCTTACCTTAATTCAGAAGTTTGAAAATTTCGTATTACAGATTTACTACCAAAATCAACATGAAATTTCAAAAATATTCTACCAGTGTCATTACACAAAAAACAAATTGAAAAATCTGTTGATGGTGGACCTTGAGCGATCCCTTCTAAAACAACGACAGTTCCTGAAAAAAAAATTTTTAATTATTTAAATTTTAATTCTAAAATTCAACTTAAAAAAAAAAATTTATAACCTATATCATAACGTTTAGGAACATCACTTTCAAAACACATTTTTTCACAACATGATAAACTTCTAGGAAATATCAATGGGAAAAGCATACGATGATGAAATTTTGTAATTTTTTCAAAATCACCTTGTACCATAATATATTTAATATTTTTGGGGCTTTGTAAATGATCAAAACTGCCATATAATTTTTCATTTACATAGATTTCAAAGTTTTTTTGTAACACAGCAATTCGAAAATTGAAGGTGTCACCTAAAATTATGCAAAACAAAAAAATAATAATAAATATAATAAATTAAATAAATGTATTAAATATATTACAATTCAGTTCAAGGTTAATTAAAATAAACATAGAAAATCCAAAAATAAAAGTCATCAATTATATTTAAAAAAGAAAAACGAATGATTAGAGAAAATTTTTTCATTATTAAATTTTTTACATTATTGTTATTGATTCCTAAAAATATGCAATGATTCAATACATTATTTTAACATTGAACAAATTAGTTTTTTATTTGCTAATACATATTGTTGAAAGGAACAATCATAAATTCTATACACATATGCTTCAAAAAAATATTAAAACTATTTTTAACTATTTTTTTATTCTATTGTAATATTTTTTTGCCATTTTTGATTTTCATACACATTTTTTGATTACATGAGTTTTTATATTTTTTTTACTTGTTTAGAAGAGCACGAGTTTTTAAAAGAACATGACTTTAAAATTAATACTTTGAGTAGACTTTAACAATCTCTAATCCAATGTTTATTGTATCCTGAAGGTTTTATGCCTCATTTAAATATTTCTTATTAGTAAAAACTTTTGATTAATGAATGAATTTGACTGTTTTTTTATTGAAATATTACCATACATATAATCCAGAAAAAAATAATCCTGAACCTAAAGATAATAATAGTATTACCTTCAAGAATATTTTAAAAAATTTCCAATTATTATATAATTATATAAATTTTAAAAGGAAATCAATTTAAATTATCATTTAAGTAAGTAAGTTTTTTGGTATCGTGTAATTACAATTCCACTATTTCGCCATTCGGTTTTATTTTAATATATGACCATTTCTTTTTAAATTAAGGAGTAATAATTTGCAATTGAAACTTTGCAACCAAACATATAAGACTTTATTTTAATTTGGTTTAATGTTGCAAGTACAAATTTTAGTTGATTGGCACAAGGATATTAATATTTAAATTGTTGTATTTGAATTTTTTTTAAAAAAATACTACAAAAAAGCTACACTTCTATTCTAAATTCCCTTGTACAGCTATGCCGGAGATAATCTACGAAAAGGGATTCTCAATTCCGACTTAAAGTTACGAAAAGTGGGAAAATCTACGAAAGAAATATTCATTCGTAGCATATTCGTACTTCATATTGTTTTGTGATCAGTTAACTTCTGTACTTCAGTTAACTTCAGTTAACTTGTCTAATCTTAAAATACTTTTTTCTTAAATTTCAAAGTAATTTTCAATAATTATAATCACAAAATTGAAAACAATCATCATTTTTACTTAATTAATTTCAACGTCAAGGTTGCCAATGCAAATTTAATTGTCTACGAGGGAATTTCGAATCGCTAAAATTTTTTATTCGTAGCGTAGTCATATTTTCACAGAAAGTCTACAAAGGAATTTAGAATAGGGGTACTATTCTTTGGGAAATAAAAAATTAAAAGATTAACTTAACCTAACGCGCAAATTTTATATTTTGTATAATTATGTTTAAAAGTACTAATTCTTACAAGTACTTTTATACTACCATTACAAAAGTAGTTGTAAGAATAAGAACTTTTAAACATAATTATATATTTTTTTATCGAGGTATATAAAATCTTCATGTGGAATAAACATGGTTGTCTAACTTTTTCAAATATAAACATCGTTTTCAGGCAATGGGCAGAAATTTAGAGAATTACTTATTACGGTGCTACTGCTATATAATTATCAATTATGATTATATATTTCGAAAATAGTTAATGCCTTATATCAGAAATATATTTTATAATTAGATTACAGTCTGCTATTTAAGTTTGAGCATTTCTTTCAAGACTTTCTTACTACGAACCAGACTTTTTTTCATTACTGAAAAACTGACATTTAACCAAATTGGATTAATATTACTAATATACATAGACTAATATTGAATGAACCAAACTTTTCTATGTCTTTTAAAATGGTCTTCTGCTTGTTATTTTTTGTATTTTTTTTTAATATAAAAATTTATAATTTAATTTTATTTTTATTAAATCTTATTTGTTTTTTTTTTTTAAATATTTTAATTATTTTATTTCTTTTCTAATTATTTTTAAAGTGAGAAATTTTTCATTATTGCAATCTAATAATATGTTGCTTATATAATGTTTAATTCTACTTAAAGTCTAATATTCCGCCAGACTAAATAAGGTAATATTACAATTTAATTTATTTAATGTTTTTTCCATAATTCTTTTCAAAATTTATTTAACATGTGTTTTTCAATTTTGTAATTATTTTTATTTAATGCAAATTAAATATTTAACTTTTTGAACGCCTACATGTATGCAATCGTCTTAAATAATTACTTATGTTGTATGAAAATAGGTAACACAGTAAAACTCACATAAAAAACATAACTAACCTGGAATCAATGGATTTTTCATTGTTCCATTGCACATATTTTTAGATATTTCCTCAGATGACCATCCATTACCAGGTTGATACATGCTACGTATTATTTGATTCTCACGAAAATTTGCTTCAATTTGAAGCAATACAGTTCCAATTTCATGTTTATCCTTTATCTGATCCGTGAGACCAACACAAATTCTATTTTTTGTTGTTGTTTTATTTGTTTTTATTCCAAAATAGAAATTACGAAATGCACAATTAGAGTATAAAAAAAAAAGAAAACAAATAAAAATTAGAAGTTAATCTTTTTTTTTTTTTAATTTTACATTTTAAAAAATTTTTTATTTAATAATTTTTTTTTTTTTTTAATTTTATATCTAAATTTTTTTAGTTTTTTTTTTTTTTTTATTTACTTGTTTGGATTGGGTTTTATTTTTCCACATATTATTAGAACATGACCAAATGGCACTTCAGAAAATACTTTTCCAATCCAGATGTTCATTTTACAAATTTTGCATTGATACTAAACGATGAGTTTAATCGATTCCGCTTAAAAAACTGATTTTCAAAAAAACAAAAAAATAGAAAAATATTTATATTTTAAATATAGATGTAATATATGTTTATATATATATATATTATTTATGTATGTTTTACTGTTTATGTTTTCTTGTTGATGGTTGTCTTTTTTTTATATTTTTGTAACTAGTGCCTATGAGTGAATGCCTATTTCGTGCAAATGTTCTCTTTTTGGGATTTGCGTGCGTGTTGGTTAATTTATTGAAATTGATTTCATGTTCATTTGCTTCAATCTAGCTTTTCTTTTTGAAAGTTTTTCATTCTTATAAGAAAACTTTTAATTTCAATTTTTTTTTTTTTTTATATATTTTTTAACAGTTTTCATTCTTTCAGAAAAGTTTCCTTATTACTTTATATATGAATTGTCTATAAATATGTATGCATGTTTGAATATATGAATGTATGAATTGATTTTAGTTGCAAATAAGATCAGTTTTGGGTCTGATTAGTTTTACTTGGTTTCTTTTTAAAATTCTATTAAAAGAATTACATTTAGTTGAAAAAAAAATATATATATATATATATATTATAAAGTAAATGATTTGAACGTTGTTGGTATTAGTTACACATATATATATTTACATACATATTGGAAAATAAAATTTGTAAGGAAATGTAATTTTTGGTTTTATAAGAAACTATAATTGGATATGTGACCTTCGCGTAAATATATTGTATAGTATATATATAACGAGATATTATTAAAGTTTTTTCATATTATTGTATATATATATAATATATATTATGTTCTTTTTTTTGTATTAAGGAAGAACAAATTGTAATAAGACAGCTCTTTTGAAGTCAAAGCTCTTTGCACACTTTTTTTTTGTCTTTTTATAATAATATTAAATATAAATGGAAATTATTATTGTTCTTTTTTTTGTAATATTATTACATTATATGGTATTAGTTGTTATTGGAGGGAATGATTGTTTTTTCCATTTATGTCGGTTTGTTTTTCTTGAGGGGTATTAACGATGTCAATAATTAAGAAAGCTTTTTGAAATAATAAGTTGATATAAACGAAATATTGTCTTCATTCGAAGGTGTTAGGGTTATAGTTTTATAACTAATTTTTTCTTCCTATACTACTATACACTTGGGATGATAGGGATTCAACTTTAAGTTTCCATACATTTATATAGCTTTTCATAGTTTTTTCTACTATTTCATTTCAGGATATTTTACGTCTACTTAATTCATCCAGCACCATTTTTCTCCATGTTTTTCTGGGTCAACCTTCTGGGTCTTGATCTAAATCCGCCTAAGGGATTTGAATTTAAGCGCCATTCTTGTTGTGCATTTCTAATTTTTTCTCAGTGTATGGCCAATCAACCTTAATTTCCTTCTGGTGAATTGTTTTACTATTCGCCTTTCATTTGTTAGTGTATATACAAGTCTCCATTTTCTTATTCTATTCGGTCAGAATTATTCTGAGATGTTTATTTATGAAGACTTGTAATTTATATTTATTGGTATTAGTTAGGAATCATGATTCGCAGACTTATGTTGATGTAGATTTTACGCATGAAATTAATATTGTTAGTTTGGTTCGTTTTGATAATAACGAACTGTTTCACAAGGCGCGCAGTCTACCTAAAGCCGTTCCAGATTTTTCTATTCTGTTTTGTGTTTTATTTTTCGATTAAGGTGATATGATACTCCTTAGATAACAGAAACTAGTTGTGCATTGGCTCGATCATCTAATTTGATAGGATTGTCATTTGCATATATAACTAATTTAAACATTATTTTTCAATTTCAGAATTGTAGTCAATGAACAAAATATTCTTAGATCTTTTTTAGTATTCAAGGGAATCTAAATATGTATTATATTAAATCATAATTTTATGCTTTATTATAATATTATATTGAAATATATCTATTTTTATTTAATAATCTAAAAAGTTAAATTTCGAAGAGAATTACGAGTATATATACATAAACATAACATAAGAGAATCAAATCGTGAATATTATAATTTTACATATAATTACATATTATATTTTGTTTATTTATTATAACAACAAAAATAATAAACTATAAGGAGCATAACAAAAATTAAAAAAAAAAAAAAATAGAAAAATTATAAAATAAAAAAAAAAAAATTACCCGTGAAAACAAAACAAAAGAACTAAACATAGTTTTGTTAGGAAACAGAAACTTTCATATTAAAATCATTTTTTTCTAAATTTTTTTTTGTATTTATGAATTATTTTTTTAAAAAAAAAAAGCTTAAAATGGTATTCAAAATTTATTTAGCATTCATAATGTTAGTTAAAAGTATAAAATTAAAAAATATAATTTTATAATTTTACAATTTCCTATAAAAAAAGTATGAACAGGCAATGTTTTTATTTTGTTTTATTCTGTGATTTTATTTTCGATTTTTTCAAAAAAAACTAAATGGCTGCTTTTTATCCATGCAATTAAAATACATTTAAAAAATTTAGTTTATTTAATAACTTGTCCTATCCTATATGGATACTTTCTTTTAAACTTCGTTCGGAGTCTTTATTCTATTTATATGATTATTCTTATCTTATATGATATATCCTATGATCCTACGGAATAAATATCAATTTTTTTAATCATTTTAACTGACTTTGCATAAATTTGTTATTGTTATTGTTTTTTTTTTAGAATATAAATGAGAATATGTCAAATTATTTTTTATGTTCCTTCAACATACTTATATTATTTTTTTAGAAAAATTTTTGATTTTTTTTTCATGATTATAATAAATAAAACTTATGGAATTTAGTTTAAGACAAGTTAGTACATAAAGTTGGTTAATGTTGGTTAAACACATTATTTCTATTGTGAACTGAATTTCTACAACAGAACGCAGCCTTTTTTTAACACGTCAAAAAACAATCCATTTCCGTAATTTTTACGTGCTTAAATGTCAAATTCAAGAATAATTCAAAGAAGTTTTTATTAATTTATTAATTTTTTTAAACCAAAAATTTTTAAAATATTACAAATACATGCTGACATTAATTCACAATTTAAAAAATCTTTCGTAAACAAAATAATGTCAGAAAAACACTGTCAGTTTGTTTTTATTTATTTATTATTTTTTTATTTGTAGTACCAGAGAATAGTAAATATTGCCGGATAATATTAATCCTTTGCCGATTTGACATTTAAACTTATTATTAAATTATTGTAATATACACTATATTTTTTTATTAGATTTGATCCGACCAGGATTTGAACCCGAGACTTTTCGATTGAAAAGCTACCACTTAACCACTGAGCTATCGGTCAGATATTTTGTTTTTATTATGGAAACTGTTGTCGTAGGCTTCTAATATTGGGCAGAATAATAAAAGCATTAATTTTAAGCGCAGGTTGGAGCCTATAAGTATAAAATGTTTTACCAAATTTAGTATAAAATATATTTATAACTATTTATTTAAAAAGTTATCTAAATATACAAACAGACATACAAATTTCAAATTATTGATAATCAAAAAAGTTTTTCAGAATTAAAAGATCAATTTGAATAGTAATAGATAAACTTAAATTCAAAAATATGAATCGATATAAAATTATTCAATATATATAGATTTAAAGAATATACATATATATATATATATATATATATATACATATATTGTTTTGTTTTAGGATTATATTTAATTACATGATTTAGTAATAGTATTGTAATTTTTAAGGACTTGTAATTGTTATTATTTATTTATGGTTAACTTGTTATTTAGAACCAATTAATTAATATAATTGAATATGAAATTTAATTTGACTTTTGTTTTTAAGTTATTTAAATGCCCTTGAAAATTTTCTTTTAGGCTTGTTTTCTTTGTACTACAATGACAATTCATTTTTATTTATATTTAATTAAAATTGGTATTTAAAAGAAGAATACAAGTTAACTTTTTTGCAAGTTTTTGCATGTCCATATATAAATTTTTGCTAAATGTCAAATATATTAAATACTGCTTTTTTTATAGGTTAAAGTCAAGGGTTAATCATTTATATATGTAATTATATATAAAATCATATAAGAAAATTCATTCAATCTATAATTAACACAATTTTTTATATTTTTACATTATACTGTTGTTTGTTAAACGTATTTTAAATGACTTATCGAATATTTTACCTCGTAAGTTAAGACTAAAAAACAAAATCCCGGCAAATTCTGAATGCTTTCAATGTTTTTTGAAAACTTTTGATTAAGTTTGAAATATACAGCGTAAAAGAGTTTGAATTTTTAATAAATCATAATATATCGTATTGATTTTAGACTCTTAAATTATGTATATAAAGTTTAAGCAATAAATGAAATTAATAATATATAAAAAAAATATGCGAAAGAACAGGTACTTATAATTTTATATTGTTGATTATAACCTTAACCTAAATTTATACGTTTATTCAAAATTTATTCATGTTATTTAATTATCCATTCAAATTTTACAATATTATTATCTAATATAAAGCTTCCGTGTTTGATTTTTTTCATTATTAAATATTATATTTTGTTTTGTTTATATTTTATTACAATTCGATTTATTATTTTGTTTATTATATTTTACTTTAATAACTCCAATATACTATAATTTATAAAAGACAAATGATTAAAGAATTTATAAATGATACAACGATTATCTAATAATATTTTAAAGCATGTTTTTAATAAAGAAAAGATTTTTTTTTTCAATTTAATAAAATAAGTTTTTTTTTAAATGTTTAATGGAAATTATGATTATAAAAATCATTTTCAATTATAAGTAATATTAAATAATATATAGTACATACTCGTAAAATTAATTTTATATCATATAATATATACATAAATTAAAGGCATTTTTATCAACGGAATTTAGAAAAATTAAATATTATATGATAAAAACAACAAATCAAGTATAGAATTGAAAAATTGATTAAACTATAGTGGAACCTTTATAAAGCAGTATCAGAAAATACTTTTCATAAAGTCAAGGCTTACAGAGTATAAGCTAAGCAGAGTATTTTCATGGAACTTTAATAAATGTTTAAATGAATTAATAAATAAACAAAAGGTAGCAAATTTTGTCATAACTCATAAACCACATTATCATCTGTTCATTTAAAAATTTATGTATTATACTACGATATAGACCTGATATGATGTAAATATAATCGAAGGTATAATAAAATTATAATATAAATAAATTACAAATAAATCTTTTACAACAAAAAACGCGAATTTATTATTTTTGAATTTAGTATAGTATTTAACAGCTGGGTAGCACAGTGGGCCGATTCGAATCCCCGTGAAAGTGAAAAAACTTTTCTGATTTTCGCCTTGACGCAACTACCATTTATCTTTAATAGAAAATACATTAATATAACAATATAAACTGATAATTTAATTGAATAATACAGGGTGGCGCAAAACGACCGATATGGTTTGAATGTTTAGTAACTTTTTAAATTTATTTATATTTTTTATTTTTATTTCAGAATTTTGTGAAGAAAACTTGGGGAATTGGAAATGGAACAGTACACAACAGGACAGTGATAAAAAATTACGAAAAGTTATGAAAAATATAAAAAATCTAAGACGTTTCTACATGTTATTCAAGGTGGCGCAAAACGACCGATATGGTTTTAATGTTTAATAACATTTTTATTTAATGGTTAATTACTTATAATAGATGTAGAATACCATATAACTCAAATACAAAATATTACAATATAAACTAGAACAGAATTGTAACTATTGGAAATTTAAGACGTCTCTACATTTTAAAAGGTCTAGTACTATCCCATTTTTAAATGTTATGTGGAATTCATTAAGAACAATTTTAATGACACAAAATTAGTAAAGGAAATATAGATAATATTGTCCTATTTAAATGGAAGATGAGAGCTATTATAACATCATTAATTTTAAATTTTCATACAGTATATAAATAACAGTGACTTAGGGCTACTTATAACTAGTTACTAACTAACATATTATCACTACGCATTTATATGCAAAAAAAACACAATATATTAAATAACATTACGAAAAATTACGTAGTATTCATTGTATATACTTAAATGCCCTACAAAAAGAACTTGCTAAAATTATTTTTTTTTATATTGCAATCAATTTAACAATCAATATTACAAATAGAGTTATATTATGAAAATATAAAAAATCGCACATAAAAAGTATATAAATACAGACTTTACAAATTAATCCAAGCAGCATTCACAAACTAATTAATAAATAATCCCAACTTTTAAGAACTCTATTATTGTTAATGATTTTTTTATAATTATTTACAACTTTCCAAATAAAACAGTTATTTGGGAAGTTTTATATTCAATAGATACTCTTAATATCATAAAAATCACTTTAATCTTTAAATTTAGATAAAAATGTAAGGATTATTTTATATTTTTCATGTTCTATATATATACATAATATATTCTTTGTATTCAAATATATTTAACCCCTTCTTATTTAATTTTCTATTTAAATAAGCTACAAAAAAAAAACAAATCTCATCGCAGTTTAATTTACAATGTATGATATGCGAATATTTGTAATACATATAGCTATACTTTCGTCCTTGATATTAAAAATACTCACGGTTTTATTTTATCGCACAGTTAGTTTTTAGATAATTAGCCATACCATTTTTATCTATATTAAATATACATTGTATATATACACACATATAAATATAAATAGTAAGTAAAAAAAAAAAAAAAAATTTTTATCATATGTCATTATCATTTATCACGCAACAATTTTGGTGGTTATGTTCACTACACCTCCTTAACACTTTTATTAGCTTTAAATATTATGTATTCTATATAATAAAGAGTGTATAGTATGAGTATTTACTTATACGCCACCGATTACCTGCAGACTTTGATTTATTTGACAAACTTTTCTTTTTTGTTTTTTTTGTTTTTATTTTTATTTTGACATTTATTTTTTCTATTTTAAAAGTCATTAAAATAAATAAAAATAAAAAGTACTGAAAAAAAAACTATGAAGACAAATAAAATTAGACAAATTAAGACATTTTACAGTTTCTATAGTTTATGTATGTGAGTTAGGAAATGTATTAAAAATAAAAAAACAAAAAATAAAAATTCACAAAAAAAATGTTGGAAAGGAAATGACTTTTTACGCCTTTGTTGTTGCTGTTTTTTTGGGTTTTAACCATAGAATACCCAGAGCATAAGACAATTTAAAATAGTTTTATTTTAAATACAAATTTAATAAATAAAAGGACTTGACTGGGCATTACATATATTTCCGTTGAATTTTAACTACATTACACAATCTTATCTATATATAAATATACAAACTTTATAACCTTTAAGGTATATAGAAGTTAAATGTAAGTCATAACAGTAAAATTAAACAATCACTATATAGTTTGGTAAAACTTTTCAACCATAAAATCAACAAAAGATAATAAGAATATCAAGATATATAATTCCATTTTAAAAGGTCCTTTCAATTTTTTATTAAGTATACATAGTTTCACTTAAGTGTCATGTAAAATTTATGTAAATTTTCCCCCTTTGTTGTTACTAAATTTTTTCTTTATTTTTAATTTTCAACTTTGATAGGATTGAGGGAAAATGCATTTTATATTTAAGATTTAATGGTAAAATTTAAAAAAAAAACAAAAACTGAAAATCTATTTCAGAATGAATGAATCTTTAACACGAATTTTGTTTTTGCATACATTACATTTTATTCTAATTTTTTTTGGTTATTAACACATTTTCAAAAAATTTTTGAAAAAATGTGCTTATACAGCTTGACTTGTCCGTCCGTCCGTGTGTTGACAAAACTTCTACACAGTTTGAAATAAAGGAACGAATTTTAAACTCCGAATAGATATGGCACAAAAAAATTATTTCATGAAAGAACATTTTCTGTAACCCCACCCGCTACGGAATTAGAGCTCCCTCCTCCCAAAGTATAGAAAATGCCTTTAAATATTAAAATTGTTATAACAAGAGTTCTATATAAGGTACATTTTCAATCTGGAAACGGTTAAATATATATATCTTTGTTTTTAAAAAAAAAAACAGTAACTTTGGCACCTGTGTATATATTTCCAAGGTTAAGATTGACGCTCTGATCTTTTGACACATGTTGACAGATTTCTTGATTAAATTGGCTTTATATTTTGAATATAGATTTCATTATTATTCATAATTTATAATTAATTAATTCAATTAATAAATTATTATATTATCAAATTTTATTATATATTTTTTTAACCCAACTGTATTTTTACTGTATGAAACATTGTCTAGTTTAGGAAATGTGCTTTTTTAAAAACCCTTGGTTTTTTTCATCACTTGTTAGTTAAAAAATAAATTAAAGTGTTAAAATGATATATACAAACTTTTTTAAAAATTGAATATTAAATCTTAATCAAATATAAAAATAAAATTAAATTTATTTTAACACAATGGTTTTATGTTTATATTTATATAGAATTTATTAGAAACTGTCATGAAATATCGCCCTTACAGTTTTTTTTTCAAATTAAGATAGAACTAATACAAATCATGTAAGAGATATTCAAAACAGAATTTATAAAAATGTAAGAAGTCTTATCTGACCATTAGTGATGTGCTTTAAATCAGAGACACTACACTCAGAAGGTCTCGGATTTAAGCACTTATACCATATTTAAAATAATTGGCTGTAGTATTATTTAAATATAAATACTAACTTCATTTTAACATCTCTAAACAAGTTCTATAGATATTTAGAATTTGAGAAAATAATATATATATATATATTATATATATATATATATTAATAATAATAAGAGTAATAATAATAATAATAATAATAATAAGAGTAATAATAATAATAATAATAATAATAATAATAACGACAACAACAACAACAATAAAAAATAATATAAACATTTGAAATTATTTCAACATCCTTGATACATTTTCTAGTTATTTCCGGCAGATGTCGTCAAAAGTTTATTATACTTAACGGGTATAAAAGCTCATATTTCAAAATATATTTAAAATTTTTTCTTTATATGTAGAATTATTTCGTTATTTACCTGAATTACCTGTGATTCTTTTACCTGGCAACCAATATATATTCAAAATAAATTGTTGAACTTTTGATACTACCACTACTTAGGTAAAATTATTATTCGTATTGAAAGAGCTTTTAGAGGGGAAAAATTTTAAAAAACTTTATTATGAACTAGATATACTTTATTTTATTTAAATAAAATTTAGTAAATTCGTACTGAACTTGGTTAAAAATATGAATAATATGTCCCAGTAGAAAATTTTAGAAATTAGTTCTTCGATTTTCATTTTAATTGTATTAGATTAGTCGAAACCTGTATCCATTACCATGTAGCATTATACATTTCTATTATCAGTTCTGGAATTGTTTTTCTCAAATATACTGGAAGGAACAATTAGTTTCTGCTTTGGATGTCGTACATAAGGAAAAATCTAGAATACTCAATGGGTAGATATTGCAAAACTACAGGATTCAATACTTTTACAGCACACATTTACAATAATAATATTTATCCCCTAAAAGCAAATTATTTTACAAAATCCACCACTCAAAAGCAGAAATATATTAAAAACTAATATTATCATTCAATACACCCACGAATCAACTCTCCCAAAAATAAAAATCATTATAAACCATTAAAGTAAAACAATAAACGACCACCCGCTTATTGACACAATAAAATTGATTAGCGTGAGATAAACATAATAAAATAATCTTGAAAAATCTCATAATTTATTGTAATATGATCCTTGTATCTTGTCAATTCGTCCTTATATATATATATATATATAAGATTCTGTGTGGTATATCTAATTGCTTTTGTTGTAGAAGTTATATAAGTACATTGAACAATTGATATTATATACCATCGCTATTAAACGATTAATGGATAAGAACGTGCTAAATCTTAAATATATTGAAAAAGATGATCAACTCTTATATTAACACTCAAGTTATTGATTTATTACTTATAGGTATTAGCAGTTAAAGACAAGTCAAAGAAAAAAATTCATATTCAAATGAAGTAGGTATATACTTATATTGTGAAAAATTTCAATATGAATACTTAAGTTTTTGTATACTTAGTACTTTAGAAGTGTGCATCACAAAAAAATCAGATTAATTTAACAAACAATATCTTAAGAGGTTAATAAGGTCGATTTTATTATTATTGAATAGTTAAATTATTAAATCGTTGCAGATTTTTATTGTTTAAGGAAGTTACTTACTGGATACGAAGAATTTATTTTAATTATATATGATAAACGCAAAATATGGAAATTTATTTAAGCAAATGTTGTATTGTTTAACTTCAAAATAAAATATCGATATGCATGAAATTAATATCAAAATTACCAATGTTAGACTTGCTTGCTTTGATATTTGAAATAAAATATTTAAACTAATAATTTTTCAAATTTTTCACTTACATAATTTTTAATTTGGTTCTTTGAAAATGTTCTTAAATGCTTTAAATATAATAAGACAAAATAAGGGGCGAAAACCTTAAACTGAATTAGAACTCACGCCAATTTTATTAAACAAAAGGACATTTGGAGTTAAGTTAAACCAGGTTAACATTTGAAAAACAAGAGATTTAAATTAAAGTTCGGATTCAAGCATTTATTCCAAAGTGTTTAAGCTATACGCTGCCTCATAAAAGTCCCACTAGTGATAAGTCAGGTAATGTTTTTGGTCGAAAAACTTTTAAATGCAGACACTGTTAATTTAATTTCACTAAAATTATTTATTTTTACAAATACTAGTATTCGTCGGCTGAGTGCTCTTTTGCCCCATACGCCACGAAGGTCAAACTGAGAAAATTGAAAAAGAAAGTTTGGAATAATATAGAAAAAAATCTACATTAACGATTTTGCTCAAAATTTGCAGGTAGTATGTTTGTACAATTCTGTAACTGTATACAAAATTTCAAAAGTTTTTCCTCAACGGTTCGCCCCAAAATACACTTTTTATGAAACAACTCCCAGTTGCCATTTTGACCCACTTCATACAAGGTATTTATTATTCAATAGAGTATATGCACGTGGAGCAAAAATTTTTCAAATAGGGCAAAAGAGCACGCATTATGTAGTAAGTAAATTTTTACTTTTTAATATTGTAGAGGAAGCAAAAAAGGAAAACTATGCTTTCGTTAACGATGGTCAGTAACAAATTCATCATGGTTTATAATTTTAAAATATAATATATTTGCCAATATTAATTACAAAACTCCAAATTTAAAATTTTTTCGTTTTTTTATTTATCTTAATATTATTTTAAACTCAAACAAAAATTAATTAAAAGTAAAAAACAAAAAAAAATAAATAGCCTTCTTCTAGCTTTAATGTTTTAAATTTATGAAATTGTTTGAAATTTTAAATTTCAAAAATTATTAATTAAAAAATAGTTTCAACAATATTATAATTATAAAAATTTCAACAATATTATAGCTATAAAAATATAATAAACATGGATTTTAAATCTTAATATTTTATTACATTATATTTTCAAGCACTTTAAGTTTCACATTTTGTACTTTCATAATAATATCTATACGTAAAAAAACAAAAATTTATTAAACTAAAATCAGCCTTCTTCTAGACTAGATCCTTTATTAAATTGAGTATGAAATCCATAACTTTAAATTTTAAATTTCCTTTCAAAATTATATTAATTTAATATTTTTGCTAAACACTACTAATTTTTATTAAAACTAAAAACAAAAATAAACAGCCTTCAGTTTCAAATAATATTATTCTTAAATTAAGCATTAAATCCATAATTTCAATTTTTAAGTTTCTTTAAATTAAAATTAAATTTAAATTAAGAGTTTGCTAATAATAAAGTTTCGTTATATTAATATTTGAATGACTTGATAATATTATCACGAAATGTTATTATGATTAAATAATATGTTTTCATTAATTGTTTTGTATGATTAAATAATAATATAAATAAAAAATGTTGCGAGAAGTAGATGAAATAAATAAAAATTCATATTAGCATTTAAACTATAAAAAAATGTTTTTATGAACGAGTTTTTCTAATTCACTGTTAAATATAATTATTTAATTAAATAAATCAAATTATATAAATTTTTAATTTAAATTAAAATTAATTGTAGTGGGCTTTTTAAATTAAATTAAAATTTAAAAATTATTTTTATACGAATTCAATATAAAACGTCATACTTTAAAGAAATACGTTTGAAATGACGTTGAAATAGTTCCAAAATTGGTCTGCAGTTTTAATTTAAATTTAATATTGCTGTAAAATACTGTTGATCTATCTGTGGTAAATATGGGATCAAAGATTTCAAATCATTTTTTTTTTCTCCAGAAATAATAGATTTTTGAGACAAAACTGGAGGAGGTTTTCTCAAAATGTTAATTAATGTTGTAGGTAAATTTGATTTTGATTTTAAATTTACTGTTTTAAAATTTATTTCAGAAAAAGAATTTTTAAATTGGATTGAAAAAGGATTACTCTTTTCATATTTAATGCATTTTACTTTTGTAAATGGAAGATGAATGAAATTTAATTTAGATGAAATGGAGGATAATGACAAGAAATCTGATTCTTGCATTTGAAAAATTTTCAATTTAGTTTTAGATGTATTTACGTTTTTCAGTAATTTTAACAAATGTAGAGGGCTATGTATATCGAGTTTTTTTAAATACCTGTCTATTACAGAGTGAACTGCATCCACTTCTTGAATATTTGAATGACCAGGCTCGGAGTATTTTTGAACTATTTCAACAACACTAGACGAATTTTCTAAAAAGTATTTTATTCCAGCACTATTTATTTTATTTTTATTTTGTGGGACACAACTGTCGCTCCATAAAATTATTTTTTTTAGATTCGGATTGTCCTTCGAAATGTTATTTAATAGCTTTAATAAAGCACTAGCAATATCGTTGCCACTTCTACCACTGTGTCCTTCATGCCATATTGCACAATATGTAATTTTTTCTTTTTGCGGAATTATTGCCGTAGCAGTTAAATTAAATACATTCAATTTGCGCTTATAAAAAAATATTGAAGAATTTCCTTTAGGTAAACTGAACACATTCTGGAGGTCATAGCATACTATACACTGATTCGCATCGATATTTGAACGATCCAAATCTCGTTCTGCTTTCGACATATTTTTTTCCATGGTATGATTCTTATAATTATCACGGTCTTTTTCAGTTGGAGTTCGGTTATTTTTGAACAGGAAGCATTTATTGCACAAGTCTTTTTTTGGTTGTAAAAATGCCATATTGAACTCATAATTAAATATTTTGCGATACATATGTATTTTCAGCGGTTCTGATGTTTTTTCAACGTAATAATTGTACATTTTAGTTAAATTTAACTCAGGTGGTAAATATTTTTTGTCAGATGATGATCGGCAGTAATGTGAATCTATTACTGGAAACGCCTTAATGTGGTCGCGAATTTCTTCTAACTTTTCGACTGGAGTACTTTTTTTAACAAATTTCCCCTTTTTCCGAGTAGTAGGAGTTCCTATTGGATCACGTAGTTTATTAAAACAATAATACACTCTTTTCTTATCAATTGACAAAGTATTAAGAAAAAACTCTCGACAAACTCTACGAATTTCACCGTCAACTTCAAAATAAAATTTAAAAGAAAATTTTTTTATCTCTAACGAAGTTCGACTGCGTTTTATCAGCTCTCTTTTCACGAATTTCAAATAAAATTGATTTTTTCCTTCATCTGACAGAGACCAAAAACTATTAAAAATAGAAAGACGATTATTTTCACTGAAATACTTTGAACATAAATAAAAGCAAGTATCTTTGCAGCCTGGTTTAATTTTTTTCGGTGATTTTACATTTCCTCCACGATCAGTGTATTGTTTACCACTTTCACGTAATTTTTTTATAGTAGATCTATGCCATAATTCAGGGCGTTTTTGTCTCTTTCGTGTTCTAGTTGGTGTATTATTTCCTAAGTACATAAATTATAAATTAATTTTTATTTTTTTTAATTACATATTAAAAATTTAACCTGATGAAGGAACAAAATCTGATGGCATATCTCTTAGCGCTGAAGAAACGGATGGTAAATTTCGAGAAATAGTAGCTAATATAGGAAATTATTATATAAAATTTGATTACAGAAAAAATTCATAACAATTTACATTCAATATCGGAAACAACCTGCTCTTGTATAACATTTCTATCTGGTACATAATTTGGATCGCGCATTTCGTCACCAGCTTAAAAGTTCATGAAAATGGAATAAATATAATATATTATTTTTTAATAAATATAATTTATATTTACATGAAAAATCATCCATAGTGGTATAACTTAGATCACATTTTTCGACGGGAAATATATCTTTTTCCATTCTAAAAAATTATAGTTTTTAAACAAAAAATAAAGATACAAACCATAATTAGCTTACTCTAAAATATCCTCCGAAACAAATGGGACAGGTGAAGAATTTTCACTGGAGCTCAATTCAGACATTACATCAGTCATGCTAAAAAAAATACATTTCGTTAGGTATTACAAAAAATATGAAAAAAAATAAAATAGATTTACTTACTCAAAATATATACGATTTTTAAATTGAACTCTTATGCACATGCGCGCACATCTATTATCTCCGAAATTGAAAAAAATACTAACCGTGAACGATAAAGGAAATATATTTTGAACTTCATTTCTTATTTTCTAAGTTCAAGAATTGCGTTTTTTAATAGAAATTGCTTAATGATTAGCACACATTTTCCAAGCGCAATATTAAACATACTATAGATAACCATTTAATTTGGTTTATCTGTTCATTCATGCGTAAACTTGCATTATAGTTTTTTTATTTTTTCTTTGTTTCAATGTTTACATACTTATTTTATTTTTTTTATGGTTTGCTGTATTGCTATAAAAAGCATTCTTAAACTTTGTTGATTTTTAAACGATAAGAAATAAAATATCTTTAAATAAACAATGATTATAGTTTGTTTTTTTTAGACAGATAGACTTCGATCTTATGTTTGTATTTCACAAAAAAAACTTTTTTTTTTCAACTTAAATTGTACTTTCAGATATGCACTTCTTTTTGTTTTGTATTATGATAATGACGTCAATAATAAGAAAACAAAAAAATTTTTTTTAAAACAAAACTAAATAAAAAATATAAAGTAACTTCAAAACAATAATTAAACTTTACAGCAAAATAATTCTTCCATTTTTTTATTATTTTTATGTAATTTTTTTTAAATAAATATAAAATTTGTATATAATTGCTATAATTTACTATTCCCATGGGGCAAAAATAATTTATGAAAAGTAAATTCTATTTTGATCCATAGATTCGGTACATGCACATGGGTCAAATAAGAAATTACAAAAAAAAAATTTTTTTTTCATATAAAATTTGACCCATAAGCAAAATTTTGGCGTTTGGGTCAAAAGAGCATTAACAATCTGGAAAAGTGCGGCGTATGTATCAAATTGGCAACTCTGTATATCAGTAACTAAAAGAGCTATCAGAAAACCGATTACACCAATCGAAAGATCTAGTGCCAAAACCTATATATCTAATCTTAGGTCAAAAAATCAAAAAGTGGCGTATGGGGCAAAAGAGCACACAGCCAACGTTTTGTCTACGTTATGCAGACTTCTTAAGTGCTAGTACTCGATTCCGATTAATCTATTTCGAATAATTTAGAAGTTTTTCGTCCAAAAAGTTTACTGGACTTCTCAGGAGTGGGACATTTCTCAGACAGCTCCGTTTTCAAATAAAACTGATCGCAAGTTTTTAAATGAAATTTGTCTTTTATAAAATTAATTTAGTCCTTCTTTTTGAAACGCTTCTGTACTTGGACCCAGATGTCAAACTGACTTGATTTGTAAAATAAATACGATAATTGAAACTAAAAAATGGAAAAAAATTAAGATAAGAGTCCCAAAAAAAGTTTACAAAATTTTTGAGGGGGAATTCTTAGGGCGTGCTTTGTAATCAAATTTTTTAATTTTTATTGCTACTTGTAGATTCTACTATAAAATCGGTGAATACTTTTTTTAAAATATTAGATAAACAATTACTTTTACGAAGAAACGGGATTAAATAAAAAAAATCTATCTCTCTAATATCCTCCCAAATTATTGCCTTTAAACGCATAAAATTATAAAAGCCTATCTGCATTCCATTAGCTTCCTTTCCTTATCCCTCAATTTTTTCCAAAAATTATATAGGTTTTATAGTTTGAGTTATAAATGGTAAAAATGGCTGGTGATTTTGTTAGGAAAAATTTCTAAACTACCCAAAGGAGCCTTGTACAGTTATTCTAAGTGATTTTGAATGCTTTCCAATTTAAAATTAATTTGAAATTAAGTTTTCTTTGTGATTTCTTACTATAGTTTTTATTTTTGATCGAAAATATAAAATGTAAGATTGCATTGATCTAAAAATTAAGATGCAATATGTAGCCGTACCAGCGGTCCTAATTATTATTTTTTAATTTAATTTAATTCCTCAGTCACGGAAAAAATCTCGAACCAATTATTTCATATTAAACTTTTTCATTCATTTCATGAACTGAACTACAAAGACTTATAAAGGGATGCAAACTTACCGAAACTTATTACTTTAATTTTTTAATCAAAGCATAATTAACTTTTTAATTATCATCAAATTATATACAAAATATCTGATCGATAGCTCAGTGGTAAAGTGGCGGCTTTTCAATCGAAAAGTCCGTGTTCAAACCTTGGTCGGATCATATCTAATAAAAAAAATATAGTGTATATTACAATAATTAAATAACAAGTCCAAATGTCAAATCGGCAAAGGATTAAAGGAATATTTACTATTGTCTGATACTACAAAAAAAAAATGTATACCAAAAAATCAAATTGTACACTTATATACATTTTAATAACATTTTTTAATCTCCATATAAACAACTTAAGAAAATCAAAATTTTTTTAAAATAGCATGATTTAAGGTAATTGAAAATTCAAAAATATATTTATCATATAATTATAAATCTTAAACGAAATCTCCGCAATACATTCCCTTCCTATTACATTCCTTCAATCCTAAAAATATTTTACAATCTATTTTGTAATTTAAAGGATATTAAAGGATTTTATTAAATATGTTCCTTGTAATAAATATGTCAAACCTTTAAATTAGATTTTAAATTGAATTTTTTTATTATCCTTTATACATAAATAAAACAATATTTATTATTTTTTTTTTAATTTTTATTTTTAATAATCTTTTTTTTTATTTTTTTTTTTTTTTTTTTTAAATTGTATTTTTTCTCTTAAATATATATAATATATAGTTTCCACAGCTACAGATAAATAAAATTATATTTTTTTTTGTTTTTCAATTTAATTCTTTAAATACGTTTTGTTTTTTTCAATATATATATTTATTTTTATATATTTTTTTTTTAATATAAGTTTTCAATAAATTCCATCATTATTACATTTTCTTTTTTTTTTTTTTTTTTTTAATATTAAATTTAATTTTTTTTTTTTGCATATTTTTATTCTTTTTTATTTTAAATTAAATTTTTACAATTCACATATACATTGTATTGTTATGACTATATTTTTTTTTTTTATACATAATTTGTTTATATTCAATTTAATATACGTTTATCTATTTATAATTTTTAAAATTTTATTTATTTATTTTTTTTTTTTTATTTATTTATAAATATCCACTTTTCTTTTTTTTTTTTTTAATAATATTTTTATCAACCAAAATCATACAAAAGTCATTCGTTCAAAAGTTAAATCAAAAGAAAGATATTAAATTAAAATGTATCTTTTTCACTACTACAACTACCCGTTATATCACTAATATTATTATTATGACTATTATTATAAACAGCGGCAGCGGCAGCGGCGGCGGCTGCAGCAGCAGCAGCAGCTGTTTCTTTATAAAAAAATTTTTGTCAAAAAATTCTTGCTATTATGGGCGTGTTTTGTATAGGCTGATGATGATGGTGGTGATGATGATGTGAATGGTGATTATGATTTTGTTGTTGATTATGATGATGATGATGATGTTGATGAAGATTTTGTGCTAAATGATGATGAAATGCTGATGATGTGATTGTATTACCAAAACCATTTCTGATTGGTTGTAATGCTGTTGTTTGTAGTTGTGATAATGGTAATGGTAATTGATGTGATGGTAATGGTAGTGGTGGTGGTGTTATTGGTGTTATTGGTGATATTGTACCTAATGTTGTTATTGCTGAACTAGTAGTTGTTGTTGTTGGTATAATTTGTTTATTTGATAATATTGATGTAGAAGAAGAATGTGAAGAAGGAGAAGAAGAATGTGGAATATGCGCATGATGCCATCCATTATTACTATTATTATCTGATATATTTGTTGTTGTTGTTGATATATTTTGTTGTAGTGTTGTTAATGATGATGTTTTTGTTAAAAAATTATCATCATGATTATTATTATTATTATTATTATTATTATTGTTGTTGCTGTTATTAACACCACCACCAGTTGATGATGTTGATGTTAAATTAATTGATGATATTGATGAAGATGATGATGAAGATGATGATGATGATAATGGAGATGATGATGGTAAAATGCTATTTTTTGTAAATGCTGATTTTTCTGCATTATCTTTACTGCTATTATTATTACCGTGATTATTATTTTTGCCACCGCCTTCATGTAATTTTCTAATATGTTTTTTTAAATCGAAATTCCGACAGAAACCTAAAGGAAGAAGGAAAAATTAGAAAAATATATTAATTAAATAAATTAAATAATAAAATTAATTTAATTAAAATTTATTAATTAGTAATGTATGTATAAAGTAAGAAAAATTTTAATAATTTCAAAAATATAAAATATTTTTAATTTAAAATTATGTAAATGTATATATAATAATTAAGTAGGTAGTTATTAAATATTGAATTATATTTAAATTATATTTATAGAAAATACTAGTTAGTATTAATATAAATTATTTAAAAATAAAATTCTGTACATTTGTGGTATATAAAAGTATTATAAAAACAGAAAATTAAAGGTAATAATCGAAATTAAATTTAATTAAATTTAAAACGAATTATTTCATATTATATACTTTTTTATACATATAATATTATGTTTCTATATGCATTATTAATTTTTTAAGTGCAGTTTCTTTTTAGGAAATAAAATAAAATATAAACTTATTTTAATTAAATGCATTTTATATAATTTTTATTCTAGAAGATTTTGTAAAATCAAAATGTATTAAAGTAGGTACTTAGGTAAACTAAACTGGATTAAAAATTAAAATATTTTAAATATGGTTTTTAAGTAGTTAAAGTTAATACTCGAACAAATATGATTTCAGAATAATTCAAACTGAAACTAAACTAATAAATAATTATACTTTTTATTGAAAATTGTAATGCTTAAGCTTAATAGCCTTTCTACAATGACGCTCTCGTAGTTAACAAAGGAATGTCCACAATGAAATGTACATGACAGCCGTTTTTGACATTGTTTTGTTCATGACTTAAAAAATATTCAATAGTTAATTTTTATATTATTTAACCTTAGACAGAAAAAAATTAATAATTTTACTAATTTTTTATTCTGACAATATATTTTTTTATTTTGACAATATATTTTTTTATTTTGACACTATATAGTTCATTTATTTGACATTTGAATACGTTAGAGGAAGCGAAAAAGTTAAAAATTAAACAGTTTTTTATAGGTTTTTAATGGTCGTAATGGATGTTTTGGGATGTGTCTATTGTAGACACTTTCATATAATTCAATATCTACATTTAACTTAATTTGACAGATAGATAAACGTGTAGTGAGCGGAACGAAAGCGTTCATTGTAGATTGGCTATAATATAAATGTATAGCGGTACAGCATTGTAATTTTAACCTTAAAAAAGTTTGGAATGTCTTCTAAAGTTTCTAAAATCAAAGCGAAATTTAATAATTGTTTATATAATTGAGGGTCGAATAATTGTTGGCAAATATAATAATGAACACTTGTATTCCTTTATGAGGAGTATCTGGTATATACATAGACCTTTACTAATTAGTATTTATATTAATTGACGCCTTGACCGGATTGATATTATGGGTTTCGAGATTCATTTTTGTCATTAAGTCATTAATTATGGGCTTATAAGAAAGTAATTTCGAATTTTTTTTAATAATACAAGATTAAAAGAAAATGGTTTTAACTGCAAAAAGGGTTAATAAATATGATATGGCCATATTTTAAATTGGACAACCTAATATGCTTCCAATTCGATTTTAAAGATATACTACTCCGAAACACTCTTCTGTTTTCGAAGAAACTAAACCTTATCTTAGATATATTATAGGTTAAATTGTTAGATATATGAATTATAGGTTTAATTATTTAATTTCAACAGCTTATATTTTAACGGGAGTTTACAATTAAATAATCATGTTTGTGTACACATTTTTACAATATTTTTTATACTAATAGGGAAGCATTGTGTAACTCAGTTAGAGCTTACATGAAATATTATGCAATGAAATTTTAACTTATGCCTATTTACAGTAATATTTCGATAATCCGAAACCCCTATAATCCGAATATCCAATAATCCGAATGACAGTTCCAAAAAACTAACTATTCTACAATCCAAATTGATTACAGCTTGGGGATTCTATAATCCGAATTGTGCTCAAAATTGCAATATGTTTATTGTTTTTATGTTTTCATATGTATATTTTTAAAAAAAAATTATTAACAGTTAAGTTTTTTTTATGCGTTTTTGTTTTTATGAAGTGTTGAAATTTTAATTTAAATTTATTATTGTTAGTTTACTTAAAATATTGTAAGTATGTATCAGAATGTACAAAAGTAAAAACTATAAATTTTTATTTTAAATCTGGCACAAAAAAGAGCCCACAGAACTTTAACTCTTTATGACTTATTATTTTTAATTTTAGCGAGTTTTCGGGCCACAGCTATACTTGTTAGACTAGTATCCACCAATCCGAATTTCACGTTAATCGAAATAGGGGTATGCTACAAATTATTCGGATTATCGAAATATAACTGTACTGTACCTATATACAAGATAGATTAATGTACCATGTTTAACATAAAACATATGTATATAACTATTAATTTTAATAAATATCTTATTATTCTCTGAGATCGAAACTTTTGTAATAAAACAAAAGTATATTAAAAGATTTTACATTTAATTAATATTGAGTATTAATTTTAAATTTTAAATGTTAAATGTTCCAAGGAAAATATAAAAAAAAAAGTTTATTAACACTTGAAATACTTCCAATAAAATTTATGAAATTAATTTTATTTTTATATTTTTAAAACCACAATTTTCAAATAATTTTTAATATTAAAAAATTTGAATTATTTGATTCATTTAAAAATCTCAATTTAATTCCATAATTAAACCACAATTACAGCTTCCATTTAATATGATTTATTTTGTATATATTTATATATATATATAAACATATATACATATATCTTTATATATAAATCTTTATATGAAAAAGTATATTATAAATACTTATTTAAATGTGGTATACTAAAAATTTTAAAAATGGTTTTTGTATAATTTTATTTATATATAAATATGATTTTTATGTATACATATATAAAAAGACCCCCCTTAGTACTTTGTGGTTAAAATAAATGCGCTTGTGTCAAAAAAAAAAAAAAAATATAAGAAGTGAAAATTATAATAAAATAAAAATTAAAGGGTTGACGTAATTGCGTCGGTTCGTTTTATAAAATATTCTTTTAGGCTTTTTTTTTGTTTTTATATTTATTTTTTTTTTTTTATATATTATTATTTCTTTTTATTTTTTTTTTAAAAACAAATTCTTTGTGAAAAAGAAAATATTAAATAAAATATATAAAAATCTTATACCTTGAAAAATATACATTTACATAATAATATACATTATATACCTATAATAGTATTTTAAATACAGAGTGTTATACGACTATAATTTTGTAAGACTTTAACCAGTTTAAGTTAACCTAAAGGTTGATTTCGGATTTTCAAAATACTATACGCTGCAAGAAGCTAAATTACCCATTGAGTGACTGGAAGCGCAATAAATTTATAAGAAGCTTTCTACATGTATGAAAGGGAATTCGAAACTCAGAAGTCATGAAGAGCATATCCCAAATAAACTGTTAGGTTATACAAAATTATATAACTACCTGTCAGGTAATGGCAGTATCATGATGATTATCTCGAAAACGAGATAGAAGATATTAAATGACAGTTTAGAATTTAAATTGAAGCTCAGAAATACGTAATGTTAAAATTGAAATAAAATTGGTATTAATAACGGTTTTAATGCAAAAATTACAGTTATTCAATAAAAATAGTAAAAAATATCAATGAATTTCGGATTTAAGTCCTTGTTACTTTTTAACTATGAGAGATAATAAAAAGTTTGGTAAAAGCCTACAACTTCAGCTAGCTCCTGACACTTAAACGAATCTTCTATATTGTACATGTACAAAGATGTTGTTTGCTCCTTAAAATGTTTACTAAAATACTTTGATGGCTGATATATCCGCAGTAACCGTTAGAAGTATAGCACACCTATAAAACAATTTTTTGTTCGTTATGAACTTCCCTATCACCCTGTAGATTGGGTAGTGTTTGTGTATAAGTAAATGTATTTGGTTAGCTGATAAGTAACCGAAGCTTAAGTAGTTGACTAATACTGTTACAACGTATGTATTAGGGTTATTTTGAATTTAGTTTTTAAAAATTTTTTACTGTTCTAAAACCATACCGTTTCATGAAGTTTTTATTATCTAGATCGCTTTAATTGGTAATTTATAGCCTATCTACAATGAACGCTCTCGTTTTGCTCTCTACAATTGCTATCTGTCAAACTAATTTAAATGGATTGAATTAAATGAAAGTGCCTACAATAGACGCAGCCATGTCGCAGTTATTACGCAGTCGTTAAAAAAGTGGTTTAACTTTTAACTTTTTCGCTTTCTCTACGTATTTTAATGTCAAATAAATGAACGATATAGTATCAAAATAAAAAATTATTAATATTATTAATTTTTTTTCTATCTTGGGTTGAATAATATCAAACTATTATTCAAAATTGCTATACAATAAACTTTAAACTATGGAATATTTTTTAATTCATGAAATTTGTAAACAAAACAATGTCAAAAAACGCTGTCATGTACATTTCATTGTGGACACTCCTTTGTTGACTACGTAATGAGAGCGAAACTAGAGCGAAACGAGAACGTCATTGTAGATAGGCTATCAAGGCTGAATTTGCCAGAGATTTTTAATACCGAAGCACCCTATTTATATACATAATGTTATGTATTTATACTTTGTTTAAAATATTTTATTTTAAAACTTTTTGTTTCATAATTTATTTATTTTTATCTCTCTCTCTCTTTCTCCTTCTCTCAAAGAACATTAAAATGCTTATAGTATTTGTTTAAAATGTTTAAGTATATACATATATACTTTTTCTGTTTTAATATAAAGGAACCTTTTGATAAAAAAAAAATATAAATATATTTTAAACTTTACAAAAGGAATTATAATTTACTTTTTCCTTTAATATTATATTAATTTATTTTTCGTTTGTACTTTCAAAGGTGTTTTTAAAAAAAAACATCAGAAAAAAATTTTAGTAAAACACTTTTAATTTTTTCTTTTGAAGGAAAATTTTGAATGTGGTCACATTTTCATGAAATTTAGTAAAAATTTTACTTTAGTAAAAAATGAAAAGTGGTTTTCTTACAAATATATAAAAAAAAATGTTTTAATTATGAATTAACAATCTTAAATCAAGTACCGCAAGTAAAGTTTGTTCCCAATTATATTTCCTTTTTAACTTTTCGGGTAAGAAGCCTAGATTCGTACGTGTGATATAGTATAAGGTCCATACACATGAATAGAATGTCCTAAATTGCAGTAGATATACAATTATCTATACATAATCTATAAAAGCAATTTTTAGATTTTGTATATTGTAAAAATTTTTATATTTTAATAATTAGGTTCAGAGAAAAAATTTTGATATAAATTTTTTATACCTGTGAGTTATAAGAATGTATAAAATTATTTGGTAATGAAAATGTTGTATTATATATTTTAATTATTGATATATAGATTTTAGAATATTAATTTCTGTATTTCTAATTAATATTAACCCAATTATATACAATTTGGTAAAGCTGAAAGAGTTAGGAGGCGAATGTGGACGTCTAGGAAAAAAAATGGCCACTATAACTGTTTTCCCTGGATAGGACTTATGATATACATATGTAGACCTCTTGGAAAGTGATGGTCATCATAAATGATATCCCTGGATGGTCTGGGACAACAGTTATAGTTGAACGCACGTCCCTCACGTAATAAACACATTCAGCTGAAAGTAATTCACAATTCACGCAGCCATAGCGCAAATATCATAAAAGGTATTGAACTTTCAACGCTATCATTTTGTTAAAACATCAAATAAAAATTAAAAAAAAAAAAGAAACGCCATTATTGAAACAGTGGGCTTATTATTTTAATAAATATTTAATTAATATTTTTATTAAAGAGAATACCTAAACCTAATATTTCAAGAGCAAAGTTAATAATAAAAATACATAACTTTCACTTAAATGTTTTATTTTATTCATGAAGTTTTAAAATAAAGTCAAAAAACGCTATGTCGCTTTCATTGTGTTTATTCAAATGCAGTTTATAAAGAGTAAAGATAGAATTATGAGATAATTTACATATGCATTCATTGATGGGCTTAAAGTCCCAGAATAGCGAATAGTATATATTTTATAAAAAATTTAATATCTAAATAATTTAATATTAATAAAATTTAATACTATTATTAAATATTTTAATATTATTATTTCGAATATAATTGTTAATATTTTGCAATATTTCTCAAAAATTCTATTGAGATTAATAAATCTCTTTAGGTATTTTAAGTTGAAATAAATAAAATAAAAAATGGTAAAAAATTATTAATTTATATATATATACATATGTTTTAAATTAAAAAAAATATATATATATCTATTAATTAAAATCAAATAAAACTTACCTTTTTTACAAATTTTACACGTAAATGGTTTTGTATCGTTATGGGTGTACATATGAAAAGTTAAATTATATACTTGATGAAAACCTATATATTTTTATATATATTTTTAAAAATGTTTTTTATATGTATGTAATTATAAAATAAACAAAAAGTAAATAAAAAAATAGTTTCAAAATAATAATAAAAAAAAAATCAAAAAAAAAATTTTAATTAATAACTAAGTATTGAAGTATTTTTATAATAACTTACTTTTCTCACATATTTCACACTTATATGCTTTCTCTCCACTATGTGTTAATTGATGATTTTTATAGTTTCCTTTTTGATGAAAACCTTTTCCTGTAATAGATATCGAATATGTGTTAATTAAATCAGAAAAAACTTAATCAAAAGAAAAAGTTATCTACAATGAGGAAATAAAACTTTTATATATGTTAGAAAGATATACGATTATTAATTGAAGACAAGTTCTGAACACTTCAAAAACTGGATTATTCGAAGTTTGAGATAGTTGCAAAAAAAGAAAGTAATATTATATATATGAGTAAAACTTGAAATTAATTTACAAAATTCTTAATTAAACAAACTACTCATTATAATAATATGTTACATTGCTGTAGTATAGTAACACTTAACATATAGTCAAAATTATTAAATAAATCTTTCTACTACAGTACGCCGATTAATATAAAATTTTATCGAAATGTTTGTCTGGTTCTTATATATATCTCAAAATGACACCAGGACCCGTAAACCCATTAAAAAAAAAACAATTTTTTTGAATTAATGATTTTTCTGCGGTTAATCCTTTACCTAATTGCGGTAAATAACAGAATAGCTAATTGGAGAGTTTTTCGAACTTTATACCTAAATTTAAAATGTTTTGATCTATTAATTGTTTATACCCGTGCATACATATATGACATCGGGTATATTAGATTTGCTCCTCCGTTTGTAACGCATCGATCTAGACGAGCTAGATATAGTGTCAAGGGTACGTATCGGCTCAGAATCGAAAAATTAGTCGATCTAGCTATGTGTGTCTGTCCGTCCGTGTGTCAGCACGATAACTCAAAAACTAAAAGGGCTAGAGTCTTGAAATTCACACAAAGTCATTTTTAGACAATTTCTAGGTTCCCTATTGTTTTTGGTTAAAATCGGACCAAGGCTTCGGGGAGCTGCCATACAACTTTTTTGCACCAATATGAATTTCTGCAAAACTATTTATACTACGGGGATGAAAATTACACACGGTTAGTTTTATAATGACTCCGGCACTTATATGAAGTTTCAAAATGTTAGGGCCCCATTTTCGGGGGGCTGCCATACAACTTCCTTCCACCAATATGAATTTCTTCAAAACTAATTATACTACGCGGATGAAAATTACACACGGTTAGTTATATAATGAATCGAGCACTTATATGAAGTTTCAAAATGTTAGGGCCCCATTTACGGGGGGCTGCCATACAACTTCTTTGCACCAATATGAATTTCTTCAAAACTAATTATACTACGAGGCTGAAAATTACACACGGTTAGTTATATAATGAATCGAGCACTTATATGAAGTTTCAAAGTGTTAGGGCCCCATTTTCGGAGGGCTGCCATACAAAGTTTTCGATTCAATAACTGTAAATCTAATAAAGCTACAAGGTTAAAATTAAAATTGGGCAGGTAAATTAATAGGGCAAGTTACTTGGCAAAGTTGGACATCACTCGGACCATCGGTCTTTAAGGGGGGGTCAATTTTATTTTTGTTTTTTTTTCTTTTTTGTTTTTTTTTTTTTTTTTAATTTTTTTAAGCTTAAGTTATGGGACAATGAATGAAAATTTTTTTTTTTTTGTTAATTTTTTTTTTTTTTTTTAAGCTAAAGTTATGGGACAATGAATGAAAATTTTGTTTTTTGTTTTGTGATTTTTTTTTTTTTTTTGTTAATGTTTTTTTTTTTTACGTCAAAATTATGGGGTAATGAGTTAAATGTATAAGGGAAGTAAATTACGGTTTATTTTATACACCATAGTGGGTATGCACGGGTATCTAAAAGTTGACAAGGGCAACTATAATCTTCCTCGTTTTAAGTTAAAATTGACTTTAACAACAGATTGGAAATTTTTTTTATCTGTTTCGGCAAAACGGCTGTTCAAATGTTTTTTCTGTAAAAGATTTATTTACAGAAGCTCAGAACACCATTGATCCAAAAACCTCAATAAAATTTTTTTTTTTTAATTAAAAACGTTTTTCGTTTAATAATATGAAATATTATACACTTCAAGAGTTATAATATTTCATATTAACCCAATCCTGTTTTTTTTTTTAGCGTAGGGCTTCCATAAAGCCTCTGTAACTTTTTATTTTTTGCGCTAGCGCCTAAGTTTTGCGTCCAAGTTTTTCCTTCTTTTAAGATTTCTTTTATAATAGTTCTCCTCCATGTGGTTTTAGGCTGTCCCACTTTTCCCACGTCCCGGTGGTCGAGTTAGTTTTATTTAGCGCGTTGTAAATCCATTTATACTTTCTCTCCTTCATACTATGGATTTCTGTTTTATCATTTTTCACAGAAATGATTTGAAATTCTGCGTGACTAGAATATCCTACATATAATACGAAGATATCCGTTAAGGAATATTTGAAGGTTTTGGACTATTTTCTTTGTAACCAACCATAATTTGGTACCATACAGCAAAACAAGTTTTACGCATGCTTCAGAAATTCCATGTTTTCTAGTTCTGTGAATTTCGGTTTATTGCCATATCTTCTATATCCTTGTAAATGACCCTTTTACTTTCTTGATTTTATCTTCAGTATCTGCTAAGGCTTCGCTGGGTATAATTATGCACTCCAAATAGTTGTATTTTGGTCTTTTAGCGATGTATCATTTACAATTATCGGTGCATTATTTATAGTGTTCTCTCCTGATTACCTTAGTTTTTCTTATATTTATTTTGAGCCCCACATCTGCATATTTCACCCTTCTGTCGATTTTAGTCTGATTATTTCTCTGTCTATAGGCAAGAGACATATGTCGCCAGCGTAATATAGATCCTATAATGTGTTAGTGAGGAACTAGTTTATACCACCAATGCTGTACAAGATGTTAAAATGCAATTTTGTAAAATTCATCTTAGAGTGAAATTCTAAGAGGTCTTTTTTTGTATACAACTTTGAATATTCGAAAAAAAATTGCCAAAAGAAGATTATAAGTCAATTAAAATCAGATGTTTAGTTTAAATCTATATAATTAATCTTTGGGTATGATTGGTTAGGATTTAAATAAATTAACTTATATTATTTAAAACCTTTATATTAATTTCATAAAATCCTTTAATTTATTCTATTTTAAAATTTTTTCCATATTTTGCCAACAAATTTCGTATTTATTAAGTTTTTCTTAAGTACCCTTTTCACTCTCAACTCCTACTGAATTGTTCTTTTTACAAAAAAAATAAATAAAAAATGCAATATTTAATAAACAAAACTCTTAAAAATATGTTTTAAAACTTATATTATTGTTCATTTTTTATTGAATAATTTTTCTAAAATTTCATTTAAAAAACCAAATACATATTTTATTTCCCTAAATAAAACTATAAACAGTCTTTTTTAAACAAATCGTTATAAAATGATTGAATTGTTTATTAAACACTGAAATGTTTTTTTTTTTTTTTTTCTTTACAATATAAAAGATTAAAAAGCAAACGCTTGTAAACATCATTATTTTGAATAATTTTAAACGTACACCGCGTTACAGTCTAAAAACCAAACGTTTTATATTGAAAAAAAAAAAAACCTTTGAAAAGGACCCTTTCTATATATAATTTATTTTATTTAGTTGACAATAGTTTTATATACTCGTATATGTAAGTTTATTTAAAAATTGGTACTCAAATCCTTGAAACATTTTTTTTTTTGAATTTAAAATATATTTACTTTTTGTAAATTTTTATATATACAAAGTCTTTGTTTATATTTGAAAATGTATGTAAATATGTATGTACTGCGATTTTAGATATATATATATTATGTGTAATACAATAAATAATGTATTAAAATATAATTTCAATTAATGAAAAGGGCAATAAGTAGTTTTTAAAGTCGGACTCTATTTATATATATATATATATTTTATACTTATATGCATATAATATCTGTTTAATTTAATATTTATACGAGTGATAAAATTAAAGTGTAAACTTATATATATATATTTTGTATAACTAAATCCGGAAAATCGGTGTTAATCGAAATAATCAAAATGTTAAAAAAATAAAAACAAATTAGAAGGGAAAAAAAATTGTACTTTATATTGAATATATTACCCTAATGATGATTTTAAATATGTATACCTATATACATATATATACATATAAATATTACATTGACATATTTTTATAATTTTCAATTTTCTTTTCATGTCAAATTATTTGAAATTTGTCTAACCTCAAAAATATTTTTTTCAAAAAAAAAAAAAATAATAACAACTGGGGTGGGTGGTACAGGAATTATACAATAGTTTTGCAAAATATATATATATATATTTTATTAAGTACTATAACAATTTTAATTTAAGAATTTATTTTTTTTCTAATTTGAAACTGTCAAATGTTTGCGACAATTGCATAAAATTATTGTTTAATTTGTGCGCGATTCGCCTGACGCATAATTTATACTTATATATATACATATATATGTATTTCAAAAACCTTGATTTAACTTAAATATTTTTTGATTTTTAAAAGTAAATTGTGTATATACATAAATGCTATAATAAATTGATCGTACCTTTCGAGTCTAGCCATAATATCTATAATATTGAAAAATATATTCAAAATTTTTTCTAAATAGAGCCAAATATTAAATTGGTAATTGACATACGTGAATTTTGTTATATTAATATTATTACATATTTAGATATACAAAAATGTATTATTAAACGAATTTAAATCAACGTAATTTTATAGTTATTTTATAGTTATATCAAAATGTATTTGTATTATTTTTGGATCACTTTTTTTAAATTGTAAAACTGTAAGGATCACCCTAATGACTCTAATGGCGAAAACTTTGACGCTTTCCAAAGTAATAAAAAAATATTTAAATAAATAGTTTTAGAAAAACTTACTAAAGAATCGATCGGCTTGCTTACAGTTGATGTATATTAAACCGACAAACTCAAAATTAAAGCATTCCTTTTCTGTACCATCACTCACTATCATTCTTTTGAACCAACTTTATTTTTTAATCTCATGAATTTTATGTAGTCTCCCAATTAGAATTCATATTGTAGGTGAACTTATATCAAATTGATTTTAAAACTAATAAAAACTCAATGATGCGCAGTAACGCACTGCTTCAAAAGTTTAAATGACACACTAACGAAGCAACCAAGGCTGCAAAGTTGTTGGATTCAAATAGTGATTATAATTTTTGATCAAAAGTTGTTGAACACATAATAAAGAAAAGCCATAAAATAGCTATCGAAAATACTGAAGTTTTAAAAAGTATTCAGAAAGTAAACGAATTAGATGTTGCTGAGAGTTTAGAAATTTATTATATCTTCAAGTTAAAAATATAAGTTATATATAAAATTGTATCATAATAGAGTAAAAAGAATGAAAAAGTCTGCATGCCGTTCATGAAATAGTGTAATTGTTTTAAAATTATAAATTACTGAAGTTAAAATTGAATACCTCATTTTTCCATTTTATTTGAAAATATTTTAGTCAAACTTTCAGAATCATTTTTTTCAAACTTTTGATATTTCGATCCTCGCGCATAACAAAAACAAAATAAGAATTAAAATGATTCCACTCAAGTGTGCATAGGTATATTTCATTTTTTGTTGTTTAGGAATTACAGTTTTGGTATATCTATATTGTTTGACATTTCAATCTATCGACTTCAATAAAGTTTTAGCATTTATTTTGGCCGTACTTCACAAACTGGAGTGTTAATGACTTTTTAAATAATAAACGATACGAAAAACGAAAGAAAGCGATAAAAACGAAATAACTTTTTTCGGAAAAAAAGTGTTTGTATTTATATTCGAATAAAAGTCTAAAAGTTTCGTATTTCGTAGTTAAAGTTGACGTTTGTTTATTTAATTATATGTTAAAATTGAATGGCACAAGAATTTATTTTGAAATATTAAATTAAACAAAAAAATTAAAATAAATTTTTAATGTAGTATTAATTATATCTAATGTATTCTGAAAATATTCCAAAAACTTAAAGTGTTCTTTCTTTTTTTACTATAAGTATATACTCGTACATACAAGTATTTTGAATGCTAATATCTCTTTTAATTTGACAATTCAATTGATTTTGTAATTTTATTTGATTGAATTTTTTTATCCCTTTTCCACTCCTTTAAGGTGTATAAGGCATTAACAAAGTCTATTTAGGCTAGGCTTCAGTTTCTTTAATCGTTACATTCACTAAGTCGTTGATTAATTAGCTGTAGCTATTGTATAAGATTATGAATACACAATTTAATTACAATATAAACTAATACGATATTATGATAAAAATTTTACGATAATTTTTTATTATATATATGATCTGACCGGGTTTTGAACCCAAGAACTTCCACATGAAAGGCGGCGTCTTTACCACTATAACATTGGCAATAAATATTAAAATTACATAAGTTAATAATTTAACACCACTTTCCGGTCGGTGTCTGTGCTTCAATTATAATTTCCGTTTCAAATTTTATTTTTGGAAGTATATGTATCAAAATTGTAAATTATCTTAATATTTATAATGGATTGGTTAAATTTGGCAACATTAAAATTACTTTCAAAAATAAAATATACTTACCACAATATTCACAGATGAATGGTTTATATCCATTATGTATTCTAGAATGTGTATTTAATGTTGAAGATCTATTGAATGCCTATATATAAAATTAAAAATTTATTAGTTAATTCCAATGCAAATAAAACATTTCTTTATATCATTTTACTTAATAATTAAATAAAAATTTTTAAAGTTCGTTCAGAAATATTATTTAGAAATACTTTTATTCTGCCAAATAAACAATTTTGTATGTATTAAAATTTGGCTTATTTAATGTGCCTTCGAACTTACATTCGGTACACGAACTCATATAACAATTAAATAATTGGAATTTCAATATAATCATATAAATATTTTTAAAATATTATTGCCTAGATACTATAGAATTTTATATAAATTCCATATTTTTAAATGAAATTATTGGCAAGGTCTGCAGTCTGCACATAAAACCCATTATTAATACTTTCATAACTTCATAATCAAATATGAAATTAAAATGGGGGTAAAAAAAAATGCATTTGTATAAGGACTTCAAGAATTTATTTTTCGCATGACTTATTTTTCAATTTGTAAGCAAACAATTATGATGACAATTTATGATTATAGTGATGGTAGCCAATGATACCAGTAGTCTAAAATTGAATTTTTTGTTATTTCAAAACATTTTTTTTTAGGACGATGACAAAAACTCTTGAGAAAAAAAAAATTCTTTAACTTATTGTATTTTTTTTTTAGGTATTTATAAGAATGTCTTCCTAAATGTCTTATGTATGCTTGTATACATGAAATGTGTATATAATTTCTGTAAGAAGCCATTTTAAATTTTTTTTTTTTTTTTTTAAGAAAATAGAAAATCGAAGTGTTGATCTCTATTCTTCTTCTCTAATATACTTTTTCTTATAATGCATATATGTGTATCTAATATATGTAATGTACGGGTTATCATCTTGTTAAAAATTTTTCCCCTGCTTTATTTAAACCTTCATTTTAGTTCCAGATTTTTTGAATTGCACAATTCAACTGAATTGGCTGTATGAAAAAAGTCTCCAAGAAAAATTGGAAATTTTCAAAAACCAAAAAAGAAAAAAGGCCTCAAAACTTATATAAAACTATGTAAAAAGTCCCTAAACTCGGAAAAATTTGGAGACTTTTTTCCTATAATTGGAGACTTTTTAAAAATTGTATTTTGGGGACTCCTTAATAGTTTAACGAGTCTAAAATTCGCAGATACCGAAAAAAGTCGTCAAAAGTATTTTAATAGAGTACATGACTATTATGATTTAGTTCGTGGCAACTTTAGTTTTTGTATTAAAATCTTTTACGTATTTTTAGAGTTGTTAAAAGCAGAAATCGGTTTTTTATATTTTTATATAAAACAATTATGAGTTTCAATCCCTATAGTATGGCATTTAATTAAATGTTGACTGTCATTCCCAAAACCTAGCAAATAAATTATTCGATTCCTAATATTGTAACCAATTGAATCCCTTCTAATTATTTTTGAAAAATAATAAGTCAGCAACAAAGCATTTAATTTGGAGACTTTTTTCCATTATTTTTAGGAGACTTTTTGTATAAGAAAATATTACCTAATATTGGACTTTTTTCCAACACACTACTGAATTTAACTGAATATTAATTTCACCTAATTAATTCCGTACATGTATTATGCAATTAACAAAAGGCTTTACTAAAGAATTCCCAAGGATTATTAAACTTAGTGTAAGAGATGTCTACAATTTAAGCCCATCTTCAGACAAGAACAGTTTAAAATATGAATATTTATTAGATATTACGTCATGCTCATTTATGAAAATTTTCTAAAAATTGAATTGAATGCATCGACTTACTAAATTGAAGATATCTTAACTTTTTTGAAGTTAAAGAAAAATTTAATTCAAAATTAAATATAATAATTTTACTATATACGTATACTTATTCTAATTTTTGAATTAGTTTCAGAAAACTCACCTTTCCACAAGTATAACACTTATGAGGTTTTTCTGTTGTATGAATTATTTTATGACGGCATAATGTTGAAGCTTGACGAAATCCTTTACCACATATTTTACATACAAATGGTCTGGCACCAGTATGTACTGGCATATGACGTGTTAAATTATAATGGGCATTAAATACCTTACCACACTGAAGACATGAAAAACTTTTTTGCTTATTATTATTGTTATTACTATTATTATTATTACATGAAGAAGATGAAGACGATGTTTTTAAATCGCCTTGCAGACTAGAATCACATTTATTTTTTTCTGATGATATTGCCGATGCCGATGAACTTGATACACCACTTCGATTATCAACAGTACTACTGCCATGATTATGTGCCGATGCTGCTGATGATTTTCTTTTTAATATTGATGTCGAATTGGGTGTATGTGAATTTGCAGCAGCTGCAACTGCTGCTGCTGCCGAATAATTAAATGATGATTTATTTAAGTAAATATTTAAAATTCTTTTATCCCTATGACTTGGATTTAAAGACGGATTAAATGGTGATAAATGTATTGATTTAATAAAATTTGATTGATTTTCAATTGCTAATGCTTGTTGTGTTGATTGTGATAATGGTGATATTGGTGAATTATTTACATTATTATTTATACTATTATTATTATTACTATTTTGTTGTTGATGTTGCTGTTGTTGTAATGATGTAGTAAATTCCGCTGCAGCACATACTAATTGTCCGGGATAATATAGAAGTGGATAATTTGATAATAAATATTGATGACGTGTTGTATTATTTAAATGATTACTATACGATGAAGGAATATATTTTTTAAATGCTGAATCAGTTATACGATAATCTGAATCATCACAATCATTATTATAGGAAGAATTATTATCATCAGAATTTGATTCAGTATCAATATTTCTAATATCGGGTTCCATAATTTTTGCAATTGAAAATTTAAGTGGTCTATCTCTATTACTATCAGATGTTGTTGATGATGTTGTTGCGATTGTTTTAGTTGTAGTTGTTGATTGTGGTGGGATTGTTGAATTTTTATTATCATTAATATTATTATGATGATTTTCATCATTTTTACTAAATGATATTGGTTTATCATCTTCACATTTTTCAACATCAATAACTGTCGGTGTATCATCATTAAAATCATCATCATCATCTTCTGTTGAAATGTCTGATGGTTTTAAATTGTGATCTTTAAAGGAATTCTGGAAAGAAAAAATAATTTCCAATTAATAAATGTGTTTAAATTATAAAATAAAATTTAATTATAATTCAGCTGAACAATGGCGTAGTGGTTAAGACACCAAACTTCTAAGTGGAAGGTCTCGGGTCAACGTCCTAGTCAAATAATATTTAATTAAAATATATATCGTAATATAATAAAAAATAATATAAAACAAATAATAATGGAATAGCTCTTGTGCATCGCATCAAATAATAGATGGTGCATAAAATTAAAATAATGATTAATGAAACTGAAGCTTATAGTTTAAATAACTTAGTGAATCCCCCTAACTCCTTAAAGGGGTAAACAAGGAATAAAAATAATTATCCTGATTAAATATATAATTTTAAAAATGAGAAAGTTTGATAAACCGAGTAATGGAAGAGGCACTGTGTAGTACCAGTATTAACTAAATTTACTTAAACTGTATTAAACAAATTTTTCTAATTGATATTATTAATATTACTTAAGTTATATATGCAACATCTGTATAGGTGATAATTGTAACCCTATATTTTATAACAGCTTTTAAATATTTAATGGATGTTCCATTTTCAATTAATAAAAGCCATTTTTGAAACAAAAAAACAAAATGTACATTAGAAAAATGTAGAAATTTTATATTGTTTTCTTAAGAATTCATTTTTTATTTACTTATATATATAACTTTATATATATATATATATATATATATATATATATATATATAGTTTATTATTTAGCGATAAAACAAAAGATGCATTTAAAATCCATTTAATCTCAACCCACATTAGAAATTAATTGTATAGGTAGGTATACAACAAAATACATTATGTAGGTATATAATGTATATATAGGTACAAAAAACAATTTAAGATAAAAATAAATTGTCCTAGTAAGTGAATTTTAAAAAAAAACTGGGATAAAAATTCCTTCCTATATTTTTTTTTTTTAATTTTTTTAAAATAAATGTCTATTGAAAATAGATAACAACAGAATTTGGTGAATGAATGTATTCTTTTATTATATGTATATACGAGTACACCAACGATTGTTTTTTTTAAACAACCACAATATTGTTCATTGCTAAAAACAAATTATTTTAACGCATACAATAAAACAAATTTAAATTTTAATAAATTATATAGGTATATATTATTAAGGTTGATTTTAACTTTTAAGTGTTAGCTTTTAATCATTTCTGAAATACAGTTAAGTTTTCTTTTACGTCATAATTGCTACACAGGAACAACATGAAATTAGAGGTAGATATCTTTATATTTGTTAGTTGTATTACTATAGAAAAATATTATCAAATTAATGGCATAACCCTCAATATTAAGGCCATGACATAGCCCACATAACACAAGGCCGTGACATAAAGATATTGTATGAATAATATTTAAAGAATTAGAATATTCCCAAGGAATGGAATCCCAATTTAATTTCAATTTAATATAATATAAATATAGAAAGTCGCCACCAACAGAATTAATTTGCAACATAGAATATTACATATTATGTTTAAATATTCAAAAAGTATATTTCCATGGTTTCCACTAAATGTCAACTTTATTCTTATAGATAATAGATTTAGAGACCATAATATACTGAATAAATGTGACAGGTAATTGTCATCAACATAATCAATTTTCAATAAATGTGTTTAAATGCCATCATAACGATATAGTATAAAAAACGCATTTCAGACATTTCATTGCCGACCTGCAAATCGACCTGCATTGCGGCACTCTATATGCTGATCATCTAGGATGACAGTGATATTTTGTATTTATTGGGCTTTTATTTTGGAAATACCGTACTTATTGAATTTCACACTCTCTGCAACTTTCTACGGACCAAATTACGCATACGGTCTCATAATAATAAAAACTTGTTTATAATGTCTTTGCTTTTTCTAAAATGTTTATAGTTTTTTGTCAGATACTAAGCTACTTTACACTTAATATTCCTAATTCGTCTCATCATATTACATCACATCAACAAAAATGTCATCAGAATTATCATTGTAAAAAAAAAAGCAAAATAACAACCAACTTTTACTTGAAAAATTAAAGGAAAAGACTAAAAAATATTATAAAAAAAAAAAACCAAAAAAAACACAAAATAATAAAAGAAATATAAGACAAAGAAAAGCGATTTAAAAGTTTACCCACAACTAACAAAGTATAAGAGACACAAAAAGAAAAGAATTATAAACAAAAGAATTATAATATAGAAACAACAAAGTAGTGCACTTTTTTAAAAAAAAAAAAAACTTGGTATAACGCAACTCCCTTGTTATTTAACCGTTCACTCATTCACTTTTATTTTTTATTTATTTTAATTTTTTTCTTTTAGCTATATACTGGTAACTCGTAAATATATTATTCATCAGAAATCATCATTCAAAATAGAATTGCAAGGCAGTAAAACATCCACAGGATACAAAGTCAACGCCAATTAAAGGAAGCAAACCGAATTGATAAAGGAAAAAACCAAACAAAATATAAAAAAACAAAACTAGGAAAGTATTTAAGGAGTGACACGTGACTAGACACCACCATCAACACTACTGGTCTGGTATCCTATATATACTATACATATATATATATAATATGTGTACAAAATCCAGCAATGAACAAATTATTATCAAATAAAACACAATAGTACAACACAAAACTGAACTGCTGAATGTTTAAGGCGGTAAGAAAAAAAAAAAAAATTATTAAGCTGTGTAGACACACAATAATATAGAACGGATGACAAAATAATAACGATAAATAAATATATGTATATATATATATATAAATTGCTAAATAAAAAAAAATTATTTAAATATTAATCATACCGTGCTCATTTAGTATAAATAAGGAATAGGTTAACAATATATCTGACAGATATGATGAAATAAAATAAATGACGACAACACAACGTCTTCAAAAAATAAGTATTGGCAACCCTTCCTTTTTCCAATAAAACAATTTTTAAATTTGAATTTAATATACTACTGATGTATATATTTAAATAAAGTTGATTTAGAATTATTTTATTATTTCAAATATTTTCTAAATTCCAAAAAAATAAATTAAAATTAAACGAAAAACCAACGAGTGGTAACTGGTATGTATTTTTTATTTTTTTTTATAATAATCATAACAATGGCATCAAACGTCAATACGTGAGATTTTAATTTTTGATATTGAAAATCTTTTGTTTTAGTTTAATAAATAAAAGTTGATATTATAATATAAACTGTTTGCAATTAAAATTGCCATAACAACATATTGTTAAAAAAAAAAAAAAAACTTAAAATATTTATAATGGAAAATCTACTGAAAATTAATAAAAAAATATAAAATAAATTAAAAAAAAAAATTTCCCAACATATTAAATTGGTATTTTCCAATTCATTGAATATTAAAAGTTTTGATCTCACATTGTTTTTGAGTTAATATTTAAACTCTTGGGAGTCAACGGAGCATATTATATGGATTTCTTATAACTTTTTAATTAATTGGGAATTGATGATGTCAAGAATCAGTTAGGAAAATCTTAAAGTTAATTATAACAAGCTTTAGGGCTAAATGCCCAGTAATTTAATTCTTATCCTTCAGTCAAAGTCTTGCCACGTGAATCAAAAAGTCTGACAGATGATCAGCCGAACACTATAGAACTGTGGCGATAACGTACCATAGAGTTTCGTTTGTTATGCGCAGATTTTGTTATGGAACTTAATTCCCATCCTCAAAACCGTTCTAATACCACCTAAAGGGACTTCGTACAGTTTTCTTTGTGGTAAAGAACACTTTTTTGACAAATTAAGAAAATTTTAAATTATAACAAGTGATCATGATATCCTGCAATTCTAACTGTCAGGAGAAATTTTCGGAGCAAAAGGAAATATGAAATACACCTAAATGAAGATAAATTAAATTAAATGTTATTTAAAACTAATATTGCTATTGCTTTGTAACTACATGCAATATAATAATAAGTAATCAAAAAACTTTAAATTTTTAGATACTAAAGCCCTCCTAAATCATAAAAAAACCCTAAATATTCAAAATGAAAAGAGGACCAACGAGTACATATCGTTCTAAAAATAAGAAAAGCGATTCAGTTTGGCCTTTAAGACTACATGCAATATTCGGGAAAAGAACCGGAATAAACTTAGAGAAACTGGAAAAGGTTATAAATCAAACAGCCGGTATAAGTATGAAAGCCATAAAGAGCAGCTAGTATTGAAGTTTCAAGATCAAGAACTTGCACCCCAATATTTAGCCAAACCTTAAAATCTTTTGTTATTGAAACTTATACATAACATTTTCAAACATATACTTAACATGGGTATAATTTCGCTACTGCAACTTCTAAAAAACGGAATGCCAACCCCAAACCGTTCATAAATACATTATATACACAGGCAGCTTAAGCGTAATAAAAGTAGGGTTAAACCTAGAGAATAAAAAAGATAATGGCCAATTTAATCCGTAAGAAAATTTATTAAATCCAAGATAAAGTAAAGTCGTGTGAATGTGAGACCCAGATCACGTTATCATTCAGGGCAACGGAGTGGCTTATAGCGCCTTAAAAAAATGATGGCAACAACCTAACTCTTGAATAGCTTTTCTTAGCTCTATACATCTAGTTGAGGTTGATCTAGAACCCCAATCTGTATGTTTGGCATTGCAATCACCTCCCAGCAGAAATGTATGTCCGTGGACATTTAGGAGTTCTTTAAAGATATTTTTCTTTATATCGCATTTTGGTGGGCAATATACTGCACCAACATTAAGATCTTGTTTAGTAGATGAAATTTTTATCATACAAAGTTGGATTTCTTCAGATTCAATTTTGAATTATTCATTATGTTTTACAGTACCCTTTATTAGAATTGCACTACCTCCTCTCGGATGATTACTAGGATGAACTATCTTATAGAATTCATAATCTAGAAGAAATCAAAGATGGAGGAAAAACTCGGATACAAATAAAACTGCTAACACAAAAATTTTGGAAGCCCTATATTTCCCAAGGGAGTAGAGAAAAAGGACCCCATAATATTTGACTTATCTTTAAGCACTACAATAGTTTGTGAAAGCATTTATTGAATTAGGATAAGACCTAGGAGTTTGAAATCTGCATCTATAATTAAATTATTAAAATTATACAATTTGGAATTGTGATTATATAATGTTCCAACATTTATTCAGATACAATGTTTAATTTTATCCTATTTCTTTTCGTTCTTAAATTAATATATAATGTATTCAATTTTATAAAAATATTTAGAAATTCTACCTTGACATAAATTTTTTTTTAAATATTTTTGCACACTTCAAAAAAATATGTGCTAAATTTTAAATTTATTGATGTACTTGAAAGTTTTTAAAAGTATACTTATTCACAGGATCACAGTGGAAACTATACATAATTTTTAAAAAATCATTTTCAATTTATAATATTATCCATAATTACTACACAGCTACTACATAATAACCACCTGGAGATTTATACAATTATTTCATATACTTAAAAAAATATGAACTTGTGAAAAAAAAAATCACATTTTCACAATTGAATATTAGCCGTAATCCTTTTAATTTTTCATATTATATAATGATGTCCTTATTATAATTGTTAAAAAAATTGTAAGGACTTAGTTTTAATTTTTTTAACAAACATTTTATTGAGGGTCCTGCGCTATTTATTTTTTTTACATATGGTTATTGTAATATAATTTAATTGATCCTTTTTTAATCATATACATGAAATAATACGTTGCATCAAAACAATAGATTTAACAAGGAATTATTTCAGATTTTCTTCAAATTTATTCCATTCAGTTAAATGTCTAATTTTTAAAAGATAAGATAACCAAAAGGAACTTATGTATTTGTATAATTTCTCTAAATATCAAATAATAGAAAATAAGAAGAAGAAAGTATTCAATTATTTCAAAACATTTCATATTTTTTCAATTTGTTGGGATTGCAGCTGTATTACAGATTTTAAAAATACAGCTCAAAGCGCAACACTTCAAACTTCAGATTATAAAAAAGTTAAAAAAAAAAATTACGTGTATGTACCTACTTATTTTCTTCTACAGTGATTTTTTGGATTTCAATTTAGAAATTCAGTAATGTATCAGAAAAAAAACTAAATCATTAAATGATTTAAATGTGTTGAATGAGTTGAGTTTTATGACCTTTTCATATTGCTTCAAGGAACATTTTGACATTCTTACCCAATATGTGATGAAGAGTTGTGCAAAAATTTTAAGTGATCTTTTTAAATTTTTTAATAAAAGGCTCGATAAGATTTAAAATCCGAAATATTTTAACAGGATATTAAGTAATCTATGTGAGTGACGATATTTTAAAACTATAAAAATGTTAAAAAATTTAATGATTCTTCAATTGCACTTTTGAAACAATGTAAAATAAAAGTAATAAAAATTTTGAGGATTTTTAACAAAAAAAAAAAGAAATTAAATAATTGAATACAATTTTTTAAAACTATATAATTACTATTTTCAGTTTTCTCAAGTGCCTGGTGTCTTATTAAATATCTTTTAAAGTGTCTTTTTATAAGGCGTTGACAAGAGTGTAAGACTCAAAGTTTTTATTGCAAAATTAAGAGTAAAACGGAACTAAAATTCTATGATAATCACTGATCAGTAAAATATATTAATTTCTACGATTAGTACATATTATGGGTTTGATAACTAAATATTTTATTGTGGACAAAAATGTATCAATTTATATGACGTCCTTTATTTTCACGGGAATGCGTCGTTCAACCGAACCTTAACTGTAGAGCTGCCAAAATTTAAATGAACTTCTTATATTCAGTTTATTTGGGAAATCAAAGAATCCAGAATACTGAAGACCTTTTCAGTCACAAAACACTTGTATTTGATACTAGCACTAAGTCGAATTCTGTTTATTTCAAAAACTTTTCTAAATAGTGGCTGATGAAAGCTGCTACCAAAATAAATCGCAATAAAAATTTTTCTGTTTGAGTAATGTTCTCCATTTCTTTTTTTTCTTGCAGATTTTTATTTAAAATTATTGGGATACAGAAAAATGAATTTGGATAGTGCGCCGCTTTCACGCGCTTGAGTCCGTAATACGCGTTAAAAGGGAATATAGGCGAACATTCGGTGGCACACCGCCTTACAGATGGACAATAATGAGGCTTGTGAATAGCTTTGTCGAATGTGGGACAGTCGAAGGAAGGCCTTATCATCGGGATCCCACAGTTAGAATGCAGGAAACTATCGGTGCTGTAGCTGCTGCCATTCAAGTCAATCCCCGAGTTTCAACAAGGAATTTGTCTGCTCAAATGAATATCAGCAGACAGTCGCTGCAGACAATTTTGCATAGAGATTTGAACTTATTTCCATATAAATTGCAACTAACAAGTAAACTAAACCTAACAGACTTGCCGATTCGCTTGCAATTTTGGCAGAAAATGATAGAAATGGTGGAGCAGGACGAAAACATCCTAATCTGCATTTTTATGTCTGATGAGGCCCATTTTGACTAAAATAGCAATGTTAATAAACAAAACTGTATAATATGGAGTAATTCAAACCCTCAGATACTCCATGAGATGGAATCGCATCCACTTCTCGTCACATTGTAGTGTGCAGTTTCATCAAGGTGCATTATCAGGCCTTACTTTTTTGAAGAAGACGGTATTACTGTTACGATCACTGGAGACCGTTACTTAAAGATGTTGAGAGAGATTTTCTATCCAGAACTACGCCGACTTTCAACTCTGTTTGGTTTCAACAAGATGGTACAACTGCACACATAGCCGGACCAGTTATGACAGTATTGTAGAAAAAATTCCGCAATAAACTGATTTCAAGAAACTTCACATTCCGTTATTCTCCAAGATCTCCTGACCTTACTGCACCTGATTTTTTCTTATGGGGTTATTACAAACAAGATTTTACAAAATAAAACAAACAAATTTGAACGCTTTAAAACAATCAATTCGAACTGTAATTGAGGCAATTCCCCCTGATACTCTACAGGCAGTAATGAAAACTGTTTGATAAGATGTCGTACTTGCATCACTGAATCATTGAATAATATAACTCACAGATGCAGAAATACCGATAGATCAAATACAAAATTTTTACAATATACAATAAGCATAATTGAATCTATTACTATCTAAAAAACGTTTCTACAAGGTAGAAGACCTAATTCATGTATTAATTGTATTTGTAAAATTCATTAAGATCGACTCTAAATATAAGATCAAAATATTTCCAGTACCTTTCCTTGTGTTTCAACATGCACATATGGTATAGACAGGTTTGCCAGACTAACTTTTTCCTAAGTGTCCAACTTTATATAATTTTTTGCTGTGTTTAAGTTCTATTACAAAATTGATTAGTCCATTTTTTTAATCCACATCAGTTCAACTTTTCACTCTTAAGATAATGAGATTTATAGATATATATAAAACTATTACAGTTATATAAATTTTTAAATCCTGATAAAAATCACGTGTGATAGTTAAGTATTTTCAGAAAGTGCAAGTACGCAGCGCTATTATTTGTAATGCTTTTGTAAAAGATTCGCGTATAATCATATACTACGTATAATTTGTTATTTTCAAAGTTAACTTATAATAGGATTCGATTAAAAATTTGTATAAAAAGAAAATGCCTCCCCCTCTTTTTGTTAAAGTACTTAAATATGTTAAAAAAATTTTATATACAAAAAGATTTTAAAACAGATATAAAAATTTACACCAATAAATTATTATTTAAATTAAATTAAATAACCATTTTTGCCAATTGATTAGACAATTTTTATATACCATTTTTTTTTGTTCCTGTATATTTTAAAAGTTTTCAAATTTAAATTTTGTTATATCAGTAGCTTAATATATATATATATATATATATATATATATATATATATATATATATATATGTCACATCAGATATTCATAACATTCGCAAAAATTTCCTATTTACAATATCATACGTTAAAATTTGTAAATTTTCTTGACAGTTATCCTCTTAATAATTAGACCTCTTAAAAATCATATGCCACAAATAAAAACAGAAAAAAAAAATGACAAGTTAAAAAAGCCAAAAAAAAAAAATAACAAGGAGGATTTACACATTTTCATTCAGACCCACAAACCATCAAACCAATAAAACAAGTGTCAAAATATGTTTAAAAAAATACAAAAATAATAAATCATGTCAATTTTTTACTTCACCCCACAAAAATGTCATCAAATCTACCCACCCTTTCATTATGAGAATATTTTATTGTAAATTCACAGGATTTGTTTATGTTTATATACATATGTATATTCTATGATATTGAAAATCTTCGTTTATCCTTTTATTCAAGGATATATGAATTTTGTACTTTTCATATAATAAGAAGAAAATAAAAAAATCTTTTTTTAGATTTCATTCATTCTTGTTTTTAAACTTTTTCTATTAAAAATATTATATATATATATAGTTGGGCTTATTATTCTTATATATATAGAGATAAATAAATTGAGGTTATGTTTTTGACAGATTTAATAGAAAAATAAGATTCAGGTGACATTTAACAATGTTGAGATTTGTTTTTTTTTTTTATGAATTGGAAAATAAATTATATACAGGCAGGAAATAAACTTTTGCGTGAAAACTAGAACTAGGAGCATACAAATTTCTTGGGGCAGCAAAATGGAGAGAAAATGTGGAATAATTAATAAATATTATAAATAAATTTATTATTAGGTTTTTATTCAGGAAACCGGATATTGATTTTATAAATTGAATAAATATTATAAAAATTATTTTAACTTTGGGAATTCTACGATTAAGGTTAGATTGTATAAGGAATCGTCGGGGAAATAAAAGTTGAAGTACAATTTTATCTATTTTTGTCACTTTTTAGCACATTTTCAAAAACGTAAAACAAAAATGTACATATAAAGTTTAGCTCCGCACGTCTGTTCATCTGCGTCCGTTCATGTTTTTAGAAAAACTTTACATTCGGAAAAAAAAATTTAACTATGGGTAGGTTTTGGAAAATTAGTTATTAATTTCATGGAAGAACTTTTTTCTGTAAATCAACGCTCCCCCTATTAAATTGTTATATCATAAGTTCTAAAAGGTATATTTGCAATCTGGAAATTCCAAACGATAGCTGCTTTATAAGCGTTATAAATACATATATAAAACACAAATAAATAGGATTGTCATTTTTAATTTTCCGTTACGTCAAACACAATTTTTGCAAAGTTCTAAACATCCTTAATCATACAAACATTTTGAGCTATGAACTTTGGAGGCTATGAGCTATGAACTATGAAAACTGTAGTACTGAAGCATAAGTCTTTCAGGAAAACCGTTTAGTATGGCCTTCCGTTTGTGAGCAGTAAGGGATCATCAAAATGTGACAATTTTTAAATATCTGTATATAATAATTCAATTTTTTTTAAATTAATATGTACAAAAATTAAAGATCGAACATTTTTTTTTTTTAATATGTCAGTTTTCCTAAATTATAAATAGTTTTCTTAAAATTGATGGAAGAATCCCTTGATTTTTGCCTCTAATATATAATAAAATTCTATCAAAAGTTTAACAAAGTTTTTCTTAGCTATTTTTCAATACACTACTTTACCCTAAACTTATTATATTAGATTAAGACTTTGGAAAACTAATCTTAGCTTATACGGGCCCGATATGCTTTAAAATTTTCGCAAACATGCTAGAATCATTTTATTAATTCTCGAAAGAAAAGTCGAGAAAATTTAAGGAAAATTTCAAATATTAAAAAACACTGAATTATCCACGACCAATTTAAAACGAAACCATCGAAATGTATAGAATTCTTATTTATTAATTAAATTTAATAATTATTTATTAAAGTAATGGAAGGGTATATTTAAAGTATAAATTAAAAAATTAAAATTAATGCGAATTAGTAATTCTACCTTATTAATCTGCCTTAATTAAATAAACTAAAAAAAAATTAAAAAATTAAAATAAGAAATAATTAAATAAGTGAAAATAGAATTAGGAACTATTAACAAGAAACTTCTTCCATTAGGAAAAAAACGTTTATATAATTATAAAATCTATAAAAGAACTCTAAAATAAAACTTGTATAACTTGAGGCAAATGCCTTTCATATTCCGACGTTAAGTTATAGTTAATATTTAATGGATGCCTATAGGTTTGAAAAAATGTTATATTTCAATACTATTTAAAGTTAAATGAGCTTAGTTTAAGTCCCATTAGATAAACTGTATATATAATACGAATAATATATAGCAGAGATGTATATACTAATTTCGATCTATAAAATTATAAAGGATTTGATCAAAATTTTAATATATAAATAGAATGATTCACGACGTTTGAGTTACATTTAAACAAAGCCTAAAAACGTCTTAAAAAATTAGTTTAGAATCACATTAAATAACCAAATTTCTAAAAACCCAAGACCCAAATTTCTAGCTCTTTTTAAATCGCATGTAAAGGTAATATTACAGGATTTACATATCGCATGTACAGGTATTTCCGCAATATAGAGATAAATCCTTGAAATTTGTTTTGTAAATCCTAAAAATACTTTTTCTTCAGCCATTGACGATTTAATATATCCTGGATAAAATGACATTATGTATACAGTATAGTACCTACGAAATATTAATATAAAATAGAAATAGAATTCTTATATTACGGCGGTGGGCATAATAATTGCTATAACTGCTATTACATTAAAATTTTCAATTAAATTACAATTTGAATTTACATGATCCGTTCACAACATAAAATTATAAATAAATCTTTTACATACTATACAATTAATATATCTATATATACTTACTTGTGAATCCTCAAAATCCGTAAGCGTATTTTTCATTGCACTTTTATTTTAATATATATATATATATTTTTTTACAATCTTAATAATAAATCTTTTTTTAAACAATATATATATTATATATTTATATTTTAATAATTTAATTTATTTTAACATAAATTTTTTTCAAATTCCGTTCACATATATGTATATATTAAATTTATAGAATTATTTTTAATTAATTTAATTTATTATATTTTTTATATACATTTTTTTCTATTTTAAATAAAGTAATTTTTTTTCAAATAAGTATATTAAATAAGTATTTTAAAACTTTTATATATATTTTCTATATAATATGAATAGCAATATATTCTTTTAATGCACACACATTAATTTAAATTAATTTAAAATTATAAATTTTAATTAATTCATTGAAAATTTAACTAAATTTTAATTTTTGCAAAAATTCACATCACTATATATATATAAATTAAATGAAATAAAAATTATAAAATATAATCAATTTTAAAATATATGAAAATAAATATTAATTGTATATAATTTAATATTATACAATTATTTAATTAATTAATTACTCAAACTATTATACAATATATTTATACTTGTTTCAAATTAAAAAATTAAATTTTAGTAAATAGTGTAAAAAAAAAAAATTTAATTTTTTCATTAGTAGATAAATAATATCTTTATAATACACTTTAATTTTTAATTAAATACAATTTAATATTTGTTGATATACTATATAAATTCTTTTACAATAATATACCACACTTAATTCCTGGGTGTTAAATATTTTTTCCTATTACACAATATAAAAGAATATAAATTTTTTTAACATATATTTTTTTATTTTTATTTATTTTTCATTTTTTTTTTTCAATTTTATATTTAAATTTTATAATTTTTTTTTTTTTTTTCGTTATTTATTTTCACCTAATATAGGAAAAGAACTTCTTATTCTAATATCTTAAATAAATAAACTGGTTGATTGTATAATAAATTTTAAGATTCTACCCCCGAAAAAAGGATCAGCAGAATATAAAAAAAAAAAAGAAACAAAAAATAAAAAAAAAAACTAAAAATAAAAATGGCAACACAAATATCAACAACAACAACAATAAATACAAAAAAAAAAAACAAAAATATAATCAAAAAAGGCTAAAGGTTACAAATAATATACGACGAGTACCAAATTATTTATATATGTATGTTAGTTATATATGTATATATATTAAATAATATTCAAGCGATTTAAAAAAAAAAAAAAAACAACAACCAGGATCCCTATAGTTATTGATATTGATTGTTTTGATGATTTTGTAATATTATATGTCCTTTTTACTGTTGTTTTTATAATTTTCCTTGTTTGTTTGTTTGTTTTTTTTTTGTTTTTTTTACTTTATTTTCAAGTGGATAACATCACAAACAACTACTAATAAGTTATAGGATTCGTTGAATATTTTATACAAAAATTCTGTTATTTATTTTGTTTGTTGTTGTTTTTGTTTTTTTTTTTTTGTTAAATAGGAAATGTTGATTTTTTAACTAACAACACTATACTACTAACAAAAAAAAATCTACTTTAAAAAGTCTAGAAAATGTATATGAATTTTTAAAATAAATATATACAAATTATTTATGTGAAACATATATATACATAGATAAATATTCATAATTAGTATGTATATAGGATATAATATTAAAAAAACAAATACACTCACAAAAGAATGGCAAATGAAAATAATAACAACAAGAAAAATCAAAATAACTGTATTATATAGAATATAAATTTGATGCCATATATAGTATTATGTACATGTAGAGTGTTACCATTTTAGAATAAAGTATGCTATATTTATAGCCTCTTGTTAAGAGTTTACATATTTACAACATTTTCAATAAAGTTTTCCATACGATATTTTTGTTCTTTAGCAAACATTTTTTGCTGCATCTCTAAAAATTAATTTTTGATGATGTTGTAGATGATGATGATGATGAAAATGATTCTGTATATTTCATAATATTCTTCATTAATATTCTTCGTACTTTGTATCACTGTTTGACTTTTTAATACTTTTTTTTTGTATTTGTTTTGACATTTTAATTAAACTGACAAACGTCAACCACAAGAGAGTAAATCTGAGAATAAATCTAGATTTACTTAAAAAAATAAGTTTTACCCTTTTTTGTGCCAATCGAAAATAAATTCGCTATTGAGTAAATCTAGAGTAACTTTTTATACCCTTATGACAATAGGTCAATCTACATCTACACTTTATTAGCTGAGTGACTGAATTTAGTTTTATGGCCAATGTTTGTGAAAAATTTGGTTGGTCTACTGCAGTGGGTGCAAGTAGTTGCCATACAACTTCATATTTCACATTAGCATTACTCTATATATACCTAGTAAAGGTGGATAACTGAAATTTTGTCAATGGTAGTTAACTTTAAAGACAAACATCTAAATAAAATAAAATTTGTGTAGTGGAAGAGGTTCAAAGAGCTTTATATTTTCTTTTCTAAATTACTGAAAGCCTAATAAGCTGCGTATTTAAAATTTTGCCAAATTTCACTAAAATTATTTATTTTTACAAATACCAGTATTTCGTGTACAACATGCATACTTCTTCATTGCTAGTATTCGATATAATATTTAAGGTTTTATATTTTATTTGCTTTTTGATTTTTAATTTTAGCATTTTTCATATTTTTTTATGCTAGAATCTGAATTCTCTCTTAATAAAAATCTGGCAGCACTTCATACAAAATATTTATATAGTATGGTGTATTTTATGAACAAGTCTGTTATTATGATGACTGCTCTCCTTACTTGCTGTTTAAAACAAAACAAAAAAAAACAGCAACGAAACTACTTTGTATATTTAAACATTTATCGTCATTATGCACATAACTTTAAACACAAAAACAAAAAAAGCAACAGCAGCAAAAAAAAATAAAAACTATAAGAAGAAATATTTGTAAAGAAAAAAGTAAATCAAAAATTCAGTATAATAAGGGCGGATGTAATTTTGTTCATTTATACGGTAGGAAGTCTCATTTTTTGAAAATTTTACCCGCCCATAATATTTTATATTTGCTTTAAATATACATATATACATACATATAAATATATGAATAAGGAAAAAGAATTATGTATAAAAAAAATTCACAACAATAACAACAGGGAGCAACAGCAATATTCATCAATTTCCATTCGGTTTTAGTTTGATTTAGTTCAGTTTTTTCAGTTAAACTGTGACGTACTGACGTTTGACAGTTCAGTGGTAAAAAAAAATAACACAAAATTATGAGCATTTTATTTAATTTATTTTTTTTTTGTTTTTTTATTTCATACTTTGTATAAAATTTCAAGTAGGCACTACAAGGGTAGTAAAAAAAAAATGAAAAACAATGAAAATCAACACAGTTACAACAGCTGCTGGTGATTTGTTTTAGGTTAGGTTTACATATTGAAGTGGAATTAAATTTTTGTTTAATATTTTTATATTATTACATTTTTTTATTTTTAGACTTTTTTTCTTGTTTCATTTTTTTAATATTCTGATTTGACGTTGTTGTTTTTTTTTTTTTGGTTTACTTATTTACTTAAGTTATCAGTTATACATATATTAAATATACAATTTTCCTTTTTGGGAGGATATTTTATACAGATATATATGTATACATTAACATAAATACATACATGTTTGTTACTCATTATTATTATTATGAAATGATTATTTTGATTTTCCCTGTCTGTTTTTTTTTGGGGGTTTCATACTTTTTATGAAATTGATGTCAAAAATAAAATTGAGGTTATGTTAAAATATGTTAAAATATTCAAATTTAAACCAATAATACGTTATAAAAAAAATAATATTTGAAAACAAAATAAAAAGTAAAAGGAAAGTTATAAACGTTATAATGCAAAACAAGTGGGTATAGATTTGTATGTATATTTATACAAAGTAATATGTACCTATAGGTAGTGTATTTTAATTTTACAAACATATTTACATTTGATATATATTACATTATGTACAAAATATTGAAAATATTAAAAAAAGGTGTACCTTTTTTTATTTTTCATAATTTTTATTAATGCACATGTACATACTCATAAATTATGAGTGGATATAAGAATTGTATTTACAAAATTATGTACATATTATTATGAATATATGTATGTTTAATAAAATTTTAATAATGTATATAGGTACATTTTTAATCTTTATTTAACATTTAATAAATTGTACTTTTTAATATTACCAAATTTAAATTTCTTTACACAAAAGTTTACATAGGTGCATAATTACCATCTACATCTATTTTAAATTTTACATTTTTAGAACAGAAATCAGAAATCGCTTGTAGACAATTGCTTTCCTTTACGTCATTTAATCTTAGAAACCTTGAATGAAAAAATATAAAATATATATTTCATTCCAACTGAATTATATTAAATAGAAAATAAATTTTTTTTAATTTATATTTCAATTCGTTTGACAAATTTTTAAAAGTTTTAACGAAATAATTTAATTGAAATAATATAACTCACAGATACTGAAATACCGTAATTTAAAAACGAAGTTATATAACAAATAAAGAATTGTTATATATTGTAATCTAAGACGTTTCTGTATGTTATAAGACCAAGTACTATCTCATGTATAAGATATTGTAAATGGAGTTAATTAAGATAAATTTTGATGACAGGTTTATTAGCCTAAATGTTCAACATCTAATTATAGTTGACCAAATAATAATATAATATAAATATAATAAAAATATAATTTTAATATAAAATATATATAACATAATAAAATAAATTAATATCACTTATAAATTAAAAGAAATTATTGAAAGAAGAATGCACAACGAGTCGCAAGGGTATTGCTACTCCTTATATAAAACAAAAAACATATTTTATTCAAAAGTTTTTAATCAAATAAGAGCCTTTTAATTTCTTCAATTGAAAATTTTTAAATTGGCATTAAAAAAATTCCTATAATTAAAGTATGCAACTATCTTTTTATATTTTTAATATAAATATTTTTAAGGTAAAAATTTGGCGCCGCGGGTATATGCAAATTTAATTAAAAGGAAAATTAGTTATTTCCAGAACATAGTATATATAAATACATGTACAAATACTTTATTTAAATAATACATAAAAACTTTAAGTAAAGTTATATTTAATTAAAACGTGGTGGTTCTAGCAATTAAAGGCCTCGCTTATAACTTGTTTTATTTTATTGATATAAAGCATTAAGGCGGAATTACATTTCTCCAAAGCAGCTGTTTTTAGTTTTACTTGACATTTCCTCAAAACGCACATTTATTTAAAGCTTTGAATGAAAATTTTAGGTTTTTACTATGGCTTATGTACATTGATGGGACGTACACATGTAGTATATGTAAAATATATATATGTATATAAAATATTATTATTTTACGACAAATATATTTATTTTATTCGATATTATATACGTCAAAAAATATCAAAATTGTTTATTTATTTTTTTTTTTAATTAAAATTAAAAGTGAAATGTATTTACATATTGTATATATATATATTATGTATGAATTTATATAAACATAAATATTAAAATATATGTATTTCATTTTTATGTTAATTTGTAACCACTTTTTTATGTAAAAATATCTTACTTAAAAAATAATCGTAGCGAAAACGATTAAAATGACTGACTGACTAAATTTTATACAAAGAAATATAATAATAATAATAATAAAAAAAAAAAAAATGACAACAAAAAAATTTAGAAAAGATGAATTCAAATATTTCAACTCCGAGGACATTTTTTTTCCCTAATATTTTTCTTATTTTTTTTTTTTGATTTTTTCATATTTTATTTGTACATTTTGAATAACAATAGATCAAAGAAAGAAATCAAATTGTGAAGGAGTGTCATAAGAACTTTTTTTTTTTTGGTATTTTTGTTATTGTTGTTGTTGGTTCTTCCAACTTTAGAATCTTCTTCTTCTTCTATTTTGTTTTGTTTTGTTTTGAAGGACCTCTTATGTATGCTTTATAAAATATTTATAATTCTTTCTTTTTCCTTTTTGTTTATTATTTATTTACATAGTAATATTGTAACTTGATGTGATGTCTTTTTAATGTTTTTATTTCAAATTCTTTTAATTTTTTTTTTTTTAATATTACTTTCAGCATTCTTATTATTGTGGGTTTTATATTGCCTCCTCGAAATTCAACCATTAATAATAACATTTAATTAATGAAATATTCATATTTTTCCTATTATGTTTTATGTCTCCAGAATTTTATTTCCAGGTATAGGGTATACGGTTTTTATTTTATGTATTAAGTCCTTTTCAGACGACCAAATAAATATGGTGAAATTTGTAATAAATTTCTTTTAAGCAGAAATATGTCATTCTTGTAATATATTGTTGAAGTTTATTTTGACATTTCTCGAAAGAAGTATCTGAGTTTAGACTTCTGACCCCAATGGAAATTTTTATATTTCATTTGATACTATATGTGTTCCACAATAATTTATATTCGCATCATGAATTAGATCAACTAATCTCATCGACTGGAAGAACTAAAGAAAATAAAACTTAATCTTTATATATTTGAAAAGCTATGTAAAACCCGCCTTACTCTTCAATAAATTTGTTACGATATTCACCAAATTTATTTGGTCGTCTAAAAAGAGCATTAATGTATTGATATATATAAATATATATTTACAAGCATTTTCTTTTATAAAATAATATATGTATATAATATATATATATATGTATTTTTATTTATTTAACTTTTTTGCAAAAATCTTCCAAGTCAATATCATTTAACTTCTATAAATATCTGTATGTCTATACTATATTAATTCAATTTATTGTCTCTTTCTCTATCTTCTCCTACCACTTTTTAATAATTAATAAATAAATGTATTATTATTATTATTATTAAAAAAAATTTTAAAAATTATATATTTCAAATTTTCAATTCTAAAAATAAATATTTATTTTAGGAAATAAATTTAAAAAAATTATAAATAAGTAAAGAAGAGTTTAAAACAAAAGTAAAGTACTTAATTATTAATATATTTTAATCTTTAAAGTAAACAACCCTTTCTTTTAAAGAATTGTTTTTAAAATTAAATAGCATTTGATTTTCTCTAAAAAATGAAATGAAATAAAAGAAGCACCCACTACCATAAAAATGTACATAAAATATGTAATAGAAAATCCTGTAATAGAAAATCCAAGGAAATGAACCTGTATTAATTTTTAGGTAATAATAATTTAATTTTTAGTTTAATCATTATTACTTTTGGAAATATGATTGTTCATATAATAAGAAGCGTGTGAAACCTGTAATGAGAACTGAAATTTAAGTTCATTTCCAATTTTAATAATATAAAGTTAAAAATTTTGATTTTTCGATTTTGAGTCGCCTTTTTTAACTGACTTTACTTTAAGATTTTTTCTAACATCGTTATTTCAAAAGTACCTTCTCAGAATTCGTGATCAGAATTTTTCTTTGATCTATATAATCTAATACTGTACTTACATATTTATATATAAATTTTAATTACGTCGTAGTTTAAGAGTTAAAAATTCAATTGATATTTTATAAATATATTAAACAATCAGGAAAAAGAACTAACTTTGTTTCGTCCTTAATCGCTAAAAAACGTAATTCTTAGTTTTATTTTAAATTCATCAATTTCCCTAATGTGAGTTGTTTGTATCGAAGTATTATAGAGTTTAGACTTATATATGCTTGGAATAATTGCATAATCTGCACTATACACGAGATGAAATCATTTTTCATCAAAATAATCATTAAAATAATCATTTTTGTAAACGTAGGTTGCTACGAATACTATTGTAAAATTGGTGTAAGAGATACAGTTAAAAACAAAATCATTCTAATTTTTAAACTCGGGTAAATTCACAAAAAATTATTTTGGCTTTCTAATATTTAAAATTTTAAAATGCATTTATTTCCGAATAAACAAAATGTGGGTTAGGCCACTCTGCTTCTGAGCCACTGTTTTTTATGAACTGTATTGAAATAATAAATTAAGACGTTAGTACAGAATTAGAGCTTTTCTTAATAGTACCTTTTTAAAAGGTCTATTCATTTATGTTTTAACTTTTATTAATTTAAAAACAGCTTATTATTTTGAAAATAATATAAACTAGGATAAAAAATTTAAAACATGCAAAATAGCGATGTAAAATAATCAAACAATTTGTAAATATCCTATTGCTAAAAAAAAAGGATACAGGGTTACAAAACAAATCAAAAAAAAAATACCCCATAAGTAAAAAAATTTTTTTTTTTATTAATATATGAACATGTAAAAATAAAAACACTGGTTTGTTCTTTTTATGAACTCTACCATCTATATAATTATATAACATATATTTTGTATTATAAAAATCTAATTGACTATTCTGTAATTTTGATGTTTTAATGCAAGTAGAATCAAATTTCAAATAAAACAAAATAAATATAAAAAAAAACAGCAACTGCATCAAAAATATAAAAAAAAAAAGTATCCAGTACTATACTTATTACCACCTATTGTTGACTGGCATCTGGAATTTAAAGAATATCCTGTTGAGTTTCCTGTAATATGTCGTGTGCCCTCGTAAATATCGTTTGGTTTTTTTTTTTTTATTCATTGTTTCGTTCTTATGATTTTATAAACAGTACGAGTTTATAAAAAAAAAACAAAAAAAAAACAACGATTTTACACTTAATTTGTCAAGAAGAATTATTAAAAACGCAAAAAAACAACAACAACAAATAAATTTTAAAAAATATGTTTTATTTTGTTGATTAATCTGAAATTAAAATTGAATCTTGTTCGTAATCTTGAAATTTGTTTCAAATCAATTTTCTAATTCATTTTAAATTATTAAAATAAAATCTAGGTATGGTATTTTGGCAGAAAACTGGTTTTTGGGTTGGGGTTATTATTAAATTTTAATCCTTTTATAATACCAGTAAATCGAAAAACTTATTCACAATAGTAAATTTTAAGGAGTAAAGAGTATTTATTCATCAAGTCTATTTAGACAAGGCTTCAGTTTTTTTAATCGTTAGATTTACTAAGTCGTTGATTACTGGACTGTAGCTATTTTATAAGATTATGAATAAACAAATCTTAATTTTATGCGCCATCTTTTGTCTTACACAAGAGTATTATTTATATATTTTTATTAAATCTTATTTTATATTACGATATAATTATGCAATTTTACGATATTTTTTTATTAGATAGGATCTGATCGGGATTGGAATCTAAGATCTTCCGCATGAAAGGTAGGGTCTTTATCACTACGTTATTGGTCAGATGATATACTTTGTTTTAATAATTGTTTCTGAGAATATGTGCTGAAACCAGAGTTTACAATACTTATCAACAGCATCAAGAATACTAAAGGCTATGTCACAAAGAGCAAAAAGCGTTTTAGAAGTCTTGGCAAAAATGGGCATTTTTTGTAAAAAAAAAATCCTTCAACAAAAAAAATCGAGTATCGAAAAATAATTGAAGTTGAAGTTATCTCTCACAATAGATTTATAATTTTCACATATATATTTAAATGTTTCCTTCAGAGGCCCGATAATTATTGTAAACTCTGGTTTAGGCATAAATCCAGAAATACCAAGCTTAAACTTTTAGATTCATAATATGATTAAATATATATTTTTTTTTTGTAACAAGTTTAATTTTTGAAAGATTCTTAGAAAAATGAGGGCAGGAATTTTTTCTGGGAATTTCAAATTAACTTGGATTAATTATTTTTTATTATTGTTGAGGACACTACTTCAGTATTTAGAAAATAACAGTAGTTTTTATTGTATTCTTATTATTAGAATTGATCTCAATGAATTGCACATAGAGTTTATACATGATTGCTTTATACCCTTATATAAGGTCTTATACTTCTTTTCTACTACATTTAATAAGAATGGTGGAAAAAAAGTTTTTCTACTTCCTTTTTTTCAGTCCTTTTTAGTGGTGAAGGAAAGAAGTTTTCCAGCTCTTTTTTAAGAGTGTCTATTTGGTATTTTTTTTTTATTCAAAATTTTTTAAAGCATTAATTAAATAATAACAATTTTCGCCATTTAGGTTTTAACTTCAATTAAATTTAATTGCTAATGATGGAATACAGTAACATTCTATTAGGTATAAAACGAGGAAGAGTGTAGTAGAGTAGACTGTGTCAACTCTGAGATACCCGTATGACCGTAACATATGCATTATATCATCCGGTTAATTACTTTTGGCAAAATTTCAAACATACAGCTTTATTAAGTGTAGTGGAATACTCCTTAAAAAAAAGGGAGTTGTATAACAGCTACTCGAACCCTTTGCAGTAGACCAACCAAATTTTACTGTAACTTTGGCCATTACACTAAACTTTTTTTGGCAAAGTTTCATACACCCAGCTTCATTAGGTATATTGTAATTCTCATATAAAAGAAGGAGCATATAGAGAGCGATATAGAGAGTAACTGTAGTATATTGTTTTTTCATTAATTTCAAGGAACTTCAGTAGTGATTCACTACCTCTTCAGGACTGAATAATCAGCATTTAAAATTACCTATATAAAGACAATTTTTTTTTCTATAAAACTGTCCAAATTCATTTCTGCTTCAAAAATAAACTAATATTAATATGGTATATGGTCGTAAATGCTGAACTCAGGTTAACAGGGCAACATTTAGAAATGTCTTAGATTTTCAATTGATACAATTCTATTTGTTATATTTACTGTAATTATTTTATATTTGAGTTATAAGGCATTTTAACAAAAAGCTTGAAAACTTTTTATAATTGATTAACAGTATTTCCTCCTTTAACACTACTGAACTCTTTTGTAGGATGTGTTAATCATATCTTTTGCCATTTCGATTTCTTAACGAAATGATGCGGACATTAAAAACCCCTGTAAAAATACGAAAAAATTTAAATAAATACAAATAAATAAAATCTTTTAAACTCTAAATACATAATTACTATTTTCTTAATACAAAAAGTAAATGCAAAAAAAGTCAAGTAATCCACCTGATATTTTTAATTTACTTGTTAATGTTTACATTATTTTAAATAAATAAATTAAATTTGTTGTTGTTTTTAATTTTTTAGTACATTTGAGACAAATTAAGTAATTTATATTGCTGTAGCCCTTTTTTTTAAAGTTTATAATTAAAATGATTCTTTAAATTATTATAAAAATTTTTAAAAACAAAAAAAAAAATTGTAACATTTAAGTAAATATTAGTTATAACTTCAGGTTAATAAAAAAATAAAACAATAATTGATGGCATATTTAATTCCAAATATTAAATAAATATAAAATCTGGTTCAAAAATATCGTCCAATTTCATAAAAAAAACAGGATTTATCAAAATCGCATGTAAAAAAAAGGAAATATAGGAATGATTATTTTAAGGATCTTTGTTGTGCCCTTTGGGTAAATTTTCCTGTTCTTTTTTGAATTTTCATTTAAATTTTTTTTTTTTTTATTTCGAAAAAAGCAACATTTGGCCGATTATTGACACAAAATAAACAACTCTTTTGAAAATTCATTCACTTTACTTTGATTTGTTGAATGATTTTTCCATGTATTAGATATTTTATTACTTCCTTCTATTATTTTGTATGTTTGTTTTGTTTTTTTTTTCGTAATTTTCTTCAATTTTATTTACTTTTTATTTTACTTTTTAATATTTTGGAATTTTTATCCATAGATTTTTTTTAGCATGAAGTGTTTGAATAGTATTCTTGTCAAAATACAAAATTTAAATAAAAGTTTTGATTTAAATTTCATATTCAACAAAAAAGTTATGGAAGTGTTGCCAACTTGTATTTTATTTAAATTTAAATTAAAAATTTTTAATTTTAATTGGCAACACTTTTTTTATTTTTTTTGCAGTACTTTTTTTTTGAATTCGTTTTTTTTTTAAGTGCTAATAACTGTTCAACTGTTATAGTCTATATATATGACATGTTGGAACAGGGGGTCTTATTATATTCGTGTTATTAGAATTGATTTTAATAAATTTCACATACAATTTAAACATGAGGTAGTACACGCCTACTTAATTTTTATATTTGATTATAAAGTTTTACTATATCTGTGAGTTATATTATTAAATTAAATTATTTGTTTATATTTTGTATTTGTTTATATTTTTATATTAATGGATTTGTATTAAAAAAAATCGATTAAATTAAGTCGAGTCGAAAACCATATAAAAGATTTATTGCACTTTTACATGGAATCGAACCGTAGCCTTTCGAATGAAAGGTCGGCATTCTAAACATTGTACCACCCAAATATTCTTTCAACTTTGATTGCCACAGAACAAAAGTTAAAAATACTATATATAATAGTATATTTACAGGGGTATTAGGACTTTTTTAAATATCAGTAGGACAGAAAATTGCCTGTCAAAATACTTTGAATGCATTTGGATGCAGAACAACTTGCTCATTTATATGTTTATGTAAGCACGCGTTTGTATGCGCTAAAATATGCGCTAAAATCTGTGTTACTTAACAATCAATGGTTTTCCAAAAAGCAAATCTATTAAAGACTGCATTAATGTAGAGTTTTATACTAATAAACCATGAACAGCTGTCCTTCTTTGTTTAATTACTTTTAAGATGCTTGAATCCAGTCATTTTTACTAGAATGTTTTAGTTCTGTCAAAAGGGTTTCAAAGTTGTTATAAATTTTTTTTTTTAGGAAACAACTACACATCATTAGTTCATTTTTTTTTACAAAACTAACATCATTATTTATAAACAACTTGAAAATTCACTTAAACAAATAAAAAAGATATTTTACTAATGTATATATGTTTATAAACATATTTATAAAATAAATAAGGAATATTTTTTTAAATAAATATATAACATCAACATGCATATATTACAGAAAAAGGCAAAAGCATACAAAAAAAAAATATTTTTCAATTATTAAAAGCTAATTATTTGTGTATGTGCGTATGTATGTGTATATGTACAATTCCATTTTTAAAAATATAAAAATAAGAAAAACTTTTATATACAGGAAAGTAATATTGATTGCCAATGCAATTGTACATTTTATGAACCAAATTTTTATATTTTATGTTATATTTACTCTTAAACAAATATATATTGCTTCTTTTTTAACAATCTACTAAGTTGGTTCTATCAGGGACATTTACCAAAATTTAATCTTTGGTGCTTGTTATTGATTTCCTAATTCTGTAAAAAAAATCCTTAAGCCCGAATTGCTATGAAAACTATAGGCCACATAGTCGTCGACAAAATACAACTACGACATGTAGACTTCTTCGACGCTTGTAATGCGAACATTATCTCTTCATTCATTTTTCATTATCTCTGTACAGTTTTTCACCTTTTATTGTGCAGAATCGAATTTTTCCTTATTTTTTATTTTATTCAATTCTATATTCTCCAATTTCAAACTAAAAAGTAATAATATGTATAAATGGCTGACAACATAAGCAATTCCCTGTCAAAGTAGCGCAGAAGTTAAAAGTTGATTAGCTTTTGCGCCAAGGCTGCGTTGAAAATTTGTTTTTACTTTAATGCCCACATTTGTTTTGTTTTCTATATGTTTAGCTTTTGAAGTAGAATTTCAACTTTGTTGGCTGCGCTCATTGCTCAATTTTTAAACTTTTATTAATAACTGGTCAAAATTTGGGAACCTTTCACTAGGATGTGGTTCTTAATTAGATTAGAAGTTTAATTATAATTTGAATTTTGAAATTACAAAAATAAATACTGAAAAATACTGATAAAAGTAAATTATATGATTGAAATTAAAATGATCTACCAGTTTAATATAAATATAATTTTTTATTTATTTAACTTTTATTTTTTTTTTATTTTAACATTTTTTTAAGAAGCTGCTGTATGTTGAAGAATGATAAAAAGAATTGACCTGATTTCAAAAAAAAAACCGTATTTACCGAAAAAGCAGTTGAACTTATAAGCACGCTCTTACAATGAACCTTCAAAACTAAGACTCTCTACTGGGGTAATTTTATAATTTTTTTCTTCTATTTTTAGGTTTCTATTGCAGCTTCAAGAATTAGGTTTTTTTAATTCTCACTGAACTGACTTTTAGCTCTCGAGATAAGGAAGCTTCTTCGGAGATTTTTAAAAAGTAGAACTTTAAGTACTTTAAACCCATAAACTTATACAGTTGAAAATAAATTGGTAATAAACTTAGCTATACCATGATACAGTTGATGATACGAACTACAATTGACATTAATCTGCGCGGAAATCCTTGCAACGCCAAGATGTTCTAAATGTATCTTATATTCAAAATATATATACAGGGGGTGTCCTAATTAAGTGTACTGCCATATACCACTGTATAGGTACTTATGAGTAAATAAATTTTGTGTTATAAAACTTTTTCATGTAACATCAAAGCGTAAATGTGGTTTCAAAAATCAAATAATATAAATTGTTAAAATTTAAACATTTTTTAAATGTAGAAGCTCGCAGTTCTGAAACTGTGAAAGATAAAAAAAAAATAGCTTGTTTAAAAGAGGGTTTCTGAAACTTTCGAATACATTTTACAGAATTTTCAAAAGTATCCTAGAAACAGAGTTAAGAGCAACATTATGAAATCAAAAAAAAAATATTGAAATTTCATTTAACTCTCTTAATTTAATATCTTGGAAACTAGGGGATGCCCAGCTTAGCCTTCATACAAAAAAATGTGCCTATTCATAAGTACCTGCAGTGGTATATAACAGTGCACTTAATTTGAAAACACCCTGTATATAGTGCAATGATTTCCAATTAAAATTAATTTAATTGAAAAAAATTAATGAAAAATTAGTTTTTCTTTACAAATCTCCATGGCAACCAAATATAATTTAAATATACAAAAATATAATATAAACAAAATAATTAATGTATTATAAAATAAATAGAAAGTATTTAATTTAAGAAGCCCAAATGCCAAATAGGTAAAGGACTATAATAATATCAGGTAATGTTTACTATTGTCCTGGTACTAATTATAAATAAATAAATTAACAAATCAAAATCATTTTTAATTATACAAATGTATCAAAACAAATATAATTAATGTTTTAATTTATTAATCATAATTATGGATAAAAAATATATTTTAAATTAATATTTTGATTAGTTAAACAAAACAGATAAACACGTAATTCATTAAAAAGAAAACAATTTTTATTTAAAAAAGAAAATTCACTGGAGGAAGTTTTTTAAAAAAAAAAAACAAATTTCCCGCAAAAACTATAAGAAATAATCTTGAAAATAACATTTTATTGACATTGGGGAGTGAATTTGTTTACTTTTTAAAATAAGTTTTAACCTGCAAAAAATGAAATTTACTTCCATTTTTTTTTATATATATATATATATGTATATATTTTTTTTTGTAAACTTTTTAAAAACTTTTTAAAATACAAAAACAAAAAATGATATTTACAAGAAGATAAGTATATAATATAAAACAGTGTGTACAACATGGTACAAAATATAACAAAATTTTAAACAAACTGCTTTTTATTTTTATTTATATTAAGGATAAAAGGATAATAGTGAATTTCCTTTTTTTTTTTTTTTTTGTTTTTTGTTTTATATTGTATGTGTGTGTATGTCACATTAAAAATTATATTTTTTTATACAAATAGATTAAAAGGAAATTTACAGTTCTTCGAATCCTTTCATAAATTTTTTTTATATATTGTACGTATATACAGTGTATTATAGGCTACGTAAAAAGGAAAAAAAAATGTTGTTGTTTTTGTGTGATCTGATGTGATCAGATTTGATTTGATGATTTTTCATAATACATAACAAGATAGAAATGTATATATATATTTTGATTATTTTTATATTATTATATAACGGATCTACAAATACAGTATTTGAAAAAAGTTTTTGAATAATATATTATTTATATTTTATATCTTTAGAATATCTCTCTATTGTGAATTAAAAAGTACTACTACCAATAAGTAATTGATAAGTACAACTGTTAAGTAACTGATATGTAAATGTAATAAGTACTGGGTCCTAAGATATGATTTCGGACAAAGAATTGATAATTATTTTATCTCTATTGGAAATTAATAAGTGCTACTACTGATGAGCTTTTGATAAGTACAATTTTAAAGTAATTGAAAAGAAAATATTATAAGTACTAGATCCTAAAATATGGTTTCGAATAAAAGATTGATAGTTTTATAATTTCTATTGTGAATTAATAAGTACTACTACTGATAAGTTATAGATGAGTACCAGTGCTAAGTAATTGAGAGATGAATATAATAAGTCTTAAAATGTGGTTTCGAACAAAAAATTAATAATTATTTTATATCTAATGTGAGTTCATAAGTGTTAATACTTATACGTAATTGATAAGCACAATTTTAAAGTAATTGATAACTGAATATGATAAGTACTAGGTCGTTAAATATGGTTTCAGATAAAAGATTGATAATTTTTTAATTTATATTGTGAATTAAGAAGTACTACTACTGAAGAGCTTTTGATAATCAATCTGAAAATATGATTTCGGGAATTAATAAGTACTCCTACTGATAAGTAATTGATAAGTACAACTGTTAAGTAATTGATATGTAGCTATAATAAGCACCAGGTCCTAAAATATGGTTTCAGATAAAAGATTGATAATTTTTTAATTTATATTGTGAATTAAGAAGTGCTACTACTGATGAGTTATTGATAAGTACAACTTTTAAGTAATTGATAATGTAAAATAGGTACTAAAATAAGATTTCAAACAAAAAGCTATTACTTATTTTATTTAACTGACTTTTCCTCGAAGTTTTCCAGTTCAAAAGATCGAGGAAAATTAAGAACTTAAGAAAATCCTACAAATAATTAGAAATAAGGTAAAGTGTCTTAAATCTGAGCAGGGTTTATTTGTCAACTCAGAGTAGCATTGTTTGTCTAAGCTTCCTTTGAGGGTAAAAGTAATCATTTAAAATATCTTGGACAGCGTTTTACGAGTAATCAGTTATCATTGTTCAAAAACTTCTTCTTATCACTATTTTTGAAGCTGTTATACTTGAAATTGGATTTCTTTTTTGTATTTAACCATTTGTTTTATTACTTTATTTTGATTGAATTAAAAAGTGACACTTTTAATTTTGTTGTTTACATTGTGTTAAAAAGTTTGTTTCTTCTTAAATAAAATTATAAAAAAAAAATTAAAACTTGTTAATAATTCACCCATCAGGACTCATTTATTTATTGAATTAAAAACCAAAAAAAATGGAAGGGTGTTGACACGAATTTAATATATATATATATATTTATAAAGCCTTTATGTTTTTGAACACTTGAAAAATTGTTACAACAGATAACTACCGTATACAAATAAAATTTATAAAATATATATAGTGAATACATATTAATCAATGTTGGTTATTTAATTTAACCAACCATGCATATATTAAATGATGATGATATTTTTATATTAACGCCTTTTTTAACTTTATTATGTTAAAGTGTAAATAATATATTTGTAAAAAAAAAAATTTTGTATAAATATACACGTTATTTATAAACAAAAAGTTACTAAAAACCTATTATATTAAAAAATATTTTATATATTTCTATTATGCATTAATATAGGAAAAGGATTCTTTAAGAATTACAGTAAATATAAGGTATCTATTAACTACATAATTCAGGTACATGCAATAAGGCCAAATGAAATAAAACCAAACTGCACTTTTTTGGCTTTACACCACATTTGAAATAAAACCAAAATCATAATTTCTTAATTTTAGGCCTTATTTTGTTTTTAAAAATTTTTGACAAAGAAATAAAGCCAAATTAAACATGAGATAAATCAAAATTAGTATTACCGATTTTTCTAGAATATATATATTTATATATATATATATATATATATATATATGAGAATATACCAGATTCTGAATCAGGACGGATTTTATAGTATATAAATATTTTGGAAAAAAGGAATACCCTGATTTTGGATCCAACTCTAAAATCTCTCTTAATTCAGAATTCCACATATGCACATATATGAATTTTATGTGAATTTATACCAGATTCTGAATCAGGACGGATTTTATAGTATATAAATATTTTGGAAAAAGGGAATACCCTGATTTTGGATCCAACTCTAAAATCTCTCTTAATTCAGAATTCCACATATGCACATATATGAATTTTATGTGAATTTAGCAATGCTGATTTTGAATCCAAGTCTATATATTTATAAATATTCTGCAAAAAGGGAATACCCTGATTTTGAAATCAATCCTTTAAATCCTATAAATATTGTATAAATATAAATTTAATTTTCACAAAATTTCTGAAAAATAATAATTCAGTTTTTTACACATTAAAAAAAAATTAGCGATTTGAAATATAATCAAATTTGCTTTATTTCAATTTATCTTATTGAAATAAGACCAAAATTTAAAAATTAGTTTTTTGGTTTTATTTCAAATATGATAATGAAATAAGGTCAATTGGCTTTATTTCATTTCGCCTTATTGCATGTATCTTGTAATTCTATTTTTTATTCATGAAAAATTATTTATGTTAATAAATTGCAATTAATTTTAGAAACAATCTGTTTTAGGCATATGGAATACAGTTTACAAAATTTTATTCTGTATTAAATTTGATCAGAGTCTTATTGCACCAACCACTTATCACTAATCATGTAATCATATTTATGAAATATTTTCGCTAGACCAAAACCAAATTTGACATCACATTAATGAAGTTTGATTAGTAAGAAATACTAAACTTACCAAAATATGATTATTTGATTAGTGATAAGTGGTTGGTGCAATAGGGCTCTGATCTTACAGTATGGCAGTTGTTATACAACATAGATTTTATTAAAGGGCACACTTTACGAAGTAATTTTTGAAAGTATACTAAAAAATTAACGATTTTTACCAATAGTTCGTCCACTGTTTATTTTGCGAAGGCCAACTTTGCAAGGCGTACGTTGCGAAGGCCTACGTTGCGAAAACCTCAGACTGCTTTTAATGTCAATAACTAAAAAGCAAAATAGCATAGATTGGTCATGGAAAACTGTTTGATACAATGTTAAATTTTTTTCTCTAAATACATTTATAAGAATTATGATTTAAATTATTTTTACTTTAGAATTTCTCAAATACAAATTACTGGAAAACTTTCAGAAAAAGTATTAGTTAGTACAGCAAAATTAAACTTTTGAATTAAGTCCCAGATAAAAACCCAAAAATTTTAATACATTTAATTTTTATTATTTTTAATAAAAGTTTAGAAACTCTGTAATAATCAACACACTCCAATTCTGATGTACAAATTTATTCTAACATAATATTATAAAATTTGAAAACTTTTTAAAAAAAAACCTTTTGAATATAAACAAAATGTTTAAGTTTAGTTTTCTTTTTCTTTTTGCTATCTGGCAATCTTAATACATACATACATGCATAAGTTTTAAAAACCACTTTAAATAAAATATATTAATATATATATTTATACATTTCAATTATAAAGAATTTTTATATAAAAAAAAATTTTTTACTTTCAAAAATATTATATTTTATTAAATATAAACGTAATATAAAATATAATTAAATAAAATAATTAAATAAAAATGCAGTCTTTTATAAATTTTAATTGGACTAAAAATTTAATTAATTAAAATAAAAATATATATTTTTCTATTTACAATTTAATTTGTAAAGAAACCTATTTGAATAAATAACAAATTAAAAAATATTTGTATATAATTAATTTAAAATAATTGAACTTATAACTTATTAAATGAATAATGAATTCATAATTAAAATAAATAATTAATATAATTTAATATAATTAAAATTTTAATAAATTTTATGCAGTATATTTTAAGGAGAGCTTATTGAAATCCCCTTTAATTAACATATGGTGTCTCAAAATCTAGTGTTAATAAATCTCGATTTTTAAAATTCGCTTTTCAAAATCTCGCGCATAAAAACTATTGTCTTAAAATTCCGTGTTTGAAAATCTCCAGTTTTTTAAAAGATCACGTTCTCTTTCAACCAAATAAAAGAAGTATAGATGCGATTTGTCTTGGAACATAGTCCAATGGAAAGAATCAAACAGAGAAGATTGGACTGGAGTAACAGGAAAAAAAATACTCTTAAGGATTTAAGTGTTTTAAAAATATTGTTTTAGTTTTTATAAATATTTTTCAGAATATTTATATAATTGATTTTGAATTGCAAACTTTTCTGTTCCTAAGACTCTGAATTTTTTTTGAAATTTTTTTGTGTAAATTTATTTTTTTGGAGCTTCTTATTTACCCAACTCTAACTTAATTCACCCTAAAATTTGTTAGTAAAACGTTCGAGAATTTGAAACACCTGATTTTGAGAAATCAGATATTGAGACGCGAGATTTCGTAGCCAACTCTATTTTTTTATTATTTTTTTTTTTTTACATACTAAGTGTTCAACTGTTATTATGGCTAAACAGGTTGTTTATAAAGGTGCATGTTGGAAAAAGGAGGGACATATTATATTCTTATTATTAGAAATAATCAAATTAACAATAATTAATTAACAATTTAAACATAAGATAGTACGCCATATAAAGTGTACAAACTTTTGAGATTTGCAATAGATACAATTCTGTTTGTTACATATGATAATCATTTTGTATTTGAGCTATCTGTGAGTTATATTATTGTATTAAATTATTTGTTTTATATTTTGTATTTATTTATATTAATAATTAATTACGCCATTAATTTGAGCCTAGTGGCTAATGGTAGCTGAGTTGATTTCTAAAACAAGATAAAAGTTTTTTTTTAACTTTAACCAGGGAATCCAACCTAGGTTTTTCGAATAAAAGGTGGACACTCTAACCACTCAGTCGATTTTAATCATAGAATTAAGATAACGGTATTTCCCGCTTCTTATTATCGCAACATTTATTTTTTCAAAGTTAATAAAAAGTTTAAAACTCTTATCAATAAGGAGTTTTTAAAAGAATATCATAGCTAAACAAAAAAAATAATGGTGTCATAATAAATTGACAAAAAACATTATTTAAATCCGACTAATTTTAAATTTTTTTGCAAAATGTTATAAAGGAAATGCACAACGGGTTACCATTAATAGATTATTTTTCTTAAAAAAAAAAAAAAAAGTAAAAAAACCATTTTAATTTATTAGTCTTATTAAACTTATCCTCAAATTTAAAATTATTTCTCAGTTCATTGAACATAACACCTTTTTTTCTTTTTTATTTTAAATTACACCCCCAAAAATAAAAGTTTCATACAAAAAAAATTTAACAAAAGACTTTACCGATTGGACATTTAAAAACAAATTTAAAGAATATATTTTTCACAAAACATATATACCTTTTTTATTTTATTATTATAAAAAAAATTATATACATATATGTATATATATAAAATATTAATTCATTTTGTAACAATATAAATTGGCTTAAATTTAACAAGGGTCAGGTTATCATATAAAAGAATCTATCATGCCCTTATCATATATACAATATTCATATTCATATTAATATACATATATTTCTAAATATGTATATATGTATGTTATTTTAAAAAAAAAATTGTAATAATTTTTAACCCCACAACCCTGATTTGTTATTTCCAATCCTTAATAATAATAAGCTACTTAAAACATCCCAAAAAATCTTATATACTGATTAAATCATAAATGAAATTATTAACAACTTAACTGCTGTGCTTGTGATACAAACACAGGAAGAGAAAAAATGACATCAAAATAATAATTCGAACTAATTTTGTGTTAAAAAAAAAAGCAAAAATTAAAAAATAAAACTATTAATAACAATAATCAATTATTAGTTATATACTACTCGTAATATGTATATATAGTAACTCCTTCAAATCAATGATGATTCAAATTAATAATTTCCCATATTTTGATGTATAGACAAAAAAAATAAAAAAAAATTATTATTCTTTTAATAACTTTGCAATTTTATTGTTTTTTTTTTGTTTTTATAACTGCCACACTTATAACTATTTTTTTCCCAACAACAAAATATTAAATAATATTTACCGGAAATAGGTTATTAACAAGATTTTAAAAACAAATTACCAACCCAATATTATCTCAATATAATTTACTTATAATATGCTTATAAGTTATAATATATATATATATATATATATATATATATATATATATATAGTGTGTGCATATTTAATTTTAATTCTTAAATTTGAACATTATTATTATCATGTTAACATTTGATGTTAGTGTAACATAACAGCAGAGATCGTGTGCCAATAACGTCGGTCAATTTGTTACAAATTAACTTACAAGAAATATATATATATATATATATAAATAAACATTTCTTATATACGAATGTAATAATTTGTAAAACCAGAAGTTTCCGCCAGTTATTATGATATTTTATTTTTTATTTTGTATTTTGATACAAAAACTAGGGTGGGCAAAATAAAAAAAAAAACAATTTAGAAATTTTTGAAAATTGAAAAATTATATGATGCACTAAGATGCACTTACTGATATCAAAAGAAGAAAAATTTCATATTTTGGACATGTGATGCGAGGTCTAAAGTATGAACTCCTAAAGCTTATCGTGCAAGGAAAATTGAAGGTAAAAGAGGTGTTGGTCGAAAACAAATGTCGTGGTTACGCAACATCAGGAACTGGACAGATATATCAAATATTGGTGATTTGGTACACATAGCGATGGATCAAAATGAATACAGAAGCATTTTATTCCAGATTTTAACTCAACTTTCAGGACATATGACCGCAAACATACAGTAGTGGATAGGCATCGAAGAGAGAGATGATGCATTTCATATAAAATAAAAATTAGTATTTAATTTAACCAAATTAAATTCAAGTAACTTTTTATATCTAACTAATGGCGTAATAGTTAGGTTGCCGCGACCTTTAAAGTCGAAGGTATCGAGTTCAAGCCAGATCATATCCAATAAAAAAATATAGAGTAAAAATTGTATAATTATATCGTAATATAGATTTTAATATAAAATAAGATTATATAAAAAATTTACATAATTTTTGTTTAAGATAATAGGTGGCGCAAAAGCCTTGGCATTTTTGTAGGTATTCATAATATTATACAAAGCCTAGAGCTGAGTAATTAACGGCTTAATGAAAATTATGATTTTCGAAACTGAAGCTTAGTCTAAATGGTTTGGTGAATGCCTCCTACTCCTTATAGGAAGGAGTAAAAAAGGAATGAAAAATAACTCAAGTTCAACAAATTGTACGATATTAGAAATTATATGTGAACTCATTTGTACAATAATTATAAGGCTCATTTAAGGTACCTATGGAATTTTTAAAAATTTTAAATTTTTATATGGGCTGTAAATTTAAAAATAGCTTTTTTAATGAATGAATAAGTTGATATTATATTTGATAATTATTAATAGTATGATTAAATTTTATATACAGAAAAGAAATTTTTCCCATGTAAATTTATTCATAAATGGACATTGGTAGGTACATATTGAAACAGGGAGGAAATTTTATATTCTTATTATTAGAATTGAGCTTAATGAATTCCATATAGAATTTAAAAATGAGATAGTACTACGAATTCTAACAATTTGGAAACGTCTTCGATTTTTAATAGATACAATTTTAATTGTTATATATTGTATAGTAATTTTATATTTTATTATAAAGTATTTCTGTATCTGTGAGTTATATTATGAAATGAAATTATCAGTTTATAATTTGTATTTGTTGATATAATTATTATAAGGCATTTTTTTTTTAAGATATATAATTATTTATTATTGGTAATGCCATTAATTTTAACCCAAAATTTTATTCAATTTCAAAAACCAGATTAAAGTTCTTTTACTTTTACGGGGAATCGAACCGGGATCTTTCAAATGTTGACACTCCAACCACTGTGGCACACACCCGTTTTAACCCATTTCTAGTCAGGACAACCATCTATCGGACAAAAAACAAAACTTATACTTTACTTAAAATTCTATCCAAATATTCATTAAAAATTATTTGGTGTAATATATTAAAATATTTCAAATTCGTCCCACCCTTATTCTAATTTCTAAAATTTCATATTACTTCATATTGTAGATTTATATCTCGTATTATATTTTGTTTCAATTCCGATAATATTATTTTGTATATTGTATTGAGTGTTTTATTTTCACCCTCTCTCATTATCAGTCAAGTATTTAAAGAATTACTGTCTATTTACAAAATTATTATAAGCTTTAAAATATATGTATGTTTATGCTTATACCGTTACAACATTTTTCATATTCTTCAAAAAAAATTATTTAAATCTCACACTCCTTTCTTTTCTTTTTTTTGTATTTCTAGCCGCCTTCTGATTTAGTTTCTATATTCTCATCATAAGAAATTGGCAAAAGTATATGGTATACGTATAGTAATAAACAAAAAGGGTATAAACGATTGAACAAACCAACATTTTTATTAAAATGAATAATAAAGTAATGTGTGCGTTTGTGTATGTTGTGTATTTAATAATGGTAAATGGTAAGGGTGTCTGCAAATAACATAATTACTTCCGGTTTTCTGCTTATGAAAGATTATATATATATATATATTATAAGTAAATAAAAATATCATTTAAGTTGTGACACCTTCTTCAAATATATATATATACAGCTATATGTAGATTAAAATCAGATGCAAATCAAAAAAACTGGTCGGAATAATCTTAAAAAAAGATTTTTTTGAATAAATTGGCATCCAAATTTGTAAAATTTTTAAAATTTATTTAAAATTAAAAACAGGATGTTTTTTCCTTTGTTTTTTTTTTTTTTTTAAATTTGACTGCTGCCCTCTTCTTTTTACAATTTTTTTGTTTTTTTTTAAATACAAAAGATTTAAACTTACACTGTATGTATAGTTAGTTTTCCTGAAATTAAATTCTATGTTTAAGAAAAGAACGATTTCAGAACATGAAAAAACAAAAACAACCCAATAAACTTTCCGCAAAGGGTGGACATTTACACAATCAAAAAAAACAAAACATAAGTTCTTTGAGTAATTGAGCTCTTGTTAATTTAAAAAAAAAATATGTACATATTTTTTTGAAGTTTATTATTATGGTGATGTATTTGTGGGATTTACAGCAAATTAATGATGTTGTTGCCAACCCAAAATGATCATTAGATATTCTTCGAAAAAAAAAAAAACAGATTTAAAAAACTTAAAAAATGAATCTTCCTTTTGTTGTATATGAAAGAACAAAAATATGTCATTGTAAAATTAAAAGGGCTTGCATAAGTATTTTCTATATTGCATATAATTTTAGTTTCCTATTTTTGTTTTTTTTATTTTCAATTTAAATTAGATATTTTGTAAGTATATGTATACATAAAGATTAAAGGTTCCGACACTTTGTTATTTTTTTTGAAATAATTATCAAAGAATTTGTTTCAACCATCATTCAATTCGATTCAATAATAATTGAATGATTCTATCAATATTTTCATTGTTTTGTTTCTTTGTGTATATGTATGTGTACAAGTCATTTGATTGAAATGCAAAGTCTTTTGAAGTTTTGAAGTTTTTCTGAGTTGTTTTTTTTTTTTTTTACTTGGTTATGAATTAAGATGCACTAATTTTTGAAATAATTAAATAAAATATAGAAATGAAAAGAAAACTTCAAAAACTTATTAATTATAATCAAATGACATTTTTAAACGTGATTGGACATAAGTTAACTTTATTTTTGAGTATAATTATAGTCTATTCGAAGATTTGCTTTGATTTCCTTTTCTAATAATTTCCAAATACAATTAAAATTTTAAATTTTAAATACCTATGTAATTAAAATTATATACCTAGTAAAAAAACATAATTGGAAAAATAAACAAAGTATTTGTTGAAATAGACTTCGATATAACCATAAAGTAAAGATAATAATGGATAATAGAGTAAAGAAGGAGGGACAAATTCATATAAACTTTTTTAGTATGAAATATTTTTGAGAAAAATAAAAGCTGTTCCAGGATTTAACTGTATTAATTAGTGGGCACTTATTCTACTTAGAAAAGATTTTGTTTACCTTTTTGTAATAATATTATATACACACTCGCTCATATATATCTCCTAAAAAAATAAAATAATAAAATTTATATTTCTCTCGCCAATTTATTTTGTCCCACCCTCTGACAAAAATATTACTATCTACACAGTATTATTTTTGAAAACTTCATTTTCTGCTTCTAATTCTTATGTATTTATTGGTTGTTCTCTAATTTCTGCTTAAAAATCATATAACTGAACAGGACCTTTGACAAGTTCAGATCTCAGAGTGAGTTCATTTTATTGATAGAACTTTAAATTGAAATAAAGCACATTAAAATTAAGATTGAAGCTAATTTTTTTTTTAATTTGATTTCAGTATGGATTTTCATGTAAAGACCCACGCCCCTAAAAACTATATAAATTGTTAAAAATATTATATTTTATTCGATTTAATCAATTCTTTTCAAATTTTTTTCAATTTTATTCAATTTGATCGTAAATTTTTTGTTAAAACAAATTGCCGTAAAAGGAGCGAAAACAATCTTTTAAGAAATTCAATAGATTTCAATGTATACTTAAATACGTAACGTATATGGTGTGGTTAACACGATGGAGGCATAATCGGCCCATATTTCTTTAAAAAAAAATGCTAGAGTTAATGTAATATTGAATGGCGCTCGTTATAGAAAATGATAAATGATTGTTGGTTTCGAAATTTCAATGATATCAACCCGGAGCCAGTGTTTTGCTTCCAACAGAATGGAGCTTCACCTCATACTGCTACCGCAACAATTGTTTTACTGAAAGAAACATTTGGTGATAACATTATTTCGAAAAATGGTCCATTATTAGCCTCAAAGATCATGTCGTATGATCATGTCCATCGCCACTGGAGTATTTTATTTTTTATCATTTATGCTGATTAACCAAAAACAATAGACGTTTTGGAAGCCAACATAACGCTTACTATTGATGAAGAAACTTTAATTTACCATACTACATACCAAGAACGTTCGAATCAAATTTTAATTTGTTTTAATTTGCAACGATCATTTTTACAACCTATAAGTAGTTCTCATACACATATAATACTTCTTATAAATATTATATAAATCGTTTTAGAATTGCAACTTTTTTAACTAAATATATTATAATAGATATATAATGTATATATCAAATCAATACAATATATTTTATACTTAACACACCTTATCTAAAGAACTTAATAAATTTCCAAAAATTTCCTACTTAAAAATTAAATAAATAATAAATAAATCTTAGATTATAATGTTCAATTCATATAATATAAAATCATAATAAATGTTCAATATTGTGTTCAACAGTTTATTTACTAACAAATTGTTTTATATAAAAATAAAAATTAAGAAGTATTATAAACGGATTAGTTAAAAATAAAATGTTAAATACGTACATTTTGGTTGATTGGTTTTCAACAAAAAAAATAAACAAACATTTAAGATTTTTGTTTACAATTTGGACATTTCAATTAATAATGGGAATCAATACAATCGGTTTAAATTACAAAAAGATATTACAATTTTTAAAATTAGTTCATAATATGTTATTTGTAAATTTAGAATTTTTAAGAAAATTTTGATAAAATAATATTTTCGCAATTGATTTTACTGATTTTTTCGATATGGCTCTTGCTGTACTTTGAAGTTCCTAAAATAGGAATTTCCTAAGACATCTACATGAATTTTATAGTTAAACAATAATCGCTGATAAAATTAGAAAATAATTAACGAAACGTAAAATATAATAATCACTTAAAGATATTTATATAGTAAAAAGTAATGAAACCAGGTAGTCGATTTTCCTTTTTTACTCTTTTTTTGAGCACAGGACTTCCACAAAGCCTTTCTACTTCTATTTTGTGTAATGACTTTCGTTGTAACAATGTCATGTTCATTTGTGTTATTTCTCCTTCTATTGTTTTGTTTTATGTATTTGTAGATCTTCCAATATTTTTTTTTAATTGACGGTTCCATTCCAGTATCTTTTCTGCTATGCAGTTTGGAAATCTTCTATAAGAATGTGACATATCCATTTGTACTTGTTTTTCTTGATTGCTATTTCGATTGGTTCTTGGTCAGTAACTTTTCAGAGATTTTTGTTACTTATTCTTCTTGGCAAGTGTATTCTACTAGTAATTCGAATGCATTTGTTCGCCATTACCTGAAGTTCCCTTCTTGTTGACCAGTCAAGTTTCACTATCATAATATAAGAGGATGAAATTTATGCATTTTTGGAATATTTTTCTTGCGATTTGCGACAATCTCCATATTTTCCACATTCTTCCAAATGTTGCTATAGCTTTTATCAATTTGTTATCAATATTTTCTTTTGGACTACATCTTCATAACGCTCAATTTGTGTAATTAAGCACCCGTCTTTGTTTGATTTTAGGAAGCACGTAACAGCTACACAAGTTCCACTCTAATTTATTTCAGATTTAAGAAAAATTAGAGAACAAGGGCAGAACTAACTTGTACCAAATTTCAAGTTGCTATACCTTTGTAGTTATCCGCAGTCTAGTAGCTATCCGAACCCATGTACCTAATTTCTCTTAAATTTCAAAAACATAAGGGCAACAGGGAAGAACCACCATGTACCAAATTCCAAGTTTATATCTTTATCAATTTCGAGGATATTTTTACTAGATCTGGGAGATATGTGATAGTACCCAAAACACGTCCACTCCAACTCATTCTAATTCTTAGTGACAAAAGAAAAATAGAAAGAAACACGGTTTCGATGATATGCTCGTTTATCTTTGGCTCGATTGGAGGCTTCCAGAATCCGAATCCAAGGTCCGATTTCACCCATTTACTTAATCCCCGTGTTTCTTCGATCGGCCTTACTTATTATAGTATCCTACACAGTATATAAATTTCATGAAGCTAGTATCATTATTTTTACAGTTATCGTAATAACGAAGTGAATTAAATTGACTCAGAACATGACGCTGCGATCACAAATTTATGGATTTATTTGTTAGTAATAAATCCATATTCTAAACTTCACATATCTTCAAACGTACCTTATAGTTATTTACCTTTGCAATTTTTAATATTATACATTTATATAAAGTTATATTCCACTTCATAAAATTAAATAGTCGATTAATGTGCCATTTAATTTTTAATTTCCTATTAAAGATTTATAAACAAGAATTAATATATTGTATTACAATACAATATTTGTATATAAATATGTAATAAAGTACTTACTTATATGTGGCATATATGTATACACACATGCTTAAAGATACAATCAAAATAAGTACTAGAACAAAAACAGGATTTAATTTTTCCAATTTTTCATTTTTAATAATACATACATACGTACATACATGCATCTAAATCTATAAGTTTTATAGTGTTTAAAAACACTCCAGCCGGATATGAAATTTTTCGATTTTATATTTTTTTTTTCCCTATTTCATATTTTTTTTTTTTTTCCTTTTCTTTTCTTTTCTTTTATTTGTCACAGTTCATAAAATATATACTTATATTGTTTTGTTTTTCTCAGTCAATCACTAGAGTATATAATATATGTATGTATACATAAGTAAGTGCGGAATATAATGCATCCGGCCCATAACAAAAAATAAAACAAATCTAAACTATACTTAAATATATAAAAATATTTTCCAAACAAATAGACTTCTTAATACAATTCAGTCTTTTAAAAAAAAATGAAATAAATTGAGAAGCGCCGCGTAATGAAATGGCAAATGGCATATGCTATATTTGGTTCTTACTGTTCTTTTCATTAACAAAAAAAATATAATAATCATTCATAAAAAACTGCAGATTCCAATCCAGAACAATAATTATAATTTCAATTACAAGTCTTGGTTTTTTTTTTTCTGTTATTTTTATTATATTCTGGTCCTTTGTTGGATTGATTGTAAGCTGGTAAATGTCCTCAAGAAATAAACTTTTCTTAAAGATTTTAAGAAATAAGAATTATGTGTACGTACAAATACTTACTGCCTTTTCTTGTTTAACATGTAAAATAAAAAACGGTACCAAACCCAATTGAAATAAAATAATTTTAAGAAAAACAAAAGTATAATTTATGTACAGGGTGTTTCTAAATTAAATGTGCTGCTATCTAGCGCTGTATATATACTTATTTGATCATAGTATAAGTAAATTTTTTGTATTTGGGAGCTCAGCTAAAGATTCACTAGTTTCCAAGATATGACAAATTAAATTAAATTTTAATACATATAGATCGGACACGGTCCAAGTGAGGCTCTTTGACAAACAAATAAATTTGAGGTACTTGAAGCTAGACTTTTGAATTGACAGATGAAGTATTAATCGTAAAATATTTAGAATCCATATAATAGAATTTGGTATAATTGCTTTTTTTTTTTTGTTTTTAAGCGCTAATTGTTGAACTGTTAGGTTAATAAGCCTTTCTATACGATATAGGTACATGTTGGAACAGGGGATCATATTATATTCGTGCTATTAGAATTGATCTTCAATGAATTCCACATACAATTTAAACATGATATAGTACTAGGCCTTATAACATGTAGAAACGTCTTAAATTTTTAATAGATACAATTCTATATTTTTGTTTATATTGTAATATATTATATTTGAGTTATATTTTATTCTATCTGTAAGTTATATTATTCAATTCAATTATTTGTTTATATTTTTGCATTTGTTTATATTATTATATTTATTAATGTATTTTTTATTAAAGATATATAATTATTAATTATTGATTAAGCCATTAATTTGAAGTCAATGGTGAATATAAGCTGAGTCGAGTCAAAAACCAGAAAAGTTTTTTTCACATTCACTGGGATTCGAATCTGGGCTTTTTGCATGAAAGGTTGGCACTCTAACCACTGTGCCACCCAAATATGAGCATTAGCATAGCTTCGGAATCTGGAATATCAAAATTTAATTAGTTTCGTGGTTCAAATATGCTTTTTATATTTGGAATTACTTACTTATAACTGCGAATCATTTCATTCAATAATGAAGTTTGTTAAAAATAAATATCGTTCGCAGCTAGCACATGTCAACTTAACTTAATTATTAGAGACAATACTAAGTAATAAGTTATCAAACCCATTTGAAAATAATATGATAATAAAAACAAATTTCAGTTTATGTTTTTTTGAAGATCTTGTGACTCCACAACATTTTAAGAATTTTTAAAATAGTTCCCCATATATAAGCCCCCGCTGAGCATTTTTAAATTATAGATTTTATAAGCTGGCATCTAACTCTGTTTTTAGACAAACAATAAAAATTCTGTGAAAGTCACTATGTATATGTTTTAGAATCTATAGAAGAATTAAATGCGCTACTATGTACCACTGTATAGATACTTTCAGGTATATTTCTTATTTATGTGCTCTTCCTACACTATGTAAAGTTCCCATTATAAAAGATACTTGATCTGAAATTAATAAAATTATTGTAAAAGTCCTGAGCCTTGTCCAAACTCAAAATAAAAAAAAAAAAATCCATAAGTATCGTATAATGTAAGCATTAAAATATTATAAGTGAATATCAATACAGGGTATAGAATGGCTCAATGAGGCGCTGTAGGAAATACGAGCGACTCTGAGAGCAGGGGTGCACAACGGGCCGCAAGGCCTAGGTTTGAAGAAGACTCCTTTTCTCCCCTTCTAAACAACAACTAAACAACAAGTATCTATACAATACTACATGACAGCGTGTTAAATTACTAGACACCCTGTATATGCATATATTTAAATACATTATTGATGTTCAAAGGGAAACTAGCTTACATATGAATAGGTACTATATTTGTATATGTTAATATATATATATATATATATATTTTTTTTTTTTTTAAAGGTAACATTAACATCGGTTTGATTAACCGCTCAACAGTTTAATTCATCGTTCTCAACTTACATAATAAACCATATTGTACAGGTGTAAATTTATAAAAGTTTTAACTTTTTGTACATATAAGGATACGTACATACTTATACATACAATTAATTTATAAACGAAATAAAATAAAATAATAAAAGTGTATAGGTAGTAAAATAGTTATAAAGCCATATGATGTAATACCAAAAGTATTTAACATATTTCACGTTTCATCTAATAAATTTAAAAATAAACTGTAAATAAAAAAAAAAATATTTATTAAAATAAAAAATTTTACAGTTAAACAAATAGGAAAATTAATAATAACCTCAATTTTTAAAATAGTGTACAAATGACTTTAATTAACTGTTATTACTTCAAAAAGCCGAAAAAGCGAAAGCCACCCCTTCCTTTGGGTATTGTGTGACTTTAGCAACTTAACATTAGGATAGGGTATTTGGTACAGTTTGGTTTTCAGGATAGCAATTGGAAAATGAAACTTTAGGAATTGGCATTAGGGTAGTGGATCAAGTAGGTTAAATGGGAAAATTTTGGGGGATATTAAGGAGAACTATATTAATTACCTTCTTAAATTTAATTAAGTTGTACATACGAGTATAAAATACATATATTGGGTTTGAAAAATATAGTTTATGGCAAAATATCATCTGACTTTTAAACTACGAATATTTTTCAAAGTAAAATAAAAAAATTTTTTAATCAAATGTTGATTGAAACCCTACCAATGAATTCAATATAAATTTATTTTTTTTAAAGAATTATAGGTGAATGTTCTGCTGAATCAAAATAAAAAACAAAAGATTAGAAAAAAATTCGAATTTGTTTTTTTTTTTAACTATAAAATGCATTTAAAAGTATAAAATTCAAAATCTGTAATTTTTATTTTGATTTATACTTAAGGGAATTTTATAAAAAGGACATTCATTCTGATTTACTTTGACACACGCCTTTTATTTAAACTTTTTTCAGTTTCTTGAATTGAATCATTTTTTTTTTTTAAATATGGGTCTGAATTGTACGTTAAATAAATTTAAAATCAAATCTTGAGAGGTCGTAGGTTTAGAATGGATTAAAGAGTTTTTTTTTTTTTTTTTTTTTAATTTTATAAGAAATTATTTGAAAAAGTTTGAAAAAGACTTCAAACAAACATCAATAAACCATTTTTATAATTATTTTAAATATCGGTTATTTTTATTATGATTGTTTATTCGTACTATCAGATCAATTTACATAGCTCACTGTATTAAAACTGGTTAATAACAGAGGGAGTAGGACTTTGAGTCTTGCACAGATCATAAGTTTTACAAATCCTTTTGGTGATCAAATAAATACAAATGAATTTTAATTTTAGTATAAGAACAAAAATATTATTATTCTTCTTTAAATCCTTTATTTTTCAATTTCGAAATCAATACAATTTTATGAAATTCAATCGAAAAAGATGCAAGGTTTCCAGACAAGAAAAGAAAAAATATGAAATCTTCTCTGACAAAATTAAATTCTGGATAATTCTCGGAAAAAATTACGGGAATGTATTTTAAGGTAGTTAGTGAAATGTTAAAAAAAAAAAAGCGGACATTCTTTTGTAGTAAGAATCTTAAGCAAGTTAACTCGTTAGTAACAAGTAACAGAACTAAATTGTCGCAAACTTAGAGAATTTAACCTATCAATAAATATTGATTGGAAACTACAGAATATAATATTTATGAGCGAAAAAGTAATAATTAGTTTTTATAAAAGGAAGGTTAAAATGTTCCAAATCAATTGATACAAGGTGTTTAAAATAATAAAATTTACTGTTGTATATGGGTTGTAGATTTTTTAACGCTTTTACCTATCTTTTAAATTAGTCAAATTATTAAACTTAAAAAGCAAGTTTCTCAAAAAGGAAATCACACGACAGTCACACTTTTAACGTAACTGGGAGAAACAAAAATATAACTTTAAAATTTGTAAGTTTAAAAGAGATTTTAGTACAAAGAGCTTTAAACAGTTAGAAAGTTGGTAAGTTAATCACTATGTTAACAAGTGCGCAAAAGATAATGTTGAATTATTACTGTAGTCAATAAAATTATCTTCCTCATCGCGATTCAATTTAAGCCACTAAAAATAAAAATAGATAATAAAAAACTATTTATTTAATTTGAAAATACAAACAATTTTTATTTAATTTCTTTTTCTTAACATTTTCGTTTCATTTTATGTAAAAAAAATTTTTACAGTCATTATTTTTGTTTCCTTTTTTATACATATTTATTTTTTGTGAACTTATTTGGACGGAATTCAGATATGTTTGTAATTTTTAAATATAAATTATCTTAAACATCATATATTCGCACTTATACATTATAATTTTAACAAAGATAATTAATCTTTTAGAATTTATTAATTTATTAAGAAGTTCTAAATATTTTTAAAACAAAAATAAAATATTACAAAATTAACTAACTTCATATTAAGCATTTTTACATTATTCATAGAGATAATAAAAAAAAAATTTTCATAAAAATAGAAATTTCTTTTGTTTAATTTCTTACATTTTACTTAAGCCTAATGGACGGTTCCAAAGAGATAATTTTTTCATGTAATATTAAAGAATAGAAAAAAAAAAATAAAGTTAATTTGCCTTTGTAGGATTAGAAATCTTTTTTTTTTCTTATTTTATAGAATGTAATATCTAATTACTAATTATCATTTGGAATGTAATTATCGAATGAAAAACAAACGAACAATCGATAACAATAATAAAAAACTAGAAATTTTTAAAGTCCAACTACTATTGTATATTGAACAATAAGGACACTGTGAACTACCACAAACTTCGCATATATTTAATAAATATGTTGGGAGTGAATCAAATACGGTTTCATTAAAACGTTCTGTAATAATTAAAATAAATTAGTTTTACAATTTTTTTTAATGAAAAAAATATTTTACCGGGTGAATAATAATCATAAACTCTAATTGGTAAATATCTTGACATATTTGCTACAGGATACCATCTTTCAGCAATAAAGTCAACACAAACATCTTCATGATCCAACTAGGAAAACAAAAAATAAAATATATTTTTATATTTCATCTTTTTTAAAATGCATTTTAATATCTTACATATTGAAAATAAAATAAGACTTTGCTGTCATGAGCCTCATACTTTGCACGTTGTAAATTTCTAATGTTTCTACTTAATACATATTTGTCCAATTTTTGTTGCTGAATATAATACCCAGTAGGTATGGTAACATCTAAAACTGTTAAGCCAGAACGATCAGATTCATTCACATTTATCCATCTAAATGATAAATTTAAGGAATTAAATTTATGTTGGTTTTTTGTTTTTAAAAAATTAACCTTTGACAAGTTTTATACGAAATATGAGACTGATTTCTTCCTTGGAAAATTGCATGACTAGTCAAACTAAAAGCAGGTACGGGTGGTTTTGTTTGGAACCTTTCAATATCAACATTATATTGAACATGTAGTTGGAGTATAGCATAACCCGCACCTTTCGCTTGCACCTTCACGGTACCCCAAGCATTCGGTATCTGAAAAGTAAATATAAATTCTGGTAATTTTAAATTTTAGTACAAAAAAAAACTTACATCTATAAATTGTGGTCTGCCGAAATTTGCATCATTAATTGTAAGTACATTTGTTTGACCCGGTAATGAAGTTGCTTCAACAGTTACCGACAAAGATGAAACTTCCCTTAAACGCGAATGAACAGTATATTCTATCAATGCTTTCAATGCAACAGAGGAGTCCTACAATAAAAGTAAATAAATTTAAAACCAACAATATTTAGTTAATATTTTTTACTTGTGTAGACGCCCATCCTCCATCTAATAAACGTTGGGCATTAAGCCATCTTGCAATTGGATCCACAAAAAATTCTCTACGGGACACATAAACCAGCAAGGCATACGCTGTTGTTTCAATATTTAAAGCATCATATTCATATGGTAAACGAGGAAGTGAAAAATATTTTTGATTTTCTAATTTTGTTGGAGGAAGTGGTACCTCAACTCTACCCCAGTAAACATACTCTCCTAAAATTTAAATTATTAAAAATCTAGTAAAAAATTTTTGTATTAATTAACTTACCCAAATGTCTTGCATGTTTACTTAAATACGAAAATACTTGTTCGGCTGATGTACTTTTACACAACATAAGTGCGTATGCTACAATAGCTATTTCATAAGGATCTGATGATTTTTTTAAATATTCCATGTTTCGTTCAATATAACCAATAGCACGTTGTTGTGATAATGCAACCCGGGCACCCAAAGTCTAAAATTTTAAAGAAATATAAATTTAAAAATATTTGATAAAATTTAAAGTATTTTACCCCTGATAAATCTTTCGCTGAAGCTAATGTTATTAAAACGTGTGCTGTTAATGAAATATTTTTAAATTTTATTGCATTTTCATTCAAATCAAAGTATGATGTATTCATTTTACGATCAGGCAACCATGTTACTTCATAAAACGAGCCCTCTTGTGTCTGATGTTGTAATATCCATTGAATACCATTTTGAATTATTAACGGATCAATAAAAATAAAGTTTTCCCATTCATAAAAAGATGCTTCTTGAAAAATTCTAGCACAGTAAGCAGTTAACCAAACTGAAGAAGCAGAATTATTCCAATCAGATCGGAAAAGGGAAAATGAACCGTCTGGTTTTAGAAAACTTAATTGTTTTTGTAATCCAGTATTTAAATGATGGAATCCATATTTTTCCAAAGTTTTATTCCTCTGATTAATTAACCTCATATAAAGAATTGTATATAAATTAGCAGCAAAACTGTACATATTTTGTTCAGCAGAATCCATTGGTAAATTGAGTAAGCTACTAGCATTTACTGGCATCGTTGGAAATATTGGTCCAACAACATCACCAACTACAGATAATCTAGCTTTATTTGATCCAAAAACATAATATCTTTCAACTTGATACGGAATAATTGGAAGTTCTGTAATATTGACATGCATATACTGCAAAACATAAGCGCGATTACTCAAATCTAATAGAATAGATTGATGCCGATGTTGTGGTAAACCATCTGCTTCAACCAATAATTTCCTTGACAGAGTATCAGTACCTAACAAAGTTCCAGCATGTACAGTGACTTCTATTTCACCTAATTTAGTTGGGACAATAGGAATATATACTACATTTGTTTCTTGTGCTCTTAAGTATATAAAGAACTGATGTTCCCCATGCGATGTTCTAGGATTATATGATCGTACTATACCATCTTCTTCTACATGGACAAATTTATAATCAGTTGATCCGTGTAAAACAACAGTACATTCTACTGGAACCGTCATATAGTTAAAAACTGTTACTCTTAAACCAACTTGTTCTCCCTGTCGACATTTAGATGGCATTTCTAAATTAATAAAGAAAGGTTGTACCCCTACATATTCAATTGCATTCCGCAGTAAACCAAATCCTTTATTCGCACTGATACTAAATGCAGATACTTCCCATAGAGCTGGAATATCAGGAACGTCTATATTAAAAATGTAACGACCATGTGGTCCTATATTTATATCTTTCCATAACCAAACATTTTCATAATGACGTTTAATTCTATTAAATCGATATTTTCTATATTCATTTAACGAAGTTTCGTTAAAGAAATTGCAATTCATTTCATCAGTTCCATCTTCGCAGTCATAAGCGCCATCACATTCTCTCCTGATTTCATAGCATCGACCTCCCGAAAGACATTCTTTTAGACCTAAAATATAACAAATAATTTTATATAAAAATTTCCTTAATACAAAAAATTGTACCTCTTTCAATTTCACAAGTACTAAATCTTCTTGGAATGTAACTATCAGTAAATACAATCAATCCAGAAAAATCAAAAGTACGATTAGCATCAATGCCAAACGAAGATGCTGGATAATAAAGTAATTGATTTGGAGTACCTTCGTGGTACCGCCATGTGTAAGAATACGTTCCATTTCCTGATTCACCGAAATTTGACATTTTTGTGATAACATCGGCATATGATAATTCATTTCCAGCTTGCATCGTATAAAAAGCGTTATCTATACCAGATAATCCAACAAAAGAGCCCGGATCACCGAAAATTGCAACTTCAACTTTTTCGCCTGTTCTTGCTTTACGATTATTTATATAAATTGTAAAATTATTTCTGGAAATACCATTTACAGGGAATGTTAAAGAATCGGCAACAACATGACCTTGTTGATTGACCTTCCAGACTACAATTGTAGCAACTGGTGCCATTTCAGAGCTGCATACTATTGCCATTGTTCTAATTCCTTCCGATATAGTTTCTTCACCACTAGTTAAAATTACACCTTTTGACATTACTAAATAACTGAAAGTCTCCATAAAAAAATTTGTACGAACATGGAATATTGAATATTCCCCAACCTTTGCGTCTCTAGTACTTGTGTTAATTTTAATATGACGATTTTTTGGTGAATAATGACTTAAGAGCATTAATTCGGCACGAACAATTTCACCAGTGCCATCGTTGAAAGTTGCTTCTAATTTTAAATTTTGTATGTTTCTCAAAACTTCTTGTCCATTTTTGTCATTTTCAACGTTTAAATCATATCTTAAATCAATCATTAATTCCCATACCCCATCTTTTTCAGACATTTTTAATATTTTTGTTGGAAAATCTCTTCTGCCACCAACACTGCCATCAACATAACCATTTACAGTTAACTGTCCTCTATAAAGTTGATCAGATCTTAAAGGTGTACCATCATGATATGCAGCAACAATGTAACACGTATGGGGCATTTCAGGTTTGAAAATTTGTGGACTACTACCTAAGAATTCTAATTTTATAGTTGAGTTATAAATTCTAGTCATTGAATATCCTGAAATTATTTCATCATAAAATTTCTCGCCAACAGTAGCAGTAAACATTATTTCAACTCCGGTTCGAAAATCTGGTAATAATTGTAGTATTTCTTGCATTGGATAACGAAATTCATATGTGCCATTAAAAAATCTTAAATATGGTAAAGCATTTCTATATGTTCCTGTCCACCTGTCATATGTTTCCGTATATGGTTTTTGAATCCAAAATGGCCATGTTTCATCAAATTCAAAATATTTTTCAAACATATATTGTCCTGGTCTAGAATAATAATCCTGATCTTGCGAATTAAGCGTTTGGTCGGTAGGATTAACATTACCATACTGATTTCCATAGTTTTCGCCTTGATATCCTCCCTGATAACCGTATTCATTGCCATATCCTTCATTACCATAATTTTGGTTACCATAATTTTGATTACCATATCCTTCATAATTTTGGGTTCCATAAGAGTAAGTTGGGTCTGTGCGACTACCATAGCCTTGACCATAATGCCTACGAGGAATGTAATTACTAAAATGGTGACCAAGGCGATATCTTTCATTAATTTTCTTTGTATCGAACCAACCAATTTGACGTACTGTTGCTTTTAAAGTTAAATTACCAGATACTGGTGCCCCTGATGTAAAATTAGCCATAATTTTCCCATAAATATATTTATCATTATAAAAGAAGAAGGACGGCATGGTGACATTTACTTCAAACCGTGTTTGGTAAAATTCTTCAACGAGAAAATGTCCTTCTTCAATTTGACCTTGGGCTATTACACGAATTGTCCATTCACCAAAAGCTGGTTGATCAGATAATTGATATTCAAGACTTACACTTCCAACGTTTGACTGTCTTGAAAGCCAACGCCTTACAATTACTCCATTTGGATCAACCATATAAACATCAATAGCATTATTAAATCCTTTTAATTCCGTTGTAATTGGAATTGCCCGAAAACGAACCATTTCATTTTGCATATATAAGGGCTTATCACTTTGAATAAAAATTGTCATAGATCTTTGGGAAAAATCTAAATCAGTTTCATTTAAAAAAGCAATTCCACCTAATATATTGTTATATAGCCCTTGAACACGTAATTTGTAATTACCAATAACACTTGTTGGTGGTATGCGCATTAATAACGTTTCTTGAACACCTTGTTTCACTTCTTTTGATTCACCGCTAATTTCAACTCCATCTCTTGATATACTGGCATGTACAGTAACTGGATTAACAGTATGTATAATAGAAACGGATACGTGATATATTAATCCGGGACGAACTGTTTTTGAAGCAACGACTAAATAAGTTGTTTGTCTAGCAAGTGTTTCCAAAAATTGATTTTTTGTATTATAATTTGTTTTGTCATTGTAATTTCGATTAATGTTAACATTTGAAATTTGGTTTGTTAGAAATTGATTTGATTGATCATTTCTATTTCCCGCAAGATACGGATTTGCTGGGGTATAATCATTTTGACTTTTTGAACTTTTTATCCCAATTAATAATATAACGAACATAAAAATATTTCTTAATATTAAAGAATCCATGATTTTCGTAAATCTACAACAAAAAAAAATAAATTAATTAGGTAAATTTTTTAAAAATTTAAAATGAGAAAATAGATTCTTTATTTTATGTATATTTACATTTTTCTAGTTTATAATGTACTGAAACTCAATAACAACTCACTCAATATTTAAGTAAACATTCAAACGTATTTTGTATTAGTCGTTTGTTAACCTCTTACTGTCTGTATTGTAATATTGATTGCATTGGATTTAAATTCACCCCTATATTAAATTTCATTTACCAGGTAAATCATTCAGTAATTTACGTATGTAAGAAACTATTGCTGTTAAAATATTGCAAATATGTATTGTTTAAAAAAAAAATAAAGGATGTAAATGAGGTTTAGGTTCACCTGCCCACATTACGTTTAAATACTAAAAAGAACTTGTACACATATAAAAATATTTTAAATGGGAATAGGGTAAAAAAAGAAAATATTTTTAGTTTGCAAAAATATTTTCTTGCACCTGCTTATTAAAGTACAAAAAATAAAGTATTAATCATGATTTCAATTTTCTAAAAAGTATTAACACGGTGAATTTTTATGTGCCATATTTGTATATTTTCTACATGAGAATTTTTAATTTTTATAATTAAAAAAGACTGATATAGACATTTGAACTCAATTTTCTTTTTTAATGTTTGTTGTTTTACTTGTTCTTTTGTTAATTCATTATTTTAATTAAGAAAAAATTAAATCTAAATTAACTGATGTATATGTACATTCTATGTAATTATGTATAGAAATATCTATACAGTTTGTAAACAATGTTTTAATAAAACATTGATGTTAGTATAAGTTGGATGTAATGCTTTGGCATATAACTGGTATGTTGTGTTTTTCAGAATGAGTCATTTTTTTTAAATAATTTATTTCAAAATTACAAGTATGTACCCATATTTAAACAAACGTTTAAAGTATATATATATAAATCATCAATCAATTATGAATTTTTCAAACTTTATAAGTAAAATTCCTATTAAAGTAATATTAAATTATTTTCAAAACATTTTAGGCAACCTGTTCGATTATTTAAATTTTATAACCACACAATGCAAAAACAATGCAATCAACATTCCTGTACATTAATTTCCATAAAATATCTGTGCATCTTTTGTATTTAAAAAAAAAAATCGGTCTTAAATGTATTAATTGATGAAAAACCACATAAAAGGAACCATAATTCACTTAACTTACCTTTTAATTACGATTACCATGCATAAAAGGTTGACGCCCTAATCAAAAAATAAAACTACTTATAAACTTTACATATAATTTTTGAACACAACATATAATTTGTATTATGATTAGAACACAAATTAAAACTAAATAAAATAAAAAATTATTTTGTTAAAAATGTTTTATAAAAACTATTTAAATATCATTTCTATCTTTTGTTGATATTTATATCAATTTTGAAGCATTAAAACAATAAAAAAAATAACAGCACACCCGATTCGCGTCAACTATGAATGAAATTAATTATTTCTTAAGTCAGTTAGCAACGCCATTGAATATTTGTAATTCGTATATATGACAAATGAAAAATGACATTTGACATTTAAAAAATTATTTAATAGGGTTGTAATTTCTGATTATTGAATATTTAATTGAATTTAATAAATCCGTCAAAGTTATTTTAAGAATTAATTTTTAACAAGAAATAATATTTGGTACATTTAGAATATTTTTGATTATTAAAACTCATCATCAAATTTTTTTAAAAATTTACATATGTATATATATTGAAACTTAGATTTTATTTGATAATACGATTTAGGTTTCAATACATATGTTAACCGTTAAGTTTATTTTAAATAACAAATTAAATATAAGCTTAAAATGCCAAATTTCTTTTTAAAAGAGAATTTATTTAAAATATTTGAATCTAGGTGGTTCCATAGACTGATAGGCATATCAAAATAAGCAAAAGCGCTTTTCTTTTCACTTTTAAACAGATTTCTATAGACAATTTAAATGCTATTAAAATCAACAAACATGTAATAGTATTTTTAATGTTTGTTTAATATTAATGTACAACATGTAATCGCCTTTAAAATTTTATATGCAAATCCCAAGAAAAATTTGTTAAAGTCCTTTCTCAATTTTTCGATAATGTGGTCACTAAATTTTGGAATGTTCTGTAAACCATGCGATTCTTGAAAAATGTAGGTTAGAAAAATAAAACTTTTATTTTAATAAAAAAAAACTCATTTTTAAATATAAGAATACTATTTATGTTAATTTTAATTAAAACCAAAAACACTTATGCAGTAAAAATATTTATTTTCAAAACAAATATTCTGCCTAATTTTAAAATTCAAGAATAAATAACAAATTAAAAGTTGTGTAAAATTTCATTTTAATCATTTTACTTTTTATCGCTCGAAATAGAGCTTCGTGATTCTCTTAATGAAGCAGAACGTTTACGTTTTGCTTCTTCTTTCTTAGCTTTGAATTCCTTCTTACGTTGTGCCAAAAGTTTAGCATATTCAGCTGCAGATTCTTTGGATGATAATTGGCGTTTTTTCTTTAATGCAAGACGTCTACGTTTTCTTTGTATTGTTACTGGTGTAACCAAACGCTGAATTTTTGGTGCTTTTGAAATTGGTTTTTTACCTTCTTTCTCTGGTATTGGACGTCTAACAACATATCTTCTTACATCATCTTCTTTTGAAAGATTATACAATTTACGAATTTTGCTGGCTCTTTTTGGTCCCAAACGACGTGGAATATTTATATCAGTTAATCCACCAATTTCCTTTTCACCTTTACGTAATACCACTAAGGCAAGAACTGACATATTTGAATCAACAATACATCCCCGTACAGATTTTCGTTTTCTTTCACCAGTTCTTCTTGGACGATAACATGAATGTCCTTTTTTTAATAATAATCTAACACGTCCATGACTTAATACACCTTGTTTCATCGGGAAACCTTGTTTGTCATTGCCACCTGCAATTTTTAAAATATATCCTTTCCATTCATCTCCCAAAACATCAGCTTCAACTTGAGCTCCCATACGTTTATCATAAAAAATACGCAATTTATGCTCATCAACAACTTCGAAAAGTTTTTGACATCCTGTAATAGGATATGATATATTAAGTTTCATTGTAAAAACTTATTTTTTTATTTCAGTTTGTTATTTATAAGCTTATTTATCAATTTTTTAGCCTTTGATGGCTTACAAACCGACGAAAGAAAATTTTTGAAAGAAAAGATTTGAGTAAAACAAGCTACTTATTTGACTTATATTGAAAGTATAGCTAACTGCGAACATGACTCTTTAGGTTTAATAGTAAATAAATAAAATAATAAAAACCCTACCTTATATAAATTTTTCAAATATTTAATTATTTTAAGATTCTATTTTTAATTAATAGCTAATATCTTTTCTTTGCTGAAAATTCTAAAGTAAAGGTTAAAAATATTTAATTTTAATCCTTCTACTTAATAACGAATAATTAATTTATTCAGTTTAATTCAGCCAATCTCATACAGAATTCAATTGTATTTAATTGGGAATATTGATAAAGCGAAATGTCAAAAAAAAAAAATTTTCTGAACATAGCCCTTACAGAACAACTGTCCTACGTAATTTGACTTTTTAATTATATATGTAGTTTAAAATGATTTGAGGGTAGTTGATGTAAACACAAAAAAATAATTTAAAATAAATTAATTTATTAATATAATTTTTTATTAACTTAATTAATTTCAATTTGTAAATATTTTGTTTTTTGTTTAAGTAAGTAAAAGTATTAAGAATTTTTATGTGAAGTATTTAAAGAATGTGGAAAAACCATTTGTTATTTAGCACTTGAAGAAAAAGAAAACCTCTTTAATTAAAATGATTATGTTTAAAATTATATTAAAAATAAATTAATACAGTGTAATTAAAATATTATATATAATAATATACTTAAATGTATAATAAAAAGAAAAGTAAATAATTGTAACAAACAAAACCTCACGGTCAATGTAATGTGTTATGTACTTACCTACCTACGAACCTACCCAATAATTTGTTCAAATAAAAGAGGCGTATTTAGTTCCAAATTTAGTCAACATATCAATAATTTTATGAATAAATATAATTTTTTCTTACAAGGACATAAATTTAAGTGAATTATAAATTTTTATTTTAGTTTTTTTTTTTTTATGCTCTCATAGCATACAATTTTGATAAGATTACCAACATGTTGGTGACACCCTTTGTCTGTCACATCTCGCCGATCAAGTTTAGTTAAACGAGTAAATCGTCTCGTCACTATATTTAGCTGTTGATCTAATTTTTGTTTATTTTATATTCTTGTGATATTATTTGTCTGTTAAACTTTGAAAAATAAAACATTTTTTTTATTAAATTTGATAAAGAAAATAAATGAATGTTAATGAGGAAGATATATGTAAAATTAAATTAATTTATAAATATACATACATATGTATGTATGTACATACATTAGTTATTTTAGTTAAAAATATATAAAAAATTATGAATTAAAGAAAAAAGCAAAAAAGTTTTGTCAAATATTAACCTTGATTTATGTTTTGATTAAGTATTATTTAAAATTTTTTTCACAATTAACCATGAATTTATTATCTTATACAAAATTTTCAAAATTTTGAAGATTAACTAAGTTAGTAAAAGATGAAAATTTAAATATAGGTCGTGCATCTAAATAATTGTATTAAGAAAATGCACTCATAATTCATAAATATTTAATAGTGTTATTAGAAAAAATCAACATATTTTTAAGTAAAAGTGATAATTTTTAAATTAAATAAAACAAAATTTAAAGCAAACACGATTACATACAATAAGTATATACTATATAATTTCAATTATGATATATGAAATTTTGTGTGGTTTCTAAAAAGCAAATAAAATAATATGTAATGCCCTTTAATATGAATAAAATGAGACACATTTAAATGTGTTTCTAAATTATTCTACCTAAAGGTCAATATTTGTTGACTGCTTTTACAGGACAGGTTTTACTTATATTGAATTTTAATTTTTCTATTGTTGATTATTTATTAACTTAACCTACTTTTGAAATTCAAACAATTTTGTTTATGAACTTTTGAAAGACTAAGATTTATCTAAAATTTAAATGAAAATAATTTTTATATTTAAAAATATCAAGTTTTTTATCAAATTTAATAAACTTTAGTTAACTTAATCTGATACTTTTATATAAATTTTTAAAATTTAATATATACTTACAAAATTTTTTAGATTTCTTTTCTATTTGTTGTACAATTGTGTTGGCAAATTATTGTAGTTAAATGACATGGAATATTCAGATTTTAATAAGTTTTTAAGAGTTAAAAGAAGTTCTAATGAGAGCTTAAGCGAAAGAGTAAGTAACCACCTAATAAAAACATTTAAATCATAAAAATTAAAATTTTTCAATTATAAAATTAATTGGTTTTAGGTAAAACTTAAAAAAGTATATGGTGTAACGGTATGTAGTAGTGCGGCTTTAGATCTAGCTTCTGGTTCCGGTATTGTTGCATATCCAGCCGGGTAAGATTTTGTTGTATTTATTATTCTTTTACGTCTTATGTTCAAAGTACCTTTTTTGAATTTTTAAATTTTTTAAACTTTTTCTATAAGCTGAAAATTATTTAACTAGAAATTGTACACATTAATTAACGAGTTAATTTTATTTAAGTGAGCATTAATGAATTTTATTTTTCGCATATCATTTTATTATTACGTAGATTTTGAAGCATTCGTGAAATTTTGATAATGATTATGTCATATATTCAAGAAAACAAAAATTTTTAATTTGTTTTTATATCAGGTAATTTTCTTAAGATTATGTTTGGATGTGCATTTGTTTAAGCTTTACTAAATTGCGTTTTTCTGAAACAAAAAAGCTTTAGTTACGTTAAGTAAATAACTGGAAAATCATTTTTAGCGTTGAAATATATTTTCTTAAATTTTATATATTATAATTTAATTAGAACTTAGTACTTCAAGCCGAAAAAATCATTCTTGTAACGCTTAAAACTATTCTTAATTACTTTTATTATTGTTTAGTTTTTGCTTTAAAAATGGGTTCTTAAAGTTTTTCTTTTTACAAAATTAATAATTAAATTATTTTTTATTTTTTTTTTAGTTGCACTGTTGTTTTATACAATTTAAAAAAACATGTTCAGTCTTATATTATTAATTCTTCAAAAAAAGCAATAACAGCAATATCATATTCAAAATGTGAAAGATACATAGCAACCGGTGAATGTGGTATAAATCCTACAATAAAAATTTGGGAGCTCAACACATCTGCAGATGGAACAGACAGTTCAGTAGCGAATTTAATAGGAGAGTTTTTAGGGCATAAATATGCAATTGCATGTGTGGTAAATATTTATATTTTAAATATTATTTGAAAATATTTAAATATATAATATATATTATTTTTTTAAGGCTTTTTCACCAAATGGAAAATTTTTAGTATCAGTAGGTTCTCAGCATGATATGATAATTAATGTTTTCGATTGGAAATTAAATTTGAAAATTGCTTCAAATAAAGTTAGTGCAAAAGTTACTGGAATGTGTTTTAGCACAGATGGAAACTATTTTGTAACTGTTGGTAATCGACATGTTAAATTTTGGTACTTAGAAGGTTTTAGAAAGGTATTGGATTATAAACATTACATAAAAGAAGGATTCTAATCGTGTATATTTTGATTATTTTAGAGCAAAGAACCCATTCCGTTGATGGGTAGAAGTGCCATTTTAGGAGAATTAAGAAATAATGATTTTTGTGGTGTTTGTTGCAGTAAAAATGAAATTTCTGGCAGCACGTATGCAATAACAAAAAATGGACATTTGGTTGAATTTAATTCCAGAAGATTACTAGATAAATGGGTAGCATGTCGTTCAGCTTCGGCAAATTGTATTAGTGTAACATCACATTACATTTTGGTTGGATGTTCAGAAGCTATCATAAGAATATTTAATTGTGTAACATTAGAATATATTACTACTTTACCTAGAACACATTATTTAGGAGTAGATGTTGGGTTGGGAATATCAATTAATCACATAACATCAGTTCCACCGGATGCTAAATATCCTGATACATTAGCAATGGTCTTTGATGATGCACGCTCAAAAGCATTTTGTGTTTATAATGATCATAGTATATACGTTTGGGATTTAAGGGATATTAATAGAGTAGGTAAAAGTCAATCTTTTTTATATCATTCAGCATGCATTTGGGGCGTAGAAACACTACCAGATTGTGATGAACCACGTATTAAACCAGATAATTGTTTTTTAACATGTTCCTCGGATGATACAATTCGTTTTTGGGGTCTCGAAAGTGGTTACAGAAATAGTACGTTTCCAACTAATATTTATAGCAAAGAATTATTGAAAGCTTTATATATTGATGAACAATTAAATTTTTTGAAAGATAACGATAACTTAATATTTGGTTCCGATAAATCTAGTAGTTACGATGGACGAAATGGTGTTCGTTGTATTAAAGTGAGTCCGTGCCAAACAAATTTGGCTACTGGAGATCGAAATGGAAATATCCGAATTTATTCGATTATTACATTAACCATAATTAAAACTATTGAAGCACATGACTCCGAAGTGCTATGTTTGGAATATACTAATGGTGGTATTGATAGACGCCTTTTAGCAAGTGCAAGTCGGGATCGTTTAATTCATGTTTTTGATATGGAACAAGACTATCAACTTCTTCAAACATTAGATGATCATTCAAGCAGTATTACGTCTGTTAAATTTATCGGAAAGAAAAATGATATTCAGATGATATCTTGTGGAGCAGACAAATCAATTTTATTTAGACATTTTCAACATAATCAATTTATAAGAGATACAAATTGTTCGGGAAAAACGACTTTATATGATATGGAAGTAGACAATAAAGGAAAACATGTGTTAACTGCTTGTCAAGATAGAAATATAAGAATTTACACGACACAAAATGCTAAACATACAAAAACATTTAAGGGCTCGATGTCTGAAGATGGCGGTCTGATCAAATTGTGTTTAGATCCAACTGGAATTTATGTCGCAACATCTTGCACAGATAAAACACTATCTATTTATGATTATTATTCAAATGAATGTATGGCTCGGATGCATGGGCATAGTGAATTAGTAACTGGTTTGAAGTTTACTGTTGATTGCAGGTAAAAAAATCATTTTGTTGTTAAAAGAAACTAAATTCTTAAGAATTTATTATTTCAGATATTTAGTATCAGCAAGCGGTGACAGTTGTGTTTTTGTTTGGGAAATGCCACATGAAATGGTTATAACAATGCAGGCAAGAATGTCTCAACAAAAAGGAAGAAATGGAAAAAATTTGCTTGCCCAATACCAAATGCGCCCTCCTTCAGAAGTGGCTGAAAGTCCCAGTCCGGGAGCAAACAATAATACGAATGACGATATGTTTAATGTATCACGAATGAAATTTATTTTAGAAACGGCAGAGAAGCCCAATACAAAATTATTTGAAATAGGACAATTACCATTGTGGGCAAAGAAGAAAGCGTATGTTCCAGAAACAGAGTTCGAGCAACAATCTTCAAGCAGGAATAGTCAAATAAATCCAAAGTTACTTACTGCACCTAAACCTCGCGGTAGATGGGCTCAGCGTACAAAGTTTTCAGATAACTCAGATGTTTTAAGTAACGTTAGTGACAGTCCGACCTTTAATAGTTTTCAGAATATTCGTCCAACAAATTTCGACAATAATGATAACAGTTATATGAGTGAAGACAGTTCTATTGATAGTGGTTTAGATGCAAAGAAACGGATACACAAATCTAAATCGGATAAAATTAAAGATTTATCATTAGGATTTGAAACAAATAATGATAATGATGGTGATATAGAAGATATATCGGATGGGGAACGAACTAGCTCCGATCATGGACTATATTACCCCAGCTATCCACCAACAGCTGCAATGTAAAGAATATTATTAATATAATTAATTTGAATTTTATTTTAATTGTTTAATATTTCAGAGATTTTAAGGTAAATGAAATGAACAAAGAAGAACTAAAAAAATCACGGAAGCAAAAGTTTGACAAAAAACTTTTAATATGTAACACCGGAGGAGGAATTTCACCTAGTGTATCTGATACAAATACTTGTTTATCTGATACTGATGACGGTGGATCAACACCAAGTGGTGAAAATGCTGATAGATCATTAAATTCTGCTTTAGGTGGCAGTTTTGAAAATATTCCACAGAGAGCATCATCACAATTTTTACAAATAGCTATAGACGGACCCCAAAATTTATCTGCGAGAAATAACGAAAGTAATAATTTTATTGAAGAATATAAATTAAAAATTAATAGTAATCAAATATTATAGGCCGAAGAAGTATTAGTGCAAAACATAAAACAGAGTATAAGGATAAACCTAAATCATATTCTACTACCAAAAAAGAAGAACTTTTAAAAGTAATTAAGGAGGCTAAATTAAAGCTAGATAACGTAAGTTTAATATTGTTTAAAGAATGAATTAAAGAATTTATAAGGAATATCGTGGTTTAAATTTTATTCGTATTTTAAAATTGTAAAGGTTGGTTACCGATCAAATCTTCGAACAAGCCACAGTACATATGATTTAAATCGAGTTGGCGGGCGAGATATTTTACACCAAAAAAAAGAAGGTAATTATTTTTTTCTTGTCTTTCATTGTCTTAAGTCTTCATACAATTAAAAACATTTCTTTGTTTGTTTTTACGTAGAAAACGACACTAACTCAAGTCAGGGTGGGGATTATAATATTCGTAGAGCTTTATCTTTGAGTGATTTGTGCTGGACAAAAGGTATTAAGACTTTTAAACAAAAACTATCATTTAATTGTTGTTCTGTGCTCTTTTAAATGTTGTATTTTAAGCTAAGTAGTTCACTTTGTATTTTCATTTCCCAGCTTTTTAGTGTGTTTTTATTTGTAGTTTTGCATGTGGTCAAGTGGATAATTATGTAAAAATAAAATTTATATCATGTCGTATTGTTATAAAAGTAGAATTGAGCTAGTATTGAAATAAAATCAAAACTAAAATTTAATGTTTTTAATCAAATTTTTATAGGGACACCAAGTAAAACATCAAATTCAATATTGCGTCGCAAAGGAACAAAAACGCACGGAAGCGGTACTAACAATTACATAATTTGTTTTAATTTTTTTAATGTTTTTTTTCTTACTAAAACGTTTTGTTTTCATTTCTTGTTTTTTTTTTGCTTTTAAATTTCTTTTAATTTAATTTGATCACACTTTATAGCTATTCTTGGAGAAAATTCGGGGGCTGACGATACAAGCTCTGATGAATTAGAAAACAAAATGAATAAATTTTATCCTAGTTTATCAAATAGAAGTAGTTTATCAGATAAAATGAAAAGTCTTCCATATCAAGATTTAAGAGGTATATATAAATTACAATTTTTATGTTTTATTATTTATTTCAAAATATAATTTTTATTTAGGTACAGCTGATGAATGCATTAATATTTCAAATGTATTAACTAATAGTGCTTATGCAGCTGCTGAACTTTATTGGAAATTAAGTAAAAATTCAGATTTTAGAGAAAATGATAGTAATTTAACAGCAATTAAAGAATTGGAAAGATCAATTGTTATGGCACATAATATATTACAAAACATATCAATAAAAAAATAATTAATTTAATGTTAATTAAGAACTTAATTTTAATTTTTACTCTTTTTTTTTTAGTTTATAATTATACGCAAACACGAAAACTAACCAACAATTTATTAAAATTAAAATTTTTTTGTTTTTGACTTACAAAAAATAGATTTAAAGAACATTAATTATACCCTTTAATAAACCCTTCATCAAAAGTTGCGTTATTATAGTTTTCTTCGAAAGTGTCAAATAAGTTTTAAAATAATCATATATTATGTACAATCTACAATGCAATTATTGTGTTATAATTTTCCGTCCTTAGTTTTTTTTTTTTCATTATTTGATTGAACTTTTCGTTTATCATAAGTTTTTGTATATGAAAAATTTATTATATATACAAAACATACACGTTATTGAAATTTTAATTACACAATACAACAAAAAAAAGATTGTGATTAACAAATTTAAAATATTAATAAAACATCTTGAAATGTGCCAATAATTTTTATTTTTTCAAAGAAAAAATAAAGGGAAAGAAAATAAAAATTTGATAATGTGTTGCTCTTTTAAGTGCCAAAATTTAATAAAGCAACACTTTACATTATAATAGATTAAAAATATTCCTAATAATCTATAAACTTATATATATAAATAATATGTATATATTATTTCTGAGAAATAATTCTTATTTGATATTAAATGTTATTTTTGAATTAAAATTGAAAATAATCTTAGAAAATATTTTTTATTACATATATATATATTAACTATAATATAATCACAACATTTTCCTAATGAATTTCGTAGTGATATTATTTTTCAATTTAGTAAATTAATACACCATATAAAACTAAAAAAAAATCAAATAATAAATTTGAAAAATTTCTAAATATAAAATCAGCTTTAATTTTAAAAATAAAACAATAACTATTTTTATAAAAATTAAAAAAAAACTTTATACATAATATAAATATACATATAATAATATACATTTATTAATGAGATAATATACAAAAACAAAATAAACATTTTTTATATGCAATTGTACTTAATGGACCATAGGAATTTAATTAATTAATTTTTCACCACGGAGTACTAAGAAAAAACTGAAAAAACATTTATAAAAATTTAGTACACTATTTTATGATAATACTTATGTTAGTGAAATTATACATGATGTGTGAAATTTACTAACTGTACAACATAATATATTATATATTTATATATATACAATACTGTTATATTTATTTAAAAAGAAACAAAAAAACAAATAAAAATCATATATTTTATCTACAAATCAATAGTCATTTTCTTATTTTCTAATTTAAAATTAATTTTCAGATAATATATAAAAAATTGAGTATACATTTTAAGTAAAAGATGACTAGTCGTGGATTCAGATTCTACAGTGGTAGATACAGTGGTACTTTCAATTGAATTACTTATATATATAATCACTTACAAAGCAACGTAAATTATATTGGCTCTAAAAAATTTTGTCGTAAAAAAGTACATATAAAAAAATTAATATCTTTAAACACTTTTTTTCCCGCTATGAGTTAGCAGAGAAAAAACTATAGAGTGGTTTTAAAAGACCTTTTTCAGTCCCAGGTGAACATTCTGAAGAACATTGATGATTTGGTCACTGTCTTATATTTCTCAGGATTTTTTGAAAAAATTAAAATATTCGATGATTCAAAATTAAAACTACAAAATTGTGTTAAATAACAATATTAATATTTTATTTTAAATTTGTGCTCTTTTAAAATTCGTTTCGTTTTTTTCGTTTTAAACATGTATATAAATATTATATTTTAATTTTTTAAAATGGCAGTACCATAGCTCAGTATACATAAATACATAATATCTAAATATAAATTCCAATTTGCAATATAATTTAGCACCATAGTTTTTAAAAACGTTTTTATTTCAAATGAAATATTTTCTGATATGGTCGGTTATTATTTTGTATATGAATAATATAATTTGTGCTTTGTTTTAAAATACATGAATTTCCAATTTAAACATCCATTGTAACAGAAGAAATACTTAGTAATGGTTCATGTGAATTTATTGATGATGTTGATACTTCTTTATTATGTTGTGGTGATAAATTTTCAGTTGAATATTCAAATGATTCATCTAAACTATCAACATTTTCTAATTTTTGATGTTGTGTTGGTGATGCATTATTTGATTCATCTTCTTCACAAGCTGGATAACTTAAAACTCTTGTTAATAACTAAAACAAAAATTAAACCAAGTGTAAATATAAAATTAATATTTGTTAAAGCAACTGTTAAACTAAACAATTTACATTCTTATTTGACGTCGGTGTTTCTCCAACAACTGAATCAGTTTTTATAACATTATTGATATTTTTACTTGTAGAAAATTTTTTACGTTTATTTTTCCAAGCGGTTATCGCCCGTCCATCTAAAAATAGTTATGATTTAAATAATTTCATAAAAAAATATAGAAATTTCTTTTAAAAAACCTTTTAAAGCTGAAAAATCTGTAGGTTTACTTTTTAAGAATTTCTTTTCTCTCACATTTGTATTAGATGGAAACGTTTTTGATGGCAAATTTTTTGTTAATGATTCTGCGGATCGAGATCGACTTAAAAATTTCTTATAAATTTGTGTAGGTCGGCTATCTGATTCTATTTAAATAAATTTTAAAATGTTATTAAATGTAAATTAATTACATTAAATGAAAATATATTAATATCTATACCAATTTTATCTTCAGCAAAACTTTCACCAGCATATGGACTGGATGCTTGCTTTTCAAACTTTTTTAGTACTTGTGTGTGTAATGAATCATAATTTGATGGGGAACAGCTCATTGGTACCGAAAAATGTGCAATTTTCTTTTTAGAAGTTGCTTCATTAACAATACTCGAGAAAAATGAAAACTGTTGATTATCCATGAAATCAAATGATGATTGATTATTTGAACCGGAACGTGCAATATTAAAACCATTCATTAAACGTCTTTCTTTATGACGATTTTTTTTACCACTTGCACTCGATTGACCAGCACTTACAGTTGTATCCATACCACTATTTTTTAATATTTCAACTAATTCAAATCTGAATGCTGATATATCTTGTTTTATTTCATTGACATCATCTTCAGTAACACCTTGAGATTCGGTTTTCTTTTGTTCAACAGTAACATAACGCCGTACAAGATTTCGAATTATTTGCTTAAAAAATATTTAAATTAAAAATAAAATATGATTATAAGATACTTTTTCAAATTGCCCACTCATTTACCTGATATTTCAAATTTCTATCACTAGCTTGTTTCTCTCTTTTCTAAAATAAATTGTTTTTATTTAATTAATTAAGTAAATTATAAGTAAATTTATTATAATTAAATGATCATAGATAAGTTTTAAATTTTTAATTTATCAAAAGAAATATTTTATAAAATTTGATAATCTTGATTGCTAATCAAAAATATTTTAAATTTAAAGGCGTAAACGCACATTTCTTTTACAATGCCGCCAATAACTATAAATACTTATGTAATTACATAACATAAGTATACATAATAACATTGTAAATAATATACAAATATTTTTTTCCGGTTGATAAGAAATGGTTTTAAGTGATCGAACATTTTAAATAATTTTTAAGTGATTACTTCATCTAAATAAAATATTTTTTTTTTACCTTAATTGTTTTTAAATGTTCTTTACGAGCTGCGGTTGAATGAGCACAGAACGTTGACTTTAAATATTTAAAGGCATACCATAATGATTTTGGTGTTGGTATAATATTAAATGGTGGTGGAGATGTTCCACCTTCTTCAAAATAACTTATCCATAATTTTGATCTGGCAAATTTCCATTCTGTATCAGCTCGCTCCTATAAAATATATTAAATCCCAATAATGTATTTAATTATCATAAATTTATCTTACAGCTATTAATTGATATGAATGATTCATCATTGCTATTAATAAATTTAATAGAACAACAATATTAATAACTGAATATGTTCCAAACATAAGCATTCCCCAAAATCTTGTAAAAGTTTTAATACCATCCAATTCAAAATTATCTAAATCAATTAATCCAAAAACAGCCCAAAACAACGATTGAGTTGTTTCAAATAAACTTTAAATAAAAAAGAAGATATCAAAATTTTAATCAAAATATATAATAACTAATAAGTTATAAATGAATGTGTAATTTTGTTACTTTGAAAATCGTCTCCAAACAGTGCATGCATTTAAATCAGTTCCATTTGTTAGATTTGCATTTCCAGTCAATTCTGGGCATCGTTTTTTCTCCAAATCAGCATAATACCTTAAAGAATTTCAAAATTATTGATTTTAGTTGTAATTTATCAGAAAATAGTTTTATATTTTACCATAATAACTGATTGAGTCCATTACTAAATGCAAATAAAACTAAAACATATAAAAAGAAAAATTTTATTATATCCATAACCATTCGAGATAATGAGACTTGTAATGGGCCCAAATATGGATTAACCGAAAATATATAAACAAGTTTTAATGAACTAAATATATTTGCAGCACTAAATAATCCCTCTGATATTAACATTGGATCCCAATCATTCCATTTTTCTCTTGGTAAATCTATTGCATGCATTTCAGTTCGGACCTCCAAAATTTAAAAAAAAAAGTTTAGTTTTGCATATACTTTTTTATAAAAAATTTAAATTCTGACATTTACTTGAATAAACGAAACAACTCTTAAAGCCGCTGTTGCAACATATAATGAATTTGTTATAAAATCAATAACATTCCACATATCATTCATATATTCTTGTAAACCAACTTCCCATAATTGTTTTATTTCACTCCAAATTAAACCTATAAAATCAGAGATATTTTTTTTATAATTAAATACTTATCAACTTTAATTAACTAATCATTAAATTAAAAAAAGTTTCAACTTACCACTGACCCACCATAAAATTAACAATTCAATACTTGACGGATATGCACCCCGTTTTGTGATAAGTTCATCTTGTACAAAAGAATTTTGATCATAAAACCAAACCCCAATTACAGCTTCAATTCTCTGGGATGCCAACATTAACAGAACTGCCATTAATTGAAATACAAATTATCAATTAAAATATGATTTAATATAGGAATTATTGAAATATTTACATAAGAAAGTCAAATATGATGCACTATGGCAGATAAATTTTATAAATGGTTTCTTCATTGTTTGTCCAATTGTTGAATATGGAGCAAAGATGTACGATAGAGAGAATACAGGAAACATTACTCCTAAAATATTATATTTAAAAGATGCAATATAAATATTTAAAGTATAAGTATTTAAAAAAAATTCACCTATTCTAATTACTTCCATTGACTGTAAAAGCATATTTTTACGACGAAATCCAGGCAGACCTTCATACCAAATACTTGCCAACAATTGTTGAACATTTGGATGTGCAACAAACTATATAATAAGTTAATATTTAAAATAAAATATGATTTATTTAATGGTGACTTGAATTAGAAGCTGTGCGAAATAAAGCCCCGGGGGTGTTATTTCACATTTAATGGGAAATAACGCCTGAAGTCTTCTATTTCGAATAGTAATAGAAAAAAAACCCCTTTTAAGTTGAGGAGTCTTCTCTTTCTAATAGTAATTGAAAAAGAAGTCCCGCGGTTTTATTTCTCTTTTAAGTTGAATTACGATACGACTTCTATGACAAACAAAGCTCCGAGGTGTTATTTCTCTTTCAATGTAATCTCCTAAAACTTCACAAATAAATCCTCGGGTTTTTAATTCCCATAATATGTAGATGATATTATGGAGGGATCTTAGAGCTGAATTCAAACAAACAACTTAAAAATCTCTCCTAATTGAGTGCCGTAGGGCTTTAATTCAGGTCACCTTATTTAAATTATACTATTTAATTTTATATAAAAACCTTTTTTTGTCGTAATTTAATAGCAAGTTTTAAACGACTCAAATGAATTTTTTCTCCACTATTATACAATGAAGCAGCTGCATCTTGATTCAATAGAATCTCCAATTCTGTTGAACTTCTTGTATGATAAAGCAGTGCAGTAGCAAAATCTTGACATTGTTTTCGTAATTCCAAGTATTCACTCTGAAAATCAGTTTTTTAAATTTAAAAATTTAAAATTTTAATATCAAATCTCAAAAAAAAAATAAAAACCTTAAATTCATGTTCCAAAAAACTTAAACGTCTCAATTCCCAAGAAAGTTCAAAAGCAGTTAAAATTGGATCTTTTGATGATAGAGCTATTAAACTTGGACTAGCTAATGCTCTATAAGCATTTATTCCTAAAATATATTTAAATTTTTTTTTAATTCATATACTTGTATACCTTAGAATTCATTTAAATTTGGTTTTTGTAAATTACTTGAACGTGAATGCCTTAAAGAATCCTCCATATGTGATACAACACATTCATCACAACCACATCTAAATTCAAGTCACGAAAATTAAAAAAAAAAAAAAACAAGAAAAGCAAAATAAAGCTTAATTTAGTATTTAAAATCTATATACACATGAATTACATAATTAATAAAATAAATTATATATATAGGTATACCTGATATCATGTGGCATTGGAATTGTTGAACCACGATCTAATAATATTTTTATTATTTCATAATTATTACGATGTGCAGCTAATATAAGTGGTGTTATATCTGGTGTAAATGAGCTTGTATCATCCATAAGTGATTCACAACTCTTTTTATTAAAAAAAAATTAAGAGAAAAAAATTTAATTTGATATAGAATAATAATAAATTAAATTTAAAGCTTAAGTTTTTTTTTTTAAATAATTTACATTCATTTCATATTTATTTAAATTTGATTCATGATCCAATAATACTTCAACAGCTTCAACAAACTCTTCTGATATTGCATGCAATAAAGCATCTTTTGTATCAAGTTTATAATTTATTAATAGCTCGACCATTTCTAAATTTTCATTATCACTAAAATTTAAAAAATTATTTTTAATTTAAAAATTATATAAATTTTTTTTTTAAATATATTTACATGGCCATTAGGAGGGCTGTTCTTCCCAAAGGATCAACACAATTTAAATTGATGTAATTTGTTTCTTGAGCTTTTTGAATAATTCTGAATTAAAAATTTAATTATATAATTAGAAATTTAATTTTAAATGAATTAATATTAAATAAAAAAAAAATATTATAAATTGAAACTAGTAATGTGTGCTTGGATTGCAAGCGTTCGCATGGTTGGTTTCTATAGTAATTGGGTTCTTCATCCTTACAATATATTTCCATACAAATTATGAAGGAATTAAGACTCGCGATGACCTTTTTAATAACGATGACATAAATAACTTTTATAATTGAGGGCTAAAAATACCTAAAAATACCTTAGTATGAATGGTATACCCAACATGATTATATATACACCGATTTTTATAATTCAATGTTTAAAAAACCCCTCTCCAAACACGCCGAAACTGTTAACTTGAGTCATGGCTTCCAAACAAAATTTATAGAGTTGGCCTAGACTAATGATATCCTACATTATAGCATTCATGGATATTAATAAAAAAGCCTAAAAAAGATATTTGGAACCCAAAAGGGTATGATTCTAGCACATCATGGAAGTGCTCCATCTTTTTAATAAAAAAAAACGGCTAAAAGTGCTTAAAACAGATACTCTGGGCCCGGAAAGTTCCAATGTAAGGTTTTTTTTAAATAGTATTTTTATCAGATAGATCTATCAAATGCCTTTACCGCAAGCCTCTAGCACATTTAAAAGAGTTCAATCTTTTTGATATATAAAAAGGGCTTAGAGTGCTACAAGTTTCTCTGCAAGCTCTATCAAATTCCTTTACGGCAAGTCTCTAACGCATCTTAAAGTCCTTAATATGTTATATACATCAGTGAGTGAGTCGTACACCCTGTAGCTATATATAATAAAATAATTAAAATTAAATATTTATACCTTCGTGTTCCAGCTACATCACCTCTTTCAACAGCCAACAAATATTTTTTTTCTTCTAATGTTAATTGGCCCATCTCTTGATGTGGTCGTATAATATTTTCTTCTTCCATCATCCCATGGATGCTATGCCTCTATATTATTATTAAATTTTTTACTTAAATAACTTTTTTTTTTAATTTATTATACATATATTAATTTTGTATTAAAACTTTAACTAATTATAATTAAATTTTATAGCTATATATTAGCTCATTTATTCTTTAAATTAATTTTTATTTATTTCCAACGATATTTAATATTATTAATTAATTAATATTTAAGTTTTTAAATTAAATTTTTTTTTTTAACTTACTTTGATTTTATTTTCCGACCTTTCGAAGGAATTGTATACCTCATCATCAAAATTATGTGCATTATTGCCATGTTTGATTTTTGTTAATACCGGTGTAAATATGGATTTTCTTCTTGGGGTGGGATTAAAATGGGCGGTTTTTGGTTTTTCTAGAAATTTTTCATACATTTTTAAATAAAATAAATTTTAATATTATTTTTATATATATATATTTTTTTTTTATTTTTTTTTAATTAATTAATAATTAGGAATTAATTCATTCATTTATTAATTTATACAATTTTTTAATAAAAATTGTCTTTAAATTATTAAAATTTTTATTTTTGGGGGAAATCCCTTTATTATAAATTTATTTAATTATTTATTTATTTGTAGTACCAGACAATATTAAATATTGCCTGATAATATTAATCCTTTGCCGATTTGACATTTGGACTTTTATTGAATTATTGTAATATACACTATCATTTTTTATTAGATATGATCCGACCAGGGTTTGAACCCGAGACTTTTTGATTGAAAAGCCACCACTTAACCACTCAGATTAATTATAAATACTAATTAAATAATCTCTTAATAGAATAAGTGTTCATTACTCTCAATTACTCTCTTTCAACAATTATTTTAATATTTTTAATTTTTTAATCTATTTATATACAAAAATATTAATTATTAAATCCAATTAAAATAGTTATATTAAATTAGTTAGTACAACTACATATAGTTAATCTGAGAGGAATCTTAATAAAATTTTATTATTTTAAATTATTTTATTATTAAACTTTATTTTATTATTAAACTTTATATAAAATCTTAAAAGATTTTTACGCGGTATATTTTATGCGGCATTACCAAAATGAAGGTAATTATAAATAAATCTAAGGAAATTATTCGAATGTATATAAATTTTAGTAAAAAGATAGCCTACATTTGTTTTTTTTTTATAATGACAAATCAAATTCAATATAGTATTCATTATTTAACATTAGCTTAATCATTTCCTTTGTACTAAATTTACTTTTCTTTACATTTTACACTCTATTTTGTAATTCTTTCAAACTATATACTAAATTATTCTATAGATACATTAATAACTATTACTAACAACTTATTCTTTAATAACCTAAACCTTAATTTATTCTAATAATGATTTTAATAATCTAATAATAATGTAATAAGTACATATAATAAAATAACTATATTAATTAAAGATATAATATAAATCTTAAAATATAAGTAATAAGACATATTTTTCATATACAGTGAAAGCTCTCATAAACGGACACTCACGGTTCTAAAATTTTCGTTCGCTTATGGGAACTGTCCGGTTAATAGAAAAAAAATTTTTTATAACTTTTCTTAAATTCTTTATTAATTTTTTTAATAACGTTTTTTCAAGGGTAAAATTATAATAGTAAAACAACATAAAAACTAAATAACAAAAGAAAATAAAAATTACCACAAAAAACTAAACAAAAAATCAATAAATTCAATACAGATTAACATTATTTGTTTAAATTACATGCTACTTCCATTCCAGAGTTTAAGAATTAGTAGTCTTTTGAAAAAATTTGAAGACTTTGACTGTCGTATTTTTTCTTGGTCAATTTTTCAAACATTATTTTTGAAATGTGTTTCTAAGTTTTTTATAAACTGGAATGCTGTAAGATCCTCTTCAAATGTTGCAAATTTTTTTAAACTATCAATAGTTTTTAAGACTTCATTGTAGGTTTTAGTTTCCAATTCTTCAAGAACTGGTGAACCTAAAACGTTTGCGTAATAAACCTAATACGTATTATTTTTAAAAAATGGAAAAATTTTTGATTCTTAAGATAGCGAGTTTGCATCTTATTAATAATACATACTAATACTATCTCTTCTTTGCTCAGAACCTTTTGAAAAATAAGCAATAAAAAGTATCTCTATGTATTAGACATATACATAATAGTATTGAAATCCAATTATGTATGTATTAGATTCTAATATGTAATTCTAAAAATTCGAATGCATACCTATAAATAAATATAATATATTATAATAATAAATTATAATACAAAATTTGTATTGGATTGGACGTATACACCATATTACTCACATTAAATAAAAAAAGCTTGCTCATAAATTCCCGTAAAGTGTCCGTTTACGGGAGATTTTTATTTAAAGAATGATTTAAGTGTCCGCGTCCGGATATTAGAGTGTCCGGTTAAAAAAATGTGTTTTGTATGAAAAATTTAAAAAAAGAATTGGTTTTGAAAAAACTGTCCGTCTTAAAGAGATGTCCGTATATAAGAACGTCCGGCTAAGAGAACTTTCACTGTATATATATATATATTAAATTTATATAAAATATGTATATATATATACAAAATAGGAATGAGAAAGAGGGAAGTTAATATAAAATATATAAAAACTTATAAGAAAATAATAATAATAATAATAGATACGGTGCGTTGACCTAAATTCTTATTATTATTATTTTACTTTTATTTTTTTCCCATACAGTTGATTTATTCATTTATTGATTTAATTTAGTATAAATTTCATCGTATATATTTAAAAAAAATAAAAAAAAAAAAAAAAAAAACAGTTTTCATAATCCTTTACTAAATTTTTTTCGTACATTAAATAAATATTCAAATTCTTAATTTCATTCAAATTAATTTAATAGTATTTAATTTTCCAATTTTATTATTTAATTAATTAATTAAACTTACCTTTCATTTAAAATAAAAATAAAATTCACAAAAAATCGTTAAAAATCAAAAAAACTTTTATTGTTTTTTTTTTTTTTTTTGAATTTTATTGCATTTACCGAAAAAAATTTTTTTGAAAAATTTATTCTATGCGGTTTTTTTGACCGGTATTAAACAAGGATAAAAAGTAACTGCAGGATATGCAATTTTTTAATATATATTAAAAAAAAAAATACAAATATGTTTTCCATGGTATATGACTTTTGTTTTTGTTATTTTTTTTCTTGTTTTTGTTTTTTTTTTTTTTTTACTTTGGAAAAGTCTTATTAAGAAAATGAGAGAATGTGAATGAAAATTTATAATAGAATAATAGAAAAAACTTTTCTTCCTTATTTTTTTGTTTTTGTTATTCTTATTTTTTTTTTTTTTTACTTTTACTACAATATATTTGATTGTGTGTTTTTTTTTTATTCTTGATTCTTGAATCAATATTGTTCTGATTTTTTATTTTTTTGTTTTTTTTTTTCATATGAGTAGTTCATGGGTGAGAATTTCTATGCTATTCTTTTAATTTAGTTTAGTTGTTGTTTTTGTATTATTATTATTATGCATTTGATTCGGTCCGTTTTTTTATTTATATTCCTTCCCTCTCTATTTCTATTTCCACTATTTTAAACATATTTACTATAGTTATTTTGTTGTTTTTTTTTAAGGAGTGTGAGTATACTACTATGTAACTTTTGACTTGTGAGTAGTCAGTAAGTGGGTGGGTGGTTTGGTGGTTCATTACTGTATTGTGGTTATGGGGTTAGGATAGATTAGTGGGTTTTCATTTAAAAATAAAAATAATAAAAAAAAAATAAAAACAAAAATAAATGTATTTATGTGTGGTTGTTTGTTGTTGTTTATAAACGTGTTCGCATATATTATTGTTTACATTGTTAGTTGTGCTCATGATTTGCGGGTATATATAGAATATTCTGCCAGATTATTGTGCAGTTTAAGTTATTATGATTTTTATTTTTAACTAAGTTTTAGGTTTAATGTAATGTATAATTATATTAGTGTTATATTTAATCATAATTTAGTCTTTAATTTAAAGATAGAAGTCAGATATTAATAATAGATACATGTTCTTTTGGTAGAAATTAAGCGTAAGTATTTTTTTAAAAATTACATACTTATAAAATTAATTATTTTCTATACTAATCTTTTAAAAATTAATAATTTATATAGGACCCCGTTTAGATTTAATTATAGCTTTACATCTTCTCTTAATTCAATCGGATAGATTTCTCAACGTTTCAACTGGTATTGCATCCCATGTGGCATTACTTGTTTTTGGCATTTTTAAGTAATGACACTTTTTACTTTTATATACTTTTGATCTATATTTAAATAAATGGCTGCTTAATATACCAAACTCAGGTCGAACATGATTAATAAATATATCTGTTCTTTGCAAAAAAAAATGCAATGCACCAAAACAAGTTCGATGTACATACAATTTGTGCAATAAGTAGAGATAGCAATAAAAAAAAATGTAATGTAAGAAGTTTGCAAAACTTTTTTTGTCAGAAAAGTATCAGCGCAGCGTAAATCAAAATTACATAGTAGTTAACTATAATATACTTGTTGTTGTTTTATATGGAAAATAGCAAATGTTATTCAAAAATCTAGGCCTTGCGAGCCGTTGTGCATTCCACTTTCAACACTTTTTTTTTTAATATATAAACAATCAATATTATTTAATTTGTTTACGTTATATTTACGTAACCGAATGCATCCAGATTAAAATTTGAATAATAAAAAAGGTTAATTACTTTAAAAATTTAAAGTTTTATTTTACTTCAATTCAAAATTACTATAAAAGGTGGAAAATAATCTATAAAAAAAAAAACTGTATTTTAAACAAAATAAAATAAATTGTTTTAGTAAAGTACCATTATTTTATAAAAACGGTTAAATTTTTTAGTTAATTATTTTCAATATATTAAATTAATAAAAAAAAGTCAATTTTTGAAAATTTCCAATAACTGTGGAAAAGTTCGAATGTTTGACAGGAACATAGTCTAGGTCTGCCATAACTTTTATAAAATACTTTTTAAAATAAAAAAATTTTAATTTTTTCAAACTGCAAAATTTCTTTGAAAATTAAATTCTTGAATCTTGATTAATGATTACTAATAATATTTGAAAAATTATGAACAAAGATTATCTATTAGAATTTAATAGACAATCTTTTATGACCTTCACACATAAACTCCTTAATTTTTATCACATGAATCAATTTGAACCCTATATTTAAATTTGAGATCGCCTTGTCTTACATATTATGCATTGCGTATATTTACATTTTAAAATTAGTTTTTGTGAAAATATGGCAATGATTGTGTGTATATGTTTACTGCCGAGTGCATTGCTGTGTGCATTGTATGTATGTATATTTTGAAATTTTATTTTTTAGTAATTAAATATATGAGCAAGTGTGTATATAATATTATTACAAAAACTGTAAATAAATACATTTATTTATTAAGTAAACCAAATCTTTTCTAAATAGAATAAGTGTTCGCTAATACATTCAAAACCTGGAAAATCGTTTATTTTTCTCTATTTAAAATATTTCATACTAAAAAAGTTTATATGAATTTGTCTCTCTTCCTATTATTAAATTTACTATATGGTTATAGTCAAATTTCATAAAGACGGTTAAATTTTTTATTTAATTATTTTCAATTCATAAAAAACTGGATTTGCAATATTTTGAATTAATCAATTAATTAAAAAAAAATTAAAAATATCAAGAATTTACCACCAAAAAAAAAAAAAACCTTTCAACCTTCATAAACAATTAACAATATTTCCAACGGTAGCAATTTGTAATTGCAATCAATAAACGTCAAATGTCAAAAATAATTTTCATTTTACGATATAAAATCATAAAAACAAAACAAAAAAAAAAACTGAAATTTTCTTTTTCATTTTTTCACATATTTATTTTTTAACTGTCCAAAGGATTACGTTATACAGCATAAATTATGTATCTACATTTGAAACAAGTAGATATTTTTTTGTTGTTGTTGTTGTTTTCGCTTTTTCTGTTTTATGATACAAAACTTTTGTTCTAGAATACCATATCGTACTCTTTGTAATTTGTTGTTGTCCTATTCTTTCTTTCACTTTTCTTGTTGTTATTTTTTTCTGTTTTTTCTGTTTTCTGCTTTTCTTTTTTCCTAAATTGTGTATGTGTAGAACGACGAGTTCGTTCAATTTTATTATAATATACAATTTAAATTGAGTTGAGTTTTCAATGCCAAAACGGGCTCTTAGAAAAATTTTTTTTGCATATTTCAGTTTGTTATTTTGTTTTTTCAGTGTTTCCCCGTTGTAAATAATGATTTTAAAATTGCATAATATCTGGGTTTCGCTTAAAGTGAAACAAAATTTTATTTCATAGTGTTACACAAAATATACAATAAAATAGAAAAGAAAAAAAAAAAAAAAATATTACAAAAAATTAATAAGAAAATATTACAAAAGAAAAAAATATATATATATATATAAAATAAAATTTATATATATATTAAATTAAATTTAAGAAATAAATAATTTTAGAAAAAAATTAAAAAAAAAATTTGTTGTAAATGAAATCAAAAAAATATAATATTATATTAAAATTCGACAAAAAAGTGTTATGGAATATATTTCGTTATAATATAAGTATAAGAAATAAAAATAAATAAGTTTTTAATATATATTTATATTTATATATAATATATAAATATAATATATATTAAAAAAATAAAAAAATAAAAAATCCTAGATAAATAAGTTACGAAATAAAATTAAAATTAAATTTAAAATTAAAATTAAAAAAAAAATATTAATTTAGAAATTAATCAATAAAAAATGGATTTGATAGAAAAATTTTTTCTATTTGTTATCGTTGCTGTGAAAATCGCTTATGCAGGTATATTTAGTTTTTAAATTAAATAATTAATTCATATTATAATTCATATTATAATTTCAATTAATTTTAAATAAAAGTTTTTTTAATATTTTTCATTTTTTTAATTTAAAAAAAAAAAATTAATGTTTTTTTTTTTTGGAGTTTTCTTCAAATAGGATTTTTTTTTTCTGTATATCTTATCGATTAGTTTTTTTTTTTATGATTTTCTTAATACATATATATATATATATAATATATATATTTGTATGCAATTTTTTTTTAATACTTTTTAAATGTTAACAATTTTTTGTTACAAAAGAAAAGTTGAAAAGCATAAGATATAGGTGAAAATTTTGGAAAATTTTGATTTTTTAATCCAAATTTTATAACTTTTTATTTTTTTGGAAAGAAATTGAGAAAAGTTTTTTAATTGAAATTGAGAAATTTTTTTTTTAAAATGTAGGTATATTTTTAAAATAAATAAAAAAAAAATTATAGAATAAAATCTACAATGTTTTTGAATAAAACCCTCTTGGTAACCCAGAATATCTTAAAATATTTACTAGTATAGGTACTTATATTTGAATTTATAATATACTCGTATATATTTGAATTGAATTTTTCTAGTAAAGTATAAGTACATATATAATATAGTATGATTAAAAAAAAAAAGTGGTTATCGTATATAAACTAAATATATTTTCATTAATATACTTAATCAAGTTACTTATTAATAAATATATATATATATATATATATTTATATATTATAAATTTTTGTATATAGAATTAATTTTTACGCAATGTTTTAAATTAGTTATTGTATTATAATAAGCTAAATATTCTAATATTCTAATATATATATATATATATATATATAGAATATGTACAACTAGGTATATATAGTAGATATACACCCGCGTACACCTAAAAAAAAAAAGAAAAAAAAAATTGGTTATAGTTATAACATTTTTTTATGCACAATATATATATATATATAATATGACAGTAGATACAGTTTCTTTAAAAATATTTCAATATTAAATAACGGTAACATAATATATATATATTATGTAGATTGTATAGTAAAATATATATTCTATGGTATATGTTTGATTATATATACCTATATATATATATATATTAATAATGTTGTATGACTTTTGCCCTAATAACCTTTTCAAAAAAAAAAAAAAAATCTGGTGTGTTATTTTATGCTATAATTATGTTTGACTTTTCTATATGAAAATTTTTTTTTTTTTTTTTTTAATCTTTTTCCATTTTCAAATAAAAAAAAAGGAAAAACTTTTTTTTTTTTTTTCTAAGTTTCTTTTCTTTTCTATTTTTCATTTTTCTTTTATGATTCTGCATTATGACAGAAAAATTTAAAAAAAAAAAAAAAAAAAAAAAAAATAGGAAAAAAATTAATAACTAATAATAATATCGTAAAATATATATATATATATATATATATATATATATATATACAAAAACTAACCGCCTAAACAAATGTATCTAATATATTGTATATATTTTTGTATATAATTTTGTATTTAAAAATTGAAAATTTCCAATATTATATAGATATATAATGTATAAAATATATACATATATAATATACAAAATTTTTAGTAATTTATTAGTTTTTAACCATTGATTTTTTAAATTTTTTTTTTGGTATTTCTATTATTATTATTATTTTAAAATATTATTTAAAAAAATTTTTTTAGAAAGAACCACTAGTGAAAATTTAGTCGATGATGGTATTACAGTATATTTTGGTGAACCAGAAGTATATATTGGAAAACCATTTGATATTACTTGTATAGTTACAGTATCTGATCCAATACAATGGCTTAAAGATGGTAAACCTATAAGTCGACATAGTTTCCGACATGGAAATAACGATCATGCATATAGCGCAATAGAAAAAAGAGTTAAAGGTAAAATAAAAGAAAAATAAGAAAGAAAAAAAAAAAATAAATTAAAAGAAAATTGAATCAAAAAAAAAAAAATGAACAGTTCAAAATGACTAATATTTGAAACATAATTATAAAGAAAAATTAAAAAAAAATCTGTGGCAATACGACATAACGTGTTAAATATAAAATATAACATTTTAAGTTTATATATACTAAAATATCAAAAGATAATAAACAAAATTTTGGAAAATAATTGGAAAATTGTTCAGAAAATAAATTATATAAATTTTTGCAAAATTTATTATTATATGATTTAAAAATAATTTTATTTTATAAGTTAACTCAACGTAATGTATGGTGGTTGATTAAAATTGTTGTATTGACACAGAAATACTTAAATTATAACATATAAAAGTTAGTTATGTATAAAACTTATATATATATTCATTTATTTTTATTTTTATTTTCATTTCATTTTTTTTTTGTCATTTTGGTTTTTTTATTTTGGGGTTTTTTTTTTTTTTTTTTGTTTTAGGTCAAGCAAAAGTTGAAGCAATTTTATCTGTTAAACGCGCATTAAAAGTTCACGAAGGAAAATATCAATGTAATGATTTACATTCGAATTATCATACGTTAAAAGTTGTTACTGACGAAAAGTTAACAACAACACCGGTTGAATCAGAAACAATGTATTATTCACCAATTCCGTCAAATATTAATTATGTTAATGAATCTTTAATTTTACCCGATGAATTATCAAATGAATCAATAGAAAAAGAAGATAAAATTGAAAAAGTTGAAAGAGCTGAAAAAATTGAAAAAGGTATCAGAACATTTTATTATTTTTAATTTTTTTGTTTTTAATTGATTTTATTTTTAGTTTTTATTTATAATTTTATTTTGTATATTTGTATGCTATAAAGAGGGCAGTTTAAGTCGCTAACGTCGTATAGGTTTACCATATATCATTAAGCCATATGTTTGTTTGAATCCATATATTGTATATATTTAACTAAATATTAAATATTAATGTTTTCTATATATATATAGATGCAAAGTTAAAAAGTATTTTTAATATATAGAAATGCACTAAAATTAATTTTTTAGCACATAAACAAGGTATAAAATCTGTGGTAATATGACATAAACGGTAAATTTAAAATTGTTTTAATTAAACTGAAAAATTGTTTAAATTTTTTTATGCATGTATAGAATATAATTGTACGAACTTGTCAATATTTTCTTTTGTGTAAGACAAAAAGTACAATTTTATTTAAATTTAATCACATTTGATACGATTTTAGTCCTACATAACCAAAACAAATCATATAATTGATTGTGATTTTATAAAACGTCAAAATTTCGAACTGTTAAGTAGAAATTAAACAACGTTATTTCAAATTTAATTATAATATTTAATATTCTTTAGTTCTTTTACAAAATTTCTTTTATATAAAATTAATAATTTCTTCTTTAATACTTCTTCTTTTATTTTGTAACATCTAGATAATATGCTCTCTATTCAATTCTTTATAATATAATGTAATCTCGCACTAATCAAACGTCAAATGCAATAAAAAATTTTACGACCATTTTTGACAAGCTATAATTACTTTAATAATCATGATCATTTTTGACAAGCTACAATTAGTTTAATAATTATGATAATTTTTGACAAGCTACAATTTATTTGAGTAATTACTCAAATGTCAAAACTTTAATTTACTCAAAAAACAAAACTAATCCCACATTTATAAGTGGATTGTTTTAAGATGTTTACTTTTGAATTTAAATTCTTACTTTTGAATAAATTCTTTAATTATTTATATTATATATTAATATTAAACAATTTTTAGTTACATATTATATGTATTGAAAAAATCTAGATTTCAATAACCCCATTATAGAAACTATGGCCGAATTAAATAAGAAATCCTGTTTGTTAATCTCTCTTTTTTTCTTGAGTTAGTGATTTAACAACAGATAATGCCATTTTACCACAGATTTTTATTTTCAATAGAAAATTGGTATTTTTTTTTTAAAGCACCCAAATGTTAAGAATGATGAAAATGTTTTACATATATGTAGGATGTAGCATATGTAAAATTGTTCTAATATTATATTATTAAAAATATATACTATGCATTTAAATGCATAACAGGTATTGAATACCTTTAGCAAAATATGTACATAACTTCTGAGCAATATTATACCATTAAATGAAGATTTCATTGTTTAGGCGGCTTAGGCTGAGATAATATTCCTATCAAAGCATTCAAGTTCAAAATCGTTTTTTTTTTTACATAAAATTTAAATTTGGCTCATTTTCAGAATATTTATTGTGCCAAAAGGGCACTAAGTACAAAATTTCAATAAAAATATTGATTAATTAGAATTAATTATATTTAATGAAAAAATAAATCAAAAATTATTCAATATTAATATTTTTTTTTGCCCTTCTTCTCTCTCACAATAAATTAAAAAAATTTAAAATTAAAATAAATTTCTCAATTTCCTTCTCATTTTTTTTCAAACATATGTATTAATCATGTCAAATTCAAAATTATTCGAATTCAAGGCATTCAAGTCTTGTGCCAATTTAAATTATTCCGATAAATAGATTCCCTCTGTGCGATAGCGCTGATTAAAAGAGCACAATTTTTGTAATTGTAATTTATTTATATTTTATAAATAAAAATTATTTAAAAAAATTTTAACTAAATAAAATATATTTTGTATATTATTCTAATTTTATATATATATATATTTAATGTATTATGTAAAATATGTATATAAAATATGTTTCTTTGTTTTTTTTTCTTGTAAATATTTCCAGTGAGCAATTTAGTACCAAATTACGATAATCAAAATAAAGAAATAAAAGTATATGATATAAGACACAGATTACATTTAAAATGTAATGTGACAAGTGGATCCAATGATGATATGAGTTGGTAAGTTTTAAAAAAAAAAACAATTTATTTGAATCTTTAGAAAAGTTTATTTTTATTTTTAAAATATTTAAAAAGTGATTGTCGTGTAAAATTAAGGGAATCCCCTTAATAAATTTTGTAAAAAAATTGCTTTTAATGTTTTAGTTAGATAATGGCACTTTAAATTATGTTTTAAGATTATGAATTCTTTTTCTCAATTAATTACCTTTAAAAAAATATTTTAATTATATAGTAATATATTTGTTTTTAAACTTTTAGGGAAAAAGATGGTGTTGAAGTATCAAAAGTACCGGACTTAAAAGGTCGTTATAAAATTGTTGAACCTGCGAAATCATTTTTAATTGAAAAAACTAATGAATATGATGATGGAACCTACAGCTGTGTCCTAAATGACGACAAAAGAAATATTATTGTTGTGTGTAAGTTAATATTTGAAATTATTTTTTAATTTATTTATTTATTTGATGTCTTACCACACACAAGACCTGTAGTGATACCTGATATTATTTTTTATTTAATTAAATATTTTTTTGTTTTAATTTATTTTAATTTAATTTACAATTAAAATATTTAATAAACACTTTTTTTTTAGCGCAAGTTGTTGTACGTGTTCCATCTGGGGTAGGAACTGTTGAAGAAGAATCAGTAACAATTCGTTGTATTGTTGTTGGAACTGATCCTGAAATTATCTGGCAATTTGGTAATTTGTTTTAATTAATTTTTAATTTTTTTTTTGTTGTAATTTTTAATTAATATTAAAATAATTTTGTATTTTTTTATAGGTGAAACTATTATTGATAAGTCTACTGATAAGTACCTGTTACAACCAAATGAAAATAATATTGAAAATGCTTTAATTGTTATTCAAAATATAAGTAGGAGTGATGCGGGTCAAATGAAATGTATTGCAAGTAATTTAGCAACTGAATTTGCTGGACGAGATAAAGCAATTGGTATTTCAGTTATACGAGTAAAAGGTTCATTCATTTAATATATTATTTACGTTATATACTTACATTCAAATTAAATTAAAAAATTAATAAATATATTATAATAAATATATAAATTTTTTTTTTTAGGTAAATTAGCCGCGTTATGGCCATTTTTAGGAATTGTTGCCGAAGTTTTAACTCTCGCTATTATTATAATTGTACATGAAAGTAAACAAAAAGAGGCCAAAATAAATGAGAATGATTAAGAATTTAAGATTTGTAAGTTATATATACCAAAAATTTTAAATTTGTAAATAAAATTTAAATTTTCATTTTTAGGAAGCCGATAAGACGTTAATTGATTATGGTACCTTCTTCCGTTGTAATAAATTTATTGTTTGCTAGATTCATAAAAAAAAAAAAAAAAAAGAAAAATTATTATTACTAAATTATTACAAAAAAAAAGAAAAAAAAAAAAATATATTAAAAATATAAAATCATAAGATGTTTAATTTTTTAGCAACGGTTGCCTTTTACTTTAACAATAACGTTAAGTTGAGTTGTGTATTAAAAAAAAAACAAAAAAAAAGAAAAAAAATTAAAAAAAAGCAATATTAAAAAAAAATTTTAGGATACAAATAAATTCAAATTTTAAATTAAAAACAAAAACAAGAAAAAAAAAAAAAACAAAAACCATTTTAACGTGTTTTATAATTAATATATTACGTTTTGTAATTTTATTGTTGAAATTTTAAGTCTTATGATGATTTCTGAACGAAAAGAATTTTCAAAAAATTCTTAGGTTTTTCACTTCTAATTCAAGTTTTTTCATTTCAAATTCAATTTTATTTATTTCAAATTAAATTTTTTTTAATTCAAATTTAATTTTTTTTTAATTCAAATTAAATAAGCACAATTGAGCAACGTAAAATATATGCAATTAACTTTTCGCAAAATGCTTCACAGACACGGGATAAAATAGTGTTTCTTGATGAATCCGGGTTTAACTGTCATCTGCGAAAAACTAGGGCTAGATCAAAAATAAATACTGCTGCTCATGTAATAGTACCAACTGTAAGAGGACGAAATGTTTCACTTATAGCGGCTATGAATTTACATGGGATGATATATAGCGAAGTAATAACAAACGCATCTGTAATGCAAATATGTTTATTACGTTCCTTGATGAATTATTTGTTAAACTGGCTGAAGCTAATATCACAGGAGCATGGCTGGTTCTGGACAATTGTACAATCCACAAAACTCGAGAAGTGCGTGATAAAGTTAGTGAGACAACTCATAGTTTAATTTTTCTTTCTCCATACTCTTCGATGTTGAATCCCATTGAGAATGTTTTTTCAAAAATAAAATTGTCAGCGAGAGATTTATTGGCGGATCCACAAACTCATATAAATTTAGTAAATGTAATTGAAACTTCTGTGGCAACTGTTACCTCAGCCGATTGCAGCAATTATTACCTGGATATGTCAATGAAATTGCCAGTGGCTGCAGTTGGACAACCATTACATTAATTGTTATATTATATATTAATTGCTATATTTATATATATAATATACTCATTTATAGTTTGTTTTGTTAAAAATACTTAGTTTGTTTTGTTTAAAAAAATTCAAATATAAAAAAAAAAATTTTACAAATATTTATTGAATTTGAAATAAAAAAAATTTAATTTGAATTAAAAAAAATTTAATTTGAAATAAATAAAATTGAATTTGAAATGAAAAAACTTGAATTAGAAGTGAAAAACCTATATATTACATAGATTAATTTTTTTTTTTTTTTTTTTTAAATTGTCTTGAAACCTATAATAGGTGTATGTTGGGAAATGAAGAAAATCACAAATATCTTATCATAATTACCAAAAAAAAAAAAACTAAAAAACTATAATTTCTATGTTACAATATGTAATAAATTATGCTTTTAATATCATTAAATTCATACAATACTTGTTTTTACTACCTATAAGAAATACTATTTTTAATTTTTTAATTTTTTATTTTTTTTTAAACAAACATAATTTATACCATATTGTAACTTATTAAATTTAATCAAAAAAACTAGAAAACAAAAAAAACCGAACTCTTTTTTATTCTTTGAAAGTACAAAATTGAAATTTTCAATAAATTCGTTTTTCTTTGTTCATCAGATAATTTTTACGTTTTTTAAAGGTTAATTTTTTTGTATATTTGTTTTTTTTTTTTTATTATTGCAGCACGTATAATCAATATTTTCCTAATAAATTTTAGTACTACAAAATAACGATGTTAATTATAATAGAAATAATAAAATCTGAAAATGAATTAAAATTTAAAAATAAAAAAAAAAAACAAAGGCCTTTTTTTCTCTGAAACTTTCGAATTAAAATTAAGAGGAGATTTCAAATTTGAAAAAAATTTATTCAAACCCCCCCAAGATCCTGTAAATATAATTATGAAAAATTTTAAATAATTTCTAAAAAAATAATATTTATTCAAAATTTCCATATTCATTTTTAATTTTTTATTTATAGATTTTAATTAATAAACAAAATTTACGATAAAAACTAATTAAAAAGTTATCGTTAAGCTAAACTAAAAAATTAATAATTATCGTTTTTGATTTTCATTGGTAAATTTACGATATTTTAAAATATTTTTAAATTCACCATATTATGAGAAAAACTATTAAAAGCTCTTTTAAATTCTTTTTATCGTATTTTTTGTGTTTTCAATGGTTCTGATTTTAGGTAATTTTTAATTTATTTTAAAATTTAAATATTTTAAATTTTACTTGTAAAACTTTTAAAGCTTAATTGTTTTTATCGTAAATTTATTTTATAAAAGGTTCTGGTTTTTGATTTTTTAATTCATTTTAACAGATTTTAATATCCAAATATTTCTGATTATATTCGTAAAACTTTTAATTAAAATTATATTATTTTTTATTATAAAAAATATTAATAAACTTTAATAAAAATTTAAAACAAATTAATTAAATTTATTAGGTTAAATAATGGTAAAAATATTAACAAAAACCAAAACATTAATGCCTTAAAAATATTTATCTCGAATTTATTAAGTTACATATTTCAAAGTTTTGAACCTAAACATTTATTCGGAAATTTTCGATATTTTAAAAATTTTCAAAGTTAAAAAGTATTCAGCAAAAACAGACAGTTAAAATAGACAGTGAAATTGACATTTGACAATTTTTCGCTTTGTTTACATTAAAAACAAAAATAATAATAAAAAAAATGAGAATAAATATAGAAAAACTGAGTAATTTACAAAAAAACAATGAGAAATTTAAAATAAAATATTGAGAGGAAATTTTATTAAAGTACAGACAGATTAGAGAAGGAGAAAATTATTTGAGTATTTTTGAGTAAAAAGAAAACTTCAAAAATAAAATAGGACAAACATTTTAAGAGAAAGAGAAAGAAACAAACATTTTTGTGAAAAGCAAACAATTTTAACAGAAAAAGGAAAATAAACAAATCTGTGTTTTTGTGTCAAAAAACAAAATTATGAGAAAAAAAATTTTAACAGAAGAGAAGGAAACAAACATTTTTAACAGAAAAAGGAAAATAAACAAATTCGTATTTTAGACTTTACTGTCAAAATATAAGGAAAATATTTTAACAGAAAGAGAAAGAAACAAAAATAAATAAACAATAATAAACATAATGACAAAAATAAACAATATTTGCGTCAAAATAAAAAAAAATGAGAAAAAAAACTTTTAACAGAAAGAGAAAGAAACAAAAATGTTTGTGTAAACAAACAATGTTAACAGGTAGAACAAAATAAACAAACAACTTACAAATAAACAAAGACAAACTTGAAGAGAAAAATAAACAATTACATAGAAAAAAAATTTAACTGAGAGATAAAAATTAACAGACTCTCATTTTTGTGTAAAAAAACAAACGAAAAAAAGAGAGAAAAAAAAACCATATTATTGAAGTGACAAAAACTAAATGAGTAAAAAAAATAACATAAAGAGAAAAATAAACACACTCATATTTTGCGCCAAATAAAAAATTCAACAGATAAAAAAATAAAAAATTCAACAGATGAAAAAATAAAAAATTCAACAGATGAAATAAATAAAAAAAACATTTTGAAACATTAAAAAAAAAAATTATTTTAATTGCTAGTAGCCCTTAAAGCAGTGTTCAAATATATTTGAGAGAAAATATTTTATTAAAATTTTTAAAATTTTTTTGAAGCGTTTTAATTTGTAAATTAAATATAGGAAATAGAAATATATTTTTATTATATATATTTTATTATATACATATTTTTTTTTTGATTTTTTTCGAACATTTTAATGAATTAGTAAAAAAAAAAACAAATAATTGAAATAAAAAAGAATTAAATAAAATTATTATTATAATTTTTTTGTTTTTTTTTTTAAATAAAAAATAAAATAAATTAAAAAAAAAAAAAATACAATATGGCTACACGAAGAGATTCAGATCGGTTGGCGAAAATTTTTAAATTATCCCAAAGAATTCAACAATCAGCTGATAAACGTTATTCTTTGGTGAAAAAAGCTGTCGAAAAAGATACGGAAATAGTACAGGGTGCCAAAGAAAAACGTGAAAAACGTGTTGCATCAATTGGTTCACCTGCTGGTCGTTATTTTTTCGATCAAATTGCAACCATTTTTGGTCTGGAAACGGAAGACGTAATTGCTGGTGTTGCTGATCATGATGATTATATTAAATCATTTTTGAAAATTTTTGATGCAAATGATGCTGCAGCAATATTTTTTGCATATTCAACATTCAAGGGTTATCCATTGGAATCGGGTCGTTTTACACAAAAAACGAAACAAACCGAAGTGAAACGTTGCATATGTTTTGATATAACAGCACCACAAAATTTCAATATAATGGCATGTGCATATAAAAGAAATAAATCAAAAAATATTGATAGTAGAAATCAAGTTGATGAAATTGGTTTTATTGATATGAAAAATAATCATGCAACATCATTATTTTTAGCATATAATTATTTTTCACAATGTGCTGTACCAGCTATTAAAGCCATAACAGATTATGGTTTAGCTAGTGAATTTCAAAAGATACAATTTTTTCAAAAATTAGAAACATTTGTACAATTTTTAAAATCTTCAGATTATGTTGTTGCAACAACATCAGAATTTGAAGTTGATCAAAATTTATATAAGGGTCATTTATTGGTAGCGCATCAAATTAAAGAGACATCAAGAGATGTTAATTTAGTTAGAAAAGTTGAAAAATATTTTTGGGAATGGATGGAACTTATTGGTATTATACAAGTTAGAGGTAAACTAAAAATTAAACTTTAAATAAATAAGAAGTATAGTACAGGATAGTACATGTACAGGTTTTTAAAAAATGAAATTTTTTTTGTAATTAAAATAATAAATATATAGGTCGTCAACTTGAAAGAGATACACCGGAAAGTGGTCCCATGCAATTATTAGAATATTGGAGAAAAATGTTAAATCGTTATACATATATTATTGAATTTAATTCAACAAAAGTATTTGTGAATCATCATCAATGTCTGATTCAATCACAATCTTCCAAATTAATTAAGGTATAAAATTTGAGTTGGAAAAATATTATTATATAATTTATAATATAAATTATGAATTGTGTTTTAAAGCTTTGTCATTTTAGTCTTTATTTATTTATTTATTTGTAATTTTGGATTTTTTGCTTTATTTTTGTTTTTTTAATTTTGGTTTTTTATTTTGCTTCTTTCTTTTCATGCTAATTATTATGTAAATGTTGAGTCAATTTCTTTTATCTGACCATCTTGAATTATCTATCATTTTTCATGTTGAAAACTTGTCACAGAGTAACCTTTAATATATATTTACAATTCAATTGTTAAAAAAAAAAATTGTGCTACGAATTAATTCCCATACTAAAAAAATGAATTAATCCCCAAAATATTTTTTTGGATCTTAGTTCATTATGAATCAACACCAAATATATTAATTGTAAACCAACTGCCAAAAAAATAAATGAACTAATCTCTTAAAAAAATGTTTGGAATTTTCATAGTATATAGTTTGTATGCATTAAGGTCCAAATTCTAAAAATTCTCTTAATTCCTAAATAAAATGAACAAAAGCCCAAAAAAATTTAACCAATCCACAAAAATAATTTACAACTTAAATAGTTTTGTGAATTAACGCCAAAATGAAATACACCAGAATTGGAAATTAATTAACGCCAAATGCATTTTAGCCAATTATTCTGGTGTTGGTTCATTTTCAATTTTGTTGTTAGTTCGCAGATCCAGCTTCAATGTGTTAGAATTTAATTTTTAAAGGCATTATAATTTTGTCCCAAAATAAATACATTAGAAAATCTAATTTCAAAATATGTAAAGGGATTTTTTATGTAAGGAAAAAAATTAGAAGAGGTTCTATAGCTTGTTATCGAGATTCTGAATTAGGCGAGGTTAACCAACAAAATCGAAGCTATACGCTATTTCCAGATTATGTATATATATATATATGTGCTTGTATATTGCTCGGAGCTATACGTTATTTCAAGATTATGTATATATATATATATGTGCTTGTATATGCGAATTTCTAACTAGGAGGATCGAATATATATAGTCTGGAAAAGACGTATAACTCTGATTTTGTAATTACCTCTAAAATCTCTACTAATACCAAATCTCTCAAATGCATATATATAAATATCTTGGAAAAAGTGAATACTCTGATTTTGAAGGAAATTCTTATTGCTTGGGAAAAAAAATAACTAAAGAGTTTTTTTGCCCCAAAATATTTTTTTTAAATTGTGGGGTTTAATTCATATGGATTAGTCTCCAAATTTTAAAAATTAGCTAAACCCCATAAAAGAATGTACTAAACCGACTGATACAAATTTAGGCAAAAATATTGTTTTCGAACATTTTTAACTTGGGGGGTATTTCATAGCGCCAAAAAAATATAAACATAAATTTACATTTCATAATTTATTTGAACTGACTTAAAAAAAAAAAGAATTGCACACACACACACAACTGATCTTGTGGTTGACACTTTAAAATTTAGTAATAAAGATATATCGTCGTGACTGAAAATTTCTACTGCAGAAATTTTAATTTTTTAAAATATGTAAATTGCGCCATATGATGAATGTTATTGTTGTAATATTTTAAATATAACCGTTACTTTTTAAGTAAATTAGCAGTTATGATAGAGTTGTTGGTATGGTCAATTTAATTTAAAAATAAAAAAAGAAAATTGAAAACGCATCAAACCAAGGTTCAAATATTGGATTTTCTATTATTACTATGCAAGTTTGAGTATTTGTAATTTATTTCTATACATATGTAAATTATATTTATATATATGTAATTTCCTTATATGTTATGTGCAAACGATGCTGTTTCGGGTTTTATTACGTAAAGGAGATAAACTATTTTAGTGTCTGCACTTTTGTTCGTCCACACGAAAACTAAAAAACTAAATTAGCTAGAATTCTGAAATTTCCACAAATGTTATAATTGTATTTCGTAATTGCTTGCTTCAGCTTGTAATGACAACTGGGATGTGTGGCAGTTATTAAGGTGTCGGAATGGAGTTTCAATCTAGGACTAGAAGCCTCTTACGCTGATGTTGTTCTTTTTTCTTGTTTAAAAACAATTTCTAGAAAAAGTGGTGCCCTGAAATAAAGCCAAATGAACAAAACCCAAATTACTTTTATTTTATTTTCTTTTTGGTGGTTTACAGAAAAAAGAAATTTTAAACTTTAATCAACTTTCGCTGTGGCAACTAAATAGTTCTGGCGAGGCGGTAGCTTGAGTTTCGATTTGAACTTATGTCGCGGAGCCATATTAGGTATTAAAATCATATTTTAATCACATTTATCCGTATTAGCTGCAATTATCTCAAATGTTCTTGAACAATTTTGATGTAAATCAAATGTTACCTCCTCTTCCTCTAAGTTTCAATTTCCTTTTTAAATATTAGAAGCTTTTAATTTTTCCATATGCTCTACAGACTCTTGAACTATAATATGCCTCTAAAAAACTTCCTTTAATAAAATTGAATAGTTTTTCATTAAAAATTTATATACGAATTTAATTTTTTTTTTAAGAAATGGAATGAATTGGATAATAGTTTAACATTACTATTAAATGAAGCTAGAGATAATGTACGTTATATTACAACTTTACAAAAATTTTGGGAACCATTGTATAGGTACATATAAATTTTAAATTGAACTTTAATGTACAAATTTATATTAGAAACTTTTGATTAAATGACAAAATTATTTGCCTTTTAAACAGATCTGATCTTCGTGAAATAATGAAAAGTTTATCAGGTTTATTAATGGCAATTAGAAATGTATCAAAAACTGCATTTTATTTTAATAAATGCAGTAATATAACAAGTTTATTTGTTAAAATAACAAATCAATTGACACTGGCATGTAAACGTTTCTTAACAAGTGATGGAAAATTTATTGTTTGGAATTTACCATCAAAAGATTTAATGAAAAAAATTGATTTATGTGAACAAATGTTAAGACATTATGAAAAAGTTTTTTATAAAACTGTTGCTGATATGAAATTTTATGAAGAAAAACCATGGGAAGTATCACCAGTTTATATATTTACATATATGGAAAAATTGTCAACACGTTTAAAAAAGGTAAATAAGGAAAAATTATTATTTAATAAGAGACATATTTGTATTATACTAATTATTAGTATACTAATCATAATACAGCGGGGTGACACAGTGGTTAAAGTGCCGACCTTTTATTCGAAATTAGGGTTTCGAAATTGGACTTAGGTACCATTCACCATTGGGCTCGAATTAATTTCATAACAATATAAACAAATACAATGTAGAAACAAATAATTTAATTTAATTACATAACTCACTGATATAGAAATATTTTATAATCCAATATTAAATTATTACAACATGAACAAATAGAATTGTAATCTAAGATGTTTCTACATCTACAAGTATTTCATGTTTATATTGTATATGGAATTTAGTAAGATCAATTCTAATAACACGAATTTAATGTGTCCCCCTAGTTACAAAATGTCCCTTTTGATAGACAGACTTTTACTAGCCTAACAGTTGGACAGTTAGCACTTAAAAAAAAATTAAAAAATTTTAAATCAATTATATGTTTACATTTAGATAAAAGAAGTTATACAAACTGAAATACAATTTAAATTTTTGGATCGTATACAAATAGCTGGCACTGAAGGTTTTGCTGAACAAATCCGTAATTCTAGAACAAAAGTGATAACAAAAAATAAAGATGTTTTAAATTATCGTGATAATACATTTGATGAAGATTTCAAAATGTTTGTTAAAGAAGTTGAAATTGTTGAAGATAAAATAAGAGAATTTTTAAAACGTACAGTTGAACCATTGAAAAATGTTGAATCAATGTTATTAGCATTAAAACGATTTAAAAGATTACGTTTAGAATGTCTGTGTTTAGATAGACGTTATTTAGATATTGCAATTGAAATGGAACGTGAAATAATGGAATTAAAAGATGTGTAAGTTAATTTTTTAATTTTTTCTATATAATTCCCAAAAAAAAATATTCGTAATTAATTTTAATTTAATACATAGTTATAATGAAGACAGAAGAGATCCATTAATACCACGTAATGCACCACCAATAATGGGACGTGTAATGTGGATTCGAATGTTTTTAAAGAAAATGGTACAACCAATGGACATAATAAATGAAAGACAATGTGTTTTAGCACATGAAAAATGTCAAAGAACAATACGCTATTATAATTTTATGATTGCATTATTATATCATTATGAAATAACACATCATAAGGCTTGGTATGATTTTTCTGAAGAGATTAGAAAATTAATACATGTTCCAATTTTAAATAAAAAGAAACTTCAAGCAATTTATTCTGTTAATTTACATCCAAAAGTTTATGAATTGATCAGAGAAACAGAATGTGCATTAAAACTTAAATTAGGTTAGATATTATACACACTTAAGAAAAATTATTATTAATTCTCTTTTTTAATTTTAAAAAAAATTTAGAGGTTCCAACAGTTGCATTTGTAATAACATTTTGTAAAGATCTTATATTAAAACCACATTATAGACTTTTAGTTTTATTAAAAGAATACACTGAATTTCGTAATTCAATTTCGACAATTTTCATCAATATTATGAGATTTCAATTAAAAGAAAGTGAAATTGTATTTAAACCTGGCCTGTCAGATATAACATGGACATCAGAAAAATTAGAAGATTTTACAACTTCTTGTGAACAAGTATTATAATATATTATAAATTATTGTGATTGATATGAAATTAATTAAATTAAATAAAAAAAACATTTAAGATTTCAAGACAAATTAAAGATTTCTATGAAACGATTTTATCAATTCAAGATATTCGAATTTTAGAAGAATTAAAATGGATATCAGGTGCTACAGTAACGTATATGCCACCAAAACCAATATCTGCAAAAATGTACTTATTTGAAAGTAATAAACTTCGTCAAAAAGTCGGTAAGATATGAAAATAAATATTTATTAAAAAAATGTGTTAAAAAATTTTTATAATTTCCTTAAAATCTTTCAAGAGCGTGAAATCGAAAAGAGATCAATATTAATTGAAAGAGCTGTAATTGATATAATAAATATGTTTGTTGATCTATTAGATTTCCCACCAACAGATTATAAAGGTAGACGGGTATTTGCATTACCATTGGAACAAATTACAGTAAATAATTGGAAAATAGAAGGAGAAATGCCAGTTGATAAATATGATTGGATACAATTTGATAAAATAAATCGAGTAGTTTTTTTCCCAACGGAAGAAAATCGTACAATAATGTGTTCCAAATCATTTGAGACATTACGTTATGAATATGCAACATTTAGAATTGATTGTATGGATATATTTGCATATTTTAATGCAAAAATGATAACATCATTGGTACAAAGTTCGAAAAAATCATTAGAATTAGTAAGAAATTTAATTTTACAGTAAGTTAATTTTTACTTAAAACTATAAGAAGTATTTTTAAAAACTAAGAAGCATAACTTAATATTTTAATTTTATTTCAATTCTAGTCCCGATTGGAAACAAGATCCATCTTTACTTAGACCAATATTATATTGTGATATGAGTATTAAAATGGATCTTGGTTGTTTTATAACACCAGATTTAAAAACAATGCAAGATTATTTTAAGCAATCAGTTGCTAATTGTGTAGAAATGCATTATTTTATTACAGCATGGGGAAAACAAGCAAAAACTCATGAAAGAAAATTAAGAAAAGTTACCCCAGGTAAATAATTTTTTTGTAAAATATTTATAGTTTTTGTTAAAATATATTAAAAATCTTAGTGTGTGTGTTAATTTGAAAATAAGGGTACGAACTGTGATTATTTTTATAAAATCTTATTTTTTAAAATCTTATTTTATCAAAATCACGTTTTTACAAAATCTCAAATAAAGAAAACTTAGTGGATAAAATAATTAAAAAAAAATCACGCATAAACATACAAATAAATATTCAATATTATATATATGTAAAGAAAATAGGAGTAGCCATTCCAACTCAAAACTCTTCTAAATGAGAATTTTGCATATTGTCACATAATCGTGCGTATAAGCATCATGTAATGTTACATAATGCTACAAATGCAAGCGCCACATAAAGTTATATAATTAATTAAATAATAAATGTAATCAAGATGTATAAATTGTATTGGTTCCTAAAATCGTATCATCATAACGCATTATTTTAAACACACGCCCATTCCTAATATGCATAATTGTACAGTTTTAGTTTTAAGAAAATAATAATGTTAATCATGTGTTTTTCTAATTTTAATAAATCTGGCAATCGAAGAAGAAAGTCATTATTATTATTCATTATTATATAAATAAATAAATATATGTATAAATATCCTGTATAAGGTGAAAAACCAGAATCTATCTCTAAAAAAACCCCCAATTACGTAGACGTATTTCTGTTTCAAAAAAAGCGTAAAGGACGGTCGTTTCAATGAAATACGAGAGCTTATTTTTTAGAAAATACAAATTTCCTGAAATAACAGGCATTGTTTATGGAACTCAAGGAATTTATTTCGTTTTTCAGAAATGATAGCACGTAACTTGTTTCACAAGCGTTCCGTTAATTTTAACGACCAAATGTTCTGACGCTCGAAAAGCGTAACACAAAAAGCGATTGTAAAGCTAGTTACATGGTTCCATTATACGAGCTTATACCATTGAGGGTTTTTATACGAACTTAAACGAGAAAAAAATTTCATCCACTCCTTATTTTTCATGAAGATTGCATCTCACTTCACTTATATTCTGATTTTTAAGAAAAATAATTTTTCTGCCCTTGTCTAGCATCTCTTTCTCTTTTTATTATGTCAATTGAATACGACGAACAACGGTGCTAATAATTTCAGAACAGAGTTCTGGAGTGAATATGATAAATGATGGTTCGAAGACAGGTTGGATAAGTGTGTAGTATGGTTTGCAAAGATGTCCGTCTCCGAAGTTGAAAACCTGGTCCACCGTCCCGGTTTTTGTGAATCCGTGAAATTTCAAAAACAAAATTAGTTTTTAGGAGATAGGATGTGAAACGAAACCGGAGAATTCGTAAATACGTCTGCACAAATCATCGTGTGCGTCGGCGTAGTAAATGCATATAGTTTAGTTAATATTGGGTCTGAAGAAAATCTTACTATTTAAATTTACTTTTAGAATTAAATTTGAAGAACTTTTTTATTGTTATCGATACCGTTATCATTTTGACATTTCTTTTTTTTTTCAGATGAAAATCGTCACGAAAAAAATTACTATAAATTTGTTGAGGAACATAAAGATATTATTCGAGCAACACATAATGTTGATAATGGTCTTTTAATGTTTCAACCTGAAGTTGATGATCTTTTAAAAGTAAGTTTATTATATTGCATAAAATGTCTTCTGTTTCAATATTAATTTATTATACGTATTACGTATATATTGAAATTTGAAATTATATTTAATTAAAAATTGAATTTAACCTTTAAAGAATACCTTTCAAAAAAATAAATTTTTATGGGATGCTGGACGTGAAGAAACAATAACAAATTTTGTCAAACAAGATCCTTTAATTGTAACAATTCGTGATAAATTCGTAGAATATGATCGAATTTCTGAAGAAATTAGACAAACAAGCATAAGAGCATATATTGGACCAATAGAAATAAGAAAAGGTATATGTTCTTAAATATTATAATTTTGTGAATAATAAAAAAAAAATTTAAATTAAAAAAATTTCAGAAAAAGTGGTAGAAATTTGTTGGGAACAATCAAAAAAATGGAAAAAAATTCTTGGTAAAATGTTAAGTAGTAAATACAAACGAAAATTAGAAGATATGGTAGAATTTATCAAAGAAGTTGATGTAATATTAGTTAAACCAATAAAAGATTTAGATGATGTAAGATTGGTAATGGGTTATTTGGAAAAAGTTGAAAATGTTTACTTACCGTAAGTTTAATTAAGTTAAGGCCTTTAGTTAAAAAATTTTTTTAAAAAAATTTAAAAGACTTTGATAATCGGTTCGGAATTATTTAAAGCAAATCAATAAAATTTTAGTAACACTTATAATGCCGGAAAAAATTGCTTAAGTTATAAAAAACGAATGTTTTAAAAAAAATTAATATGCATTTTGGCGAAGGAAAATAAAGTCTAGTGTAATTACGCCTTATGGGGTTTATTTCAATTTAAAAATATTATATTTTATTATTCCAATTTCAAATTTGTAGGAGACTGTTCCGGGACACCGTCCCGCGTCTTCTGCCTTAGTTATTCCTTTCGCAATTCTTTTCGTAATTCCCTTGAAGGAATGGTGCGGCTGTTACTCAGTACGCACACCGCAAAGCCACCGTCGCCAGGAAACCAGGTTTACCCTTTCATCTAGAATATTTATATTGAAAAAGGGGATATTTTAATTTTGTTACTAATTCTAAAAATTTTGGAAGTTTTTTTTTATTATTTGAATATACGAATTTTTTTTTTGCTAGAATGGAAGCTGAACTTAATATTATAGTTGATGTTTACAATTTATTCACGAAATTTGATATAAATATTAGTAAAGATGATCATGAAAAAGTAGACAGTCTGAGACTAAGATACAACTTAATGTTAGAACATGTAAGTTAACTCAATGTTAGAAAATATTTCGTATTTATAATATTAACATCATAGTATAATTTGACTAATTTTTTTTTAATATTTTATAGTCAAAATCTGTACAAGTAAGAATCGCTGAAATGAGTGCAATATTACAAGCTGAACTTGAAGCCGGTATTGCTACATTCGCTATGGAATTAGATGAATTCAATTTAGACTTTGAGCTTAAAGGTCCAATGGTTCCGGGATTATCTGCCAAAGAAGCAAGTGACAGAACATTTGGTTTCCAATCTAAGTTTGATGATTTGTACAGAAAATTCGAAATGTATGCCAGTGGAGAAAAATTATTTGGTTTACCAGAAACTTCATATCCAATATTAGAAGTTCGAAAAAGAGAATTCAATTATTTATCAAAATTATATTCATTGTATTTAGTTGTATTAAGAACTGTTGATGATTATTATGATATGCCATGGACTTCTGTTGACATTGAATCAATGACATCTGAATTAACTGATTTCCAAATAAGGTAATTACAATATTTGTATATATTTTAAAATAAGGATTTTTTAATAGTAATTTTTGGTAGGTGTAAAAAATTACCGAAAGCTATGCAAAATTGGCCTGCATATATTGACCTTAAAACAAAAATTGATGACTTTAGTGAAACTTGTCCTCTATTAGAGCGAATGACTGACAAAGCTCTTAAACCTAGGCATTGGAAACGTCTTAATGGAATTCTAAAAACTAATTTCGATGTTGAAGATACAAAACTTACATTAGGCAGAATTATGGAAGCTCCTATTTTGGAGAATGCGGACGATGTTGAAGATGTCTGTGTAGCGGCTGTTAAAGAATTAGACATTGAAGCTAAATTAAAGCAAGTTATTGCCAATTGGGCTGGTGTAAAGTTACAATTTGCACCATTCAAACAACGTGGTGAATTGGCATTAAAAGGTACTGAAACAATGGATATCATTACGGCAATTGAAGATGATTTAATGGTAATGAATTCGTTGGCATCAAATCGTTACAATGCACCATTCAAAAAAGAGATTCTTCTTTGGTTATCTAAACTTGTTAATACATCCGAAATATTAGAAAGATGGTTAACAGTACAAGGTTTGTGGATGTATTTAGAAGCTGTATTTGTTGGAGGTGATATTGCTAAACAATTACCAATGGAAGCAAAACGTTTTGGAAATATTGATAAAGCTTATGTTAGAATAATGTTAAGAGCAAAAGAAACACCAAATGTTATTGAATATTGTACAGCTGATGAGTCATTAGGTAACATGTTGTCTTATCTACTGGATCAATTAGAAACATGCCAAAAATCTCTTACTGGTAAATTAAATATCAATATAAAAAGTTTAAAAACTATATTTGCTTTTTTTATAAAATAGGATATTTGGAAACAAAAAGACTTATTTTTCCAAGATTTTTCTTCGTTTCTGATCCAGTTTTATTGGAAATTTTAGGACAAGCATCAAATCCAAAATCAATTCAACCACATTTATTAAGTTTATTTGATGCTATAGCATATGTAAGTGTCATCATAACTGTAAAAATAAGAAATTAAATCCATGATTATTTTCTTTATTTAAGGTTGATTTTCAAGAAAGAACTAATGATATAATGATAGCTATGAATTCATCAAATCATGAAAAAGTACCATTTGAAACTGTAGTTAATTGTTCTGGCAGTGTTGAAATTTGGATTGGAAAATTGTTAAAAGAAATGCAAAACACATTGAAAACACTACTGGCTGGAGTTGCATTTTTACTTACAAATTCCGAATTTAATTTTATTCAAGAGTTTCAACCATGGTGTGGTCAAGCTGGTTTACTAGGTGTCAATTTACTATGGACAAGAGATGCTGAAATTGCATTAAGGAGAATTAAAATAGATAAAACTATAATGAAGAGAACAAATATTAAGTTTTTAAACATATTAAATGCTTTAATTGATTTAACAGTAAAAGATTTAACATCATTAGATAGAGTTAAATTTGAAACAATGGTTACAATTCACGTACATCAAAGGTATTCACCAAAAACAATTGTCTTATTAATATTACATAATTTAATAATTATAGGGACATATTCGATGATTTGGTCAGAATGAAAATCAAGCTAATTACAGATTTTGAATGGCAGAAACAAGCAAGATATTATTTTAATGAAAATACTGACGATGTAACAGTAGGAATAACGGATGTAAATTTTATTTATCAAGATGAATATTTAGGTGTTGTTGAACGATTGGCTATCACACCACTAACAGATAGATGTTACATTTCTTTGGCCCAAGCAATGGGTAATTTTTATTATATTTTCTCATATATTGTAACTTATTGTTACTATATTGATTTTTTAAATTTTTATTTTAAAGGAATGTGTATGGGTGGTGCACCCGCTGGTCCAGCTGGAACTGGTAAAACAGAAACTACAAAAGATATGGGAAAAGCCTTGGGAAAATTTGTAGTTGTATTTAACTGTTCAGATCAAATGGACTTCCGTGGTCTAGGCAGAATTTATAAGGGAATTGCTCAATCTGGCTCTTGGGGTTGCTTTGATGAGTTCAATCGAATTGAATTACCTGTACTTTCAGTTGCTGCACAACAAATTTAGTAAGTTCAAATTTTATTTAGCTGATAATATCTTATATAACTTTATTTTTAACTCTATAGTATTGTTTTAACAGCGAAGAAGGAGAAGAAAGCTCTTTTTCTTTTCAGTGATGGTGACATGGTAAGTTTAAATCCCGAATTCGGATTGATTATAACAATGAATCCTGGATATGCTGGTCGACAAGAATTACCAGAAAACTTAAAAGTTCAATTTAGGACAGTTGCTATGATGGTACCTGACAGACAGATTATTATGAGGGTAAAACTGGCCAGTTGTGGTTTTCGCGAGAACGTTATATTGGCTAGAAAATTCTTTACATTATATAAACTGTGTGAAGAACAGTTATCAAAACAAGTTCATTATGATTTTGGTCTCAGAAATATTTTGTCAGTTTTACGAACATTGGGTGCCCAAAAACGAGCTAATCAAAAAGATACTGAAGAAACAATTGTAATGAGAGTATTAAGAGATATGAATGTCTCAAAATTAATTGATGAAGATGAGGGTTTGTTTTTGTCTTTGATCGATGATATGTTCCCGGGAATTAAATTAACAACTGCAACTTATAAGGATTTACAAAGAGCTATATTGGGAAATGTTAAGCTATTAAACTATGTTAACGCTCCGCCATGGAATTTAAAAGTAGTTCAATTATATGAAACTTCATTAGTCAGACATGGTCTAATGACAATGGGACCGACTGGTGCTGGTAAAACTAGTTGCACAAATTGTCTTTTAAGAAGTTTTACAGATATGGGAAGAATTCACAAAGAAATGAGAATGAATCCCAAGGTATTTTTAATGTTATAAACTTACACCACATAAAATTAAAATAATTTTTTTCAGGCCATAACCGCCCCTCAAATGTTTGGCCGATTGGATGCCGCGACAAATGATTGGACAGATGGAATTTTTTCCACTTTATGGAGACGAACACATAAAATTAAACCTTCAGAAAATTGTTGGTTAGTTTTAGATGGACCGGTTGATGCTGTGTGGATAGAAAACTTAAATTCTGTTTTAGATGACAATAAAACCTTAACTTTGGCAAATGGTGATCGTATTAAAATGGCAGAAAACAGTAAACTGCTTTTTGAGCCAGATAATGTAGATAATGCTTCCCCAGCTACTGTTAGTCGAATGGGTATGGTATTTTTAAGTTCATCCGTATTAAACTGGGATGTATATGCACAAGGTAAAAAAAGTACTTTGGTAATAATTAAATTTAATTGATTTTTATTTTTAAAGCTTGGATAAATTGCCAAGAGGAGAAAGGTCCAATATTTCAAAAATGTTTTGATGCTATATACGATGATGCTATTTCATTTGTTCAAAAAAAATTGGTAGCAAAAATGAGAATCCTAGATGCAATATATGTCAGACAAACACTAGTTTTGTTAGATGGACTTATGGTAGAACCTAGTAAGTTGTTAGTTTTAATCTAGTAGTGACACTACATATAATGTTTATTCATTTTTTTAAGATAATGGTTCTGAAAGATTTTTTGAAAGGACTTTCCTCTTTGCTATGATGTGGAGCTTAGGTTCAGCTCTTGAACTGGGCGAAAGGCAAAAGTTTGAAGAATTTGTTTTTAAACACCATTCTAAATTGAGTAATTTTTTTATGACAAATTATTTTTTAAATTTAACGAAATTTTTTTTAACCACATTTTAGGATGGCCAAAACTTTTACCTGATACATCTGTTTTTGAATATTATGTTGATGATGCGGGTAATTGGCAACATTGGTCAAAGCGGATTGAAGACTACGAATATCCACAAGACAGTATACCCGAATTTGCTAGCATATTAGTACCAAATGTTGACAATATAAGAACAGCCTTTCTTATTGAAACAATAGCTAAACAAGAAAAGGAAGTTTTACTTATTGGAGAACAAGGTACTGCTAAAACAGTTATGATTAAAGGTTATATGAGTAAATATGATCCAGAATTCCATGTAACGAAATCATTCAATTTTTCATCGGAAACTTCACCAAATATGTATCAAGTAAGTATTATAACACTTTTTATATTTTATCATTTATATTAAAAAAAACAAAAAATTAATATTTAAGAGAATTATTGAGTCATACATAGAAAAAAGAGTAGGGTTGAGTTACGGACCACCAGGCCAAAGAAAAATGACAATATTTATTGACGATATCAATATGCCGAGGGTTAATGATTGGGGTGATCAAATTACCAACGAAATTGTAAGACAGATGGTTGAACAAGGCGGTTTTTATTCATTAGAAAGACCAGGTTGGTTTTAAATATAGAATAATAAAATGAAGAGGTGTTTCATTATTTATTTTCAAGGTGATTTTATTATCGTGTTGGATATTCAACTGATTGCTGCCATGATTCATCCCGGTGGTGGTCGAAATGATATACCCCATCGTTTAAAACGACATTTTTGTATTTTTAATTGTACTTTGCCAAGTAACAATTCAATGGACCAGATTTTCAAGAAAATTGGCCTAGGATATTTCTCCAATGCTCGTTTTACTAAAAACATTGTTGATGTTGTTCCGTTACTTATACCACTCACAAGAGTTTTATGGCAAAATATTAAAATAAAAATGTTGCCGACACCTGCTAATTTTCATTATGTTTTTAATTTAAGAGACTTGTCTCGTATTTGGGAAGGAATGTTATTAATTAAAAGTCCTGAATGTACTGGTATTGACGATTTACTTAAGGTAAAATAAATATATTGTGTTTCATACAAGTGCCTAATGTGTTTATTTAATAGTTGTGGAAACACGAATGTTCAAGAGTTTTAGCTGATAGATTTACATCTCCAGACGACTTTGATTGGTTTGAAAAAAGGATGGAAAAAGATGCTAAGGCTCAACTTCCAGAAGATATATTTGAATACTATGATGATACAGAAACATATTTTGTTGATTTCTTAAGAGATCCACCAGAAGCTACTGAAGAAGATGAAGATGTATCTTTAGAGCCACCAAAAATATACGAAGAAATTCCTGGGTAACAAAACAGCCAATTTTTAAATGCTTTAAATTTTAAAGTAAATTTATTTCAGATATGAAGAAGTTGAAGCCAGAGTTAAAATGTATATGAGTGTATTCAATGAAAATATGCGAGGTTTCCAATTAGATTTGGTATTCTTTCATGATTGCCTAAAACATTTGATGATTGTTTCCCGTATAGTTAGAATGCCAAGGTAAACAAATATATTGAAAAGTATTAGTTTTATTTAAATTTATTTTTATAAAAATTTAGAGGTAATGCTTTGCTTGTTGGCGTTGGAGGATCTGGAAAACAAAGTATCACAAGATTAGCATCATACATTGCTGGTTATAAATTTTTCCAAATAACATTGACCAGAGCCTACAATGCAAACAATTTGTGTGAAGATTTAAAGAGCTTGTACAGAATTGCAGGAATGCAAGGGCAGGGTATGACTTTTATATTTACAGATAACGAAATTAAAGACGAAGGATTTTTGGAGTTTATTAATAATATTTTAAGCTCTGGCGAAATCGCAAATCTGTTTTCAAAGGATGAATTAGGTAAATTTATTTTTTTAATTAAAATGTATAATATTTAATTTTTTTCCGTTAAATGTGTAGATGAAATAACGAATGAACTTATAGCACCTATGAAAAAAGAATTTCCAAAAAGACCACCCACAGGTGATAATTTATACGATTATTTTATTTCAAGATCTAGATACAATTTGCATGTAGCATTATGTTTTTCACCGGTGAGTTATGCTTTTAAACTATAAAATAGTGAAAATTTAAAAATACAAATTGGTTTAGATTGGTGACAAATTCCGAGCTAGATCACTCAAATTCCCAGGTTTAATATCAGGTTGTACCATTGATTGGTTTCAAAAATGGCCGGAAGACGCTCGTATAGCAGTTTCACAAAGTTATCTTGAAAATTTTGCGATCGTATGTACAGACGAAGTTAAACTCCAAGTTATAAATGAAATGAGTTTTATACATGAAACAGTGACACAAGCTTGCCTTAGATATTTTGATCGATTCCGAAGATCTGTATTTGTAACACCAAAGTCTTTAATTTCATTTTTGAAATCTTATCGTGAATTATACACCGATCGGAAAAATAACATTGATATGCAGTCTTTTCGAATGAGTTCTGGATTATATAAATTGGATGAAGCAGCTATATCTGTTGAAATTTTAAAGGTGGATTTAGTTGAAATGAATAAAATAATAGAAAAAGCAACAATTGAAACAAATAAAGTATTAGAAAACGTAACAAAAGCTGCTGAAGCAGCAGAAGTTGTCAAAGCTGAAGTTGCACAAAAAAAGACTTCTGCAGAGCAGTTGTTGACTGTGATTTCGGCTGATAAAGCAGTTGCCGAAGCAAAGTTAGAAGCTGCTAAACCAGCTTTAGAGGAAGCTCAAGCTGCTTTAAATGTGAGTTTTCAATACATAATAAATATATATGAAAAAAACCCTACTTTACTATTTCTTTTAGACAATCAAAGCTGCTGATATTGCAACTGTGAGAAAATTAGGAAAACCACCATATTTAATTACTTTAATTATGGATTGTGTGTGTATATTATTTAGGAAAAATTTAGAAAAGGTTAAACCTGATGCAGAAAAGAAATTTTTATTCCCATCTTGGGAAATATCATTGAAAGTAATGTCTGATACACGATTTTTAGCAAAAATTGTTGAGTATGCTACAGACACAATTAATGCGGAAATAATTGATTTGCTAACACCATATTTTAGTTACAGGTGATAGTTTGAACATTTTAACATTATTTATATGCTATAATAAAAAAATTTTAGTTTGTATACATTTGAAGCCGCTAAAGCTGCTTGTGGTAATGTTGCAGGCTTATTGAAGTGGACCATTGCTATGAAAGATTTTTATGGTGTTAATAAGGATGTTCTGCCATTGAAGGCAAATCTAGCAATTCAAGAAGCGAAACATAGAAAAGCTGCAACTGATTTAGCTGCAGCTGAGGCCGAATTACTTGCAAAAGAAGAGGAATTGGGAGAAGTTCAACGATTATTTGATGACGCTATGAAAAAGAAAAATGAAGTTATGCAACAAGCAGCAGTAGTTCAAAATAAAATGGATGCAGCAACAGCATTAATTGAAGGTTTATCAGGCGAGAAAATTCGATGGACGGAGCAAATTGCTACTTTCGCAAGTGAAAAAGATCGTCTTGTCGGTGATATTATATATCTGTGCGCATTTTTATCTTATACTGGGCCATTCAATCAGCAATATCGTAATGAGTTGCAGCAAGATTGGTTAAATGATTTAATCCTCAAAAAAATTCCAATGTCATCCAATATAAATGTAATTGAATCATTAACAGATCAAGCTCAAATTAGTGAATGGAGTTTACAAGGTTTACCTACTGATGAACTATCTGTACAAAATGGTATTATTGCAACGAAATCGGCACGTTTTCCATTGCTAATTGATCCACAAACCCAAGGGAAAAATTGGATTAAAAATAAAGAAAAGGAAAATGATTTAATTGTAACATCGTTAAACGATAAATATTTCCGAAATTATCTTGAGGATGCTGTAGCACTTGCTATACCATTACTAATAGAAGATATTAGTGAAGAACTCGATCCATGTTTAGACAATGTACTTGATCGCAATTTAATTAAAATTGGTACATCGTACAAAATCAAAATTGGTGATAAAGAATGTGATTATAACAAGGATATGAGAATTTATATAACAACCAAACTACCAAATCCATTATTTACACCAGAAGTGTTTGCTAGAACTTCAGTGGTTGATTTTACTGTTACATTAAAAGGTTTAGAAGATCAACTTCTCGGAAGAGTAATTTTAACCGAGAAAAAGGAATTAGAAGACGAGCGAATAGCATTAGTAGAAACTGTAACAGGAAATATGAAAAAAATGAAACAGTTAGAAATCGATTTGTTACATAAATTGTCTACAACCGAAGGTAGTTTATTGGATGATGTCACAGTTATTGATGTGTTAAACAAAAGTAAAATGACTGCAGTTGAAGTTAAGGAGAAGCTTGAAATTGCAAAAGTCACTGAAATAAAAATTAATATTGCAAGAGAAGAATACAGACCAGTAGCAACTCGGGGAAGTCTTTTATATTTCTTGGTTTGTCAAATGACAATGGTAAATTGTATGTATCAAACATCATTAGTTCAATTTTTAGAAAGATTTGATTGGTCTTTGCACAACTCGAAAAAAACACATATAACTCCAGAACGTATTAAACGTATTTTACGAACATGTACATTTGAAATATATCGTTACAAATCCAGAGCTTTGTATGAACAAGACAAACCATTATTTGTACTCTTATTAGCTTTAATAATTGATCAAAATGCTGGTGTTGTTAAATACGACGAGTTTCAAAATTTCATCAAAGGCGGAGCAGCATTAAATTTAAATGAATGTCCTCGCAAGCCTCATAAATGGATTACAGATGAAATGTGGTTAAATTTGGTACAATTATCTAAATTAAGGCAATTTCAAAATATACTAAATCAAATTGAAAATAACGAACGTGGTTGGCGAACCTGGTTCCAAAAAGAAACTCCTGAAGATGAAATTATCCCTGATGGGTATAACAATTTGGATCCATTTAAAAGACTTTTGCTTGTGAGAGCTTTCTGTCAAGATAGAACTCTGTCGCAATCAAGAAAATATATTGCACATTCCTTAGGACCACCATTTGCTGCACCTGTTATTTTAAATTATGACGAGTTATACGCAGAAAGTAAAGAATTTACTCCTATAATATGCTTTTTATCAATGGGTTCTGATCCTTCAACAAATATTGAATTATTAGCGAAAAAGAATGAAACAAAATGTTATGCCATATCTATGGGACAGGGTCAAGAAATTCATGCAAGAAAGTTATTTGAAAATTGCTTTGCAGATGGTGGTTGGATTTTATTACAAAATTGTCATTTAGGATTAGCATACATGACTGAGCTTTCTAATTTGATTGTAGAGTGTGAGCGCCAAAAAAAAGAACCTTATCCAACTTTCCGTATTTGGATAACTACAGAAGTTCACATCAAATTTCCAATAACAATGTTGCAAATGTCTTTGAAATTTACTAATGAACCACCAGCTGGTATACGTGCTGGATTAAAAAGAACTTATACGAATATATCACAAGATTTCTTAGATGCTAATGAATCACCTTTGTATCATCCTTTGGTTTTTGCCATATCATTTTTACATAGTGTCGTACAAGAACGAAGGAAATTTGGACCATTAGGATGGAACATACCATATGAATTTAATTCAGCCGATTGGTTGGCAAGTTGCTATTTTGTTCAAAACCACTTAGAAGATATTGATCCTAAAAAAGGAGTTAGTTGGCCTACAGTACGTTACATGTTAGGTGAAGTTCAATATGGTGGTCGGGTAACTGACGATTATGATAAACATTTATTGAACACTTTCGCTAGAGTATGGTTTTCTGACCGTATGTTTGAAAGTACTTTTAACTTTTATAAAGGATATGGAATATATGTTTTCAAAACTCAAGAAGAATATTTGGAAGCAATCGAATCAATGAATTTAGCAGATCCTCCTCAAGCGTACGGTTTGCATTCAAATGCTGATATTACTTATCAGACTAATTATTCAAAATCAATTTTAAGCACAATAGTCTCAATTCAACCAAGAGGTATGTTTTCTTTTTAAATCAAAGAGAAAAAATTTTAATAATCCCAATTTTAAATATACAACTTTAGAGGCGTCAAGTGGTTCAGAAGAAACAAGAGAAGAAAAAGTTGCAAGACAAACAAGTGACATGTTGCGTAACTCGCCACCCGCCTTTGATTTATTCGAAGTGAAAGAACGTTTAAAACTGATGGGTGCTTTGAATTCTTTAAATATTTTCCTTAGACAAGAAATTGATAGAATGCAAAGAGTTAGTACTATATTATATGGTTTTAACAATATTAATAATAGAAATATATTTTTCATCTTCACACAGGTTATTCTTTTAGTAAAAAGAATGTTAAAAGATATTTTACTTGCACTTGAGGGAACAATAATTATGAGCGAGCAGTTACAGGATGCTGTTGATAATATTTTTAATGCCAGAGTACCCATGTCATGGAGGAAAGTAAGTTGGGCATCATCAACCCTGGGTTTTTGGTTTACTGAAATGATAAATCGACACACTCAATTTAATACGTGGGCTTTTACTGTAAGTGAAATCAATACATATGTGCATAAAATTTTATATAACAAATATTAATATATATAATAAAAAACTTTAGGGACGTCCAATTGTATTTTGGATGTCAGGTTTTTTCAATCCTCAAGGATTTTTAACTGCTATGAAACAAGAAGTTGCTAGAGCTCATAAAGGATGGGCTTTAGATCAAATAGCAATGGTAAACGAAGTTATGAAACTTTTTGAAGAGGAATATAAGAAACCACCAAAGGAAGGTGTTTATATATATGGAATGTTTATAGATGGTGCTGGTTGGGATGTTAAAACAGCACGTTTAGTAGAATCAGTAAATAAAGTTTTATATGTTGCCATGCCAGTAGTATGGGTTTATGCTACAGATAACTTAGCTTCAGCTATTAATCCTAAGGCCTATAGAGTATGATTTATTTTATTTAAAGTTTCTATATACAAAATATATTTAATTATAAATACTTATATATAAATTTATTGTATTTTAGTGTCCTGTTTATAAGAAAATCAATAGAACAGATTTGAATTATATAGCACCATTACAATTACTGTCAAATAAGGAACCAGAACATTGGACTTTACGTGGTGTAGCCTTATTGTGTGATACAAAATAACTTATATATACAAAATTTTATTTATGTTATTTTCAAATAAACTGAATATTATTGTATTCACTGTGTTATTTGTAAAAATAAAAGGAATACTCTATAACAAAATAGTTTCTTGTATTATTTTAATATTAAAAAAACAATATTTATAGCTCGTTTTTGAGGGTTAACTCTAATTTTTAAATACTATTAAAAAACAGTTTAATTTCGGTATAAATTGTTGCTTAACTCATGTATATGTTGATAAACAAAATCAGAGCTTTTAATAGTATAAAAAATGAACAGGGAAAACGAAAAAAGCAAGTGGAAGTCATTCAAAACATACTACAATCACAATACTTCTTTAAATAAAAAGCTGAATTTCGAAGTTCTTAATTGGGGGGGAAGAGAAAAATTATTCGTTTTGATTAGAAACTCCTGATAAACTATACTATACAACCTAAGTATTCTGTCCTTGCCTTAAAACAAATGATTCTTCTTACCACACATTTAAATCAAATGACAGAAAATTAAATTATCTTAAATTTATATTAAAATGTTTTGTCTAAGTTTGGAAAGGAATATTAAAAAATAATATATATATATATATATGTATATTTTTATAAATCGAAATAATATGTATATTACAGTACAACCACAAAATAAAATTTGCTTTTTAATAATCCTATCAAAATGAATATCAACTGAAGAATTAAGTAAATAAAACAAATTGTTTATTAAAAGCACCCAAAAAACACCTGCAGTTTTTAGTACTCCTTCTACCCTAATAACAAACAAATTAATCACCTACAGTCTTCCACCGAAAATAACGCCTAGGCGTTATATTCGGGAAAGATTTTATTTTTCTATTTTCAAAAATTGTCATTTTTTTTCAAATAAAACGCCCATTCAAATACAACGCATAGGCATTATATTTAAACATATTAAACTACAAGAACTACGGCTTTTATTTAAATATTTGTGTGGTAGTGTTATTGAAACATAATATTATAATTTATCTACACATTTTTATTGTACCTTTTAAAATACATATAACAAAAAAATATCACAACAATTCACAGTGACTTAGATAAAAAAAAGTAAAAAATAAACTATATCGCATAATAGTAAGTACTTTTTAAAATGTGTAACATTATGTAGAAAATATCAGTCCATAATATTCTCCTCGTTTCACTAAGTGGATATCTTTTTTTGGAGAAGAGACAGTATAGGTGAATGTACCTGTTTCACAACACTCCTTATCCAAAGTAGTTATTTTGATGTTCCAACTTTCAATTTGTGCTACTGCGTAAATTTCTGAATTTGTAGAAGAATTATATCCTTGAGTAATAAGATGTTCATCATCCTTATCCAATAGATCCACAGTCTCAGGATTATTTTTTATAAAATTAATTATTTTTGCCACATATTCTGTTACAAATATTTGAAACGACTGGTTTTTATTTTTTATTGTGTTAATGCACTCGAAAAAACTGGTAGCACTGCTTAATGGCCAAAATAAATCAAAAATTCCATTTTTCTGGAAGTAGTTTTCTTGTTCTGCACATAAAAGAGGATTTTCAACCAACCACGAATCATAATCGAAATCTTCGGAAAGGACCTGCTGTAATGCACTATGCAAAAAAGTTATTTTAAATTCCTCTTTTGGTACTATTCCACATAACATAAATGCATTCTTTATAAAATTTTCGTTTTTAGATTCCACCCAATCTACAATCCAATTACTGACCATTTCATAATTTGGAATTTTTGGATTGCCCTGTCGAGTTTGAAATTCTTCATTATCTAAGGCATTCGCAATATATGTATCGTATCTTGAGTTATACGATTCTTGAAAGCTGCGATTAACTGCAACATCCAAAGGTTGAAGAAGACCTGTCAAGTTTGGTGGAATCAATACAACTGATATGTTACATTTTTCTAAATACTTGCTTTCTTGTAATTTGACATGGCTTCCATATGAATCTATAATCAACAATGTAGGTTCACGATTGAAATTTGTTTGCGGTCTTTTCAAAATAATATCACGAATATAATTTTTTAAAATTTCTTCACCAAACATTCCCGTCTTATTGATATCGACAATGCACTTATTATTAACCTTAGGTAGTCTTTTTAAATTTGAAAAGAGTAGATGAGGCTTTAAGAATTTTCCTTCTAGAGTTATTGCCAAAGTAGTCGTAAACCGTTTATGAGCAGTGCTCGCTTTTTTCATTAATACTTCTCTTGTACCTTTGGAGGTAATTGTGGTTTTCGGTTCTGCCTCAAAATAGCGAGGAACTTGATCAATGTTAATGATATTGCATTTTTTAAATTTCTTTTCTTCAATTAAGTTGTGAATTTCCCTTAAAAAATTAGCTGTAATACTATTAACATTGTGTGGAATATTTTTAGTCGTGGTTTGACGGCGTGATACAAGATTATGGCGATTTTTAAATCGTTCGCACCAACCTGATGAGGCTTTAAAATTTTTTAACTTTGGATCTTCATTCCGATATTGTAGAGTTTGACAAATTTGTTGTGCTTTTAGTTGTATATATTTGTCTTTAACTCGTAGTCCTTTCGAATTACGCTTCAAAACCCAATCCAGTACTTCTTTTTCTATTTCTTCGAATTGTAGTTTTCGACCACCACCAGTAAGTCTTCTACTTACTCTCGTTTTAATGTAATTATTATTTAAAGCATCCACAAGCTTGGATTTTTGTTCATGCCACGCTCGAAGAACTGATGTACCAATGCCGTATTTTCGTGATAACGAAAGCCATCCATGTCCAGGAACATTCGGTTTATATTGATTTAATATATCTAATTTATATTTTATAGTATAATTTTTTCGCTTTTTATTTGTATCCTCCATCCTTCTTAGTGGCGGTTCTAAAATTTACAAATAATATTAATTATTTATTGGATTTAAACGTATTTAAACAATATTTTACATATTTAAACAGTATTCGTTAATATATTTTCGTTTTTTAAAGTTTTTAGTCGTTTAATTCTTTAATATTTAAATCCAAAATAGAACGTGTATTTATTTTATATCACATCACAATTCACAACCAATTACTGTCAAAGCAATTCAAATAGATTTTCATACTACGGATTGATTTTGCTATAAATAAGAAAATGAATGATGAAAATAAAGTAAAAATCTAAAATTTAATAATACTTACTAATGTTTTATAGCAATTAGAAACTCAAATTTTTATAAAAAACTACAATTGACAAACAGAAATTAACAGAATAGAAACAGAACAATTATCGACCGGTAATTTGAATTTTTTAAATTTACATGCACGTCAAGTAACATGACCCGTCAAAACAAATACTATCGAAATGTCATTCTTCATTTTTTTTGTATTCGAAATATTAATCCAGCGTTTGAGACATCTGGTGGTGATGAACCACTACAAAATTTTATGTCGTTTTTCAAATAAACTAAAACTTTTCATGTTTTACTGAAATTTTTTTTTGTCATGTTAAAATTGAAACTGAACTGAAATTAAAATTTTTCTATTTTTCCGACTCTAAATTTTTTTTAGGTTTTACTAATACATGAAATTTGTAAATAAAACACGGCTTTATATCTACTATCAAATGGTGAAACAAGTAAATAATTTTTTTTGTTTGTTATTTTATAAAAAAAATTATATTTTTCTAATACCATTATAAAAAGAAATCCGTTCAAGAACTAATGTCTCTATTATTTTTCAAATCAGTCCATTTTTTTGTCGCTGTAGTGGCGCTGATGGCAAAAATTGGTTAAAGTCTATGATAAAGTAAGTTTTTTTTGCTGTCAAAAATTTTTGTTTTGAAAATTATTCCTATTGAAAAAAAATGGAAGAAATTACTACAAAATGTCTTAATAAAACGCTTAGGCATTTTATTCAAATAGTACGCCTAGTGGGCGTACTATTCACTTATAACGCTTAGGCGTTATTTTCGGTGGAAGACTGTAGCACTCTGTAATAAAAAGCTCTTGTAACAAAAAAACAAAAAACAAAAACTCAACAGGTTTCAAAAAAAAAAATAAAGAAAAAAAAAAAGTAAAAAAATAAAACGCGTAGGAACGTTCACGTAAACGAGGTCACTAGTACTTAATTTACTTTATATACTTAAAATGAGCGAATAAAGTGAGAGTAAATTTTTATGAGTATGAAAACTAACAACAACAATGTTTTTAGTATTTTTCATTTTATTATTGTCAATATTTTATTTAGTACTGATTTTAAATTTAATCTTGTAAATGTTGTAAAATTTTACAAAGTTTCTTCATTTATTTAACGATTTATACTAAACTGTTGTCATAGTGTTGTCAATTATGAAAAATACTTAAATGCATGTATGTATATAATAAAGAAAATTGCCTTAATATTAAAAAATAAATAAATAAAAACATATAAAGTCATATTAGTCCAAAAAATTCATATTTGGGAGTTTTAACTTAAAAACTTAATATATGTATATAATTTTAATTAATATATATATTTTTTTTTTAATTTGATTGATCAATTAGTTTAAGACTACCATTGAAGTGGTCTTAAAATATGCAACGGAAAGCGATTGAAAAGAAAAATAATCAAATAATCAAAAATAAATAAAGGTGCAGGCACACAGATAGCAAGCAATCAATATTTTTATTAAGGGAATTTTTAGAAAAAAATTTATAACATTTTGGTTTTTCAAAAAATTTCCAGCCTTTACTTTTAAAAACGGTACTAAAAATTGCTAGAACACATTTTTTTTTTCTAATATTAATAACACGATTATTATTGTGCATTCAAATTTAATATTTAAAAATATTTGTGCGCCTATAAGTAGACAATACATTTTTTTTTCCGCTATAAGTTAAAAAAAAAAATCAAAATTAGGCGTCATGGTAACGCAGTGGTTCAATATCTGACGTATCAGCTTATGGTATGTTGCGATCAAATATAATAATAGTATAATTAAATTAAATAAATACAGGGTGGCCATGGGTCAATTCCCCATTCAAACCATATGGGTAATTTTTTTAATGAATAACATGTAGAAACGTCTTAGATTTTTTATATTTTTCATAACTTTTCGTAATTTTTGATCAATGTTCTGTTGTGTACTGTTCCATTTCCAATTCCCCAAGTTTTCTTCACAAAATTCTGAAACAAAAATAAAAAATATAAATAAATTTAAAAGGTTATTAAACATTCAAACCATATTGGTCGTTTTGCCCCATCCGTATTATCATAATCTATATCGCTCAGGCGATTACTATGAAATTTTATATACAAAGATTGTTGGATACGGAAAGAGTTTCTGAGCTAACAATTTTACTCTAACGAACCACCAAGTTGGCCTTTGAGAGGCGCTGCAACGTACACCTGATTTATCTAGTATAATAATAGTATTGTAACCTATAATGGTCTCGAGTAATCGAATGTTAATCTGTGGTTTTAATTAATAAGATGTTAACTACAAAATCGAATTTGTAATAAGTATTTTCGGTATGTTAATTTGTATGGTTATTTTGAAAAAAAAATTTAAGAAACTTGCAGTTAATTGGTTATTCGGCTTGTTAATAATAATATTTAAAACAAACTAAGTATGCAAATTTATAAAGAACTACTTTTTATGTTGAATGGCATTAAAATGTAAAAATTGATGATTTTGACATCTTATTAATTAAAACCACAGGTTTTAAAATATGGCATTATCATTTATGGTATAATGTAATAACTTTTAAAATAAATAAATAAATCAAAATAACTACTTTAAATGTATTATAGTTATTGCAATTTGAGATATTAAAATTTAAAATACAGGATAAACTGTCTTATTTACACTTTTAATACATTTGTGATTATTACACCCCCACAACCTAACACCTTAATTATATCTTCATTACCAATTTTAAAACTCATGCAATTCTTCTAAAACAATCAAAAATTTTTAATACAGTCATCGACAAATTTTTTGTTACAAATAAACATTGTTGTATGTACAGTCATTAGTAGTTTATTTTACTTTATCAATGTTTTAATAATCAAAAGAATTGGTATTTGGTGGGACAAAAAAAATATACCTATAAAATTTTAAGAAACTTAAAGAAGACAAAAAAAAAAACAAAAAGAATAACTTTAAAAAAAAAAACATTGTCTACTGTGCCTTGTTAAACAGTGTTTTGCAGTTTTTTTTTTTTTTTTCATTTTGCTTTATAACATTTTTCAATATAACCGTATTAAGAGGGGAATGTCCAATAAAACATATATACCAAAAAAAAATTTCATATTGACATACCATACTAGTATACCACTATAAACAACAACAACAAGAGCAATAATAACAACAACAACAACAGTAAAAATACTGTGAAATGGTTATAGTAGACGACGGCTATCAGCGTTGTCGTAATATTGCAAGTTTTTTATTTTTTTTTTTATTTTTATTTTTGTGATCAACCGTTGTTTATATTTGCAATAAATACAACAACAGCAACAACATCAACATCAACATCAACAACAACAATAACTTTGACTTTCATTTTTATAGTTTTAATATACATGCATAGTATGGATTTTTTCAATTGAGAAATTTTGTTTTTCATATTTATATTTTTCGTATTTTAGTGAGTTCAGTATGAATAAATCTTTTGTATAGTTAAAATTCAAAATGTAAAGTTTAAAAATTATTATTTAAATACAAAAAAAAAATTATCAAAAATATTACGAAAAAAATTGCAAGTTCCAAAATAAAAAAAAAAACCAAAAATATTATAAAACATGATAAAATTTTTAGTGATATTTTTTTTGATAGCAGCAAAATGTGAGAATATTAAAAAAAATATAAAAATAATTATTAATATTTTAAAAAAAATTAATATGGTTATGTTTTAGTATATAAGTTAAATAAAGTAGTAAAAAAGTTTAAAAAGTTAATTAAATTAAGAATAATTAAATTAAAAACGGTTTAGAAGATAATACATAACCTATAAAACAAATATTCAAATTGATAACTCGACTTATAAGTGTTGTTAACTTCAAAAAAAATTTACTGTGAAGCATATTAAACTATTGTATCAGTGATTAAATATACATATTAAAAGAAATATTTAAATTTATTTTTAATATAAATTTCGTAATAACAATTCAATGAATTTTTATTTAATAAAAAATAATAAAAATAAAGTTTTTGTTATTTAAATAAAAATATTTTATATTTATTTGATTAAATTCCATTGTAAATAAAATTCAAATAAAATTTATACTTCCTAAAGAAAGCGGATATTAAAAAAAAAAAATTGACAACAAAATGATATCGTTTAAAAAAAACACCTCATTTATTTTAACATTCAATTTACTTTTGATATTCAATAATGCATGATAATGTATACTTAATTAATAAATATTAAATACCGTTTTACGGTATTAATTTCACGAAATATTATAATTATTGAACCATAACCTACAAAATATTCTATTGTGAATGAATATTATTATTTGATTGTATTTTATTTTATTATTAATATTTAATAATATGTTATAAAGATATTGATTACATATATTAAGTTCTTATTATTATAATATTTAGTATTTGTATTATTAAAATAGAAACTATAACTTTCAATTTCATTTCGAGTTTTGTAATCCTATTTGTATATATTATATATATATATATATAATTATATGCATATATAAATATTATATATTTATAATATATCATAAAATTATGAAATATTATTATTAATGTAGTATGGTATTATTAACAAATAATAATATGTATAAATATAAGTTATCATATTAAATAGTTTGTATTAAATATTTTTTTATTTAATAAATGAAAGAATTTAATATAAAATATAGAAGAACTTAAATGTGGTGGCATATGACTTTTGACCAACAATTATAAATGAGAGAATTTAATATAAAATATTGAAGAACTTAACTATGGTGGCATATGACTTTTGACCAACAATTATAAATGAAAGAACTTAATATAAAATATAGAAGAACTTAAATGTGGTGGCATATGACTTTTGACGAACAATTATATTTTATTTTATTTTAAACAATTTTTAATTAAAACAAAAATATAATTAAGTATTCTATATAGAGTAATTAATGGTTTTTAGGTGCAATATTGTATTGTATACATGTTTAATTTTTATTTTGTATCTTTTTATCTTATACTTTTATTATATTTCTTTTTAAAAAATAAATATTAATGTCTTTTACCAGATTTTAAAAAAAAAGGTAACACTATTATTGTGTTGAATGTTGTGACTTGTGATAAGTTGAAAAAAAAAAAAATTAAACAAATATAAAAGTGTCAAATATACACGAAACTTTTATTTTATGGTATGCTTTTATTATGCGGCAAATGAAATATTTATACACGAATAAAACTTGGGATACTTATTATTTAAATTTTATTGTGTATATAAGTATAGTAAAAAAACAGAAACAATGGAAATTTAAACTTTAAAAAAACAGAAAAAAAAAAAATTTACACAATACATATATTATTATTTTTTTGGATAATTATTTAGTTGACAATTAAAAACATGAATATCGTGTGGCATGTGCCTGAAGTTGTGGTAAATTACTGAAATGATGTGATGTAGTTAATCATATTACATTATTGAATTGAATTCATTCTATATTCTGTACAGAAAATATACTACATCTTATCAAAATCTAAAATATAATGTTAAATAATAAGTAACATTCGGATTAAATTTGACAAAAACGACGTTTCTGCTACGTTTCCAATTGTCAAATTCGGATACAGCTAATTACACGAAACGTCGCATTCGAGTGCGTAACGACAAAATAAGTTATTAATTTTTTGTTTATTTTAAGTTTTTGACATTTTAAAGCGTCGAATTTTTGACATTTTAAAGAAGTTTCAAAATATTAAAAAAACGTATCTATCAAATTTAAAGTTTCAACTTACAAAATTTAGTAACCATTAAAAGAATAATTTAATAGTTACTTTCATTATATACATTTGTGTTGTATTCCAAATGTTTAACTTTTTAAATAATATTTCAGTTTTGATGGCTACGCTCATTGCGCTTAGGAGGTAACGGTTTCTTTGCGTTCAGGTATATTTTCTATTAAATACACCATGGAAGAGGTCATTGATTTGTCTGAAGTATATTTTAACTTTTAATAAAAAATCATAAATTAATTCAATGTTGACAATTGACATTTTTTTTCGTACATTATTCGTATAAATTAATACGTTAAATGTAGCGTAAAATGAAATGGTCGGAATTTGACAGTTTTTGATAATAATTTAAATTTTTTGCAATGTCAACAAATTTCTTAATTAAAATTAAAATTAATTGATATATTATTTTAATAAGAAATCAAAAAATTACAACATTATAAAATATAATTAATAAAAGCAAAATTAAATTAAAAAAAAAAACCGCTACATTTTTTATGAATGAATCAGAAAAAAAATACAAAAACCCTAACCGCGCCGCTATGTAATCCAAACGTGATGAGTTGAAAAAAAAAAGTTTGTTTTATGATAAAAAAAAGTCGAATAAAAAATAAATAACAAAAATACGTCAAAATATGACACTACTATATAAAGAGTTGAAGAAGTAAGAGAAAATGTGAATAGTAAATACTAAATATAACTGTATTTATAGTATTTTAGAAAACATATGTTTACTGATATAGTATGTTTACTAAAAAATATTCATATAACTATTACTGTTGCTAAGTATGTATATAGGTAGTACGTATATAAATATTCATTTGATTTTATGTAAACATATTAAAATAACGCAGTGATGAGTGAGAGCTTGAAAAATGAAAATGAAAGAAAAAGTAATATTATGTATAAATCTGGTTAAATGCAAGTCTGCACTTCAAGGTTGAATTAGTCCTAGTATGTAATTTTTTTTTTTTACTTTTGATTTAAAATTTTTTTTTTTTTTTCTATATTTTGAATTTATATAAAATATGTACTGTCTGTAATTGGTATGACTCTTTTTTAATAGTTTTTTTTTCGGATGACCACCAAGTGAAATTTTGACTTAAAAGATAATATAAATTTAATAAATAAATACGGCTACGCCATAGTTAAGATTTCTAGTTAAATCTTAAAAAAAAAAAACAACTCTGCGACAAAGTAATTAACAATATTTTTTTTTTTCTTATATTCCATAATATTTTTCAAAATCAATTTATAAAAAAAAAATATTTAAATAAAATTCATTAATTATTATTGTGTAAAGTAAATCTATATGCAAATAAATTATAGTGTTGCACTATTATAAAATATCTAGTTAAAGGCAACTTATATGACTGATTAAGTGAAAGTTGAGAGACCTCTAAATTATAGGAATTTACTATATAAGTATATATCCAAAATATCGTTTTGACTTTCGGGCTATGTTTGCAATTCATTATTATCTGATTTTTGTGCAGATTTCTTGTAAATGATAATCAATTAATAATATATACTTGAATTGAAATTTAATGAAATAAAAAGCAAGATTTAAATGCAAAATTCACTTTTGGTGGCTTTTAATTGGTTTAAAAAAATCGTTTTAAATACAGTATGAATATGTATGTGTTCAAATCATTTAGTTTGAGAACATTGCTTGCTAAAATTTGATAATTTTTAAAAATACCAGATTAATAGTTTTTCTCATATTTAACGCTAAAGTCTTAATTGGGGGAATTTATGTTATTCATGCTTTGCATTCTTTGATTAGTACTTATTTTATATTTATTAAGAAATCAAATATGCCTTCTCTCAAAAAATTCCAACACAGCACTGGGAAAATATCAAGTGCTCGTTGCTATACTGTAAAAATTTCAAGGTGGTTTAAAACTGATTATGGAAACTCATTAATTTTTATTTGTCCGCTATAATGAGGATCATGTTTAATTTATAAATTGCAACTTTTAAAAAGAACTTAAGCATCTTTTTTTCGTTTTTTTTTACTTTCAGTAATTTGGGATAGTTTACATGCATGAACCTGAGTGAGAGGACAAAAGACGGAAAAATAAATGATTTAGTGAGCCTCGTTATAAATAAACATGGATAATTTTTAGTTTTTGTGGTAATGAGTTTTAATGGGCGCGTAATACCTTACTTTTATTTATAAGGAACAAAGTCTTTAAGATGGTTTTAAAAACTAACTGATTTCTTTTTAAAAGATTGTTTAAAAGGTTATCTATTAATAGACAAATGACCAAATGAAAAGACAAATGAATATTAGATTTGTTAAAGTTTCAAATGGCACAAAATTAATTTATTTTAAATAATATAAGATTTAAAAGTTTATTTATTTAATGCCTTTAGAATATCAAATTCATTAGCTGTATTCAGTTTTAAAATTTAGAATATTTTTATTAAAATAAATGACTGCCTCGAATGATCAAAATATTGTAAAGCTGGATTGACCGAAAATACTAAAAAAAAGCCTAAAACACTAATAAGCCATTGTTAAAGTAATTGTTCATATTTTCATTAAAATCAGATCGGTTTAGTAATGAATAAAGCTATCAAAAGTTTATTTAGTTTGAACACAAGAACTAGAACTAATCATTTTTATAATTTAATTGATGCAATGGATAAAAATGTTACAGAAAAGTCTATGTATGCACAGCTTTGTAAAATTCTAATTTAATTTTAATTTTATTGTATTTTAAAAATCATATAATATGGAACACGACTAGGGCGATTTTATAGTTTAATTTATCTACGATTTTATAGTAGAAGCCCTGAAAAACTTTACATTTAGTTTGGTGCTAAGTCCAAACAGTAGAACAAGCTCCTGTTTGTTAACCGCAAACCGTTGACCAATTTCATTACATTAAAAAATTAAAGTAAATGTCCTGTAAAGTTATAATAACCAATCCATAACTTATTTTCGTTAAAAACTCTTATTATTTTAATAAACCTGTCTATAATATAGGCAAATGTTGGAACAAGAGGTCATATTATATTCGTGTTATTAGAATTGATTTTAATGAATTCTACATACAAGAGATATTACTACGCCTAATTCTATGTAGAAACGTCCTAGATTTTCAATAGATACAATTAAATTTTTGTACCTATACAATGTAATATTTTGTATTTGAGTTATATGGTATTCTCTATCTGTGAGTTATATTATTCATTTAAATTATTTGTTTGTATTTTGCATTTGCGTATATTGTTATATTAATGTATTTTTTATCTAAGATATATAATTATTAATTATTGATTAATCCATAATTAATAATTAATGCATTTGAAGCCAATGGCGAATGGTAGCTTAGTCGAGTCAAAAACCAGAAAATTTCTTTTTCACTTTCACTGGGATTCGAACACAGGCCTTTCGTATGAAAGATCAGTACTCTAACCACAGTGCCACCCAGCTGTTAGTTCTTTTTTATCAAAAATGTCAAATCTTTGATAATTTATTGTTGAACTTGATTATTATCATCTTCTCTCAAAATACTATAAATGGTTTTTTTTGTAATCTGTAATTATAAAACAATTATTAATTATTTCTTGTATAAATTGTGTCAAATTTTTATAACATGTCACCAAATATGTTTTTGGTATTTGTTTTTAATTTAAAATCCACATTTGCTTTTTAATAGATTTAATTTCTTCTTCCATTAAAGTTTAAAATGTCTGAATTAAAAAATATAAATTAACATTATTTGCTTTTATTGTACCCTTAATTAATATAATTCCAAAAAAACGCTCCCATATAGGTATACCACATACAAAATAAATTTAATTATTTTTTTGTTAAGGTCAAAACATTTATTTTGCTTTTAATTTATAAAAAAAAAAAAAACAAAAATTCAAAAATAACAAGTTTAGTATTTTACTTTCGTTCAAATAACAATAATAAAAAACTGGGTTAATTTTAATTTTAATAAGGTGTAATATATAAATTATTATACAGTTTATATACTTTATATGATAATAAAATTTATAAAAATTTTTTTATTTAACAGTTATTTTTTTTTATAAAAAGATAATATTTTTGAATAATTTAAAAAATTTTTTAATTCTATTTTGAAATTTTTTTTTCTTGATCGTAAATTTTTTTTATTTAAATTTACGATATTACAAAGTAATTAATTTGGTTTTTTTTTAGATTAAAATTAATTTGAGTATTTTACTAAAAAATTTCAAATAAACGTTGTTTATTGAAGCATAACGAATAAAATCTATTTAAAATATATAAAAAAAAAATTTAAAATGGAAAAATAAGAATTAAATTACATTTAATGTAATTTTCATGGACTTGTTTTTCTAGAAAAAAAAAACATAAATTAAACTAGTTTTAAAATTCATTGAAAATTGAACCAAAAATAAAGAAAAAAAACTAATTATTTAATATACTTCTTTAGTTCCAGCTGGTTCCAGATATTTTGTATTTTTTGTTTTTTTTTTACCATATATTTGAAATAATCGGATCGGGTACAAAATCTCGTGTTTCAAAATCTTGTGTGTGTCTCATTATGCCTAATTATGTTTTTGCATACATTTTTCAATATTAAGACATTAAAAATCATTTTAAAATAGTGAGGGCTGCTGCCTTCAAATCCCCATTAAGGAAATTATATTGAAACCAACTTTAACCCCTATTTTGAAACCAGCTTCTAATTATATTTCCTACATTAATATGTAAACTACAAAACTTGTAAACTAGAGGGGATGTCGTCCCCAAGCCCTCGCTAAACAAATTATTAAAACCCTGATTTTGAAACAAACTCTAAAATCTTAAAAAAATTGTATTTCCTGCTTATATATTTCAACTACAAAACTTTTAAAATAGTGAGGGCTGCCGCTTTCAAATCCCCATTAAAGAATTTATATTGAAAACCCTATTTTGAAACCAACTTTAAATTCGCTTCTAATTATATTTCCTACATTAATATGTCTACTACAAAACTTGTAAAATAGCGGGGGTTACCGTCCCCAAGTCCCCGCTAAACAAATTATTAAAACCCTAATTTTGAAACCAACTGTAAAATCTTAAATAAAATTGTATTTCCTGCTTATATATTTCAACTACAAAACTTTTAAAATAGAGAGGGATACCGCCTTAAGCTCCCATTAAACAAATTATTAAAACCCTGAAACCAACTCTAAAATCGCTTCTATCTATACTTCCTACAAAATTATAAAAAGCGAGAGGTTTTGCAACACGAGATTTTGATACGCTCCCGAAATAATCAAGAGTTATAATTGCATACTTATATAATAAATAAGAGTGAATGCTAATTTTAGAGTATATGATATATAACTATATAGTGCAATTACATTACAATACACTAACAAGTTATACATAACTATTGTAAATTTATAATAGTTAATGCATAACTAAACTATTATAAATTTCTATAAGTTATTACTTATTATCAAAAAAAATATTTGATAAGTATTTAAATATATTTTATTACATACATATATATATATTACAATTTCTGTCATATAATCCCAATTACATGTTATATATACATAGTATATTAGTATAAATATTAATAATGCATAATATAGGATTAGCCGACTTGGACTGACTGTGGTCTATTAGTATTAATAATCCATTATATACAGGATGGACCAACTTGGACTGACTGAGGCTGGATAACTCTTTTTTTGTCAGGAGAAATTAGCATTTTTTTAAATTATTTGGCCTAGCAAAAATTCTCACATAATCATTATTTGCTTTATTAATATGTATGAGCCGTAGTTCAATCTTGTTGGAATCATATATCACGATTATTGGGAACTACCAAGTATAAAAAAACTTTTAACATAGTTCTTTACCGTTCCAGAGCTCTGAATGAACGATAACTTTATCAGATATATTCCACACCAAACAGTGCATCTGTTATTAAAAACTAAAATCTTAAACTACAAACAACTTTAAAAAAACTACAAAGTATTTTAAAACAGTCAGTTCAATTTGGTAGTTGATACATCCTGTACTAATATAGTACATACTCATTTCAAAAAATGTTTCTTTTAAATAAGTTTTACAAGAGTAGTAGAAAAAAAAAAGTCAATTAAATTGTATTATAAATACTATAGATACTATACATTTTTAATTCTGGTTATATATAACTAGTTAATGAAATTATTTTAATTTATATTATATTTTTTATATAATCATTGAACCTAATCTTAAAGTTTCTAATTTTTATTTAAAATTTCAATTAATTTAAATCGACACGATTAATATTGTATTATTAAACGCATTAAATTATGAATTTGTTGTATAGAACAACATAATAATGTTAAATAATAGAATTCAAGAAAAAGAATAAAAGAAAATATTTTTATACTTATGTAATAAGTGTTGTAATGAAATGTCAGAAAATGCCATTAACCTCGAGCTAAGTTTGTTATCGTCTTTTTGAAGTTTAATTATTTTATTTGTCAATTCTTTCACTATAAAACTAACAAGCCTGTCTGTTGCATTGGTACATGCTTAGCACAAAATGAATATAACGGTGCATTACACTTTTATTATTACCCTGGAATTATACTTGACATTGAAATGTCACGATGCTTCTCTGACTCTCTGAAATGTCAAACTAATACTAATTTTATTAAAATATGTAGAACCCACGATTATACTCATTGTCAGGAGAAATATATAGATTAATTTTACAAATTAAAAACGTTTTCTACGAAATATAAACGTCACAGCAAAATCGTCAACGTCTAGTATATATTCCCACCTTTAGAATTGATCTTATTAAATTTTTTTTTTTTAAGCGCTAACTGTTCAACAGTTAGCCTTATAAGCCTGTTTATACCTTAGATACATGTTGGAAGAGTGAATCTTATTATCTTCGTGTTATTAGAATTGATCTTAATAAATTCCACATATAATTTAAACATGAAATAGTACTAGACCTTATAACATGTAGAAACGTGTTAGATTTTCAATAGATACAATTCTAAGTTTGCTTAGATTGTAATATTTTGTATTTGAATTATATGGTATTCTATATCTGTGAGTTATATTATTCAATTAAATTATTTGTTTATATTTTGCATTTGTTTATATTGTTATATTAATGTATTTTTTATTTATAATATTTAATTATTAATTATTGATTATGCCATTAATTTGAACCCAATGGTAGCTGAGCCGAGTCGAAAACCAGAAAAGTTTTTTCACTTACACTAGGATTCGAACCCGGGCCTTTCGCATAAAACGGCACTCATTCACTGTGCCACCCAGCCGTTTTCCACATACGATTATTACGTTTAGTACTAGGCCTTGTTTTTGTTTCCATTTAAAATATTTCGATTAGTTAAAAATTCTAATTTTAAATTTAAATGATTAGTTATTTATTATTTGTATATCTTTAAATTATATTAACAAATTAAATTTTATATTATTATTACTTAAATATTTATTTTATAACAAATGGTAATTATTTTATTGCAAATATTATTTCGAAGTCAATTTATAAACTTTCAATTATTATCTGACAAGTTTTTTTGTTCTGTTTCTTTTTTGTACTTATTAATAGAAAAGTTGTAATAAAAATTATAAAATTTGTAAAACCAAATTGTTATTAAAGATGTTGACAAATCCTGTCTCTCTTTTCTTGTTCATAAATTATTTGTATTTAATAATTTGATTGAGTGGTTGAAGTGGAAAAGTTCAATATTATTAAATTTCTTGTATATTCAATGTTTATAATAGGTTTTTTTTATTAAATGATTTTTTTTTTAATTCCCCTATTTTACAAATTGTTGCAAACTTTCAACACATCTATTTATAGTTTTTTTTTAATAATTTATTGCTTTATTATTAATTTTTTTATTATTTTATTTAAAATTAGAGTTTGAAATTTGAATAGTTAAACTAATATTTTAAAATTTTATCTACGGTTAATATCTATAATTTATTAAACTCTTTTTGGTTCACATTAAATCTATTTTATTTAATTATATGAACAGATGCTTGCCTTTTGATTGTAATTTTGCTTTTTTTTAATTTAAGTTTAAAAGGTGTTAAAAATTTGAAGGTTAATAATAGCAATACAAATACTCTTTATATATTAGGTATAAATCGTATAAGGTTTTAATGATAAGATAAATTTTGAGGTAAATAAATTTTACCTAGGGTTCAGTATGGATTAATATATTTATTAATAATAAAATTTTTTAAAAGTTAATTTAAAATAATGAACTTATAATACAAATAGTTAGAGTTTACAAAAGTTAAAACCACCAAATTGGAGAAATAGAAAACGTCAAGTCAAACGTAATAAAAGTATATTTAAACCCTATTCCATTCAGTTATTTAGAGATTCATATTTAAATTTTATTAAAACTATTGGTTTCTGATACTTAGTCACATTTTTATTGTTGTAAAATATTGAAGTCATATACAAATATGTATGTATTGTTGTCATACATGCATGCGGTCGTTTTAGCAAAAAGAGAAGCTGAGATTAGCTGGGAGTAGTTTGTAAATGAAACGCTAATTTTTGTTTCAGGATTAGATAATTGTCAGATTATTTGTCATACATATATTTGACATTTTAAAATTATCTGTCATTTGAGAAATTTATTCTTTCTAGCATATTTGGATATTGAAAATAAAGTGAAAAAAATTAAGGTTTATTGCTGATATATATAAAAAATATTTTTTAAAATGTAAGACATATGTGCTTATTGGTTATCTAATAAAAAATATGATTAAATATAACCTATTCAAATAAAAATCCATCTATTACGAAAAATTTTAACTAAAGCCTTCTACAGGAACTTTTTTTTAATTATCTACTCCTATCATCTATTCTTTCTCAAAGGCTGGTGTGGTTGGGATGGGAGTGGGTGAGAGTAGCAGAGAGTAGGTTTTTTTTCTGGTAGAGGAACGCAAGCATAGTAAAATCATAACATATAAACATATATAATAATCTTTAGTACTGTTTCCATTTCCACGTAGTAAAAGTGTGCGAATTAATCAAGATAAATTTTAATAAAAAAGTTTTATATTTTCAATACCTATATACCTATATATTTTCAATCCCATTGTTTACACAAGTTTATTTAGATTTTAAGTCCTAAAGAGATTGCACTTAACCAAATTTGAACATTTTATCCACATTAGTTACGGAGATATAATTTTTTGGCCTTAAAAGGGGTGTGGTAGTTACCCTAATCGCTACTCCTATAGTGAACTCAATATTCAGAAACATAAAAGATATATATACTAGGTTCTATATTTATTGTAAATATATGAATGTTTGTCCTTAGATTTGTTCGGAAGATTTTAGAATAAGATAGCTTCATTGGTTTCGGAAGTTTAATGGGAATGGGTGTGCGAGCATCCAAATGGGATTCAGGAGGCGAAATTGGTACTTTCGATTTTTATACAAACATTATACCACAGATCATACCAAGGTTATTTATACCCATATCTTTAGTGTAATGTATATCTTATAAAAATTTTTTAAAAAGTATAGTGTTACCTAATCTTTCGCGAAATAATAATTGACAAAACAATACAATATTCAAAAAAAATAACAAGTATATTTATGTAATACAAATATCATTTTGGTTTCATCTTAGATTTTCTGATTATACACCTATTATGATATTCAAACATAATTCATTGAAATTTAATTAGGAACTTTCATAATTATACAATGTAATAATGACCAACATCTGATAAGTTCAACTTCTTAACAAAATTAATAATTGAATAAAGGTCGTTGAAAGTAACTGGAATACATAATAGTAGACTCAGGTGTATTATCTTATAAATAGAATGGAAACTATTGAAAGTAGAGACTCCAGAAATGCATTATTTAATATTATTTAACCTGATTTAAAAAAAAACTTATTAATACAAACTGCATATTTAAATTAGTTTAAAAATTTCCCTTTGATTGTATATATATAAAAATTCTTATTAGTAAATAAGTAACCTTCACCTTGAATTTCGATGTGGTAATTTTAAAAAAAACTAATTATTTTATTTTTTGTTTTAATTGTACAATACTTTACCTTAAAAAAAACCTACCAATTCCAAATTCCAATTATGTACTAGATGTATGATTAGATAATTTAAACAAAATACATATTTTAATGTTTTTAATGAGTAAAAATACCTTAAAACAAAAACCCACTTATTTTACCACTAATTTCTAAATACAAATTTATTATAATTACTTTTTTTTATATTTTTAGTATTTACTTGAACTTTTCTTGCCTGTTACTTTTTTATCATTTGAAAAATTTTAAAATTTTTAATTACAAACTAATTATTTTTTTCGCATTTTATACATTTGTTTTTGGTTTTTGATTTAACTAGTTTTTTTTTTTGCTTATTTTTAGCACATTTTCAAAAGATTTTTAATTTGTCCGTCCGTACGTTTACAAAAACTTTTACATAGTTTGAAATAGAGTAAAGGAATTTTAACTACGGGTTGCTATCGCAAAAAAAAAAAATTTCATGGAAGAATTTGTTTCTGTAGCCCCACCCGTTACGGAGCTACAAGCTGCCAAAGTTGGGAAAAGTCCTTTATTTAATTTGTTATAACAAGAGTTTTATTAGGTATTAGATTTTCAATTTGGAAACGGTAAAAGATAGCTGCTTTTATAAAGCTTTATAAATTTGAAAGTTAAATGTATAGGGTTGCCATATGATACTAAAATTTACCGTTACCCAAAACTCAGTTTTTGTAAAATTTTTTGCCCCTCATATCTCTTGAACGGCTCAAGCTATAGAGTCTTGAAATTTTTGGAGAAGTAAGATCCCCAGAATTTTTTTATCACGCCCTGTTTTGTCTGTTTAGTTGTACGCGCTAGAATTCTACATTTGTCTAACGTTTTCCTTAAAAAAACCCTATACTCAAATTAGCATAACAAGAGTTCTATATGGTTTATTTTCAGTCTAAAAACGGTAGAAGAAAGCAACTTTTATAGGCTTTATAAAAATGTACAACGTGCTGTACCGTAGATCCTCGAGAATCATCATAAGTTTGCTTAGTCAATATTTGGAAAACTTCCCCATGGAAGAGCTATTAGAACTTAAAAATTAAAACTTTCATGTTTTTATAAATCTGTAACTTATTCACCAGTGAATGTTTGAACATTTATGCTCCAACATTATATTTCGCACGTGTTAAAAGGTTTTCTTGAGTGCATTGAGATTGTATTCTAAGTATTGATTCACTATTATTCATAATTAATAATGAATTGATGAAATAACTATATTATAATATTATCATTTATTTTTTTATATATTTTTATACTCAGTCTCAAACATTACATAATTCTGAAACATTTTATAATATTGAAAAACCCTTGATTTCTTTCATCACTTGTTTATTTTTATTTTGTGTAATAATAACTAAAAAATATTTTTTTTAATATATACTAATTTAAAATATATATTTAATTATTTTCATAATTAATAATGATATACTGTAACAAAATACCAACCATTGAACTATATTGAACTTTGTTATATCATATTCATTGGTGCCATAGGCAGTGCACCGCACAATTAATACGTAAAAGTTCAAGTTTTATTTGATATAATTAATTTATTTACCTTTGATTTTTATTAGTGAAAAATTTTAATTTGTAGAGATATAAAATGCAAATTTTTATTTTTTTTTTTATGATAAAAAAAATGATCAAATTGTAATAAAAAAGTGTGAATTTATTTAAAAATTGGTTTTTTAACTAATTTGGTAAGAAAAAATTAAAAATTTTAAACGATAAAACTTTTTTAATGCTATTAATGTATATTTTAAAAATACATTAATGGTAAATTAAAAATTTGTATCCCCCAAACCAAATAAGATATTTAGATAAAAAGTACTGTAAAATAAAGTTAAAGATTTAGAGATTAGATATATTTAAAATTTTTAATGCTTTCTACATTTTAAATTTTTTCAACATTTAATAAATTTGTCAGCTTTGACTAATTTAAAATATCATTGAATAATTTTACTCATAGATACAGTATGGTATTCTGTAACTCATATACCTATTTACACTAATTTAATAAAATAAAAAAAAACAATTGTATCTTTTGAAAATCTAAGATGGTTCTCCATGTTATAAGGCCTAATCCTATCTCATGTATCATTGGATTGGAAATAGGATGTTGACTTAAGATGTGCAATCATTAAAACTAAAAAACTAATATTGAAATTTCATTTATGTCCTCATATCTTGAAAACTAAAAGCCCCATCTTAGCTCTGGTTGAATAGATTTGAGTAGATGAATTACAGAATATAATTTATATACAGCGATGTAGCAATTAACTTTATTATAGAAAATACCCTGTATATACATTTATATTAGTCTATATCTAATTATTTTTAATTCAATCATATTCAATTCAAATAAATGAATGACAGTAATATGGGTTGAGTTTCTCACAATCTCATTTGATCAAAATACCAGATTTTTAATAGACAATTACATTTAAATTTTTTTTTAAATATAACGGTACTTAAATATACATTCTTAAAAAAAGAAAAGATCATCATTGTGAATAACTGTAAAATAATTTCTAATGCAGATTTATTAAAGGGAATATTCAATATTCAATTCAGAAATATTTAAAATTCATGAAAAATCCTAAAATGTAGAGTTTGAAATTATACCTTTAAAATCTCCCCTATAACTCAGATTTCCTGATGAATAATGAACAGGATTTTCTTAAAATGTGCAATTTTTAGATACGGGTATTTGTAGCGCTCCCCAATAATATATGTACCCACCCACCTATTTCTATTGTTCATTTATTTATATACATAGTTATTTTTTATTTTTATATAAAAATATTAATTAATTAATTTTTTTATCAAAATGTCATTTCAATAACGAAATTTTTAAAATTAGCTTAGACAATTAATATTTAGCTAGGACAAATTTATTCTAAACTTTTATTATAAAATAAAGTTCTAAACGTAAATACTAAATACTAAATTCATACTTCATACTTTACTTTTTGATCACTTTTAGAACTAATATTTATCCAAGACAGCAAAGAATTAGAACAAAGTGTATATACAATTTTTAATAAAAATATTCTTAGCTCTTTTGAGACACCTGTTGGTCAATTCTATATTTTTGACAAAATTAAGAATAGAACAAAAAGTGGTTCATATCTTTAATATTTGAGTTCTTAGCACTTTTAGAACTAGTTTTTATCCAAGACAACAAAGTATTAGAACAAAGTGTACAATTTTTAATATTCTTAATTCTCAATTCTCTCGAGACACCTATTGGTCAAATCTATATTTTTAAAAAAATTAAATATAGAACAAATATGGTTTGTGTATTTAACTATTAAAATTTTGTTCTAAATTCGTTAAAATTTAAATGTCAAAAATAAGAATAAATAGATATATTGAATATTTGAATCATAATTCATAAATTTAAATTATGAATTTATAATTTATTTATAAATTTAATTTTTAATATAATTTTTATCCTAGGAATTAATTTAATTGTGATATCCTATTATCTAAAAAAAAATTGAAATTGATATGAAAAAATTAAATTATATTTTGCGGATCAGGGTATCATCATTTTATAGAGTATATTTTTAAAAATTTTTATATTCAATTTGTTTTTTTTTTTTGTCTTGTATTTGATTTATATTTAAATAATTAAATTTTATTTATTTCTATAATATGTTTTTTAAAAATATTAAAAAAATTAATCATTAAATGTTCGTAATATTCAATAAATATATTATTGAAATAATTCGAATGACAAATATATTTTGACGCCGCCGCTATAATTAAAGAAATTTGTTTTTAATTTTTTTTTTTTTTTCTTAAATAAATAAAATAATTTTATAATTTATGTATTATTTATAAATAGATATATGTAGATGGATAGATAGATAGATAGATAGATAGATAGATAGATGACCTTTGGGTTTTATTTAAAATACTTAAGTGTTGGATTCGTTGAATCAATGTAGAAACTACTTAATAATTACTAATTACAAGTTTTATTTTAATTTTCAGAAATACGATAATATAATTAGTATTAATTATTACAAATTTTTATGGTAGTTGCATATATTTACTTTGAATAATGTAAGCTGTGCATTAAAATAAAATAAAATTAAAATAAAATATAATATATGTATCAAAAATATTTTTAAGCTTCTCCTATTGCACCAATCAATTATCGTTTGTCAAATATTCAAAGTTTTAGGTGATAAGTGATAATTGCATTAAAACCATATTTATAATAATAATTCAATAGAATTTTGATTAGTAAAAATCGGGTTGGGGTCAAAATCTCGGTTTAGTAAAGCCCATTTTCTCAAAATCTTCTTTAAAAAATTTCGATTTTAGAAAAACTTGTTTTTTAAAAAACCTCTTTTTAGCAAATCCCTTCTTTTTATATTCTGTAACTGGCTAATAATTTTGTATTCAACTCTAAGATCCTTAAAAACAACATTTTTATAAAAAACAAGATTTTTTTAATAAAATTCAACAGATTTTCTAAAATCGAGATTTTTAAAAAACGCGAGATTTTTGAAAAAAGATTTTCTTAATCGGGATTATGTGACGCTCCCCTTACAAAACATTCACTTATCAAAAAAATTATTTTATCATAAGTGACTTATAAGTGGTTGGTGCAATAAGGCCTATAATTGGTTTAAGTTACTATAAAATTACTTATTTTTAGTAACAACGTTGCTGGTCCTGATTATCTCTTTCTCCATTTTTTTTTAATAAATATTAACAATTTCAAAATTAGACAATATTTTATTAACTATTAATAATTAAAATTTTAATTTAATTTAAATAAAAAGCTTAAAAAAAAACCTAATAAGTATATTACATATACATATATTTCATATTTAGATTTTTTATTTCATAATTAATTAATTTATTTTTTTTTTATTTTTTTTTTTTTTATTTTTTAGATACTAGTGCATTTGTAGTGCCACAGGAACTTCCATCTATTCTATCATTAGTTTATTCAAATATTCCACAAATTCGAAAAGGTTCCAAACAAAATTCCATTTTATATATTTTATTTTTTAATTGAAAATTTGTCTTTTTTACAATCAATTTAGGTCATGATTCACGTTATGGATTTGGATTCAGATTAGGTGATAATGCAGATATTCAATTTGTTGTTGAATTGGGACCACAATCTGAAACACGTCCAATTGGACCAGATGCTGCTATTACATCAAGAAAACGTGCTGTATCACAATCAAAATATGATAATGATTCATCCGATGAATCATTAACATTAAAGAAATATGATAAAAAAACTAAAGATAAAAAAATAGCTGATGCTGAAAATTGGTTAAGAAATTGGTCAAAAGATCAATATCGTAAACGAAAATTAGAACAAATAAAACAAAAAACTTTACAATCTAGTAATGGAAATTTAAAAAATAAACCACCAATAGTTAATGGAATGTTAAATTTAGATTCAAATACAATTACAATGGTACCTGAAGATGCATTGGATCAATTAACAGCATTATATAAAAAAAAGAATTCCAACAGAAAGAGAAGATGAAATTAATAAAAAAAATTGAATAAAATTTTCTGTTTTTTTTAGTGAGATCAAAATTAGGATTTTCTTTAAAATTGTACATATTATGTAATTAAAAAAAAATTTTTTTAATATTAATATTATTATTATTGGTTTGTTGTATGTTGACTATAGATGAATTGAAAAAAAAAAAATAATAAGAAAAACAATGTATATGGTACAAAAAGAGAAATTTTTTGTAAAAAAATTTATTTAAAAAATAATAATAATTTTTTTGTAGTAAAATAACTTCTTTTAATTATTTATCAGATTAAAAGTATTTATTTATTTATTTGTAGTACCAGATAATAGTAAATATTTGCCTTATATTATAATAAACCTTTGCCTTAGAGCATTTAGATTTCTTATTAAACTATTATAATATTGTACACTACCTTTTTTTACTAAATATGATCGCACCAGGATTTGAACCCGAAACTTTTATATTGCAAAATCGCCACTTTAACCACTAAGTTATCGGTAAGATAATTTATTTTATTATGATATAACTATACCCAAAATTTACAAGGGACATACTCAGATACGAGTCAAGAACTTCTAATGAACTTATGACTAACAAATTGAGTCAGAAGTGTCTTAGGGATTTTTGATCCTGGGACTTATGAAATGCCAACTATTACATTATATTTATTTGGGGACTTACTTCATTCATTTGAGGAATTATTTCTTTTTGAGTTTGGAGAGTTATTTCATTTGGGCAGTGCCCACTTATCAGTTAAAAAAGATTAACATTATAATATCGTAATTTTTTTTGTTAATTTCAGTGTTGATTTTTTTCCCCTCAAAAAAGATTATTTTCCTTATATCGTAAATTTTTTATTTTAAAAAAATACAATTAGTTTTTTAATATGTGCAAATGGTAGTCCATCCTAAATAACATTTTATTCAAGGCAGTTTAATAATTCATATTCTTTTATCGTAAATCGGTAGTTAAAAAATACCGCATGTATTGTTAGATATGCATAAATGTCAGTAATCCTATTTTCCTCAATAAAAGTTAATTTTCCGATATAGTAAAATTTTTTCTGATCTAAAATACGATATTTCATATTTTAATAATCATTTTTCACTCATAAAACGTTAATACGTATGCCCACTGACAAAGCATGTAAGAAATTCGCATCGCATCTATCAAATTCGCATCGCATATTTTTGCTATTTTGAATTGTGACGCGCAAACAAATGATATATTTGTCACATTATTTAAGTGCGAATTTCTAGATGGAATCATTTGATGTACGCTACGTAACTCAAGTTTGGAAAGAATTGCGTTGAAAATTTGGTAGATGCGATGCGAATTTGAAAAAATGTTTGGGCATCATGAAATCGGCATTTCATATATAAAATTTACTAAAACAATAAACTTACCATATTTATTGAATTAATTTTGAAGTAAATTTTTAAAATTAATTATTTTTTTTTTGCTTTTATCCAAATACTAAAAAGAATATTTTTGAAATTTTTTAATTAAATGTAACTGTCAAAAATAGTATAAGTATATAACGAAAACAAAATGAATTAAAATCTCTAATTAAAAAATTTAATTTATTTGTTTATTTGTTTATTTAAAGAAAATATTTTCAATTATTGCATTGCTTTTTTTTTTGGTTTTATATTTTGTTGTGCTACAAAAGACAATTTTAAAATTAAAAAATCATGCGAAAGGAATCTGCGAAAAGAGTGTTGATGATTCATACCAAATTACCAAATACAATATTAATACTAAAATAAATGGTACTAGTTGTTTATAGGTTAATTACATACATTATTTTAAATTTTTAATGGATGAAAATAGGTATAAGTATATGTGATTGGTATATATATATATATGTGGATCGAGTATGCATTGAAATTGGTTTAAAAAAATTAATTTTAATAAAAAAAATATTGCTATAACGTATATTTTCAAAATTAAATAAAGGTGAATATAATTTAGAGGCATGTTCAACAGTCAATCCTCGATAGAATTCTAATACGTAAAATAAAAAAAAATGATAAAGACTTATGATAATTAGATATTTATTTTGAATATTTTGGTAGTTCGACTATTTAATATTCTTTAAAAAAGACCTATGTATTCAAAAATATTCCAAAAAACGTTGAAATGTCAAAAAATTTTAAGACGAACAGATAAGCTCAACTCAACCCTGTACATATATCCAATTTTTTGACAGTTGAATACGATTGCTGTCATAACAGAATGTTACAAAAAATTAAAAAACTGTTATTAATAAAAAAATTTAAACTAATAGTTATTTTTTTTTTTTTTTTATTTCTTTATTGAGCTCATAAAAATTTTAACAACTTTAATTTTTACAATTTTGTCTAACAATTCAATATGGCTGACTTAAATATATGTTCTGCCAACTATGACATTTAAAGCAATATGTTTAACATTAGTGTTACCATCTATCTCAATTTATTTTACTTAGTAAAAATACTTTATACAGTTTAAATTCTATTTACATACTTGCTCAAGGCATATTTACATATGTTCTATAATTATTTTATTCTTTTTTTTTTTTTTTTTTAAACTAATAGTTATTTGTACATATAACAAATGTTTTGACAGCTGTCGTATTCAGCTGTGTTTGAATTTATTAATGTTTAAATTTCTATAAGTAAATCTGTCAAAACAATTTCAACATCAGTTTAGTCTTCGTTCACAATGGGACAAATAACTTAACTATCATACTTCATATTGTGAATGATGTCCTTTTCAATACCATATTTTAATTTTGATTATCTATAAAATATTCATAAGCAATCTGAAGTATAGGTAGGTTGTAACAAAAACTCTCTCGGAAAATATTAATAATATTCTATAAATTTATGCAATCTGCTAACAATTGCAGTAAAACTGCATCACAATTTTAATGCTAGGTAATAAAGAATCCTAAAACATAAATTTAAAATTACCGGAAACAGTTTGTTAAGAAAAGATTTTTATATAGGCATTACAGAAATTATAGATATTTTCAAAAAAAATATTCATTTCATATTTTATTTTAAAAAATTAAAAACTTTTGATGAACAATTCAAAATATTAATAAATTATCTAATGAATTACATTTTTTTATTTAATTGTCAGGGGACTAGATTTGATTAAATAGCGTCTGTACATAGATTTTGATTTTCAAAGAAAAATCACTCTAAAGCAAAAATTTAATATGATTTTTTAAAAGAAAATCAATTAAAAGTTATCTCATAACGTGAATAACATCGCACAGTGTCATATTGCGACTAAAAAAACAATTTAATTTTATTTGTCTTAACTTAATTCTTATACTCATATCAAAATTTATTTTATGGTTGCTTCTTTTCTTCATAATTTATGAAGAATTGTGTTTATTTTTCTATTTTATTTTCTTTAAATATTTTTTTTTTTTGAATATTAAATTAAAAATTTTTTTTTTGCACGAAAATGATCAGCGACGTAAAAATTTTTTAGAAGTTTAATCAATTTAAAAATGTCAAAAAAAAATTGTTATTATTTTGTTAAAAATCTTATTTACGCTAATAGAAAAGAATACAAATTTAAGTAAAAGAAGAAAGTCCAGCTTACATGTAACTACGTAAGCCCAAAAATTAATTTAACTGTGACATTTATTTAGCAAATTTGAAAATAATATTGTCAATAAAAGTTATAGCAGGACCGTATTGGACCAACCACTTATCGCTAATCAAATAAAAATTTTTTGAAGTCCGCAGCGCAGATTGAAGCTTTAAGAAAATGTATTAATTAATTAAATTAAATTATAATACTGAAATTATACTCGAAGATGACAAAGTTCTTGCAATGTTCTAAAATGTCAAAAACTTGATTACAACACTTCTAATAAATAAAATTAAATTAAATTTTCTGCGTCACAGACGCAGTACAGTCTCATTTAGAGAAACCGATTATATAACTTTTCATAGAATTGAAGTTCAATAGATGTGATTTTATTTTGTTTATATTGAAATAAAATTTCTATTTGAATTATATGGTATTTATGATATTCTACACCTGTGAGTTATATTATTCAAATTAAATTAACCAATTAATTGAAACCTAATGGCGAATGGTAGCTAAAACGATTCGAAAAGCAGAAATATGCTTTTTTCCCTTTCATTGGGATTCAAACCCTGGTCTATCGAATGAAAAGTTGGCCCTCAACCACTGTACCACCCAGCCGTCATTAGTAAATCAAATAATAATTTGTTTAAAGAAAATAAATCCATCGATTATAATTTTTAACTAATATTTCTTGCCTTCTTGTTATACTTTAACCATATACAAGATTAGAGTAAAGGTTTTAATACAAGATTGGTTTTGAGGGTAGGGATTATAAATGGAAGCTATATGAGAAATAAAGAATGGGAATTACCATGTGGGATAAATTTGAAGAGATTACAAATTAACATCATATTAAAATATTATATATGATCAGTTTTATATTAAACTATGATATACAAAGAATTAGAAACTGATTTAAATAAAAATTTGAGTCTCTCTAGGTGCAACATGATATAATAAAAGTAATTTTAAACAACGAATACAACACTGTAATCTGGAATTTATTTAGCTTATTTTATATTTTATTTGTAATATCTACTTTTTAAGTTTAAAATTTTGAAAAATAAAAAATAAATATATTTTAATATATCTTTTTGTATATATAATCTATACATTAAACAATGTTAAGAAGGACGAATATATGTATGTATATTGTGGTATACGTTACTAAATTTACGCACAGATTGAATATAGAAAGAAAAACATTATCTATTTTTACCACATCGTTAATTTCTTATTTTATATTTTATATTTTTTTATATTTATATTATTTTCTGTTATACAATTTATGTATATGTATATATATTGTATAAATAATAAAAAGTATGTGTTATATAATGAGTCATTATGAAATAAGAAAAGAAAATTTTTCTAATTTCCTTACAATTTAATGTACACTAGAAAAAAAAAAAAAAAAAAAATTTTAAAATTAAGTGAGAGTACAAAATAGAATCTTATTTTATTTTTTTGATTTTTGGAATAAAAATTTACACTTTTAAAATTTCATTTAAAATATATTATATGCTTGTGTATATACTTATATATATATTATATACTTTTATAAATATTTAAAAATTTTTATTTTTTTTTTTATATATATAGAATTTGGCCCATTAAATTGATGAACGTGGAGAAAAATCTATGTAAAAAAAAAAAATTTAAAATAAATCTTAAGATTTATTTTTTGTGTTTTTTGATTTTTTTTTTCTCTCTATTTTCATTTGTTGTAAAATTATTTTATAGTTATGAAGGGCATATACTAAGAATGTTTCATTTTGTGGGTATTTTGAGTAAATTATATTTTTTTCATTTTTATTTTGGAGGTGTTTGTGTAAAAAAAAAAATTGTAAACAAAAAACAACAAAAATTTTACATAATTTTATTTAAAACAAAAGTATTATTTTGCTGTAAATTAGGTCAATTTTTATACTAACCTATCGACAACATCATAAATGGTTATAAAATTTTATATTTTCTTACAAAATATAAAAAAAAAAAAAATTAAAATGATTTATATATGATTTAAGCTGTAGCTTGTTGGTTGGAATCTATTTATAAATTTATGTTTATTGCTTCCTTTCTTCCATTCTGAAAATTTTGATAAACACCTTGCATTTAAGTTTTAAAATGATATTTTGTTTATTACTATTAGATGATTTTGATTCTAATATTCAAAAGATTTTTGATTATTAAATCTTCAGATATAAAGATTGATATATTAGAATAAAAACACAATCAAATATATGTTTTATATAAATTTTAAAAGGTTTCAAAATCCAGTAGATATTTTGGTTTTTTTTTTTCTTGAGGTAAGGATGGTGGTAGTCATCGAAATAAACTGCATGCAACCACAGTTATGTGTAACTGACTTTAACACATTAAAAACACCCGACCTATTTTAAAATATTAAAACTAGTATTAGAAACTAACTATTAATTTTGGGCTGACTGTTTATGTGTTAATGTGTTGATCTACTGTAATTACAGATCTGAATTAATCGCTAATTCAAGGAGCTTAGCTCTTTTAAGGCTTCTATTGGCATTTTAAGATAGTAGAAGTTTTGAGAAGCCTAGTTCTTTTAAGCCTTCTATTGATATTTTAAGATAATACCAGTTTTAAAGCTTCTATATGTTTATGTAACCTTCTAAGTGGATTTTTTGTTTTGTTGCATAATTTTTTTTCATCGCTAACAATAGGAATCTCTAGATTTTTATGTAAGTCGGAATTTCGCACGTACCAGAGAGCTCTCACCATGAGATGTTGCACTTTGCTTTGAAATGTTTGAATTCTCTGAATATGTGTCCTTTTAGCACAGCCCCAAAGTTGTATATACTGAAAAACCAGATAGGCTTAATTATTTGGTTATATAACAAAATTTTGTACTTTATTTGCAATCCAGATATTTGACATAGGAGCCAGTTAGATCTTCATTAAAAAATTTTTTAAGTATTATTTTTTTATATAATTTCAATTAAAATAAACTGAAAATCCAACTTTTAAAGGTTTACTAGTATTAATAGTCTTAAAGATTTGCTCCCATTATACGACTTCAAACAATGATTTAAACAATTTTTAAATTTGATAATTGGTTCTAAACAGTGATAAACAAAAGTTTGATAATTATATAAATGTAATTCAATATTTCCATTCAAATTAAATTTATTTTTTACTTGTTTACTTATTATTTTTTTTTAAAGCAAGAAGGTTTAGAGTTCAAGTTTACATATATCATCACACTACACCTTTTTCAAGTGTAATTCAGAAAGTATCGACTTTAATTCATATTAGTCAATTTTAATTCAGAAAGAATGAATTTTTTAAATACAATAAAGGCTTTCTAAATTAAAATTGACTAATCTGAATTACAATTGTTACTTTTTGATTTAAACTTAGAAAAGGTATAGTATATAATGATTAGTATATAAAATGCACGTTGGATGTTGAATTGGAAGTTGGCGAAAAAGTTTAATGTACATTTTGTGTGATATCTGTTATTTGATTATACAAACTTTTTTTATTCCAAATGGGATTAGCACTAATTTTTTAATTAATAATAATAATATTTTAAAATTGCTTTTGTGTTTAAAAATATTTCTTCTAAATAAATTTTAAAATGATCAATAAAATATTACGATCAGTTGATAAGCGTATAATTGATCTTCAATTATTTGTGAAAATAATTCATAATTTAAACATTAACTATATACATACATGTATAAATCGCATGTGTACAAAATTCAAAAAATTGTAAATTATTTCAATTGGTTGTGGATAAACATTAAATTTTTTTTTTGTAATCAAATAATAATTTATTTTATTGCATAAAAATCAAACTTTATGATATACGTGCACTTATCTTTTGAACAAAATAACAAAACAAAAAAACTTTATTTATTTGATTTTTAAGAAAAATATTATCCTACATTTACACGAGATTAAAAATAATCATGATTGTTTTTAAATAGTATAAATTTTTATTTTTATATATCTAGCATGAATATTTACTATAAATTGGCGCTTACACATGATTATTTTTCATTATTTTTTCCAAGATAAAAAGATGTCAATTTATATGTCAACAAATTATAAAATTATTAAATTATATGTCAAATTATATGTTCTAAGTTTATCAAAAATTGAGTATAAAATTTCAATACATACATTAAAAAAAAGAAAAAATCATGTTTTTAATCTCGTGTAAACAACAGGTTATGATTTTAAAGATTAAAATTATAAAAATTTAAAAGCCATAAAAAATTATAATAGCTTGTGAATTAATCATATTTCACTGTCTTTTATTAATTCTATATTTATTAAGCCTATTATTAAATTTTTAAGATTCCCCAAGTTTGTTATCACTTTTTCACCTACTGAATATTGGTTAAATTTTACGTATACTGAATATTCAACTGTTAAAATAACAAGTCTGTCGTCTCTACCACCAGCTACGCTTTGAAAAACAATCTGAAATTTGGTATTTTAAACCTTTTCAAAAAAGATGTGATTAATTAAAATAGATTTTAAATTAAAATAGGCTTAGATAAACCTTTAGAGATAATTTTTTTTAATAAGAGCGGGTGGGTTAGAATACCATATTATTCAAATACAAAATTATTACAATATAAACAAAATAGAATTGTATCTATTGAAAATCTAAGACTTTTCTACATGCAATAAGACCTATCTTATGTTAAACCCTCTGTTCCAACATGTACCTACCGTATAGTCTGGCTTTTTATACTAAAAGTTGGACAGTTAGCACTTAATACAGTTAGCACGAAATATTTTAGAAGTACAATTAATGATAAACGATAGATTTAGCCTTCTTCATTTAATTATTTATCAAATATTTTATTATAAAATAAAAAATTCTTTTTGTGAAAGGGATGTGCCTCACTTAAAATATGAGATTTAGAAACATTAACATCTTTTCAACAGAACTAAAGAGACGAACCTATGCCTAATACAAGAGATCATTAAAAAATCTGGTTTAAAAATTTTAAATATTTAGAAAATTTGCAAAGTTTTTTATTAGTTTTAATATAGAAATTAAATTATTTTATTGTATATTTAAATTACTTTTCTTTCTTTTTATTTATAAATTTTATTATAAACATAAATTTTGTTTTAAAAAAAATGCCAAAATTTCAAGTTCATTATATATATTTTTAAGATATAACCGCTGTATTGACTTTCATTTTGTAACACTAAAAAAAGAATATACACAATTAAATTTGTGGAAAATTTACTTGATTTGGTCAGCAATAGATGAGTAAAAATTCATAAAAATTGAGTAATAAAATATAATGAATATATAGAAAAACTCCAAAAATAAAATAGAATTATATCATAGAAAATATTACACTACAAAAAATATTTAAATCTTAAGAAATAAAGAATCATGTATCGTTAAAAATGAATTTGAAATATAATTTATTTTTTTTTTTTGTGTTAAATTTTTTTTTTTTTTGCCAAAAAAATGTTCTTTTTGTTTTTTAGTTGTCTAAATATTTTTTTAATCGATTAAAAAAACACAAATTTACAAACTGAAAATTACTAGAATAGAATATAAAAGTGATTAGTTTTGATAGATCAGGTTCATAATATCTTCCTTAATAAGTGATCGTTTTGTCTTCTAAGTAGTAATAAAATAACTAAGGATATTCATTCATTGTTTTGCATTTTATCTGTGGGCTTTATAGCCATTCCTTCATTTCTTGAACCTTTGTCAATTATTTTTTATTTCCTTTTCACTCTTTAAAGGATTATAGGACTTTCATCAAGCCATTTAGATAAGACTTCACTATCTTTAATAATTATATTCACTAAGCCGTTGATTACTCGGATGTAGCTATAAGATTATAAATTCACAAATTGTAAATCTTGCGTAAAATAGACGGTTCACCTATTTTACGCAAGATTTATATATATATTTATATAATCTTTTTTTATAATATGATATAAACTATTACGATATAATTATACAATTTTACGATATTTCTTTATATTAAATGAAATCTGACGGAGGTTTGAACCCGAGACTTCTCACTTGAAAGATTAGAGTCTTAACCAACGTTGTTTATATGATATTCGAAGGCACAAAGCTTAAATTAAACCATTTTTAATCTAGAAAGACAATAAAAATTTTTGTAACATTAAAGTATCTTATTGTTAAGTAAAAATATATTTGGAGATTTTTATTAAAGAACAATATATACTTGAATAAAAATAAAATTATTCTTCACATACTCCCTCATTCATTTCAATCGGCTGATGTGTGCGTGTTTTTCAGATGATAATAACTAATAAAAAATATTTTAAAAACTTGGAAAAAAAAATAAACGAAAATAATTTTAAGGCTTTTATTTTACGGTACATGAGTAAAGTTTAAAAAATTCTTATTAAAATTTTAATAAAATTATTATTTTCAAAGCGTTACTAAGTTCTATACACATGCATACAATAATGTTGAAAACTTTTGAATGCAGCGTCATCATAATTTATAATTTGTTCAGTTTTCATATACAGTTTTCATTATTGTAAGATTTATTCAATTTCATTTAAAAAGTAAGAACGTTTCAAAAGAAAATGATCAAATTTATTTACAGATTCTGCTCTAGATTAAAAACCGGCATAATTAGGGCAAAATTTTCAAAATATTTATCATATACAATTTACGTATGCTGACATTCCATTTTATTACATAAATAATAAATATGTCAAATCCTTATATAAAAATCAAGTACATTTTTAAATATTTGTGAATACTTGACATTTCAATTGATATTGTGAATGTACAATGACTTTTAATTTAATAGTTTGTCTCTGGAATTTCGATTTTTGGATCGATAACTAAAAGATTTTTTTTAAATTATTGCTTTAAAGAATACTAAGGAGAAAGTCAGTCTTACGGTAGGTTCAAGTATAAAAACCAAATATTTTTCTGTTAAAATTTTATATTGTATTATTGAAATAAATATTGAAATAAATTTCATGATTTTATGATATTTACATATAATTAGAATACGTATTTCTACCCTAAAATTGAATTTGAATTGAACCGTACAACCTAAAATACAACCTAAAAACCAATATACTTTATAGACACTGCCCGAATCACCCAACTACTTTATTACTTTTTTACGCGAATCAACAACAGTACCTAGCGTTTTGTTATAATAGATTGACATTCCAATATTGAGTAAAATCTATTGCTAAAATTTCGCATTATATATATTTTCTATACAAAAATTATAGAAAAAATATGTTCATGAAACTGAAACACAAAAAATGTATTCATATCCTATTCAAACACTCTTTAAACAATTTGTAAGAATTGCCAAAAGTTTAATTATGAAATTTTAATATTTCGGAATTTTTGTGTATTATATTCTTGTGTGTATTGTTTAATTATTTTTACTTTTATATATAAAATATTTTGTTCATCATAAATAACATTTTAAAAATTAAAATATTTTGAATAAAATTTTGAAAATAAATAGAAAATATTGAAAATGTCAGCTAATTAATGATAAATGAAAGTTTTATAAATAATTATATAAACTGTTATTCTAAAATAATTTGAACTATTAGCCTATACGAAAACTTTTAAAATTGGTAACCGTTTAATTCCAAAATTATTTGAACAATTAATTCTTAACCTAAAAAGATTTTAATAACAATTGTAATTTATCGTTGTATTACATTTTCTTTAATACTTAAAATTGATTATGTTTGATCACAGTTTAAACTAAGTATATAGCCTAATACAATGTCGACGCCTTTCACGAGCGTCATTTCACTATTTTCACAGCTCAAATAAAAAAGATTTTTTGGTGACAACGGTGTCAAATTATATTTGATATTTAATTTTCATCGAATTACATTTTTTTTTAGCAGCTACAAAACAAAATGGAAACTAATTTATTTAATAATACTAGAACAGATTTGATTTTTGACAATCTTCAACGTTCAACGGCAAAAAAGTTACAATAAATTTATAATTTTCACTGAATTTTATACGTCGTTGAAATTTTTGAGTCTCATACATTTTCTTATGTTTTATCTTTCTTTTATAACTGCAGCATTCGAACGGCGCCAACGTTGTCTGAGGTACAGTATTAAATAAAATTACTTTTAAACTAACCTATTTTCCAAATTGCCATATTCTAACAGTTTCAAGTTTATTATAATTTGTCTTAAAAAAATATATCAAGAACGAAATTCTTAAACGCCAATATAACTCATTTTTATCTGTAGTAAGACTCTTAAGTCAATCTGTATTGAATTAACAGGTACATGATTACACAAATACAGGTTTACGTTCAATAAAAGAAATCTTAAATTACAGTCGAACAGTAATTTGAATAATCTGACCGATAGCTCAGTGGTAAAGTGGCGACTTCTCAATCAAAAAAGTCTCGAGTTCAAATCCTGGTCGGATCATATCTACTAAAAAATTTTGTGTATACTAAAAATAATTTAATAAGAAGTCCAAATGTCAAATAGGCAAAGGATTAATATTATCAGGCAATATTTACTATTGTATGGTACTACAAATAAATAAATAAAATTTGTTTTAAAAAAAATGTCTTACAGGAATCATTAACAGCTATAAATTTAAGAAGTGCGACTTACGGGAGAAACCCTTCTAGAATATTATATACATTACATAAATAGAGTTTTAAATTAAAATCTTTTAAAACGAGACTCAACACACAAAATAGTTGATTTTAAATTAAATAAGCAAATAGTTAATAATATACTAACAAACAAATCAGTTTTTTTTGCTTAGATATAATTTTAGAAACAAAAATTAAAGTATTAAAAATACAAATTAAAATACTATAAAAAATTTTCAAGATGTACAATATCATTGCATGATAAAAAGTGATTGTAAATCATTTTAGTCACATGTAATAGTCATAAACTTAATTAATCTTCCAAATCCAATAATATTTTTATAAATGAAATTTAATAATGCACTAATGCACCAAACTAAAATCATTTAAAAGTATCATTATTTAAAATTCAATGTAAATTATTTTATAGTAATGAACCGAAAATTGTAATCTAATGAAACCTTGAACGGTTGATCAATAGATTTTATACTGAAATTATATATCAAAACTCCCACATAATTTTTTTTTTTATGGTTTTTCACGTATGGTTTTAATATATATATATATATATATATAGCCTTTACATACACAATTATCTTTTTCAAAAAAAAAAAAACAAGTATTTGCTAATTTTAGAAAAAAAAAATTAAATAACATATGTAAGTATTTGTAAATAAAATTTATTTTATGATTCATTCATAAAGATATTTACCTGGTATATTAAATTTTAAAATATTTTTTCAAATTATGTACAAAAAAAAAAGCTTAAATTGCATCAAGAAAAAAAAACACAAAAATGAGGAGAGATATTAAAATTTTCAGTTTGGCGAATTGGTCGTTTATATAATATCTAAAAAATTATAATATGATTCTGTAATTAGTTTTAAGATGTAGAATTTTGATTCAGGACTTTTTTATATCAAAAGTAAGGTGTACAATACATAAACTAAGACTACAGATATAAAATACATGTGATATAAAGTATTACTAAATTAATTTAAGTTTTTAATCACTAATAATCTCTATGCTTCTGTGATGATCTAGAAAGTAAACATTTTGTAGTTTTGAAATAGTTTTGTACAATTCCTGCTTTATCTGTGTATAATTTAAGTGTTCGGGTTCAATAACGCTTAATATGGTAGACTACATGGGAAAATTAAGCAAGTTTCGAGAGTGCTAATTGCTCTGGCAACATGTTTACGAATTGATTTAATTATCAAGTTATCGAATCGTGTCAGTATTGTATTTCGTAGGTTTTCTTAAATTTTTTATTTTGTTTCACCTAACTGGTAATTATAATATTTTTAATTACCTGAATTTATTTATATACATATATTAATATATTACATTTCATAAATTATAATGCAATATTAGAAAATTATCTGCCACAGAAACCGTTATAGGTTGGGATTAGTAGATTATACCAATACTATTTATTATTTTATTTTATTATTAACAAATTTTTTCTTTTTATTTCTATAACTATAATTACCCTACTACGGCTAAACCCATCCTAGCCCTAATTATTCTAACTTAACCATCTTAACCTACTTTTAATATGTAACTGTTATACTGGGATTTAAAAAAAGTATGTTATCTAGCCACCAATAGTCACTTTTAGTTAATTTGTTTTTACCAAAAATACAACAAAACAAATAAAAAAATTTTCTAACATTGCATACTTTTAGGTCGTCCTAATTAATTTTAGTATTTAACATTAATAAATGTTATTTTAAATTCAAAATTTTACAATTAAGAAAATATATTTTTATATACAATATATACTTACCGTTTAATATATATATATATATATTTTTATACATAATAACATATAAAAGTAAGCAATATTTAGATTAATTAAGAAAAAAAATATCTTGTCTTGTCAATACTGTGTTAAATGTCAAAAAAAATTGAGAACTCATTAAAAATCTTATGAACAATAATATAGAAATAAATAACTAAATAAAAATATATATAATGATATACTCATATCTATATACAATATTATTCATACTTATTTTTTTCATTAGTTTTAATTAAGCATATATTTTCAAATACTAATACATTTGTTGAAAATTTTATTTTATTTTTAATAGATCTTAAATTAGTCATAAAGGATTAAATGAAATTAATGAAAAAAATAAGCGCATTCACCAATTTCACATTAGTCAAATAAATTATAAAAAAAAAAATTTTATAATTAATAAGACCTGTCAATTTAAACTATAATGCAGTAAAATTACTTGATTTTTTATAAAATCTTAAAATTATAAAAAAGTTCTATTAAACGTTTTTATTGCAATTATTTGAATTATCTAAGAATTATCTTAACTTTTTTTATACCTCTTTGTCCAATATTGAACAATTTATATATTTGAACAATATGAGATAAGGATATAATGAAGAGTAAGGAAGATTTTTTTAAAGTTGGAATATTTTTAAAAGTTGTTTATAAAATTTGTCTCAAGATAACTTTCGGATACATGTGACAGTTTTACAGCTCTAAATCTAATCAAATCTAATTTTTATAAAATTTTTTAATATTACATTGTATGCTATGAAGGGATCTATTTAGTTCTTATTGGATTTTATATTACATTTTACCACATTTTTTCCTAAAATATATTAAGTATATATTGATTTATGATTTACTATTATTTAAAGCCCAATGACAAAAAAATCAATTCAAAGTGTTACGATTATTTTAAGTACCAAAGCCTTGCTTTTCATTTCAGTATAATTGTAGAAGAAAGATTAACATTTTGACATTAGAAAAGCTGGATAAGAGAATGTAAATATATTTATATAAATTTTTTAAATTTACGTTTTATTGATAAATGAATATTTTTATTTAGTAAAATCTTATATAGTCTATGTATTTAATCTACTCCATATTTAATATAATAAGTAAGAAAACACTCATTCAAAAAAATTCAATTAAGTCATTTGCTATTGCATATTTTCTCATTTATCATTATATCTTATATTCTTTAAACATTTAATGTTATAAATATAATAATATATAATATATTAAAAATAAATATCTTGAAAATTAATCATAAAAAAATTGCACAACATCTTGATTAGTGTCCGGCAATGCACGAAATTAAACTACCAAAATAATGAAAAGAAAAGGAAATAAAATCGGAATTTATATTTTTCAAAAATAACTTTTGTGTGAAAAGCAAATAAGTTTTTGATTTCTTTATAAATAAAATAAAGTATTAATACTTTATTGATTTGAATGATTTGAAATGTTAATTAATTATTTTCTTTCATTAATTTTTACATAATATTTTGCTTTATATCTTAAACGTTTTTTTTTTTTTATTTTATAAATTTATCTTTTACATTTTTAATATGCGAAGGTCATCATCGCATTGTTTCAACATCATCATAGATATTTATTATCCCAAGATATTTTTTGTTATTTATATTAAAACAAATATAAAAGTTCTTAAGTTTTTTTTTTTAAATATAAAAAATAAACAAAAAAATCTACAAAAGAAAAATATTTTCTTTTTTTTCAAATTTTAATTTAAATTAGATTAGATAGAATCTAAATTTAATATGTTTATATAAAAAAATATTTAATGCTATGTGTGATACTTTAAATTCTTTTATTAAACTTTAATTTTTTGGTCTAAATGGGGCAGATATATATTTTTAAGTACTGTATTTTTCCGGAATATTCGTGCATAACCAATTATACCATTCTGGCCATGGATGAAATTTTAAAATCTTTATTAAACTTTAATTTTTAGGTCTATACGGGGCTAATATAATTTGTTGTTGTTGTAGTCAGTAATATAAATTAAATATTATAAATTATACCAATCTTTTTCAAATTGAAAATGTAAGTAGATTAAATCAGCACTAAAATAGAAAAATTTTGAACGAATGTAATAGGCAATCATAACCACCTGAAACTTCTAGTTAATAAGTCTTTTTTCAAATTAATTTTCTGTTCCATTAAAACACTTTAAACAGAAAGAATATAATTTTATTTAATTAGAAATATACCACCACCCGCTTCAAAACAATTTGATAGTCTAACATTTATATAAAACAATACATGATTAGTTTGTTTTTAAGAAAAAAAAATTTTTTTAAAATAATGAATTTGGTTAAATATTTGACAATTTAAAAAACAAAAACAAAAAAAAAAATAAAAAATAAATTTAGAAAACAAAAATCATATAAAAATCGCACAAAATATTTTTTTAAATTATTGACGCATGCGTTAACGCCATTGCAATTCACATCTCTGAAAATAGATGAATATTCAATCATATATACATATGTATGAGATATTATGAAATTTCTTATATTCCATATAGAAAACATACAAACAAAAATATATAGTCAGGTATTTTTTTTTTTTAATATATATTCTATGTATTTTTACGTATTTTATTTATTTATTTAATCTATTTTATTCTTTTTCAACTATTTTATTTTTTCAAATAGAAATAAATTTTGTCTAAAAATAAAAATTGTTTTGAATATTTTTCTTTTGGTTTTTTGTTTTTTTTTAGTAATACCTTTACTGTCATAGCAGCAGTTTTTGTGACAATGAAACATATACAAATACAAAAATATAATTTCAAAATTATCAAAAAAAAAAAACAAAAAAGAAAATAATTAGAAGAATAGAAAACATGCGAAGAGTTTAGTTGTCTTTTCTTTTTGTTTAATTTTTATTTTTTTTTTTTCAAATATATATGAATTCTTTTTTAAACAAATAAATTTTTTTGAAAAAGAATTTTTAAAATAATTATATATATTATATACATATTGTTATGTATATATAGCATATTAATTGGAATACATGTTTTTAAGTATTTAATATTTTTTAATATATATGTGTATCTATTTAAATAAAGCTATACTTTGCCAATGCTTATTACTGAAACGTGTATAATTTCTAATGGCAGAATTATGTTAAACATATGTATATAACAATATATACATTTATTATATATCATATATATGTATGAATATAGATTTTAGAATTTTCCATTTTTCCAATTTTCAAAACAAAATATTTTAAATTTTTTTTTTTCGATTAAAGGAAGAAATTTCTTAAATACATACACACTTTTATATTATATATGTTTATAATTTGATTTATTTAAAATAAAGTTTTTAAACAGGACATGAACTTTCAATGTTAATAATTTGTTTCATATTTAGAATTAAAAAACTATTTTATGGTAAAATTAAGAATATTTATAAATACCTATAACTAAAATAGCTTCGATTTATTTTTTCTATTATTATTTAAAGTTTCTAGCATTAGGAATTAATTGTAACATAATAAAAGATATTTTAATGTTAATAATAATATCTAAAAATTCTTAATACATCTGATTAATGATTAGGTATCTGATTTATTTGTATTTTAATGGATTAATTAATTAATTATTTCTTATTACACATAAAATTAATAAATATTATCAATTCCATCGACATTATTAACTGGTCAAAAAAAAGATTATAAGATTATTACAGATAAGATTAAAGATTATTTTAAGGTCAAAAAAAAGATTATAAATATATAGTTGATAAATTCTTTTGGAGAGTAGTAAGTACAGACACTCTTGACTACCATAAGTTCGATACTGTTCAATATACTACTTTAAGTTCGAAACTAATAGTTATCACCAATCCAATGTTGAATCCCTCTTTTCATAACCAACTTAAATTAACTTAACCTAAACTTAAATTTATTTAAGCTAATCGAATAGGATGTATTTTAACCACCTATTAACTTACAAATGTACTCCTCTTTGTGGCAAAATATATTTGATCTTAAACCATTTTCTTCATCTTTTAACACTCTATTATAATTATTTCTGATTAATTTTATCATAATATTAACTATTCTCATGATGTTTACTTCCATTCTAACTCAGATTTTATATGTTTTTTAACTATGTATTTTTCCATTAAGCTTACACTAATGTTGTACCATACAGGTGTACTATAGGTAAGATTTGCCTTCATTAAGGCCTGATAACATATTATTTTAACTATATTGCTAATATTTTTGTTATAAAAGATTTCATTTAGCTGCCATAAAGGATTTATTGGCTTTATCAACTGAGTATCTTACATGATCAATGAAGTTTAAGTTTTGATGTAACTGATGTAACTAATTCCAAGGTATTTAACGAATTTTTTGTTTGCGAGAATTGGCATAGGCAATTTAAATTTAAATTTTTTTAAATTTTTTCTAATGACTGAAATAGTTTAACGTCATTTACTGAAGTTTACTTTTAATATCCATATATTGCAATAGTCCTGAACAATGTTAAACATTTTTTGTAAATTGTGTTTAATACTATTTACAGTATCATTCGCACAGTAAATTATAATATTATTCACGAATGCCCAGGCGTAGTTATTTACTTCATTACTTTTACTTAATAGCCAAAATAGAAGATCAGCTTTATAGGTAAAAAAAGGATTAACTAAAAATTTTTATTATACAACAAATTGCATATTTTTAGGCTTCATGAGTTTTTTTTATAAATATTCCTATTGATTAAAAACGTATATGTAACATATAACTTCACTTTGCTTTTGGATGTTCAAATGATAAAACTTTTATTTCAAATTTTATTATTAAATAAACTTCTAAAAAATATTAAATATAAAATAAATGTGGCATTAAATGAAAAAATAAAGAATTTACCTGGGTCACGGACATTAACATATATAAGATAACTAACGAGCGCAAAATTATAATATCATATTATTTTGATATGTTCTGCAGGTTTTTACCTTTATATATTCTGAAAATACCCAAAATAAAAAAAATAAAACATTTTATTTTTCCAGTTGAGTGGAAATTTTTGCATAATATAAACATTTTTACAATACATTTTATCATATAATGCTTGTATAGCATTAAATATAACATCAAACATTTGTTAAGAATATTTTGTAACACGAATTTATATAAGAATAATTTTTTATTTTAATTTTGTTATTTATTTATTTTAAAATTAAAAATTAAAATAAAAAAATTGAAGAAAATTAACATATTTTTAGTTCGTTGTTCTAGGTCATTTAAGTTGAAAAATTAAAAAAAATATATTTTAATCTTTACTATTCTTTTATTATAAAGGAGCACAATAAAATAAAATATAGAAGATATGCGACATAAAATGTGAGTTTTTAATTCAATTTATGTAGTGTTAGTACAAATAATTTTATTGTATAGCTATGGTATAAGATTATGAATACACAAATGTTAATTTTGTGTGCCATCTATTATCCTACAAAAGAGTTATTTATATAATTATATTAAATCTTAAATTACGATATTATCTATAACAATATAATTATACAATTTTACAATATTTTTTTTATTAAATATGATCTGACAGGGTTTGAACCCCAGACTTTCACATGAAAGTTGTTATCGTTTACCTCTGCCGTTTATCGTCTTTACCTCTACGCAATTCTTCAGATTTGTTTTTTTAATGAAGGAGAAAACCTTAAAAAGCACCAGAAAAATGTTTAACTCCTTGCTGGTAAGAGGCTTTTATTCATTTAAACCAACTCTTAAGGTAGTCAGAATAGTGGGATAAATAAAATACCCAAAATGCTTATTCAGTTTAATTACTGCGGAATTAGAATAAAATACGCGATGGGGTTATCACATCGGAGAATTCAAATAATAAGTTAAAATTAAATTAAATGTTAACAATTTAATATTTTTTTAAATCATTTTTGAACCTAAATATCTTATATCTTAAAACAATTTAGATTTGATTCTAAAACAGAAGTCAATTTCTGTGTTTCTAATATCCCAACTTAATCTTCTATCTACTGTTTTTTTTTAACTTCTTTAATTCTAAATCCAAAAACTTTTATCCAATTCTTTAAAACTTTTTTTTGTTTTAAACAAAACTATGTTGTAATATAATTTTCATAAGATACTGCCAAAAATTCCTCATCCCCCAAATTTATGAAATTTATACTTACTAAACCAACCGACGTCTAAAGTCAAATCATTGTAACTAAAATTGTATTTAAAAAAAATAATTAAATAATTTTATTTTTATTTAAATAATTTAAATATAAATTAGAAAATATTTAAAAAATTATGAAAATACAAAAAAAAAAAACAAACAGCTGAAACAATGTATATGAAAAATAGTAATTTAAAACTTAGTACTAAAATAATATATACATATTATTATGTATATTGTATACACTATGTATACATATTTTTCTATTTTCTAAGTCTATCATCTGTTCTAGAATATTCTTATAATTTAATGAATGATTTTAAAATTAAATTTAATAGAAAAAATAACAAATAACATAACAAATAAAAATAAATATATATATATACCAATACAAATTAAAAGTAAGAGACAATCAGACGGACGACCACTTCTCAAATATTTAAAATATATTTAGGATACAATATAGCATAACGCAAAAAAGGGCCTTCATAAATTTTGGATTACTTACAAAAAAAATGTATTATTTTTATTTTTTTAAATTAGAACGTATTGCAGTAAACAACGTACAAGTTTATGAACTAAAATTAAAATTTTAGATTATCTAGGAAGTAACAGCCATTATGACCTTCATAAAAATAATTAATATTACAATTTTAAAGATTTTATAAATATTAAATTTCTTTTCTTACATTTTTGATTTATATTAAATTAATTATTTACTTTCCCCGTTTGAACTTTATAAATATAAAGTTTCATAAAATATACATTATATAGAAATTTTAATATTTTTTTGTTTTTTAACTAAAAATATTTTAAAACTAATCAAAAAACCTGAACAACAAATTCTCAATTTAAAATAATATACAATTTAAAAAAAAAAAAACAATATATAACATTAGCGAAAAATTAAAATCTCTTTAAGTATCAGATCGCACCACTATAGGTTCATTTAAAAAAAAAAAAAGTCACCAAATATTTAACCAAATAGTCGGTCGTATAGTCAAAAATATCACACAAAATTTAGCAACATACGAAAAAGAAAATTGCCCTAAATTATGTACGGCTTGTTGTTTTTGTATGTTATTTTCACTTCTTTCAAATTTTTTAATTTTGTTTGCCAAAGTCAAAATATCTTTGATGAAAATAAATATATACATAATATATAAGTATTGAATTTTATATATATATAAATATATATAAGAAAAAGAAACAATAAGAAATTTTTTTGAAAATATTTTTTTGACAAAGTTTTTCTATGCATTGAATTGAAAAAAAAAAAAAATTTCCTAAGTTTTTCCTTCATTCAAGAAAATTTCCTCATATTGTGTAGATTATAATGTGCTACTCACATTTGTTCTTATTTTCTTTTTTTTTTTTTAAAATGAATTTAAATCAATGAAAAAATTAAAAAAAAAAACCTTAATTTAATTTTGTTTTCTGCATATCTGAAATTAAATTATTTATAACTACTTTTTAGTTATTCGATAAATTATATGTAAAACATAACCTGACACAGGGCAGCAGCAGAAGATCTTGTATTTGAAACAACATAATTTTATGGTTGAACACTGTAACTTTGCTATCTCTACTTCCTTAGAAAACTTTCACATCTGAAAATGAAATACATTATTTTATATGACACTTGACTAAATGCACAAAGTTTTTAAAGTATTCAAAATGGAAACAATGTAACGAATTGACGAATTCTCATTTCAATATTTTGCTATATTGATTTTTGCAGTAATTTTTTTTTTTTTTTATTAAAAAAGTACAATAATTAAAACATATAATTTTTTTCTATTTTTGTACTTTTGTTTACAAAATTTTAATACAAAAATTATACTTTTACAAATTATACACAAAGTTATTTCATAAAGTTTCATTTACTCAACTCCGACTTCTTTTACTTAGCTTTGGTCAATTATTTTTGTTTTTAAGTAATCAAAGTCAACGAAGCACAGTCTACATTGGATAATATCACCTTTATTCTTATTGTCTGAAGTAAGCTTTGTCTGTCAAAAAATTAACTTCAATAAATTACAGTAAATAAACTTCAATATTTTGACATTTGCTAATCTGCTCTTTGACATATTGCGTTTTTAACTATTTTCAATGCGAGCTTTTGTTTCATTTTTTAATTTTTAATTGTATAATGTATAATATTGTTAATAAAAATAATTTTATAATTTAAAGCACAATTGGAATTATCAAAAATCTGTTGCAAAAAAAAAATTATGTATTGAACTTTTAAAATAATGGAAATATTTTTATTAAAAGTTAAGTTGCCTTATTTTAAATAATTATTACTGACTCTGAAGAGGGGCAATGGTGATATAGTGGGAAATAATTTGGCTTATTGGGAAATAATGGGAAATAATTTCCCGTACTTAGTGGGAAATAATTTCCCGTACAGTACAGGTCATAAATTATTTAATTGTAAAATATTTTTTCTCAATAAATCACCTTAGTAGCCAAATATAATTTAAATATAAAAATCTATAACATAAACAAAATTGAATAATATTACTTTATAAATTATATAGAAAGTAATCGGTGTGGGACGCACAACGGGTCGCAACGTTAACATATTAGAATGACACATGATATACTTCATACCAATCTACCTATGAATACCTATTGACAATTGCTAAAATTTAAGATAAAAATGACTTTACAAAACAAAATCATTTAAAATAAACTGGAGAACATAAAAGCTAGACGCTAAGACAATGGAATAGCTTATAAAATATAATTTATCTTAATTACTAAGGAAATTTTTATATTTTGATTAAATAAATCTTTAAGAAAAACCGATTTTATTTTAAATAAAAATTTTTGATACATAAATTATTACCAAAAATTCCATCAAATTTTTAAAAAACAAAACGGATTCGAGTAGTCTAAGCATTTCTATAAAAAGTTTTCTCTATATGTTGCAGAGTGTTTATGTATAATGGCAGATAGTTCTGAAGAAAGTAATAAATGAAATGACCTTGACCTAAACCGGTTCCATATTTTTAATAATGAGATTTAATTTAAAAATTATTATTATATATTATAGACACCTAGTTCTAATAAACACATATATATATAGTCTTCTGTTCCTAAAGTTCGCTGAACATGCGTGTAACCTGTAAGAATTTAAACAAAATCTAAAAACTTCTTATTACCCTATAGAAATACATTATTAATAATCAATCCTTCTGTATATGTATAAAAAACTAAAATCATAAATACATATAGTACATATCCGGAACAAACATCACTGACCTCGTCTTACGCATCATATATTTTCTTATTTTTGTTTTTTTTTATTTTTATTTTAAATTTATATTAATATTTTTATTAGATTATCATAAGTGACATTTTCAATCAATTGATCATTTATTACAAATAAATTGTATTTATTATGGGAATATGTGAATTTTTATATAAAAAAGCAAAGAGATGGTAAAAAAGCAAAACAAATTATAAAATTTTATAAGAGTTGTATACAATTCGAATATATATAAATTTTATATTTTATATATTATATTAATATATTTCAAACATAAATTAGAATTTATTAATAACAGAAATGATTTTAAATTTTATAGTTTCGATTTGAAAATTAATAAAAAATTAAAAACAATAAATAACTTATAAATAAAAACACCTATAGTCAATAAAATAAAACGAAATACACTTATATATATTAATTTATAGTAAATTAAAATTTATTTTGAAAAATTTTTATAGCCTAGGGTAACAAATTTTTAGTTATTAGAAATATTTAAAGAGAAAATAAATATGATAATTAAATGTATTATATTGTATTAATAAAATTTAATATTTGACTTTTTTTTTAACCATAAACAGTAAAGGAATGGTAATAAGAATTTTTGGACGTATTTTCTCTACCAATCATTGTGCTGAAATGGGTTAGAAAAATTCATAATCTGTGATCATTTGATCAAACGGTTTTTATTCAAGTGTGAGATAATAAGCAAGATTTTATTTGAAAAGTACTTGTACACACATATAGGTGAATTGTTCGAATTAATCAGTCAGGAGAAAAACTAAAAAACTGTTGTGCCAAAATGGGTTAACAAGCCAAAAAAAAAAAAAATATTGTTCAACCTTTTGAATGTTAATCGATAGATCAATGTCATTTGGAAGAACTTTGTAAGCTATCTATATATCAATTTAATTTTTGTTTTTAACTGCTCACAGTTTAACTGTTAGAATTCTTCATACAATTTAAATATGAAATAGTGCTAGGTCTTATAACATGTACATGTATACCACATAACTTAATTCTATATCTGTGAGCTATATTATTCAATCAAATTATTTGTTTATATTGTTACATTAATGTATTTTTTGATTAAAGATATATCATTATTAATTATTGATTAAGCCATTATTTTGAAAACACTGCGGGGCGCTCACAGAATCCAGTTGAAAACCAAATAAAAGTTTTTTCACTTTCACTGATATTCAAACCAGGGCCTCTAACATGGAAGCTCAACACTCTAACCACTGTGCCAACGCAGTCAAGTAATAGAATGTCTCTGCTCGGTACCATTTTGAATACTAAACGGAAAAGTTTGTAAATAAATTGAATTTACAAAAATATATTATTATCTTCACTATAGATAATAATAATTAAATATAAAATATTTATTTTTTTCCCTTCAAGTAGGAAGTGTTCCACTTTTAAATTGGTTTTTTTAAATTTTATTTCACCTCAAGTAGGAAGCATTTTATTAAATTAAATCTTCTTCAATTATAGCCTTTATAAAATTCATTTGTCATTATTACGAGGTAAGTTAATTATTATAATATAATTTTTTTCCAGTATTTTAATAATTTGTTTTTATCTTAAAATTTTGAACTTATAAATTTTTGTAGTATTCCAATAAATCTCAATATTTCCTTATGTTTGTTTTTGTTTTTATTTTATTTTTGCGGGGGTTCATTTGAATTAATTGTGTACATGTTTTAATATAATATAATATATAAAAATGTATCTGATTTTAATTTTGGATTTTTAACAATGGAAGACCATAATTATATTAAAATTTTATTTCACCCACCCCTTTATAGATAGTATACTTTGTTTTTAAATTTGAGTATTTATGATATTACTATAGTCCTACGATTTCCTTAAAAATTTATGATCCAAAAAAAAGAAATTTATATTATAAATTGTTCTTTGCAGTTAACTTTTCTGAGTTCATTAAAGTTAAATGTGCAATTAATTTATTTTTATTTAGGATTTAAATATTTAATTCATTCCACGTTGTTTATTGTTATTATTTACTTAATATAAATAGATATGTTATTTGAGTTTAAGTATTTGTTGTGATATTTTTCGGATCACCTATTTTTTCAGGATATGAACGACTGCCCATGTTGGTTATTTCAAACCTATTAGAACTTTTTGGGTTATTACAAAGAGACGCAGATTGTTATGTGAAATGCGAAGCGTGACTACGTCATAATAACTTACTGACCTAAGAAATTATTTTCAAATATTACAAATATGGGGCAAATTGATGTTTTTAAATAGTTTTTCTTTTTAATATATATTATTAAACATATTATTGAAGATGTTTTTAAATTTATATAAAAAAAAACAAATATAATTTATAATCAATTTCTAATCAATCCAAATTTTAAACTGTTGTAGATGTATTTAAACAAAACAAAGTTATATTGATATTAAATAAATAAACTAATCATTTTCATTGAATGTTAATAACGTACAATAAGATTAAATATATTTTTAGAAATTTTAATTAGTATTATAAAAAAAATGCTATTAATTGTAATTTGATTTTATTAATAGTTCTTGGTAATTGTGCCAAAAAACACGATTGAAAGGTAAAAAAAAAAACACAAAAGTATATAGAAATACTGTTTAAAACCAACTAAGGAGCCAGATGTCTTTTCAATTTAACTCAACTTATGAGAATTCTTCCTATGTTTTTATTATTTATTGAATTCTTTTTAGTTTTTCATAATAAATGAAAAATAAAGTTTATTATTTCTATTTTTAGTTTCTTAAATTATTTCAAATAATAATTTAAATCTAATTATTTTTTTATTGCTTCTATTATAGCATAAATGGTGTGAATAACTGAAATTGTTGAACATGAGTCAAAATTTTATTTAATATTATAAGATAATTTTTTCTTAAATATTTTTTTCTTCGTTTATTTCAAAATTAGTGATCTTAAATTTTAAGTGTAGGTATTTCAAAAAATGGAAAAGCTTGTAATGTATTACTAAATATTAAAGTTTTTATTCTTAATTCCGGGACTTAAAATATGAAAATAAATTAAGAGGGTCAACTGTTGGATTTGTTTTAAACGCACCCACTCTGAGTAATAAGTGATATCAGCTGGGTTTCCTTTGAGGGATTCCAACCACTGTTTGATGAGTAAAAGCTTCCTGGTATGCTTCCGCAATAGAAACGTCAACTTCGCTTCGATTAGTGGAACTATTTTACTTTAAATGAGGTTGTATATTCTAGAGCTTGAGTTAATTGCACTTGCAGAAAGGCAAGGCACTCAATCAAAAAACCTGCACTTTAATAGTATTTTTTAGTTTTTCTTCAAATCGAGCTCGAAGTGGAGTGGAAAAGCAATTATGATGGCTATCCCTCATTTTAGGGGGCCCTTATAAAATTCCCAGATAAAAATCAAACAAAAGTTGGTTTTTTATTCGATTCAACTACCATTTTTCATTTGGTTCAAATTAAGAAATAAATTCAAAATTAATAATTCTATATCAATAATAAAAATAAATTTACATATTAATATAAACAAACACAAAATATTATCAAATAATTCGATTGAATAATATAACTCACAGATAAAAAAAAAAAACAATAACTCAAATACAAAACAGTTACAATACATAAAAAAAGAATTGCATCTAAAGAAATCTAAAACGTTTCGATATCCGATATAAGATTCTTACATTTTTTTATTTCTTATTAACGATTCGTAAAACATTATGCCTCTATTTTACTTTATTGTAAATACTCAAAATATATTAAATATTCGCCTTAAGTTTTTGAAAATTGACTGACCCTTTTCGTTTCGCCAACAATATTATTTTATAAGTAACACTATTTTATTTTGTTTTTATTATGTATTTTATATTTAACTATATGTATTTGGTCACCATGGAGATTTGTAAAGAAAAATTATTTTTCAATCGAACTCGTACTTCTTCGGTTTGTAAGCCAAATACTTACCCAATAATCCACCGAGGGCCCCAAAACTAAAAATAAATACTGAAATTTTATTTAAAAAAAAACAAGCTTCATATACATAGAAAATTTTTGTTGTTTTATATGCGGAATAGTGTGTGTCTGTTGTGCACCCCACTTCCAATACTTTCTATTAATTTATAAGTATAGTATTATTCATTTTGTTTATGCTACATATTTTATATTTAAGCTTTATTTGGTAACTATAGAGATTTTGTAAAAAAAAATTATTTCCAATATATTATATATGTTCTATAAAAATAATTACTTAAGCTAAGACTTTTTGAAAGCTGAATTAAATTTGATTAAAGTTTTTATATATGTACTTGTTTTCTAAAAAGTTATTTACATTAAACCTGAAATAACCCATAATCAAATTGCAAATGACCCATAATCATATTGAAATAACCCTTAATCGAATTGAAATGTCCCATAACCTACCTGAAATAACCCATAACCTACTAAATTAATTAATTTAGAATAAAAAAATAAGAATAAAAAAAAAATAAAATAGAAAATAATAAAATATATGCCAACAACCTTTAAGAACATACATGGCAATAGGTTGATTTGTTCAAACAATGTCTATAAGAATATTCATTTCATAAATTTGAAGATCTAATATTTAAAAAAAAAAAAAACAACAAACAATAACATAAAAATTCTATTTATTCAACACATACAAAACAGATTCGTTACAAAACTGTTCCTAATTAAAAAAAATTTTTTTTTTTTTTTACACATTTTCACCTGAAAACAATATTAATAATATCTAAGAGCAATATATATATATATATATATATAAGAAAGGTAAATTGATCAAATAAATACAATTTTATTTAATAGTTTCTTATACATATAGTAATTAGTATGTTATATATAAATATACTAATTATTATATATATTTTAGAAATAAATTTTATAAAATTATTAATTAGCTATTATAGGTTTTTAATTGCTAAGGTGGTATATTTCTAAGTTAAAAAAAAAAATTTTAAATGATTTTATTTAATTTATAAAATTTAAATGATTCTTATATTGTGAATTTTAATAATTTCATAATAAATTCTTATTTTTCCTATTGTCTAGCCAAAAAACAATACAAAAAAAAAAAACCAATAAAAAGAAACAAAATATAAATAATTTTAAGGAACTTTTTAGTTATGTTCAATTTAATTAAATAGAATGCAATTTTTAAAAGTAATGGAAGAATTCACAGAGCCGAATTTCAGCTTACACTAAAATTTTATCAAAAACCACATATTATAATAAAACAAAACATTTTTTTTTTTTATTAAAGAGTCTTTTTAGCTAAATACACCTTAAGTAAAACTTACGCATACATTGACTATAGATATTATAAAATATAAAATTGTTCACTAAATTAAAAGTTAAAGGAATGAAAAAATTTTTTTGTTATTTTTTTGTTAAGCAATTTTAGTCCGCAAATCTCGTGCTCGTATTTTTTCCATCTAAAAATAAACAGAACATTAACCATGGGTGACGTCGTCGGTGGTTTTTCTTTCTTGGTTTATTCTTGATTTTTCATACATATAATTTTTCTTTTCTTTTATCTCTTTCTTTTTTTTTTTTAGTTCTTCTTCTTTTTTTTTTTTGTATGGTGTGTCGGAAACGAAAATAATGCGAATGTTTAGATTTTTTTAATCTTTACAATTGAACTAATTTTGGATACTAAGGAAAAAAAAAAGCACAAATACAAAAAAAAAAACAAAAATAAACAAAGAAAAATAAGATCTTAACTCATTTTATCTTATAGATGAGATGAATTAACTATTTTTACTTAACTTTTTCAAAATACACAATATCTTATTAATACTAAATGTATATGTATGTATGTATATAGTAGAAGAACACCTTCATATATGAATGTTGTAAAATATTTTTAATATATATATACATGAAAATATATACAGTAAAAATATAAGTATATATGAATATAAACATGTATTAAATGCGAGAAGAGAATAAAAAGTTTTTTTTGAAAAAAAAAACTGCGATAAAGTATTTAAGAATTTTGAAAATTTTTGGTTTTTCTTACCTTTTTTTTTTGTTTTTTAATTTAAAAATCTTTTTTAAATATAAGACACCTTCATAATAGATTTTTATTTTTACAATTATATGTGTATATATATGTTTTATATATATGTTAATACATACTATATATATTATTCTTACTTTACATACAATTTGAAATTTAATTATAATTTTTCCTCATAATACAATAATCATTTATTTATATATATATGTATATATATATATATATACATATATATAAATATAAATTAATTTATATTATAAAATATTTTCGAACTAAAACTGGGAAAATAAGTTTATAAAATTATAAAATATTTAAAAAACAAAACTGTTGCCATACGATACAAAAAAGTTTTCTTTTATTTTTTTATTTTGAAAACTATTCTTTATAATATTAATACACTTTTAAATATTAAAAATATTTAAGGATTGTATCGACTTTCCTATAATACTAGACTCATTTGTAGGTACTGTAGTGTTAGAATCGTCTAGACAACTTTGTTTTATTTTTTGGTTTATTTTTTTTTTTTTCTTTTTTCACTCTTTTAATGAGTATAGGCATAACCTACAATAATTTAAAAGGCCTGGACATCTAAAGAAAAAAAGCTCAAAATGGGACTCCCGCAAATAAAATTTACACGTAGTCTTATGGGAAAATGCGTGAGTGCTCCTAAAAATGTTAAAATAACTCAAAAACTACCGATTTTTTATAATTATGTTAAAAGAGTAAATTGAAATATCATCTTTTTTACATCATTTAGTAAAAAAATTTTAACTTTAATTTTTTCATTCATAAGTATGGATTTCAAAAAATTGCTTCCAAAAAAAATTTTTAATAGGAAAAAGCTTCTTAAAATATAAATCATAAATAAATGGAAATAAAAAATAAGTAATTAAATAAAAAAAATTAATATATATATATTATAGATATTTAAAAATTCTCGTTTCCACACCACCGTAGAGGTAGAGAATATGGCTCTATGGAATATACATTTTTATTTAGTTTTGTTTGAGTATTACCTGAAAAGCAGGTAACTAATAAATCGTTATTAACTACTATTCTAAATCTAAAAGAACAACCAAAGTTTTCGTTCTGATTTGAAATATACAAAACTAAATTATTTTGGCCAATATATAAGGCCCAGTTATTTAAATTTACGTTTTTATTAATATTTAAAACTAAATTAGCAAAATTTAAAATTAGATCTTCATCAATATTTGAATTTTTATTAAAAGAAATTAATTCTACCGAGTTATTGGGGAAAATACTTGGAACTGCATCTGGCTATAATCGCGTCTTTTGGGATTTATCTACAGTTAAGCACGAATCTTCAAAATGTAATTTACAAACGGTACTATAGGCTGTTGGTTGCCAATTCGTTCTTCCAACAGCGTTTACCCATAATTTTTTTAAATTTTCTTTAACCGGAAATTTATAAGTTGTAACGTAATTCGTGCTACTGTTATAATTTGATTTACATCCAACAACCGAGCATTTACGACCCATTTTAAATAAATTATTAAAAAAGACAATATGTGCCTTAATAATTGAATTAACTTTGTTAAATTTCAAATATAATGTTTTAAAAAGTTAATTCAATTAAAAAACTTAAATTAGAAATTTTATAACTAAACTACAAGTACCTTTGTATTGTATATAAAATAAAATATTATTGAAGTATATTTAAAAAAAAAAAATCTTTTATTTATAAAAATTATTTAATTCTTTATTAACAAAAAATATTTAAATATTATTTTTAAAATAATATTTAATTGAGATCAAAAATGTTATTTTATTTTTATACTACTCTACACAATTTTACACTACGCAACTACTTTTTATTTGAAACTGTACTTATTAGAAAAAACTTTCTTACTCAGAATGTGGTACTTCTTTTCCAATTCTTGCTTGGAAATGTGCTGAAAAAAATGATTTCAAATTTAATATTTTTACGAGTGAAAAATTCTTTAAGCTTTATTTTATTTATTAAATTTATATTTATTAAAACTTAGATTGAATTTGAGCTACTTACCGAAATCGTTGATAAAGTTTGAAATTATAGCTTTTAATTTGAAGGTTATGTTCACTAAAAAACATGATAAATGTCTATTCAAATATTTTTTGAGAGTGTCAAAATGGCGGTGATTTTTAATACTAAAAAAATCATTGAATATATTTTGCTGTAAATATATTAAAAATTTCGAGTTGAAAGCTGAAATTTTGATATGTTACAGAAAAAATTTCAAATTTTATTTTAATTTCAAAATTAAACTATTTGGACAATTATTTCATAGGTAAAACTCTAAAAGAAAATTGATGAAAATTTTAATTTTACCTAAAAAAAAAACATAAACATAAAAGTACAAAAAATTTTTTAAGAAACGTCATTTGGAAGAGCTTTTTTTCACACACTTTAACAATGTGTACTAATACATTCAAATATTTTCGATCTCCAGGCCTTCTAAAAGAATTAATGTAGGTTCTGGTATAGGGCATTCACCAACTCTATTTAGAATATACTTCAGTATCTTTAATTGATATATACACCAAGCCGTTGATTACTCGACTGTAGCTATTGTATAAGATTATGAATGAAATGTTAATTTTGTGCGCCATTTATTTTACACGAGAGTTATTTATATATTTTTATTAAATCTTATTTTATATTACGATATAATTATAAAATTTTACGATATGTTTTTTATTAGATATAATCTGACCGGGGTTTGAATCCGAGACCTCCCACTACACCATTGGTCAGGTTTTTTTCTAATACTTAAATGAAATTTTCAGAACTTCATCTGTGAAATATAAGAACAAATCGAAAATTTTTAAATGTTTGTATTTGCGATTTAAGACTATTTATTTTTAAAAAACTATTGAACTGATCAGTAGATATGAATAGTGTTATATATTGCATAGCAAACTTTTATTTTGAATTCTTTGTCCTTGGTATGGGATTAGAATCGGTTTATCCAATTAAAAATCATAAATGATCCCTTACAACTTTTATTCTTATTTTTTAGATACCGTTATATTTTTTTATCATTATATCTGTTGTATGAAATTTGTATAAATTGGGAAGTGTTTTTTAGGAGTTCGAGGAATTATTTTTGTGATATTTTTCATTTTTGGATTGCCTTCGGTTAATATACATAAATATATTTGATTGTCTTACGCATCCAAAGTATTTGCAAAAGTCTTATAAATTTTGCTTTTAAAATTTTTCAAAAAACTGTTATGTTTTACTTTAGAATATGACTTTTTCAATATTTTTCAAATTACTTCATCCAGAATGTTGATTACACACTGCAAAAAAAAAGTGAAAATATGACTTAATTAAACAAAATTTTGTTTATAAATCAAATTTATACTTATGGTTGAAAAATATATCTAAAAAAATACTTATATATATGTATGTGTTTTGAAATAATAAAAATTGAAAACAAGTAATAAGTCCTTTAAAATCATTTCAAATATTATTACTTCATCATTTCAGTACTTTACTTAATTTCAATGTTCACTCTAGTAATTGTATAAATCTTTTCAATTTCCTAGTTATATACATTTCAACCATTCAAAAATTTTTGAAACGATGGCATCCCTATTTTAACAAAAAATCATATAATGTTTAAAAGAAATTTCATTTAAGTTTAAGTTTACTTAAATATATATATGTATATTTATATTTATCTTATTGTTTTTTAACCATTTTCTTTTTTTTTTCTTAGTGTTTTGTTTTTTCTTTACTGAATATCGACATCATTATCATCAATATCATCATCCTCATTTTCATATACAAAAAAACTGAAAAAAACAAAATCAAAAAAAAAAAAAATTAAATTTTTATTTTGAATGTATTTGTCGATCATTCTTTTACATAGAAAAAAATCCCGAAGTGCTTTTTACATACTAATACTTTCATTGTGTGTGCCTAAAAAGGGAGCCAAACCCGGGGAACGAGAGTTTATCCACCCGAATGTACAACCAAATTTCGTTAAAACGAATGGTATCAAGTTGCGCCATATAAAAAGGAACATTACCGGTTCTACTGTTCAGAACGGCTCTCGAACGCGTAAGTGATGCTTGTTTTCGCAAATACAGTTTTTTTATTAAAATTAAATTGAAAAATAAAAAAAAATAAAAGAAAAAAATTAAAAAGAATTTTATTCTTTTTTTATATTTTTTTTTTTTTGGGTATTTTAAAATAAATTTATTTTTGGTACAAAAAAAGATTAAAAATGAAACCTCACCCACAACATCAGTGATAATTAATTAAATTAAAAAAAAAAATAAAAAAAAAAAAAACAATTTTAAAATAAAATAAAAAATTATTTTGATAGAATCGTGGTAGAAACGAACCCAGATTTAAAGGATTATAATTTTGCATTTTGCCAAAGTGGATTAAAAAAAAAATTTAGAGAAATTTGCAATTTATTTTTGCAATCAACTTGCAATCAATTGCAGAAAACAAATTTAATTTAATAATAATTTGGAACCTTTATATTATTAAAAAAAAAAAAAAAATAAAAGTGATTTACATTTACAAAAAAAAAAAAAAAAAAATATTAAAGAAAAAAAAAAACAAAATAACGTGAAAAAGACTGTTAAATTAAATTAAAACGTTGAAAATCAATTTATATTTTTTTTTTTCAAATGATTTTAATTTAAAATTTTAAGATTAAATTTAAAAAAAAAAAAACTATATATATAATTTAAATTTTTTTCTCTTTTGTACGCCTATTACATAACAATTTTGAAAAATTTATTTTTTTTTTCAAAATTAAATGATTACTTACTTTTAGTTATTTTAATTATACACATATGGATTAAAATTATAATTAATACATTAAAAATTAAAGAAAAAAACAACAGAGTGATCAATATTTAATTATTAATTATTAAATTTTTTTTTTTTTTTAATTTAAAATTCTTTTCGAATTTTAATTTCACTTGAATTTTATTTTAAAAAAAAAAAATTAATTAATAATTTGATTTTTATATATATATATAGAACATATACACACATTAATACTAAAGTGTTTGTAATGTGACTTTTTATTACTTTATGGAATTTTTATATTTTTTTTTTTTTTTAATTTTGAAATATAAATTTTCTATTTTTAAACTTAAAAAAAAAAAAAAAAAAATTTCTTTAAACAAATATGCATACATACATACATTATCTACTTCAATACATACATTGTAAAAAAAAATATATATACTTATTGCAAAACCAAATGAGTGGAGCAACAAACACACACACCATAATTAAAATTAGAAAAAACTTTAGAAATAAAACTTTAAAAATATCTAGTTACACATTTTAAAAAAAAAAAAAATAAAAAAACAAATTAAATTAAATCGTACCAAAAATAGATCGCAAAAAAAATATAAAAAAAAAATATTTTTGTGATTTTAAATATTTTGAAAAAAAAAAAAATTAAAATAATATCCAAAGAAAAAAATAAAATTATTTTTTTTATTTTTTAAATCAATTTAAAGTTAATAAAAATTTGTTTTTAAAATAATTTGCTCTCCAATACAAAAGAAAACTAATTTTTTGTTTTTATTATTTATTTTTTATTTTAGGGAAGCTATTTCGGGCTTTAAAAAAAATATATATACTAATTAACCTGTCTGTAGCCCTCTCGAAAAAAGAAATTTTGAAAAAACAAAATGCCTAAACCACAACCACAAGACGAAGATGCTGACCCAGCTCCATATCTTTTCGTCTCTTTAGAACAGAGACGTATTGATCAATCTAAGCCTTATGATTCAAAGAAATCATGTTGGGTACCATGCGACAAAGAAGGCTACCTATTAGGTGAAATTAAGGCAACCAAGGGAGATATTGTCTCCGTTGGCCTTCCTGGAGGAGAGGTAAAAATATATGAAATCCTATACTAAAAATGATTTTAAATAATCAAAGAAACAAAAATTTAATACATAAATTACTATTCTTTTTCAATTATCTAATTTAAAATTACCTATATATATATGAATAATAACTAGATTACATAATAAATAAATTAAAAAAAAATTAAAAATTTAATTAATATTATATAACATAATATTATTTAGTTAAAAAATAACTGCACGATTTTATAAATTGCAATAAAATTTAACAAAATAATAAATTAAAACGTAATATTTTCAATTTATTTAAATCGAAATTAAATTTTCTTATAAATTTTTTCTGGAACCATCATTTTTCTATACATATATATATATACTTATTGATCTTACATAACTAAATATATATGTATTTATATATTAGCTTTTTTTTTTATAAAAAAATAATATCTAAAAATACATATGATAAATATATTAGGTATTTATACTAAATACTATTTTTTTTTTTAATATGCATGAAATGGAACGAATTAAAAGTATGAAAATATAAAATTTTAATATATAATAAATATTATTTCGATTAATCATATAGTTTTATAATAATTAAAAAAAAAAACTAATATTTTAATTTAAAATGCTTCGGTATGAAACATGCATTTCCCATTTATATATATACATTATTTAACTATGAAATTAGCCTATATAAAAAAAATTTCTTTTCTTTTTAAGCATTTTTATAACTGCTTAACTAATTTTCTATTATTATTTTATTTAAAATATATTTTAAAACATATATATATATTTAAAATAATTTTTCATTATTATGCAAAAAAAAAATTTAAAAAAAAAAATACAAAAATTTAGACTAAAAATTTCAAACAAAATCAACTCAGTCAAGTTAATCCTCCAAAATTCGAAAAAGTGGAAGATATGTCAGATTTGACATATCTTAGCGATGCTGCAGTTTTACATAATTTGAAACAACGATATTACGCGAAATTAATTTATGTAAGTTTATATTGTCAACACATATTAATAAATTTTTTTTTTCTTTCTTTTATTTTCAAAAAAACCAAAAAAAAAAAAAAAACAATTTATCTACTTTGACAAAACGACTAATTACGAATTATGATAAAAAATAAAAGACCAAAGATTTCAAAAAAGATCAACTCTCACAAGTCAATCCTCCCAAGTATGAGAAAACCGAAGATATGTCTAACTTGACATATTTAAACGATGCCTCTGTACTTCATAACTTGAAACAGAGATACTACAATAAACTTATTTATGTAAGTATGACGTTTGCCAATGCGAATTTTAAAAAATTAATGCTTTTTGCTAATTACACATTTTTTTCCACAATTTTGTTAAAATCTCTTATTTCTTTTTTTTTTTTTGACAATTTAATAACAAATAAAATTAAAAATATTAATAATTAAATTTTTAAATCTATATCATTGCAAACCTGTATTAACAAACTAATTAAAAAAAAAGCAACCCCAATCCCACACAAAACTAATGCTTACACCATCAAATCAAAAAAAAAAAATTGAAAACACTTTTAACACTATAAAAACTCATTATTTTACGCTTAAATGCTTATAAGGAACCACAAATCGGCCAGAAACGCCGAAAATCGGACCTTATGAGGTAAAAAAAACAAACAATCAGGACTTAATTACCTACAAATATGCAAAAAAAAAAACAAAATACATATTGAGTGTTTACACAAATTTTTGGTTTTCTTATGTTTAAGGTGATGTTTTTAAAAGTACAAAAAATATGAAAACAAAAAGAATATTGTAGAAATTCGTAGAACATTGTTTTTTGTTGATTTTTAATAATTTTGTGTATAAAAAAACAGATATGACTTGTTTCCTACACAGAATTGTTTTTTTTTTATTTTACAAATAAATATTTTTTTTGAAAATTTTACATTACTACCAAATATTTTATATAAAAAATGTCTAATATAATTTCCTTTTTTTTCATTATATATATATACAGACTTACTCAGGTCTTTTCTGTATTGCTATTAATCCCTACAAACGTTACCCCGTATATACTAACCGTTGTGCCAAAATGTACCGTGGCAAGCGTCGTAATGAAATGCCACCCCATATTTTCGCTATTTCTGATGGTGCCTACGTTGAAATGTTAACAAATCATCAAAATCAATCTATGTTGATTACTGGTGAATCTGGTGCTGGTAAGACTGAAAACACGAAAAAGGTAATTGCCTACTTCGCCACTGTTGGCGCAAGCACAAAGAAAGACGAAAAAGCTGAAAAGAAAGGTTCCCTTGAAGATCAAGTTGTCCAAACTAATCCTGTACTTGAAGCTTTTGGTAACGCTAAGACCGTCCGTAACGATAACTCTTCTCGTTTCGTAAGTTCAAAAAAATACTTTGTAAAAATTTAACAAGAGTAAAACTAAATTTTAATTCTTCTTAAACAAAATAGGGTAAATTCATCCGTATTCATTTCGGCCCAACTGGTAAACTTGCTGGTGCTGATATTGAAACTTGTAAGTTTTTTTTTTACAAATTATGAGAGCCATATTGAATAACTTGATAATAAATAAAAAATTTTCTTTAAATACCCAGATCTATTGGAAAAGGCTCGTGTCATCTCCCAACAATCTTTGGAACGTTCATACCATATTTTCTACCAAATTATGTCTGGTTCCGTAGCTGGTGTTAAAGGTATATTTTTTGATGATAACCCCATAAAAAAATTTTTTTTCTATTTTAATTCACAGGTCATAAATATTTTTTTTTTTTCCATATATATACAAAACAAATAAATTTTTTTTTCCAAATTTAAATATAAAAACTTAAATTCTATTTTTTGAATTTTATATACAATTTTTAAAACAAATCAAAATCACAAAAAATCCGAATCTAAAAAACAAAAACAAAAAACAGAGTCTTGTCTTTTGTCTAACGACATTATGGATTATTACGTAGTTTCTCAAGGCAAAACATCAATTCCAGGTGTTGATGATGGCGAAGAATTTACTTTGACAGATGTAATTAAAAAAAAAAAAAAAACAAAAAAACAATTAGAATTTTCTTGATTAGATTTTTTTTTTATTTTTTTTTATTATTATTTTAATTCTTCTTAGTTTTCTTTTAGTTTTTATTTTACGTTTTTTTTTTACACACCAAAAAACAAATTATTAATTGTATTATAAAATGAACTTAAATACAATTTTTTTTTTTTTTTAGAAAGTTTGATTTTACTTTTCCCATTATATTTTGTGTAGTACATACATAAACACATACGTATACTATATAAAAAAAAAAAACAAAATTTCAATTGTAAAATTTTTTTGAATTTTTGAACCCTTGTTGTTTTTTTATTAATTACCCCGTTGTACCAAAAAAATTTACAAAAAAAAATAATGATTGTATTCGTATTGACTTAATGCAATCAAAAAAATTTAGTTTGATAAGTGTTTATAATTAGTTTTTAAAAAAAAAGTTTTCACCCTTTTCCTTTTTTCCAAAAAAAAAAAACAAAACAGAAAAAAAAAAAAAACAAATTACTTAGTTTTTTTTTCAAAATTACATGGTACACATATACAAGATTCAAAATTAATTACGAAATTGTACTAATTAAGACTTAAATACAACTTCGTAATAAAAAAAATAACAAAAACAAAAATGATGACGTTTCATTGGAAAAAACCAAATTTAAAATACTTCAAAAAAAAAAAAAAAATGAAACGTTTCATTACATTAATTGGAAAAATTAAATTACACATACATATATATTAAAAAAAACAATATACATACAACTTAATTATTAAATAAAACTAAAAATTAATTAACCAAAATTTTTTTTTTAAATAAAAAACTTTAAAAAAAAAATTATACCAATTTCCTTTTACTAATATGTATTTTAATACAATAATATAGAGGCTTGTTTATTATCAAACGACATCTACGACTACAGAGTTGTATCACAAGGCAAAACAACTATTCCAAGTGTAGATGATAGTGAAGAATTCACTTTAACTGATGTAATTGATAATTTTATTGTTTGTTATTATTTTAAAACAAACAACTGTTTTGACTGTTTTTTTTTTGTTATTTTTGTTTTTTTATTATTTTTTTTTTTAATTTAATTTTGTTTAAAAAACAAAAAAAACGCAACTTTTGAATAATCAAAATAATTTTACACATAATATGACAGTGTAAAATTTCCGATTATCAATAGTGTTTTTGATTTTTTGTTGTTGTATGAATTGACATTTTTTTTCGAAACAAAAAAACAATTCACAATTTAATATTGTGATACTACTCGCAATTTTTTTTTTTTAAATTATTATTTTTATAAATAATAATTATACAAAAATATTTTAAAAAAAATATACATATAATTAAATATTTAAAATTAATAAAAATACCAATCAAATTATTTTACGAATTTAATTGTCAATTTACGTTTTAAATTAAATAAAAAAATAAAAAAAAACGGTAAAAATTGTGAATTAAATTATGAGTTGATAATTTGAGAAATGTCAGAAATTTTTATGACATTTTCTGACGGTAATTTTCTTCTTCAAAAAATAAAAAAAAAAAATATTTTTGTATTTTCATTTTTAAATAAAATATCAAATAAAAACTTAAATAAAATAAGTAATTGATATTTATTGTAAAAATTCATAAAAAAAAAAAAAAAAAAAAACCAAAAAATTTAACATTTTAAAATCATCATTACATAATATATTTTATTAATAAATTAAAAAAAAAAAATATCAAAAATTGACAAATTGATATTGAATAATTTTTTTTTTTGCATTTGAATTTTTTTTATTTTATTTTTTAATGTTTTTGCGCACGCACATATACACACACAAATATATATAACATACAATACAGAATATTGTATGTTAACAAACGATATACATGACTATCGTATTGTGTCACAGGGCGTTACAACCGTTCCTAGCATTAATGATTCTGAGGAGTTCGAAATCACTGAAGTATTTTTTAATAATAATTTTGTGGTTTTGTTGTTGTGGTTGTTATTGTTGTTGTTATTGTTTTTGTTTTTATTTATTTTCAAAATCCTATCGCCAATTTATTGTTTTGCCTTTATTTTTATGCTTTTAAAAAAAAAAAAGGAAAAAAAATTTAGAGCTGAAGCTTTAAGCAAATACAAAAACAAACTATATTATTACTGCTTGTATTAAATGTATCTTATTATCATGTACACAAACCTTTTATTTATATACATTATAAATACATCCTTTAAGAAATAAGGATTATGAAAGTTTTTCTTTAAATAAACGTTTCCAAGAAAATATACCTACCTACATATATAATATATATATATAAATAAATATATGTATAAATAATGTTTAAAATACATAAAACATTTATCAATTATTTTACAATCCCCTTCCTTGTGTTTCTATCAATATTATCATAATATTGATTTTGTAATTACATAGAATATATATTTAAATACACCACTTATTTTTTTTTAATATTAAAAAAAAAAAAACGAGTGCATTTAAATTCGACTCGAAATCAACCTTCATAATATTGACAATGAAAGGTTTTATTTTATTTTAATTTTACAATTTTTTTTAATTATTTCTATTCTTTATAAACTTCTCCAAAAAAAAAAACACAAACTATTTCATCTACGTCTAATTAATATCTTCTCAAGTTTGGAAGCAGATACAAATATATTCGAAAATTATAAATTAAAAAAATTTACAGAAATAAAAAAAAAAAACACCATATAAATTTAATTAATCAAAATACATATACTATATATATCTACAATTACAATATCATAATCAAATATATGACAATTATTTAAAAAAAAAAAAACCAAAAATGAAGTAAAAATATCAAGTAAAAATAACAAATTTTCAAATTTTCTATAGCAATGTGTTACCTTACTGAAAACATTTACGATTATACAAATGTATCACAAGGTAAAGTTACAATTCCAAATATGGATGACGGTGAGGAATTCGCACTTACAGATGTAAGTTTTGTAAAAAAAAAAAAAACTATGAATGTAAAACATTTGTATACATGACTTTTATGTTAAAAAAAAAATAAATCATAATAATATGTAAATTATGGATTATATATATTTCAACACACAACTCGTATATATACATTAAATCAATTTTATCTATTGAATCAATGTATACCAACATTCCCTAAATACATATTTTTTATTATTCCTATATATTTGTTATTTCCTCTATATATTATTTAAAAAAAAACTTATAAATATTTTTCTAAATTTTATTTAAAACAGAAATTAAAAACTGTCTGAAACAGTATCTCTCATATACAAAAATAATATGTATCAGCAACATATATAGAATGTATACAGAATACAAAAATTCTTTTACATACTACAAATGAAATTAAATAGTATATATATAATTAATTACTATATACATCTACCATTTTTTTAAATACTTTATTTTCTTCTATAAACCTTATATATTTCCTCGTATATACCTTATTTTGTAAAAAAAAAACAAAGTTATTATAGTTTATAGAAAAATATCAATAAGATACATCCATACATTGTACGTATATACTTTATTATATAAAATGCTATAAACTATATATTATATCATTGCAGCTATTGTTTTTCTAACTAACGCAAAAATCCAAAAAAACAAAAACTTTCTTACTAAAACTTTTTATAAAAAAAAATATCTAAATATTATTAATAAAAATTAAATATTTAAATAAATTATATTAAAATAAAATATATATATACCTAAATTAATTAATTATATAAAAATATGCATAAAATTTTTATTTTACGCTGTGTTAAATTCTTTTATGTGTTCTTTTCATTTGTAATTTTTTATTTATTTTTAAAAATTATTACCCAAGAAACATGGAATCACAAAACTAATAAACATATATATTTTTTTCTATTTCTCTTCAATTTTGTCTTAAAAAAAAATTTGGACAAAAATATAGCAAGCTTTTGATGTTTTGGGTTTCACCAAAGAAGAAAAAGAAAATGTATACAAAATAACAGCCGCTGTCATGCATATGGGTGGTATGAAATTCAAACAAAGAGGTCGCGAAGAACAAGCTGAAGCTGATGGTCAAGATGAAGGTGAACGTGTTGCTAAACTTTTGGGTTGCGACACAGCTGTACTTTATACTAACTTATTGAAACCACGTATTAAGGTCGGTACTGAATTCGTAACACAAGGTCGTAATGTTACACAAGTCAATAACTCTGTTGGTGCCTTATGTAAGGGTGTATTCGATCGTATCTTCAAATGGTTGGTCAAAAAATGTAACGAAACTTTAGACACAAAACAAAAACGTCAACATTTCATTGGTGTACTGGATATTGCTGGTTTCGAAATTTTCGATGTAAGTTTTCTTTTGATAAAAACAATTTTTTATCAAAAGAAAAAAAGTAAAAAAAAAAAAAAAAAAAAAATTTTAATTAAAGAACATATTTTACATATACACACAGATACTTTCATATACAAAATTTTCAATTTCAAAAGTCCAAAATAAAAATAGAAAAAAAAAACACAAAATATGGACATCATAGGTATTATATAACCAGAAAATCATTACACATTTGTATATTATAAAAAAAAAAAAAATCGGGGTACATTTTAAAATTGTAATTCGAAAAATTTTTGAAATTAAACAGATTTCTATTTTTTTGGCACAAATACCACAATTTTTAACATCAACAAATGAATGGTATTTACTTCCGCGCAAATTTGGTCAATTATATTTGAGTTTATTTTTAAATTTTTTTTTTATTTTGATTTAAAAATCACCCTTCCGTATGTCTTAGAATTTTCTGGTTTTTTTTACAAAAAAAAAAAAGAATACAGTTGGACTTTTATATTATATTGAACTTTAAAGTTCATTTATCAATTGGCTATAAAAAAAAAATAAAAACAAAAAATTTCAAATAACATCCAACTTATATTCATAATCTCAAACCAAAAAAATAAACAAAAAAACGTCTATTAATTTTAAAAAAACACAAAAATTCAAAATATAAAATAAAAATTCTTTAGTACAATGGCTTCGAACAATTGTGTATCAACTTTACCAACGAAAAATTGCAACAATTCTTTAACCATCACATGTTTGTATTGGAACAAGAAGAATACAAAAAAGAAGGTATCAACTGGGATTTCATTGATTTCGGCATGGACTTGTTAGCTTGTATTGATCTTATTGAAAAGGTAGTTTTTTTATTCATGTATCCCGCAAGCATAAGTACATAACAATATGTTCTTCATTATCTTATATTATTGGTTGAAGTTTATTTAATTGTTTTCCTTCTGTATAATCCCATATAAATAAAGCCAAGCCGATTCCAAAAACGTCATTTAAAATATTATTTAAATTTAAAAAAAAACGAACATGTGAAGCGTACAAAATCAAAGAGCCTGCAATTACAACAAAATGTTGGAAATTATCAAACCGTCGTCCGCCCTCCAAAATAAACATCTTAAAAAAGTATTTTTAAAAAAAAATATGTTCTAAATAACAATTTTTAAAATACAAAAAAAAAAACTCCCACTACCTTTAAAATTAAACCAAAAAAAAAAAAAATTTTCCAATCCACAGTATAACGGTTTCGAACAATTGTGTATCAATTTCACTAATGAAAAATTGCAACAATTTTTCAACCATCACATGTTCGTCTTAGAACAAGAAGAATACCAACGTGAAGGTATTGAATGGACCTTCATTGATTTCGGCATGGATCTTCAACAATGTATTGAATTGATTGAAAAGGTAAAACCATTTATAAATTGGTAGCCTTTCTGCTGTACAAAATAAAAAAAAAAAAAAAAAAATGTTGCGCAAATTACAAATGTTTACAAGAAATTTTTGTTTCTTAAAAACATCAATGCTGCTTTAAATTCAAAAAAAAAAATATTAACGCGCATTTACTTACCATGGCTTTGCTGTTTGTCTAATTTATATGACTAATATCGCATCTAATTTATTTTTGCTTAAAAATATTCACTTTTCACTATATACAAATGTATACATATATGATTATTAATCTTTTTCAATTTTATTTTTATATATATATAAATTACTGCAATATAGCCTATGGGTATCTTATCCATCCTTGAAGAAGAATCTATGTTCCCCAAAGCTACTGATCAAACCTTCACTGAAAAATTGATGTCAACTCATTTGGGTAAATCTGCTCCCTTCCAAAAACCAAAACCACCAAAGCCAGGTCAACAAGCTGCTCACTTTGCCATTGGCCATTATGCTGGTGTTGTAGCCTACAATATTACCGGTTGGTTAGAAAAGAATAAGGATCCCTTGAACGATACTGTTGTCGATCAATTCAAAAAATCACAAAACAAATTGTTGATTGAAATCTTCGCTGATCATCCAGGTCAATCAGGTGGTGCTGATCCTGGTGGTAAAGGTGGTCGTGGTAAGAAGGGTGGTGGTTTCGCCACTGTATCTTCTGCCTACAAGGAACAATTGAACAATTTAATGGCAACATTACGTTCAACACAACCTCATTTCGTACGTTGTATCATTCCAAATGAATTGAAACAACCCGGTGTCATTGATTCTCACTTGGTAATGCATCAATTGACCTGTAACGGTGTACTTGAAGGTATCCGTATTTGCCGTAAAGGTTTCCCCAACAGGATGGTTTATCCAGATTTCAAATTGCGGTAAGTATTTTTTTTAAAAAACAACAAAAAATATCTTGATAACTTTTTAATTTATAAAAAATTAAAACTTAAACAAAATTCAAAAAAAAAAAAAAATATAGGAATATTGAAATTTTAGAAATACTTTTCAGCATATATATATATAAAACATATTATGTATATTGAATATATATACATACATGTATAGGAATAACAACTCCTACGAAAATTAAAAGTAAATTATTTAACATTTAAATATTTAAACCTAAATATGGGAATATACAAATTAAACACAAACAATTTTCAAAAATTTTTTTAAATTTTTTAAATGAATTTTTTCTTAATTTTTTTTTATTTTTTTTTTTTAAAAAACTTCAATAAAATCAAAACAAAAATTAAAAAAAAAACTTCAATTAAAATAAAAAAAAAAAAAAAAAAAAAACAGTTACATGATTTTGGCTCCTGCAATCATGACTGCTGAAAAAGTACCAAAAACTGCAGCTGCTAAATGTCTTGAAGCTGTTGGTTTGGATCCTGATAATTATCGTATTGGACATACAAAGGCAGGACATTAAATTTTATTTTGTTATGTAATGAATCCCAGCTCCTATAGATTTTATACAAATTAGTACATAACCACCTATATTGTACTTTACTTTTCCATTATATTTCATATATTTGAATTTTCAATTTTGAATTTCATTCATTAAACTAAAAAAAAAAAAAATTTTAGTTTAAAAATTTTAATTTTAATTAAAAAAAAAAAAATTTAGAAGTTGATATTCCCAGCACGTTGTAGTTTAATACCTACATCCAGTATGTTTTTTTTTTTTAAATTATATTATTAGTACTTCGTTTTTTTCATTTTTTTTTTCTTTAGTAAATAATTTATGTGTTTTATTTTTTTTAGAAAAGTATATAATATATCGAATTTTGTGTTTTCAGTAGACATTCCTATATTATACAACCTACATAATAATATTATATAATATAATATAAAATACATTTTAAATACATTGACATCTATGGAAATGTTTTTGAAAAAAATAAAAAAAAAAATTAAATTTAAAAATTGATAAATATTTTTTGAAAAAATTTTTTTTTTTGTATATGTATTATTCACATTTTGGAGCAAAAGAATTTCAAAATAATTCTTTAAAATTAGTATTATTAGTATCTACGTGAAAGGTTCCTTAAATTTAGTTAAAAAAAAAAAAAAAAAATAATTTTTTTTAATAAAATTTTTTTGCGCTTTTTTTTTTTAAATTTTTTTTTTGAAAGTAGAATTATTATTATGAATTTTTGCATTTATATATCAAATATAGGTACAAAATCCTTGCCCCTAAAGCTGTTGCCGCACAACCTGATCCCAAGAAATGTGCCCCAACTATTTTGGATGCCTCTGGTCTTGATACTGATCTATACCGTTTGGGCAATACAAAGGCATGAAAAAAAACAATTTTTTTTAAATTTTTTTTCACAATTTTATTGCGGCGCCTTAAAGCTATTTACATATATATATACTTTTTTTTATATATATATTCAATGTAAAAAATATTCATGTTTTTTTTGATTTTTTATATATATTAATTTATATATAACATTAATTATTAGTTTTTTTTTGATAATTTCATAACAAAACCATAAAAAACTCTCTAAATATTAAAGAGAAATGGTATTACAAAACATAAATCAATATATAAAACATACATAATGATATAATATAATATATTCCAACAAAAAACAATTATATACAAAAAATTGTTGGAATAACACCATAAATATTATATACTATATACTATAATATATTTAACAAATAATGCATGATAATAAGTTTTTTTTAAAAAAAAAACCAACTGAATAAAATTTGTTGGCTCTTCATACATATACATACATACAAAATTTTAAATTAATTTGATTTAATTAAAAAAAAAAACAACTCTAAAATGAAATTTAGAGCATTTTAATATATATCAAAATTTAATACCAATTTTGACTATACAAATTTGGCACACATACACACACATATATATACACAATATTAAAAAAAAACAAATTTATATTATTAAAGAAAACCCTTTCAAAAACAGGGACTTTAATATATATATAATAATATTTATTTAACTTACCTCTTAATTATACATATACAATTTGATAAAAGAAAATATATATATATACAAAAGAAATGAATCTCAAAGATTTATAACAAATTGAGATTAAAAAAAAAAGGAAACATTCTTAAGATATACAATGTATTAAAATACATACAAATATATTTTTTTTTACTAATATATACCTTTTAATTTTAAATTAATTAATACATTTTTTTTTACACACTTCATTTATATTGTTTTTTTTTTTACACACAATATTTTGTTTTTATTTAATTTTATTTTTTAATTTTTTTTTGGGATTATTAATATAAAAAAAAAAAAAAAAAACAAAACAATAATTGGATAAAATACTAATCAAAAAAAAAAAAATAAAAATGTATCAAAATTTTGTGAACAAAAAAATACATACATACACATATATATAATAGCTACAAAATATTATGCGTTAAAGAACTTCAAAAACAAGAACCACTTAAACCTGATAAAGCAGCAGCTATTATACTTGATGCTGTTCAATTACCCGATGATCAATACCGTTTGGGTAGAACAAAGGTATAACTAAAACTAACATACATACATACATACATATAACATACTATTTAAAAAAATAATAATATATGAAAAAAAAAAAAAAAAACAATACACAGAAACACACACACACACATTTCATACTTTATTATTAATTAATTTGTATTTTTTTTTTAATCTAATCTTACATACTATTTTATTCATAATTCTTAAGTTTCGTTATTTGCTTTCTATTTTAAATTTAAATTTAATTTTTTTTTCTTTTAATTGTTTTTATTTTTAAACCCTATTTTTTGATTGTTTTTCATAATTTTTCTTGTTTTTTTTTTACTATTGCAATTTTTTTGCAAAATCCGAATTGTCAATTAATTATTTCTACAATATTATAAATCGTATAATATCGTAATATAATATCGTAAAAATAATTAAATCAAAAAAAAAAGCATTAAAAAAAAAATATGAAACAATTCGGATGCTTATAATTTTTCTCAAAATACACAAATCTATATAAAATTTTTTTTCCAATTTATATTAATTATAAAATATTTTCTTCCCTCAATCTCCCCGCTCTCGCCAATCTTCGAAACTTTGTAATTTTTGACATAAAACGAAAATGAAAATATATAGGTATTCTTCAGAGCTGGTGTCTTGGGTCAAATGGAAGAATTACGTGATGAACGTTTAGGTAAAATTATGTCCTGGATGCAAGCATGGGCTCGTGGTTATTTGGCACGTAAAGGTTTCAAAAAATTACAAGAACAACGTATTGCATTACAAGTTGTACAAAGAAACTTACGCAAATACCTTCAATTACGTACCTGGCCATGGTGGAAAATGTGGCAAAAGGTCAAACCTCTCCTCAATGTCTCACGTATTGAAGATGAAATTGCAGTGAGTATACATTAATTTTATATTTTATATTTTGAAAAAAAAAATTAAATAAATAAATTTACTATAATATATTATAATTATATATGTATATATAAATACATAAATATATATTAGTAAATTTATATATAAATTTTTTTTGAGCAATTAATTTCAGAAAATCTGATAGATCTTCAAAAACGTGTGTTCACTTGTATACGACAACAGGATTTAAAAAAAAAAAAATATTAAAATATCTTCAATTAATAATTTACGTCATTTTTTTCCAATTAATATAAATTATTAATTCTTAAAATAATTTATTATTAATATATACAATTTATATTAAATACATTGAGCTTCTATAACAAAAAATTCATGAATTTTATAATTCTTGAAATAATCAAAAAAAACAAAAATTAAATTCGATTCATCCCCTGATTGATTTATAATTGAAATTAATATTTCAATAATATTAATCGAAAATCAAAATAATCGATATAATCGATATAAACACCACCTACATTTATGATTAAATGAAAAAAAAAAATATTTGAAATCTATTTTTAAACTTTGGCCTTTATTTATGGAATATTAATAAATAAATATAATTTATTTTTATATAAAATGGTTTTGCTGATGTATACGTATATAATCCAAAATTTCGAATATTATTAATTCAAATATAATTAAACGTGCACTTTCTCTATAATTAAATAATTTTTTTAAAAATGAAAAATAAAATTTTCACAATTTTTTTTCAAAAAATTTATTTTTATTTCATTTTCAATCGATACTAAAAATAAAAAACAGAAATATTTCAAAATTAAAATATGAAATAAATTTTCAAATGATACTTTTAATACACCTGCAAATTATGAATAATAGGTACATACAAAATAATATTATTTAAATTACATAATATTAAAAAAATTATCTTAAATACTTACTTATATGTATACACCTTGTACCTAATAGAATTTTTCTTTTAATACCCAAAAATTTATTGATCCCACTTCATTTTTATATTATATTGAAAAATACAATTTAATAAATAAGTGGGGAGGTTGAAAAGTTTTCATTTCATTTCAATTTTTTTTTATTTATACATACTTATATGTATATAATATATAGATGAATTTATATAAGATGATTAAGCTTAGAATAATTTTATCAATAAATATATTACACCAATACATAAATGCAGCAATTAAAAAAAAAAATACTGGGTGGGGAATTATGAAAAAATTATTAATACAAATATTTAAAATTGAAAAAATGGAAGTAGGGGTAGGGATTAATACAAAAATATAATATCTTCCTATTTCTGGATTTAATACACATACATATATATAAATAAAAAAAAAAATGAAATGAAATTATTAATTTGATAATGAGGAGGGATAATTATTTTGTAACAGATCTAAATGCGATTTAATACAAATTATTGGAATGGATTCATTTTAAAATCACTAATCGTAACATCAAAGTCCTGAATTATATATAGAAGTACATTTCAAAAAAAAGTATCTTTTTGTTGATTTGTTTTTTTTTTGTTAACTATTCGGCACTTTTTTTTTTTTTTTGTTCTTTCGTTTTGCAACTCACATTTGCAAATACTGAAAAATAAAATTAGATTTTTTTATTTTCTTTTTTATTTTAAATTAATTAATTCAAAATTAATAATTTAATCGAATAATCGGGATTAAAAATAAATAAAAAAAAAAAAAAATTTATAATAAAGAACAAAATTTATTATATTATAATTTATTAATAATATAATATACAAAAACGAACGATTAGTTTTTTAATTTAAAAAATTAAAAATAAAATATCAAATAGACTTTGATATTATAAACGAAAAATAATAAAAGTTTGATAATGGATCCTGACGCACAAAATCCAACCGACCAAAAAGCTGAAGAATCAGCTGCAGCACCTAAAGCTTCATCAACAAAAACTAAAAAAAAAAAGAGTATAAAAACTGAAGCTGAAGTAAAAGATAATGTAGCTCAAAATGCTGAACCGAAAGCAAATGAAGTGCTACCAAATCCTGAAATGGAAAAATTAATGGATCCACGGGATTTGGAACCACAAGCACAAGTTGTGGAACCTCAAACTGTTGAACCACAACCAATTGTTGAACCATCTAATCCTGAACCAGAAATAAAACCAAGTGAACCCGCTGTTGTTGAAGATTTATCTGAAAGATTTTTTGCTGCACCAACACCAATAATAAATGATAACGATGATATTAATTTAAAAATACAGAGACTTGAAGAGAAAGCTAAGAAAGCTGAAGAAGCTCATGCTAAAGAAGAAAAATTAAGAAAAGACTTGGAAGGTGTTAACGCTAAATTGTTAGCCGAAAAGAATGCCCTTTTGGATTCCTTAGCCGGTGAAAAAGGTTCATTACAAGAATTCCAAGAAAGATCCGCTAAATTGAATGCCCAAAAGGTCGATTTAGAAAATCAACTTCGTGTAAGTATATATTTTTTTTTTATAATTATTATTATTAGTAAAAAAAAATAGTGAGTGGATTATACACAATTATTAATTAGTGATTAATATAAAATAGTTAATTGGAAAAAAGCAATTAGAAAATTTTGAAAGATTAATAGAATTTAAATTAGATTTGCTTTTATAAATTTAAATATTTTCGAATAAAATAATTTTATTTTACAAATATGGTGATACGGAATTTAATTTATAATTTTTTTTTTTAATATAATAACAGGACATTCAAGATCGTTTGTCTCAAGAAGAAGATGCCCGTAACCAATTATTCCAACAAAAGAAAAAGGCCGACCAAGAAATCTCTGGACTCAAGAAAGACATTGAAGATATGGAATTGGCTGTACAAAAGGCTGAACAAGACAAAGCCACCAAAGATCATCAAATTCGTAATTTGAATGATGAAATCGCCCACCAAGACGAACTCATCAACAAATTGAACAAAGAAAAGAAAATGCAAGGTGAAACAAACCAAAAAACTGGTGAAGAATTACAAGCCGCTGAAGATAAAATTAACCACCTTAACAAAGTTAAGGCTAAGTTAGAACAAACACTCGATGAATTGGAAGATTCATTAGAACGTGAAAAGAAATTACGCGGTGATGTTGAAAAATCAAAGAGGAAAGTAGAGGGTGATCTTAAATTGACACAAGAGGCTGTATCAGATTTAGAACGTAACAAAAAAGAATTGGAACAAACAATTCAACGTAAAGATAAGGAAATTTCATCATTGACTGCCAAATTAGAAGATGAACAATCAGTTGTTGGTAAATCACAAAAACAAGTTAAAGAATTACAATCCAGAATTGAAGAGCTCGAAGAAGAAGTTGAAGCCGAACGTCAAGCTCGTGCTAAAGCTGAAAAACAAAGAGCTGATTTGGCTCGTGAATTGGAAGAATTGGGCGAACGTCTTGAAGAAGCTGGTGGTGCTACATCTGCCCAAATTGAGCTTAACAAAAAACGTGAAGCTGAATTAAGCAAACTCAGACGTGATTTAGAAGAAGCCAACATTCAACATGAAGCTACATTAGCTAACCTCCGTAAAAAACATAATGATGCTGTCGCTGAAATGTCAGAACAAGTCGACCAACTCAACAAATTGAAGGCTAAGTAAGTTAAAAATTTTTCTAATATATATTTTTAAATTTTTATAATATATATATAATATTTTTATTTATATATATATTTATATTTAATTAAAAAAAAAAATTAAAAAATAAATGCGTATAGAAGAAATACGGTTTTATGGGATAAAAAATATTTTAATAACCGAAATGAGAAATTTCAAATATTTTGGATTGGTGCCAAAAAGCAATAAGAAAAAAAATTCAATTCTAAATTAAGCGTGTATAACTATCATAAAAAAATATTTTTTTACAAGTATAATTAGAAAATTTTTTAAAAATTGTCGTATTTATTCAAAAAAAATTTTTTTTTATAAAAATAATTTACAATTTTAAAAATGATTCACAGAAATTCTATAATAAGTTCACACCTATACAAAAAATATATAATCTCTGATCTCATCATTCCAATCAATAAAAACACCTTATAAATTTAAATTTTATATAATTTTGAAAAAACATTTTTTATTTTTAATTTAAAAATAGAAATTTATATACAAATCCAAAAAAAAAAAATATCTTAAAGATAGAAATATTCGAAAACTTAAAAATGCTTTTGGTAACCTCTTATAAATATTTTTTTTAATATTTACTGACTTATTGATTTGATTCTTATAATTTAATATGGAATTTAAAAAAAAAAAAAACAAAATTACAATATTTATAAAATTTATATATTAATTTTATAATGAAGAGCTGAACACGATCGCCAAAGTGCACATAATGATCTTAATCAAACACGCGGAGTTTGTGATCAACTTGCGCGTGATAAGGTAAATGTGAATCTAATTGTATATGATTTGTTTCAATTGTAAATTGAATTTGTCATATATGCAAATCATGACAAATTTCAGTTCAATTCTATATATGTGATGTCTTTGTCTTATATAAAATAATATTTATTTAATATTGTCAATGTGTTGTTTTGCTATATATATAAAGAAATATATACACATATATATCCATACAAATTTATACAACACCATATATAATTACACAATTTATTTTTATAATAAATATACTTACCTATAAATGTAGACAACTTATTGTGACCTGATTATCCCAAGATTCAAGAATATAAAGGAAATTAATACGAAATAAAATAAAAAAAAAAAAAAAAAAACTTTTATATTTTTATAACAATTTTTTTTTTTTTTTTTAATAATTTAATTTTTTTACCCAATTATTGTATCTAATATTATAAAACACATATAATTTACTCTTAGGGCTGAAAAGGAGAAGGCCCAATACTATGGTGAATTAAATGACCTCAGAGCTAGTGTTGACCACATTAGCAACGAAAAGGTATTTATTATTTATCATGATTTTGCTAATGAAATCATAGCCAATAAATGCGAAAACATCTATAAAAGCTAAAGCTGTAAAATAAATAAATAAAATGCTTAAAAATTCGCTTTTATTTAAATTTAGTTTAAAAAGCTAAAAAAAAAAAAAACATTGTAATATATAAAAAGATGTTATCAAGGTCAAATGGCTTCAGCACAGCTCAAAAAAAAAAGCTCCTGTAAATATAACACTACAAAAAAAAAATTATTCACAATAAACCATAGCACTACATATTTTTTTTTTAATTTGCCTAATCTTTTGTGTCTGCTTTATGTTTACTATTTAAAAAACAAATAATGCTATCTTTAATATCATATTAATAACAATTCTTATTTTTTAATTCCAATTAAAAAAAGGCTGCCCAAGAAAAGATTGCCAAACAATTACAACACACATTAAATGAAGTCCAAGGCAAATTGGAAGAAACCAACAGAACTCTCAATGACTTCGATGCCGCCAAGAAGAAGCTTTCCATTGAAAACTCAGATCTCCTTCGTCAATTAGAAGAAGCTGAATCACAAGTTTCACAATTATCTAAAGTTAAAATCTCCCTTACCACACAATTGGAAGATACCAAACGTTTAGCTGATGAAGAAGCTCGTGAACGTGCTACCCTCTTAGGCAAATTCCGTAACTTAGAACACGACTTAGATAACTTAAGAGAACAAGTTGAAGAAGAAGCTGAAGGTAAAGCTGATTTACAAAGACAACTCAGCAAAGCCAATGCTGAAGCTCAAGTATGGAGAAGCAAATATGAATCAGATGGTGTTGCTCGCTCAGAAGAATTAGAAGAAGCCAAGAGGAAGCTCCAAGCTCGTTTGGCTGAAGCTGAAGAAACCATTGAATCATTAAACCAAAAATGCGTTGCTCTTGAAAAGACCAAACAACGTTTAACAACTGAAGTTGAAGATCTCCAACTCGAAGTTGACCGTGCCAATGCCATTGCCAACGCTGCCGAAAAGAAACAAAAAGCTTTCGACAAAATCATTGGTGAATGGAAACTTAAGGTTGATGATTTAGCCGCTGAATTAGATGCCTCACAAAAAGAATGCCGCAACTATTCCACTGAATTATTCCGTCTTAAGGGAGCTTATGAAGAAGGTCAAGAACAATTGGAAGCTGTACGTCGTGAAAACAAAAACTTAGCTGATGAAGTTAAAGACTTGTTAGACCAAATCGGTGAAGGTGGTCGCAACATTCATGAAATCGAAAAAGCAAGAAAACGTTTAGAAGCCGAAAAAGATGAACTCCAAGCTGCTCTTGAAGAAGCTGAAGCTGCATTAGAACAAGAAGAAAACAAAGTATTGCGTGCTCAATTAGAATTGTCACAAGTAAGACAAGAAATTGACAGACGTATCCAAGAAAAAGAAGAAGAATTCGAAAATACACGCAAAAACCACCAACGTGCATTGGACTCCATGCAAGCTTCATTGGAAGCTGAAGCTAAAGGCAAAGCTGAAGCTTTACGTATGAAGAAGAAGTTGGAAGCTGACATCAATGAATTAGAAATCGCATTGGATCATGCTAACAAGGTAATTAAATTTAATATCAATTATTTACAACTAATTAAAAGTATTTAAAATAATTATAAAAATTTTTCATTGAGCTGAAAATATGCAAGGTTTTTTAAAAAAATTTCAATATTTCTATTTAAATACAAACATTAAAATTTTCACGTAGATTTTCTAGCTAAAAATAAATTGAATATCTACACATAATAATTCAACATAGTATCAACAATAATTTTGTTGATATTTAGGTCATACAATACGAAAATTTTAATTAGAACTGAAAATAGATAGAACATATGCAATATAATTTAGAAAATTTTAAATACTTTTAATTAAAATTAATATTTTATTTTATTTTCTACTTGAAATTTTTGGCATTTACTTATTTTTTATTTTTAAATTTTTATTTTCATAGGCCAACGCTGAAGCCCAAAAGAACATTAAACGTTACCAACAACAACTTAAAGACTTACAAACAGCTTTGGAAGAAGAACAACGTGCTCGTGATGATGCTCGTGAACAATTGGGTATCTCTGAACGTCGTGCCAACGCCCTCCAAAATGAACTTGAAGAATCTCGTACACTCCTCGAACAAGCTGATCGTGGTCGCAGACAAGCTGAACAAGAATTGGCTGATGCCCATGAACAACTTAACGAAGTTTGTGCACAAAACGCTTCAATTTCAGCTGCCAAGAGGAAATTGGAATCAGAATTACAAACCCTCCATGCTGACTTAGATGAATTATTGAATGAAGCTAAGAACTCAGAAGAAAAGGCCAAGAAAGCCATGGTTGATGCTGCCAGATTAGCCGATGAACTCCGTGCTGAACAAGATCATGCTCAAACACAAGAAAAACTTAGAAAAGCTCTTGAACAACAAATTAAAGAATTGCAAGTTAGGTTAGATGAAGCTGAAGCTAATGCCCTTAAAGGTGGCAAGAAGGCTATCCAAAAATTAGAACAACGTGTACGTGAATTAGAAAATGAATTAGATGGCGAACAAAGAAGACACGCTGACGCACAAAAGAATCTCCGCAAATCAGAACGTCGTGTTAAAGAATTAACCTTCCAATCTGAAGAAGACCGTAAGAATCATGAACGTATGCAAGACTTAGTTGATAAATTACAACAAAAGATTAAGACATACAAGAGGCAAATAGAAGAAGCTGAAGAAATTGCAGCCCTCAACTTAGCCAAATTCCGTAAAGCTCAACAAGAACTTGAAGAGGCTGAAGAACGCGCTGATATGGCTGAACAAGCTATTAGCAAATTTCGTGCAAAAGGTAGAGCCGGTTCAATAGGCAGAGGTGCCAGTCCTGCAGTAAGTATTTATAATTTTTTTTAATTAATTTTTTTTTTTATTATTATTATTATTATTATATTACATATAATACAATCATATATGTATATATACATATTCATATATGAAACATTATTTATATACTTTAATTTAAAAAAAAAAAAAATATTAATCACCGTTATACAAATGCATATACATATATACATGTATATATACATACATAATATATAAAAATTATATAATATTTTATAAATATTTTAAAAACCTGAAATAAATTTTAATTAGGCAGCGACGCCTAAATCCGCCAAAAAGAGTGGAGCGCTGGAGCAATAAATATACTACAGCTTGTAAGTGCTGAGACCCAAAAAAAAAAAATAAAAACAAAATAAATCTGTTCGTGTTGTTTTTTCATTTTATTTTATTTTTTTCCTATAAAACTACATATACTATATGTACAACATACATACCTACATTATATCCAAAGGAGCATGCAATTCAATTTATATACTTACTCTTATCATAATAAATATAAATATTAACGTACTACTGGAATAGTAACGTTTTTTTTTTTTTTGTAAATTATATTACACACCGTTATTATATTAGAATAATACAGATGTTCCTCATTGTTAAAAATGTTCCTCAACATTTGTGGCTAATAAATTTGTACATTTGTGAGATTTTGCTACTATATTAGAATCAATTCATAAAATATGAATGAAAAAATTCAAAATTATTTCTTTATACATATTAAAATTAAATAAAAGCATATTTTTTGAGGAACATTTCTACATTTTCTTATCTACATATATATATATAAATTTTCTAATTTTATTTCTTTTAATCCTTTCCTATATTCAAAAAAATTGCATTTTTGTGTATATATATATATATATATATAAATACAAGAATAAACTATTAATATCCAAATACTGAAAATAATACAAACAAGTACTTTTAAGAAACAAAGTATTGGACAACAATTTTTTTATCCCCCAAAATCAAAATCTAAAAATAACCGCTCAAAATGAGAATTGCATGAAATGAAAATGTTTTTAAAAAAAAAAAACCCATAACGAAAAACTGAAAAAAAGCAACTGCATAAAAATAAAACAAAATTGTATAATAATATTATGTATTAAAAAATACTCATAAATCTAGAGATTTTTAAGTGTTGTGGGTAGAAATTATTAACCTAATTTATTTTATAATTTTTTTAAATTATAAAAATTTTTAATTTTATCATAAAAATATGTGTTATTTATAAAATGTTAATATTTAAAAAAAAAAAAAAAAAACAAAAACTTATATTTTTATTTTATTTTTTTTTACAGCCACGGGCATCAGTTCGGCCCCAACTTGATGGAATGGCTTTCCCTCCAAGATTTGACCTTGCTCCCGAAATGGAATTTTAGATAAACAAAAGTTATTATTTTAATTGCCATTTTTTTTTTTTTTAAATAATTCTTAATTCAAAATGGATATTGCCGATCAAAAAAAATGTTAAACTTTAGCCATTTTCCGATAAAAAAGAATAGTTAAGTTTAAAAAATAATTAAAAAAAAAAAACAAAAAAAACTTAGAAACCATCACCATGAAACGAATATACAGCGTCCATAATTAAAATTTAATTTTAACTCAAATACTGTAAATTCTTCATATTATAATTAATGTAACTTCTATATAATTTATAAATGTTTATTATAAATTTTTTTTGATAAATCGATAAAAAAAAATCATTTTATTATAATGAAAAAAAAATTATATACAAAATAAAAGTGAAAAAGTTTATGTAAGCGAAATTAAGAAAATGTTGTTTTATTTTTATAGCATTTATTACCAAAAGCAATTATTTCTTTATTAATCTTTAATTTCAAGCAACAAGCATCTGTAGGTGGACTTCATATGATTTATCACTAATCCCTTGGCTATAAAATGATGAAATTAAAGGACTTCTTTATCAGCAAATTCCTTATTCCAGTACATAAGATATGTCAAGCAAGATTTTAGTTTAGAGAAAAATTAATGATCTTCAAGTTTTTATTTGAATTGATTTTTCATAATGTATATAAAATTGCTTAGTAACAACAGATCTACATGTATGAAATATAAATAAAGCTTTAAGGAAAAGTGAAATATAAATACATAGGAACATAAATTAATAAAATTGGTGAAATACTTTACAGCTAAGAAAATAGAAAACTAAAACGCAGAAAAGTTTAATTTTAAAACAATTTAAACAATTTAATTTTTTTTTTGTAATTTTTGGAAATGTTAAAAAAGAATTACAATTTATCAGATTCCAAATTCATAACTTTGTATGAAAATTAGCAGTTTTAACACCGAAATACAGAAATAAAAAACACAATTTTTTGAATTTAAGTCGTAACATACAAGAGCCTTTTATTGAGTTTTTATTTTTTTTTTTTATTATTTTTTTACTTTTTTATTATCGTTAGTATTTTTAATATTTAATACAATAATATTAGAACGAATTTTTTACTTTAAAGTCTTAAATTAATGAATAAACATAATTTACTTTTGAAACATAGTAATTTTGAAGATTATATTTTTATAATACAGGTACAACTAAACATAATTAATAATATATTTAATAATACATAACATTAACATTCTTGCTATAATATGATTAACTAATATAATGTAGTGATTATTTGCACAAAATTTTCTATTGCTGAAATGTAATTCATATGGTATATAATAATATGTATTTATATTTTAATAATTTATTTTATCAATCAAATTTCCAAAATGATTAAACATTTCCTAAAAATAATATTACAATGAATGTTTATAATTTATGAATATTAAATAAAATTTACCTGATGTGACAAAAGGACCAACATAATTACTAGGGAATAATCCTGTTAAACCGTTCAATTCACCTCGCCACCATTCAGGTTCATCTCTTCCAAGAACACTTATAATATCATCTTTGTCAAATGATAATTCATCGTCATTTTGTGCCTTATATGGGTAAAGAGCAATAACTTTATCTGCAACAAAAGAAAATTAAATAAATTATAGTGTTAAAAATAATATAAATTTTATTCAAACCTAAAATAGTTTCATTCATTTCAATTTTGCTACCGGAAAGCGGAGTATTTCTTCCACTATTACGTCCTCCTTGTAAAATTTTTACATATGATGCCGGGAACCATCCTATTTGCCGGCGTCGTCCTTTAGCTTGCAATTCACCTTCCCACCAGCCAGAATCCGTTTTCTTACGAATCATTATCAGTTGACCTCGAACTAATGATAACTGTTCGGAGCTTGTAGCTTCATATGGTGCTAAAACTTGTGCTATTTCACCTTTTTTGCCACGCATTCCCTAAAATAATTTCAAATAATTAAAAAATATATAAATAAATGTATAAACAAATGTTGCTTACAGGAGTCATTGAAGATGTGCGTGACATAGGTCTACTGTACGATCCTTGATTTTCAATATTCTTTTGAGTATTAATTTGAGATACCTCAGTATCCAACTCCTCTTGGGTACGAGATTCTTCAATTTGTTGAATCGTCGAGACATTCTGTATTTCATTAGGAGTAACATCATTTTGAAAGATTTCGGTATTTTTAGTTGAATTCTAAAAAAATTTGATTGAAATTATTAACATAATTCAGGTAATTTCAAATTACCTTATCTCCAGCTCCAATATCTGCTTTCTCAACATAATTTGATGGGAATAAGCCAACTCGATCGCCTATTCTTCCGGTCCACCAATCCCCGTCTTTTTTCGTTACTATTACAATTTCTCCAGCATTAAATTTCAAATCGTCGGGTTCTGCTGAATCATAAGGATATGCTGCAATATAATATTCGATATCTCCTCCATTGGATATTTGGGGTTCAGTACTAGTTTCAATAACGGTTGGTTCTATATTACTGTTAAAAAAATATTTTAAAATCATTTTATTTATTCTATAAAAAAAAAAAACTAAAAATATACCTATTCTCTATATTGTCTGCGGCAGTTGTTTCTGTAGGATAGGCGTCATAATTCGTATAATTGTCATTAACCATAGTTTCATCATATTTTTCGACATAATTTTCTGGAAACCAGCCCCAGTGATCATTCATACAACCCTTAAGCCAGCCAGGTTCCCCAGGTTCATTTGATACTAATACCATATCGCCTGGTTGGAAAGATATTTCATCTTCATTTCTAGCCATAAATTCATAAAGAGCTCTGTATTTAATATATTCAGTAGAAGTAGCTTGAACTTGATTTGTATTGTCATCAGTTGGCCAATCTGATTCATTTATTGTATCAGTGCCATAATTATCAGTTGCATAATTAAGATTAGAGTTAGCCTTATTGTTTTTCAATTCAAGAACTTGATTTCTTTGAGTATCATATGAAATATATAATTCATCACATTTTTGTATTAATGTTTTCAGTTCATCTTTTATTTCTTCTAATTGAATGTCATTCGAATTAATATCAGTTTTCTTATTTTCTATGTCATTTTTAATATTTTCAATTTTGTCTTTTAGTGATTTAATAATAAGCTTCAAATAAAAAATTTAATGTGCGTTATATTAAATAATGAAAGAATTAAATATATATTTATTACTTGTTTATTGGCAAATGCCGCATTATTATGTGCTTGATTAGCTTCATTATGTGCAGCATTTTTAGCTTTTGCGTCCCATTTTAATTTTTCTTGTGTTAGTTGTAATAATTTTTGGTTTTGTTCTTTTATTTTAGATTTCAATTGAGCCATATCACTCATTTGGGTATCACGTGTTGATCTCATGCCATCAATAAACGTTTTTACATTTGTCACATTTGCTCTCGTTTCACAAATTTTTTGAGAAAGTTCTTTAATCTAAAATATTTGTTTGTTGTTTAAAATTACATTATTAAAGTAGTAAAAATTTTACAAACCCTAGTATTTAGAGTGTCTAATTCAATAGTTAATGTTTGATTTTGGGATTTGCATTTTAAAACTTTTTCTTGTTCACGGTTTCGAATTAATTGCATTTCCGATATTTTTTGATTTTCCCATTCGATTTGCCTTTGTTTTTCCAGCTCTCTGAGTGAATTTGATAAATTTAGAACTTATTAAATAATAATTGCAATTTTTTAAAGATATTAACCTCTTTGCTGCCTCTTTTGCTTCAATAGCTCTTTTACGTTGTTCTTCCATTTCCATTTCTTTTTCACGTTGAATTCTCATTTGTTCTTCAAGTTCATCTTGCATTTTTTTCTCCATTTCAAGACGCGCTTTTTCTTTTTTCTCCGCTTCTTCTCTCTCTTTCCTATCACGTTCTTCTTGTTCTTTTTTCTGCTGGTCTTGCAATAATTTACGTCTTCTTTCTAGTTCAGCTTGACCTTTGTCAAAGTTTTCCTTTCTTTTATCCTCAAAGGATGCTAAAAATATTAAATTAGAATATATAGAATGTAATAATGCAAGTACATTTTACTTTGTGGCAAGCCTGCTGCTGGATCAATTTCACCTAAACCGCCTTGAGAGGATATTGATGCATGTCTAGATGTAGGTAACGAACCTTGAGGAGTTTTAGAAACAGAACTATGACGTGATCTAATTTTTCTAAATGTCGGTGGTATCAAGTCTATTGGGAGTTCAACAGGTATTTTTTCGCCAGACATTGCTTTGTCACATAAATACATAGCAAGAACGAATTCATCGCAACTTAATTTACCGTCCGAATCTAAATCTGATAGTGCCCAAATTTGAGCCAAAATGGTTTGTGGAAGTTTGCTTTGAACCAAAATATTTCGAGCTTGTGCACCGGTTAGAAACCCAGTTCGATTTCTATCAGCTGTATTAAACACTTGTGTATATTTTAATTTGACAGAACCTTTTATTCCCCATTCACCACTAAAAATTACAATTTTTCATTTTTAAGGAAAACTTTTTAGATTTAATGACTCACCTCTCTGAAGCTACAATTTGACTAGGCGGCGAACTAATTGAAATTGGTGCACTCATTTCTTCGGGCTTTTTCGTTTCAGTACTTGGTATAGGTGCAATGTTTTGTATCATGGTCGCTTCATATATTTGATTATTTGATATTGGTTGAACAAAGTTTCCATTTAGTGGTACCCCACCTGCAATATTTAATTAAAAAATTTTTTATCAAATTTTAACAAAAAACTATTTATTTTTATTAACCTTGTGCAACATTTCCCATCTGTAGGGGAACTATTGGAGCTGCTATTGCTCCCCCTGGAATTATTCCCGCTGGTACACCGGCAATTGGAATACCACTTCCTTGAATTATATTTCCAGAAATTCCGGAAACAGGAACACCAGGTATTGAAACAGCGGGATTTGGAGCGGGCACAACACCCGGGACAATTGCATAAGGTGCAATACCGACAGCAGGTTTTGCCGTTATTGGTACTGTTGTATTTAAAGGCAATCCTGATAATGGTACAGTAGCTCCCTGAGCCGGAATCGCCGCTATTGGTACATTAGCAGTTGGAGCTATAGCTCCCGGAATGGCTGATGGAGCGACATATGGAACAAGACCCATTGGTGGTTTTGGTAGAATTCCAGTTTGTGGAAGCTCATTTACAACAGGTTTAACCGTATTAATAGGTTTGATTGCATTTGGTGGCGACGTAATTTGTGCTGTTGGTGATTGCAAAGAAGTTAATAATGATGGTGGTAAAGCTGGGGGTATATCAAAACCACGTAATTTCAAATGAATCAATTTACAAGCCAAACTAAATTCATTAATGTCCATTTTTCCATCTGAATCTGTGTCCGCCAAAGCCCTAACATTTAAAAAACAATTTTTTATTTTAGTTATACAATAGTTAATGCAAATCTATACCATATTTGTCCAAGTACAATTGGTGGCAATTGAGATTGAAGGAAAAATCCTTTCGCTTGTGCACCCGTAACAATTCCATTGATAGGTTTTAAAGCATTAAACTGTTGTACATATTTTTCCTTTTCTCTTGGTGTTATAACCCAAACATCAGTTGCTGGATTCATTTCTAAAAAGTCATATGAAAATTATTTAAATAACTATTTTCTCTAAAAAAAAATCTGATACCTAATATACCACAATTCTCTATACTACAATATTTCTCTATAAGTAAAGAAAATTTATAGCACAACAACGATTTTTAATAAAAATGACTAAAAAAATTTTTACAACCACATTTTTTTTTTGATTTTTTTTTTCCCACAGAAATATTTAAATAAAATATATTGATAATAAATTTAAATGGTAAAATCCATGCTGAGCATTTTTATTATACATAATATAACTACATTAAGTTCAAACAATGATGTCAACTAAACTTGTATCACTAAACCCTGAAAAATGTACTTAACACAATTTCTTTACATTTTTTTTTTGTGATTGAAATTCAACATCTTAAAAAAGTTTGCGTAAATGTAACGAAGATTGTAAAATAAAAAAAAATTACATATAAGATTTTCCTAACCACCCTTTACCACCTCCTTTAATAATTGAAATATGTACATATTAAAAATTTTGAAATACTATTCACGAACATAGTATAACATTTTCAATGATTTTCATATTTTCTATTAAATTACATTAAAACAAATTAGTCATTTTTATACACATTGCATTTTCTTTTTAATCAAAATTTTTTTTTCCAACATCCTTTTAATTTATGGTGGGTAAAGAGTACCCTCCCCTATCGATTTCTCTCAGATTAAAAAAACTAAATTATAAATCAAAATTTTCCAATTGAATATTTAAATAAATGATTAATTTTTTTTTTTAATTTACTATGTATTAATTTAATTGAAACATTTTATTATTTAAAAAAAATATTTACAGCTATTTTTTCTACCCTAAATTCAAATTTTTTGTGATAACACCCTGCCATGTAATGAAATTTTTTTTTTTTTGTCTAGATTTTACACTTTACCTTTGGTTAATATTCCATAAAATTTTTACTCTACAAAATAAATAATTATTTTTAAGTTAATTTGTTGATTTATTCACCAAACTATTTCAATAATACTATTTATAATATATTTAATTAAAAAATAAAAACATTATTTTCACGCAAAATTTCTTACTATTAAATTTTTTATGAAAACAGAAAAATGAAATGTCATTAAAATGGCTTGAGTTAGCACGGATTTTATGTTATTGATTTTGTTGTAAACATGTTGATATCATTGAAATTCGAGTCTCGAAATTTTTTCGAGTAACATTTAAAGAGTTTTTTTTTTATTTTTAAGAGTATTTTTTTAAATTTATACGACTTTTAATCTAAGATTATAAATGTCAAATGAGTATCAATTTTTATATTCGGCTTTCTATTGAAATGCCTCTCTCTTTTACTTTATACAGTCTGACAAATGACAATTTAGTGTAAGCTTTGGTTTTTATTTTGAATCTAACTAGATTCTGATTAGACTTATGTAAAAAGGCTATATTGATAGTGTTGAATTCATTGATTATTAATTTCAGCAACTTATCAAGTATTAAGAATAGAAAAATGTATCCTTGGTGTCAAAATCTAAGTTCTACTTTAGGATTCTTGAACGAAATACATATTCGGAAAGGAATTTGCTTTTTTATGCATTATCTAAATTGTTAAAGAAAATTATGAAATAAATAAAATGCCTTCCATGAAAGCGGAACAGAAAGGTAAATGTGTGTATATATTATTTACTTTAGTTTCATAATAAAAATTATGAAGCAAATGACTTTTAAGAAATGATCATGATGAACTTTTCATCAAGGATCAAGATAAATGATTGAACTTTTTTTTTATTAATATAAAATTAATATAAGCTGCTTAATAAAGTTTGTCATAGAGAAGTTTTATTTAAAAATTACTAATATAACAACAAAATATTGATTGTTAAATCCTGGACCCTCAATAAACTTTTAAAGTACATAAAACTTTACTATATAATATTTGGAACATTATTGTGAAAAGTTTTGAATGAAATCATGAATACCTTCTTAAAATTTGAATACCTCCAAAAAGTTACTATATAATAAAAGGTTTTCTCATTTCTGCTAAAATTCAGCAGGATGAGGAAAATTGTATTGGTTCCTACTTTTAAAAGAAAATGAAATGAGTTTTTTTTTTTTTATTTTTGTAATGATTAGTTTAAAAAATAAAGAGAAAGTCAATTTGCTAGCATAATATTTATTTAGCTTAAAGATATTTTTTTTTTGTTTATAATTATTAGAAAATGTAATAAAATAATAGATTTTTCATTTTAATCAATAATTGTCCAAAAACAATTTAAAAGGAATCTACAAAAATAAATTTATCACGAAATTGCAAAGCTACAAAAGTGTTTTTTTTTTCTTTTAAATATTTTTTTTTCCCAATTATAATTGTTTGTTTTATTTTTATTATATTATATAATGTATATATATTATTTAATTTAAAAACAAATTCCAATGTAAAGTTTTAAAAGAACAAAAAAATGTTCTTATTTTGTTTTATTGTTATCTATAATATAGATTAATTAATAATGTATTTTGTTTTTTAATTTTTTTTTTTTATATTCAACTTTTGTGGAAATGATAACCAGTTTTTTTTTTTTGTAATTTTTTTTTTAATATTTTTTTTTTTTTTAATTTATAATTATGTATTTTTTTTTTTTTTGTTTTTTTTTTTTATAATAATTTCAAAAAAGGCATCTTTCGCATTCTAAAAACGACAATTAAAAAGCAAAAGAAGTCGTTTCTAATCCTCATTCACTTTACATTTATTCTCAAATATTTCATTTATGTTCTCATTCTCATTTTTAAGGTCCCTATTATTTTTACAATTATGTTCATCACCATTATTATCAGTATCTTTAAAAGGATTTAGTTTTGCTCGTACGGTTTCGTATACTTTTTCAAAACCTAATTTGATATATAAATTTCTGGAAGCATCATTTTCTGGCCTTATAATTACAAATGGTGAATAACCTCTTTTCATTACAAGGTTAGTTAAGCTTCGTGCCAAATGAATTCCATAACTAAAATAAAAAAAAAAAATTGAAATAAATTAAAATATGAAATATATATATGTTTTTTTTTTAATAATAATATATTCTTACCCTTTTCGTCGAAATTCTGGTTTTGTTTGCATTGAAAACATTGCACCATAATATGAATGTACCATCCATGCAGCTAATTCATCTGTATTTCTTATAAATATACCAACACCTGGAAGGACTTGTACAAGCTTTTCAAATACTTCTACACATTCTATTTCACTTGCTGGATATAAATCATGTATTGCTTTAACATTATCTACAGTTAAAGCTCTCATTTCTACTTCGTTGGAAGGAAGCCTATTAAAAATTTAAATTAAATAAAAACATAAACTATTAATTTTTCCTATTCTATTCTACAAAAAAGTAAAACTTACTCTTCTGAACTTAGCCTATTAAAATTTTTAAATACGTATATATCTCCACTCAAACAATCCATTGTTCCTATTTCTTTATAAAAAAGATCAATGCGTTCCATAATATCTTTATGAGTATAATTCAGGTACAATGGTTTTTTCCAATCAATTAAATTTTCATCTTCAAGTAAATCTACGCATTGTATATGACTAGTAGGACAGAATATTGCAATGCTTTCATATATATTGTTGTTAGGCTAAAATAATTAAAAGAAAATTTTTTTAAATAATTTTATATAAACAATTTAAATTAAAAAAAAAAAAAAAACAAAATTTAATAGTTACCGTAAGCGTGCATCCAGGGAAATGTAAGCATATTGGTTCTTCAGGCCATTTATTAGAAACGTAAAAGTAAAACTGCCATACTCGGTCGTTCAGGTACGTTTTGATTGTTTGATGAAACTGAAATTATAATATGGAAAAATATATTGATTAATTAAAATTTTAAATAAAATTTTTTTTTAATTTTTCAAATTGATGTTTTAGGACAAAACAAAGAAAGAAAAGGGGGATATGTGTACAATATATATATATGTATATATATATGGATAAATATTCCCAATTAAAACCATGAAATATATGTAAACCTTCCTTCCTAATTTATATAGTAAATATATTTTAATTTTTAAATACCCTAATTTAAGTATGTATTAATTATTTACTATAGTTTTAATAAAATTATTTTATTAAATTGGTTTTAATTTTTTCAAGAATTTCCATTTGAAATTATAATTGGGTATAATAGAGATGAAGATATATTACCTACTAAGAAGAATATTCATTTATTAGTATAGACAAGTAGCTATTAGAATAATTAATCTTCTATTAGAAAACCCTATATAATAACTTATTTCTCCCTATGATTAATTATATAATTTTCTTATAAAACTAAGTTGTATTTCGTTTATAATAGGGTTCCGAATAGACGATAGATTTCCTTAATTTATAAATCTAAGATAAATATAGCCTTATTCCTATAAATTTCTTTCATTTTCTTCTAAAGTTTATATGTAGTATATATATAAGTATATATGAAAGATTATTTTCCTAAAGACTAAAGAGTAAAGAGTTTTTTTTTAATATAAACCTAAAGTCAGTATATATATATATAATATAATATATTGTATTCAATCAGTGTACTTTAATATACAATAAAAACAGGAGAAGAGAAGGTACTTAGATTCCGAAAATATGTGGTTTATACTCATTTTAATTTATATTTAGATATAAATTAAATTTTTTTTTTTTTTATAATTTTGAGTTAAAATTTTTGTGTCGGATAATGCTAATAATAAGTTAAAATAATTTATTTGAGTGAAATGCTTTTTTTTTTTTTATTGCACAATATTTATTATAGTGTACAAAAAAGAGTATAAATGACTGAAAAAAAAATTAGAATCATTTAGATATACATATAATATATAATATATATATATAATTAAAACATAAAAGAATTTAAAAATTTATATTCGAATAGAAAAGCTTAATAAAAAGATTTTATTTTTAATTTTGTTTTCATTAAAGTTTTTGTTTTTTGTTTTGAAAACGACAAGTACATAATCGATAAAATTAATTATTTATAGATTGCCTATTTACAGGCGCAGTTTATCATTATGTTTGATTTTCATTAACATTATACAAAAAACTAAAAACTTAGATAAAAGTTTAAGTTCGAATAGAATTAAAACAAATAAAAGTTGGATTCAAAAATATGAAAACAATTTTTTAATTATCCAAATAAACATGTTCAGAAGTTATGTATATAATATAATATAATATATCTGAAGATATATAAAAACATGTACTAAAATAAGATATACGTGAAAAATTGTACATTTACATATACAAAAGCTTTCAATAATTCATTTTAAAGCATTTTCAAAAACTACACAAATCACTCATTTCTATCAATATTGATTAATAATTTATACATATAATTATATCATACGCTTATCATATGATAAGTGCTATAACTGATAACTGATAAGTGATAACGAATTTTCAAAAAAAAAAATTACTTAACTTTGTTCTTTTGTTATTAAACCGACACAATTTTTTTGGTTTTTTTTTTTTTTGTATTTTTTTTTTCAAACTTTTTTTAAATTTGTTTTTTTTTTTTTTTTTTGATTTTTTGTTTTTTTTTTTTTGTTTCTTTTTGAGTTTTACCTTTAGGGATTCAGGAAGATATCGACCTAAAATATTCATTATTTCTGGAAGCTCGGAATCATCGACCATTCGAAAATGCTTTCCTTGGGGAATAATTTCCATTTCTGTAAGTAAAAAAGTAAATATTTTTTTTGCACATTTTTTACTAAAAAGATAATTTTTCTTCAACTATTTTAATAAGATTTATTTTTTTTTTTTTAATTTATTTTTGATTTTGATTTTTTTTTTTTATTTATCAGTACAAATTAAAAAATGCAAAAAAAAAAAAAACAAAGAATAACTCGATAAAAATAATTGCTATAAGAATAAAAGTAATGATTTCGAAAAATATTTGGAAAAAAGTTTTTCCAAAAAGAATTCAAAAAAAAAAAAAAAAAACTTATAATTTAAAAAATAACAATTTTTTGGAAAGCATTTTAATGAAGATGTGTCAGTATATATATATATACATATATATATATATATATATTATATATATATGAAAATACATATATTATATTTAAACTAAACTTTAAAATAAGAACATATGTATATTAGAAATTGTTGATTTGAATTGAATCTTTAAATTTGCTTCTGTAAGCCATTAAGGTTTTGAATAATTTGCATATTTTATTGAACAAATATATAAAATTTTAAAAGAAAATTTAAAAAAAAAATTAAATATGATTGAAAGCCATTTTGTCTAAAAAACAAAAAAAAAAAAAACAATAAAGTTTTGAAAAAAAAAACACGAAAGCGTATAAAATATTATATTAAAAAAATTGTGAGGGCTAATAAATATGACTGTTGTAATATTTTATATTTAAAAACTTTTTACACTTTTAATATTATTTTTTTTTTAAAAAATAACATAATTCGATTACAAAAATATTATATTGAATCTTAAAATTAGATTATATATAATTTTGAATTTTTAAAAGACATTTTGAGTATTTTTGCAGTTTTAAAGAAATTATTTTGCTGATAAAGATTTTCAAACAAAACACTGTGTGCAACCTGTGCAACACTGTGTGTTAATTTTTTCCTTAATTTTCTAAATACAATCAATAGTTTTTAAATTAAAAAATTTAATACATATATATTATATATTTAAAAAGAAAACATTTCCTTTATTTTATTATATTTATTAATATTGCATATAAAAAAATAACATTTTATTTGATTTATTTATTTATTGTAAATCTAATTCCCCTTTAAGTATGCAATAATTGTAAAATAAATTAAAAAAAGTGTTTAAGTTAAATATAGCCAAGGATCTCAAATATCAATATCCTTAGCTTAGTTTTTATAATATAATTAAAATTCAGAAATTTTTAACAGTTATAAACCAGACTTCCTTTAATTTAATTTAGAGAAAAAAATAAAGTTAGGACCTAACTAAAAAAATAGAGTTACGACCTATAAGCGACCCTATTGACAATACCAATGTTCACTATATCAAAGGAAAGCAGATTTCAATGATACAGTGTTCGCAAGTACTTTTAAAAAATATAAAAAAAAATTTATAGTGAAATAATTCAAAAATATTAAATAAATGAAAATACAGGGTGAATAAAATTAACACAATAGGAAAAATAATTTTATTAAAAGTTCGAACGGAATTGTAAAACTTAATGCACCTTAATAAAAGTTTAATTGTTGTAATATCGTAAATTTATTTCCATTACAACAATTTCCAAAAACGATTACAGGGTGAATGAAGTGACAAAATAAATTCAAGAATTTAAATATAAAAAATTTTATATTATAATATTTTTCAAAATTCGAACAGAATTCTGAAAAAATGAATTCATCTAAAAAAAAGTTTTATTGATATCGTAAATTAATTTTCATTCCAAAAAAAAAAAAAACCAAATACAGGGTGAGCGAAATTAAATCAATATCGTAAATATATTTTAAAGTCTCTGGATATAAACAATATATATATTTTTTTTTAAATGTAAAGTAAACCTAATGAATCTAAAATAAAAACTTTCATTGATGTAATATCGTAAAATCATTAATATTTTATTAAAAAAAATGTTACAGAATAATCAAAATAAAATAAATATCGTAAATATATATTTGATTTAGTCCACTGGATGTAAGAAAAACAAAGTTTTGTAAATAGTAAACTTAATTCATCTAAATAAAATTTTTATTATATCGTAATAACGTAAAATAATAATTAATGTTGAAAATATAAAACTGGGTGATCAAAAATAATAATGTAAATCAATATCGTAAATATAATTAATAATCTGTGAATCAAAGAATACAAATTTAAAATTAATACAATATAGTATTGTAATAATTGTAATTTACAAAATAAACAATTACATATACTATTAATATTTTCATACAATTTATAATATCCATAACTGTTCGTTTCATATGTATGTAAAATTATATTTTAAATTTTTTTATATATACATAAAATATAAATATAAATCCATAGGTATTATGGTATCCATATATATATCCATATTACGTTAATATTTAAAAAAAAAAAAAAAGTACAGTTTTTGTCATACAATTTAAAATTTATTCATTTTATTTTTTTTTATCTGATTAATTAATTTAGAAAAAAAAATTCCAATTAGAATTTTTTCTTATTTTTTATTGCCTTGACATTCAGGTCACAGTGAAATTTCAAACTATATCTTAGGTATCAAAATTTTTTTGAAATGTTAATGAACTTAAATGAACATTTTATAAACAAGAATTAATAGTAAAAAAAATGTAGGTATGGCAAAAAAAACTAAAACAAATCAAATTACATCATATCTAACCTCATTTTCTAAATAGCGGTTTTTTTTTTTGTTTGTTTGTTTATTTGCAACATTCGAAAGAATTATTTTGCATATGTTTATTTTGTTTTTTTGCCCTAAACTGTGATTTAAAATTAAAGAACAACTTAAAAAGAAAATTAAAAAAAAAAAAAAAAAATTGTTTTAGTCATAAAATAAAAAAAAAAAACATGAATTTTTTGTTTCTTTTCTTTTATTATTATTTTTAAACACCAAAAAAATAAAAGAAGAATTTTATAAAATGAAAGAAATACTAAAAATGAGAATTGGATGATTATTATAAATACACATATGTATGTATGTAAGTATATACGAACAGGACAATATAATATTCAAGTTGAAACTTTTTGAATCAAGCATAACTAAAACCAAAAAAAAAAAAACAAAAAAAAAAAAAAAAAAGTGCTTTGACTTTTAAGAAGACCAAGACACGCTATTTTGTTTTATTTTTATTTTTTTTTTTTTTCTTAATTTGTTTTTTTCTCTGAGTGTAAAACATATATATAATTATGTACACACAAATTGTGTATTAAATATATATATATATATATAAAAACTAAATTATCTGAATAGATACATATATAAATATGATGCAAAAATAAAATATATATATTTTTTTAATACATTTGGAAACAAAATATAAGCTTATTTTTTATTACATATTAATATGATTATTATTTTCAAAATGTTTATACACATTTTATTGCAATATATGTACATAATTTTTCTGTTCAATATGTTTTTTTTTTGGTTCTTTTGTTGCTAAGGTACATTTTGCACAAAAAATGCTTAAGAACTTTTTTCTTTTTTATGTAATTATGTCGATATATAAATAAGGTAAGTATACATATGTATATAAAAAAACCACATAAATTACAATTTATATACATAAAAAGAGGAGACAAAACTGTACATTTTTCTGGAATAATTTCAATTTATAACATTTTGTATATTAATATTTTTTTTTTTTTTTCCAAAATAATATAAAACTGTACGCAAATACTAAGCAACATGTATATAACAAAAGAAATAAAACGAATTTTTTTTTTTATTTTTTTGTTTTTTTTTGTTTTTTAAAGGACAAAAAAAAATTTTTATAGACAAACATAGTAATATTATATACATAAATTGGTGTATATAAATTATACATGTATATTATAAGTAGTTTTATATAATTTTGTTATACCTTTCAAATTTAATTGTACTCCTTTAGTAGGTAATACTAAATATTCCTGATGATTTGCTGTACAATTTGCATATTGTATTATATTATTAGTTGATGTTGTTGTCGTTTCTGTTGTTGTTGCTGTGGTTGTTTTATAATAATTATCATCAAAATTTTTTATTATTTTATTATTATCATCATCAACATTATTAATAATATCAATATCATGTAAAATTTTTGTATTATTCAAATTTTCAACAACAACAACAGCAACATTTTTTAAATTATTAATTGTAGTATTATTATTAGTAGTATTACAATTATTATTGCCATTTAATAATAATTTTGTAGATGGCTTCACCATAATTGTTGGCGCGCTGCTGTCAATTACATCAATACCACCACCAATTATTTGTTCAGTATTTGATGAATTTAAATTATTATTAATATTATTTATATTATTATTACGAATAATATCCGTTCGTATTGTTGATAATGGTATTGCATTATTACTGCACATTATTGTTGTTGCATTATTTAATTCAATATCAAGTTGATTATTATGATTATTATTATTATTAGTAGTAGTGGTAGTAGTTGTAGTAGACATTGTATTAGCATTAATGCTATTTAAAATCATTTTTTTTTAATTTTTTAATTTTTAATTATAGGTAAGTATGTATTTCTTGTCACTTTTTAACTCTTTTTTTTTTTTTTTTTTTTTTTAAATAATAAATTATGTTTCAAATATAATTAAAAAAAAAAAAATTATCTAAAAACACAATTTACACTATTTATCCGAAAATAGATTTTTAATTTTTTTTTTTTTTTTTCTAAATTCCAATCTGTTTTTATTTTTTTTTTTTTTTTTTAATAATAAATTTCCTTCTTTTTATGGTACTATTATTTTTTTTTTAAAAAAAAAAAATAAAAATGTCACCACAGACGAGAGAACGATTACCAACTGATTTTTATTATTTATAATTTTAATTCTTCTTTTCATAAATTTTCATGTAATATTGAGTTTGTTTTAAAAAACAGAAAATTGAGGAATTCGTTTTTGTGAAAGCATGCCACCACATGTGTGAAGAAAAAGCATAACAAGAGCAACGCGAATAATTCTTGTTGCATTTACACCTGTGAGAGGACTGAGGATAACTATATGTGTCGTCGTTTTATTGAAAAAAAAAAGAAGAAAAATCGAAAAAAAAACAGTCAGTCAAGATCTTTAAAAAAAAAAAAATCTACTCTTTTCCCTTCTTATACAGGTAGTATGTTTAATTTACAACACATATATGTAAATATATTCTTTTCTACTAGTTTTCTTTTATTATACGTACATACGTACACACATATATACACATATATGAATCCTTTAAGAATATAACATTTTTGTGAGACATTTAAAAAAAGAAAAAAAATTATTATTATTAATATGAAGAGAAAATAGAAAAATAACAATAACAGAAAATTATGAATTGAAATCTTAAGAATGTAAAAAATTTTTATAGTAAATCGTGTTTTTTATTTTTTTTTATTGTTTTTTTTTTTTTTTTTAATTTTGTTATATATCGTCTCAAGTTCAATAGTATTATAAATAACAGCTTAAAATTTTTTTGATTTTTTTAATTTTTTTTAATTTCTTTTTTTTTTTATTTTTTTTTAGAAAATTACAATATGTTTAAAATATACAGTTATGGTCAAATAAATAGCATGCATTTAATTAATTATACAATTAACATTTTAATTAAAACTGTTTACGATTGACATGTAAGTAAAGTTGAATTTTAAATCGAATGGTCTTCAAATCAAACCCAGGTCAGATCAGATCATAAAAAAAATATAATTTATTGAATCACTCACTTATGAAATTGTATGTTGAAGGGGATTCTACATAAATAAGTTCAGTTAGCGCTATTATCAACAGAGCTATTAAAATCTTATACAGACTTCCATATGATTCTCCAACTACATCATTGTATTCTGATCGATATTTACCTACCGTTGAACAAACAATATTTTTGGAAAACTGCAAGTTGATTTATAAACTATCAAATAACTTAACCAAAAGCAATTTGAAAATACAAACAAATGCTTCAATTCATAGCTACTTCACAAGAAGTGCAGAACATTATCGATTAGAAGCACCCAGAACTGAAAGAGGTAAAAGAGATATTATGTTTAATAGCATAAAAAGCTTCAATAGTCTTCCTGCCTATATAAAATATGCTCCCAACATAAGGTTATTCAACAAACGTTTGAAAGCTGTACTACCCCAATTAAATAATTGAAAAATATATAAAAAAGCAAAAAAAAAATGTAATGTATCTAAAATTTTAATCTGTGTATTAAATTTTATTAATATTTATTATAATTTTAAATATTAAATTAGTTTTAAGTTAGATTATAGAAGAGATTTATACCAGTTTTACTGTCTATCTCAATTCTTTAATAAATAAATAAAAAAAAAATAAACAAATAAACAAATAAATAAATAAATATATAATTAACATGAGTAATAGAGGTAAACGTTGTGATCCAGAGCAAATAAGAATTTTTAATTCCCTTTACAAAAAAAAAGGAAAAACATCGGCAGGAATACTGTGATAGATGGAATCGTTTTACAAAAATGGTATATATAACGCAATCCGTCTATAGTTAAGAAAAATCCAATGTGATTATATCACATTGTAAATCATTCAAATAGACATAGACATAGGTACAAGATGAAAAATAAATGCTTAAACCGATAGAGTATTAAAGAACGAAAAAGCAAACCGAAATCAACTTAAGTTCTCCTAAGGGGAATTCAAACAGAGAAACAAGCTAAGAAATAAATGCTAGAACAGTTTGGAATATGAGTGCAAGTTCTTTGGATGCATTTGACAGAGCAAATTTATATAACAAACCTTCTTCTATATCTGGTAAAATATTCTCGTCTAAGTCTAGAGTGATGTATTTAAGTAAGTTTTAATATATCTAAATATAAAAATGAAATGTGCAAATGGGCTATTTACTTGACCATATCTGTTATGGTCATATAAACGAAATACAAAAGCCAAGTATAGTTATTCCCTTTTTTTATATATTTATATATTCTATTTCATTGTTTATATTTTGTAAGCCATACTTATAGTTTAAAGGGTTACATTTTTAATTTAAATGTTTATTTTAAATTTAGTTTTCAATCGAAAATTATTAATTCATATATATTTATAGTTAAAAAGAATTTATATACAATATATATGCATATGTATATATTAAATTCTTTATATTTGTACAGTTGGGATCTGTTGGAACAGATGAAAGATATTTATATTTAATTTCCGCAATTATAATCAATTATAAAATACATACATATAGTTAAAAGTAAAATTATAAAAAAAAAAATGTTTGTAAGAAACCACCTCTTTTAAACCATATTGGGTTTAATAAATTTTTTATATTTAATTTTTGCATATTTTAGTTTAAATTTTTCTTTGTAAAATCATTAACACTTGAATTTTAAAGAATAAACATTTTATTTAATAAATAAATGAATAAATAATAATTGTATTGACGCGTAATTAACTTGAAGTCAATATAATTTAATTATACATTTTAAATAGACTTTAAAAATCCTTTTATAATTCAAAGATTAGATAATTATATTAAAACCAAATCACAATTATATATTACATCATGAACCCTATGCTAGACGTAACGATTTATTGCCAGATTGACGTTTTTGACTTATTTTTTTTTTTTTTGAACTTTTTTATCGATTTATTAATATCTAGAATTACAGCACTTTTGTCGCTTTCAATCGCGGACTTGTTTTAGTTTTTAGACTTGCATTACAAAAGGCCTTTGGTTGCATAGACCACAATGTGCTATTGGAAAATTACATGCTATGAATCTTAGCAACCATCGCAACTCCTTTTCATATATTTTCATATATAGCTGGAATTGTAGTGAGCACTTCGAAATTATTTAGTAAAGGCTATTCCTGGAACCTCATTGGGTTAGTGGGTAAGCATTTAGCGTAATAACCGAAGGGGTGCGGTGTTCGATTCCTGTACAGGTCATAAAATATTTAATTGAAAACAAAAAAATATTGAAAAATAATTTTCTTTACAAATCACCTTGGTAACCAAATATAATTTAACAAAATAAATAATATTACTTATAAATTGATATAAAGTATTGAAAGTGGAACTCCAAGGCTTACGTGTTGGGATGACACATGCTATTCCCCATAAAAAACAACAACAAAGGCTAATCCTCAGGATTTAATTTTAAGATTGAATCTTTTTAAACTCTAAAAGAACAAGGACATGTACGCAGATGATAAAGTTTTTAATATTGAAATGTGCGGAAACATTAAAGGATAACTTAATTAAAGGAATGTGATTGATCTAAAAATGATAGAAAAATGAGAAAAAGAAATCTGTTAGTTTAAGTCCAGCATGAATATCTAACACTTAAATTCTTCAAGATAGAAATAAACCTTACAAGGCATTGAAAACCTATTATATATATAATTTTAATTTTTTTTTTATTTTTTTTCCCCCATTGTATTTTTTACAAATTATAATTTACAAAAAAAAAATATTTAATTTAAAAAATTATATCAGTATATACATAATATGTTATAAAATTATTAAAAGTTTAAATATTAAAAAAAAACTTCTGCATCGAATACAAAATTTTCATATCGTGAATAAGTTTTTATTTTGGAAATAATGCATACACGAGTACATAATATTGAGACGTTTTAACAACAGGTGAAGTACTTGAATGTTGATTTTGAATGTTTACATATACATATATATTGAAATATATACATATTTTTTGGCAAATATATTTTGTTATATTAATAATTTATAAAATATAACAAAACATTTTTATTCAATAATAATTTATTATGTATTTATATATATATACCTAAAATGTCAGTTTTGGCATTAAATTATTATAAAAATCCTTAAAAGCTAATAATTGAATTAATTAACAAAATAAAGTATTTTATTTTTTTTTAATAATTTTTTTGTTTTGCAAAATATTTATATATATATATATAAATTTTAAAACATATGTATATTTAATATTTAAAATTTATTATTAAAATTTTAAAAATAATTAAATTTACGACATAATAAATTATATTTATAAATATGAACAATTTGTTTTTGTTTATTTAATATTAAAAATAAATTAATTTAATTAAATTAATAAATTAACAAACTTTATAATTTAGAATAAAATTTATTAACAAAAAAAAAATAAAAAATAAAGGTTTATCTTATCAATAAGTTTTTTTAATTGCTAACTTTACAACTTCTTTATTAGCCTAACAAACCTGTCTATACCATAGATACATGTTGGAACAGGGGCTACATATTATATTTTCATTATTAGAATTGATCTTAATGAATTCCATATACAATTTACACATGAGATAGTAAGTGTATTATTGAACATATTAAATATTTAAAAAAATTTTCACCTTTAAGAATTAGATACTAACATCACCTTTATTTTTTTGACTTCAAAAATAAATGTCAATTTGGAGTGTTTCTGTCAATGCAACACTATTGGACTTGTCAGTAGATTATACTAGTGTCGATCTACCTCTAGATAGTTAATTCCAAATAAATTTTGATATACCTAATACATTGTTTTGCTTTATATAAAAAATTAAAAACATCATCTGTGAGTTGTAATAAAAAGATCAAAAAATTTTTGTTTTAAATTGGTTTGGTGGACATTTATTATATTATTATCTTTTTATTAAAATCGTAACATCTTATCAAGTTAAAAAATTTAATATTTTTAATAAAAATTAAATTATTCATAATCTTTTTTATTACTTAATATTGATAATAATTTCCAAATTTCAAAAGTAATTACAAAATATAAATACATATTAAAAAAAATAAACAATCTTTCATATCTTTTTGTTGCGCATCATTTATAATTAAAAAAAAAATTTAAATTACATTTAAGTACCTACATTAATGCAATTTTCAACCTATAGGTATAATAATTGTATACATATATATTATATATGTATATATTATAATTGTAGTTCTAGAATTTTAAATTTATTCTTATAAATTATATTCCACTATTTTTTCAGCATCATTTGGCAGTCAAAAAAAACAAAAATTTACAAATTTATTTTTATTATAGATAGGTACAGCAACATTTTAATCGGCAACATATGGTGTTGATGATTTTCATTGTATTCGCAAAAATGTAATTTAGATAAAAAATATCTAAAGAGATAAGAATTTCCGATTTAAAATTTTGAACCATGTTGCAAATAAACCATTATGAAAACAACAACAAAAAATTTATTAAAGAAAATGAGTAATTCGTTTCAACGAAATTTTGTTGGAAATATGTTTGGTTTTTTTTTTTTTTTGTTATTTGTTGTCTGATATATTTTTTAAACTAATTAAAAATTTAAAATATACAGATTACCTCAGAATTATACGGTCAAATGAATATAAAAATAAAAAATAAAATTTAATCAGTTTTTAATGTTTCACAATATTTTATTCTATAGAGATTAGACTGAAAAACGAAATTTGAGTTAATTTTTGAAATTTTAAATAATAAATAAACTGACCATCACGAGGATACAAATAAGCCCAAATGGAAGTAAATTATTTTTAATTTATCTTATCAAACCATACAACACTGAATTTTTAAATAATGTAATTACATATTAAAACTTGATGGCTGGTGTTGAGCAAAATATAATACATTTAAATCAAATCTGCGTCAGTTGGAACTCAAGTTTTAATACTTAGGTAATGAAAAAAAATAAGCTCATAATTTTCAAATCATTACTAACAAAACGGGTTAAGCTTCACAATATATAAAAGTTAAATGCACAGGTAATCAGATTAAGAATCTTCAACCGATGCTACGACACTATACCTCTTATTGATTATAAATTCTAGAAGTGGGCATTCAAAGCACTCTGCAAATTCGAGTGATGTTTAATTTTAGTCTCTAGAACAAAATCGTTAATTAAATTAACAAACTATTTTAGAAGTAATTTGGAATTACCTACTGAAAATTTCAATATAGTGTTTATGAACAAAGCAATTGAATTGATTTCTTTTTTAAGTTCTAAAAAAGTCTAAGGAATGTGATATAGATCATTGTGAAATGCATTTGATTATAGACAAGTTTACATTTCATGTAGTTTGTGTATAAACTTAAAGGTGATCAAATTTTTTGAAATATATAACTTCACTTATGAACGGGATTGTTTAAACCTGTTGCTCAATCATGGGTTAAAATTTAATGAAATAAATGTTTTTTTAATTGAAAAAGGAAATAACAGTAGACAGCAGAAACAGCAGAAACCTATAACAGTATGAATTAAAAAAAATATTAAATATGTATATCACACATTGATTATAAATATATTCTCAAAAATACCCTTTGGCTATATACAACAAGAACACAAAATTCCGACATAAGTTCTTTTGATACTCAATCTCTTTTAGGTTACCTTTACGAACTTTAAAATCGTGTATTATACGCCTAATTGGAGACTCTACAGTCAATGCAACTTTTGCTCCTCTTAGGATCCATGGAAATATTAGAACACAATCCTTCTTTTGTAGATAGGTATCTTGTAACCATACTTGTTCTAGTGAATTCAAATCAATAATGACTCTTCTCAAACCAATACAACGCAAACTAAGGAGACTTTAAGTGTTAAATGGTACACTGTGAAAATTCCAAGATGGTTCGAAACTATATATGGTTATAGTAACTCTGACCAAAGTTGTATATCTTACATTTTGTAACTTTAAAAAAAAAAACCGTATTCACATTCGTTTCCAAACTCTCCTTTATCATCCTATCCTTCAAAACCTAAACCCATTCAGCAATTTACAGGAATCCCTTCCTACAGAGCTTGAATATTTAAAAAAAAGAAAGTATTTCACAAAAATTTGCTTTCAATTAAAATGTAATTTTCAATTTTTAATAAATTTTGATATAAATTATATAACATACAATATGTTACCTAAACCTAAAATTTCTTTCCTTTAAACTTTATTAACTCTATTTTAAATGCAAATATAATTATTAATGTTATTGTAATATTCTTGTAATATTCATGGCGCCATAAAATTTATTTTGTCTTTGGTTTAACACCGTGAAAATAAAAAACCGAAAAATTTACTCGAAACTCAAAATATAAAATAATAATAAAAAAAAACAAAAAAACCTTGAAAATTAAAGTGCGATAAATTAAAAATTTTTTTTAGGGGTTACAAACAACACTGAAATTCAAACTTTAATACCATAATATCACCATATAATATTAGTTCTATAAATAATATATATATATATATATATTAATTTTCATATTCATTTAAAAAAAATATTAAGTACGTAATTATTTATTTATATATATATATGTATACATGTTTGTATATATGTAAAAGGAAAGCCTCGTAAATAGTGACTAAATTTTAACCTTTAAAACAAAAGAAGAAATCAATAATTGAAATTGTAAAAAAAAAAAAAAAAAAAAAAAAAATGTTAATAAAAATTTTTTACCGCATTGCTTAAAGGAATTTCAATACTGCACTATTAAAGGACATTTTTATATATTTTATTGACCAGTTTACGAAAACACAGCTCTACAGCAAAAAAACAAAGTACAATGCAAATCAATACATACTACTATTAAAAAAAAAATTTTTTTTTTTAATTAGTCTAAAACAATAAAAATAATGATATTAAATTATTTTTAATTAAGAATATTATTTGTATAACAACAATATAAAAATATTTATGTATATAATCAGACTTTATATATATACAAGAAATATGTATTATAGTATCTTTGCCAATCAATATATACATATAATAAAAATAAACTAAAAAAAAAATTTAAAGTGTTATACACAATGGAAATATAAATCAGAAATTTCAATTTACATTCATAATAATAATTTCATGATTAAATAAAATTAAGGAAATTTTTATTTTATTTTTTTATATCTGTAGAAACTCATTCCCAATACAATGTAATAAGTGAGTGATTCAGCCTTTGATCAAGTTTGCCATGGTATATATTTTATATTATGATATAAATTTTAAATTACATTTTTTTATTAGGGTTTGAACCCGAGATCCTCGTCAATTGAAAGGCCGATGTCCAAACCACTACTCCACTCCACCGATCGGATACAAATCGAGTAGTGGTTTTTGGTCGGATACAAATCGAGTAGTGGAAATTTGGTTCCAATTTACGCTCATTCTATAAGAGAAACCAACTTACTATATGTTAATTATATATAATTGTTCAAACCAAACACCTGAAGATATATAAATAAGAATTAAATAATATATCAACGTGTAGCTAAAATTGGCTTAGAAGTAAATATTGACAAAACAAAGATTATGAGAGGGAACACCAACACCATAAGACTAATAACAATTGAAAATACATTAATTGAAGATGTAGATAAATTCAATTACCTACAATACTTTCTTATTACCACAGAAGGTGATACAACGGAAGGTCTTGATAACAAATGAACGAAACCTAGATTGTCATTTAAAAGAATGTGGAAAATATATATGAAGATCATTGTGAATCTCAAGAAAAACAAAGCTATAAATATTCTAAGCATTTATAAAATCCGTCTTCTTATATGGTATTATTAACCATCCTCTTAAACTGTTAACAAAAGGAAACATAGAAACTGCAAGTATTCATAAAAAAATGGCTTCGTAATAAATGTAGAATAAACTGACCAAAAAGAAGAATGAGCAACGAAGATCTCTGGAAAGCTATACTGATCAAGAAACAATAGAATAAGCAATCAAGAAAATAAAGTACAGGTGAATAGGTCAAATTTTTAAAGGATCTCTAAATTGCATAGCAAGACAGGCACTGAAATGGAACACTCAAGGTAAGAGAAATATTAGAAGATCTAAAAAGACATAGTGCTGCATGAACAAGAAACATGGAATAACATAAATGAACAAGATATGGTCACATTTCTATCACGTATAAATGATGGAACCTATAAAAGTTTGTGATATTTGTTTCAATTAACATTTAACTTTAGTTCTAGGAAAAGTACTTTAAACAAAAATATTCTACTTATTATAAAAACATATTCTACTTTTTATTATGGACATAGTAATATTCGTTATTATTTAGAGCTATTTAAAATTCACGTTGAAGTTACAGAATAGTATAAAAAAGGATGTCATATAAACAAAAGTTTTAAAACCAGACTGATTTGAAAACTGCATATAAATGTGGTTTAATTACAGTATGGCTGCAGTTTGTACTACAATTTTGATGAAACGACTCCACTAAAATGTAGATCACTCTAGTAACATAACCATAATGATTAGATTAAGCAATGCGTATGATCATTCAACTACAATGTAGATCAAATAGCAATTTAATGTACACTATATGCGTAGACAAACAATATTGAATGTAAAACTTTATAAACATTTATGTATAAAAACGTGTTGAACGCTTGACTTTGCAGTATACTACAGTATATATCTCCAATTTTGAAGTTAGGTATGCATTTATAAATAAAAAAAAAATATACCGAAATAAAATTCTGACTTGGCCTACATCTGAAAGGAAAAGGGATCAATAATACAAACACATACATGTACTTATATAATGTCTAAATTGTATACTTTTAAATTTAATTAATTTTTGTAACCTCGAATATTTTCTTTTATACCTCGAAACATTTGAATTTTTTTATTTTACATAAATGAAATTTTCGTTGCAAATAATGAAGAAGTTGATGAACTTATAATTAAATAATAAAACGTAGCGGTCATAATTACATCATAATTAAAATTCAAAGGAAAACTTTTATACAAAACTAAAACATGGCTGAACAATGTATATAATACAGAATGATAGATCAAAACGATCGATATGGTTTGAATGTTTAATAACTTTTTAAATTTATTTATATTTTTATTTCAGAATTTTGTCAAGAAAACTTGGGGAATTGGAAATGGAACAGTACACAACAGAACAGCGATCAACAATTGTTGAATTTTATTTGGAAAATCTAATGTTGAACTTAATTTTGAAATTTTAATTTGATAATGAGCGATTAAGCCAATTTGCAATTGAATGGTTTCGTAAACAAGCAAAATTACAAGATATGGGCGACGGAGAATCCAAGAATCAGCGACAATTACACTCACTTAGTGTACTGTTTTGTGCGGTGTATTGTCTGAAAAGATCATTGGTCCATATTGCTTTGAAAATGCAACTGACGCCTCAGTTACGATTACTGGTGCTGATTATCGAACGATGCTGAACAATTCTCTTCTCTTTTTTTCAACACGATGGAGCCACAGCTCACACTGCAAGGGACACAATGGCTCTGTTACAAGACCTCTTTGGCGAATGCATTATTTCTCGCAGAAGAGATTTCAATTGGCCCCCACGTTCACCGGATTCAACAGCGCCAGACTGTTTTCTTTGGGGTTATTTGAAAGAAAGGGTATACGTAAACAAGTCAGCGACCATACCAGAGCTAAAACAAAACATTCATTTAAGCCATAACACCGGAAATTTTACGAAAAGTTATGGAAAATGTACTGGAATGAGCACGAATGTGCGAAGCCGAAAATGGTCCAAACTTACGGGATATAATTTTTCTACTTAAGATAAAAATATTCCCCATTAATATACTGTATAACAAAAAAATAATAATAATAATAATTAACCATTAAATAAAAAAGTTATTAAACATTCAAACCATATCGGTCGTTTTGCGCCACCCTGTATTAATAAGTATACAATTTTAAGATTAAAGATTTAAAAGAATTAAATTTCTCTAACAAAATGAAACAGATTTTTAAAAATCAATGGCTTAACCAATTAAGAACTTTTAAGTTCAATCCTTAAGAAAGAAACGGGATCGACTATACAACATTTTTGAAAAAAAACTGTGGAAACTAAAACAGTAGTAAAAGAAGTACTACTATACAATTGGTATAAAAATAAAATCAGTACTGAAAGTACGATTTTTATTCGAGTAGATACTGGGTTTTCTCATTTCTCATTCAAAAAAATATTGAACTTTAAAAATAAAACTTTTTGCACATGTTTTTTATAAAAAAAAAATTATTTAAAGAATTTTCTTTATTTGTATATAATATATAAAAGTTTATATACTTTTTATAAAAATTGGAGCATAAAAAATTTTAAATTTATTATTATATAATTTTTATTTCTGACATCAGATTTGAAAAGTCAGTACTATAATACTGAATTATAGTAATTACCAATCTTTTCAATTTATTTTGCAGATTAAGTCAAAAAAACTGACAATTACTTTTATACCAATATTTCTTTCATGAACTTGCAAAAATAAAAACTTATTAAGTTTTATTCAGTTTCTCTATTCTTCCACCAGTTTTTTTTTTCATATTTTAGTTAACAAAATTATATTAAAATTTAAACATGTTTTTTTTTTAATTTATTTACTCTTTCGAAGTTGATCAGACCTATTAACTTCCAAAGAATAAATAAATTTCCATTTAACTCATGTGGCACCTGTTGCATTTAAAATGTTGCAACTTCTTTTAGCTCTAGAAACTATCCAATTCTTCTAATTTATTTAGACCCAAAGAATTTTTTTATTTACTATTTTCGGTTAGAGTAATCTAAGATATTCGCTGCCGTGCTAAGGAAAAACGTTGTAAGCGCCAAATGTGAATTTTCGGGATAATGGAATATTTGACATCAGATAAATAAATGTCTCACAACTTTGTACTAAGAAAACGACTTTCTTTCTTAGGACGACAGTTCGGTAATCAATAAATTATTAAAATATGATATAGTATTTGGTGAGTTTCTTACTACTAATTTAAGCTGCCAAATTTGCATTGACGTGTGACTAAGATTGGTTTTTCATTAATCTTAATAAAAAGTTAGTTTAGTTAAGATTAATAGCTTCTCTTTGTGGGAAAAAATATATTTATTCGAATCGTATATGACTAAATTGCTAACATTGAAAAAGTTATACATTTATGAAGAAATTATACAAATGTGTGATTTTTTATATTAAAAACTTTTGAATCTGTTGTTAAAGTTGAGGAGCAAAATTTCAAAATTAAATTATATATTTTAATATACGTATAAAGCTTTCCATATAATATGGATTTGATATTTTTTAAATTAGTAAAAACTTACTATAGATTTTTCTTTCAGCCTTAGTATTCTAATGATTAAAAGTCAAATTCTAAAAAAAATTGCACCTATTTAAATTGAGTGCCTTAATTAAATAATTTCAATAAGATAAAGTAATAATCAAAACTTTATATAATAATATTATTATATTGTAATTAAAATCTTACTACTTACATAATTTATATATTAAATAATAAACGTATAGAACTGTAACAATTGCAAACTAAAGCTTGTGATATAAATGTACATATTATATACTTTAAAGTTTTATTTAAGTATTGAAAAAATTTTATTGTAAAAACTTAGAAAATTGAAATAAATAAAAATTAGTATCAAAAAAACAAATCAATTTAACATACTAGTTATACGGAATTATACTTTAAAATTTAGAGTCTAAATTATACTCTCTATTAATTATTATATTACAGCCCTTTAAATATTTTTTTTAAATATTTATTTCCTTTGTACCTTTATATCTATAGCTTCTATAGCCTCTATAGTCCCTAGGTAAGATTTAAGAAACTTAGAATTTTTTCAAAAATTAATAATGACATTTATATAATTAATATTCGATAATGTTTTATAAAATCTAGCGAGATTATATATTAATTTACGAAAAGAATTTATTTAAACTTATCCTAATAAACTGTACTCTCTATTAATTATTATGTAAAAACTTAAGAATTAATATAATTATATAAAAAATAACATTTTATTTATTTCATTTAAGTATATATATTATATATAATAATTAAATAACAAATATATATTTAAATAAAATTTTTGTATATTTTAAGCAATTAATTTAAAATTTAATTTGAATTAAAGCTTTGAAAATATATTTTGAAAGCGAAAATATATAACTATTTATTTAAAAATTTTCTAAACTCTTATTTAATAATAATATTATTTTTCTTCAAATATAATAAAAAGTGAAAGGCTGATTTGAAAAGATATATAATTATATATATATATATTTAAGTATATGGTGCTATTAAAATTTTATAAAGAAAAATTGTGAAAAAAAAAGGAAAATTTTTTTCAGAAAAAAAATTTATTTAAAAAAAAAAATACTCCCTTTTTATATTAAGTATACAATATCTCTTGGAACTATATTTAAAATAGATGAAAAAAAATAATATAATTAACTTTATATTAATTTTATTTTATTAATAATAATTATATATATATATTTTTTTTTTTTTTTTTTGAATTATATTTTATTTTATAATTTATTTTAATATTTTATTTTTTATTAATTTTAATATTTTATTTTATTATTATTAAAATATTAATTTATATTTTTAAATATTATAGCCATATTACACCAGATATTAGTATATTCCTATTCAATGATTAAAAAAAGACTAAATATTTTTAAAATTTTTAAATAATGACCAAAACTTATTTTATCTATTTTTTTGAAGATTATTTTAGTGTTTATATAATACTATTTGTATTAAATAATTTACATACTTGTGTACTTGTTATTTATATTAATCAAAATATATTATATATATATACATATATACTATGTAATTGGTAGGTATATAGATATATACACAAGTTGCCGAAGACCGAAATGAATATAGTATGCACTATATCTGCATAAAAGAATTTTAATAATTACCGATTTTTTTTTCTTTTACCGTTATTTGATTTTTTTTCTTTTTTTTTTTTTTGTGTTAAAACTTTTCAAAAAAAAAAAAAGGATTTTTACATGTTTTATTAAAGGTAACGTGTTGCCAATGTGTATATCATGTATTAATAAAAAAAAAAGAAATAAACTTTCTATCACTTTCTTCCTTGTCCTTCCACCATCTCTCATGTGTGTGTGTACAGAAAAAAAAAATTAATATTATAAATTTATTTGTTGAAGAAGAGTGAAATGGAAAAAAAAACAAAAAAAAATTAAAATAAAAATAACATTAATGGAAAAAAAAACTCACATTATTACTTTTAATAAATCCAAGGTCAATTTCTTAAAATTACTACCAATGTCATGCTACTCTATATATAAAATGATTTTTATTTATGAATCACGGATATGTTATTTATAAATATATATATACATATATAAAGTAAAGTATATATATATACTACTAATGGTATATTATAATATTAATATATACATATATTTATATATTTTTATATATATATAATAGGTAAATAATAGTTAAATTATAATATAATAATTTTATATTATATATGTATATAATAAGTTATGCAGTCAAATCAAATGTTAGTTTTATATTTTTCTACTCCTATTTATTTTTTCTGTGTTTTTTTTTATTATTTTAATTTTTTTTTTATTATTATTAGTATAAATACTGCATTAATGTTTTTTTTTTTTTTTTTTTTTATTTTACTCTTTACTAACTAATATTGGATTTCTATTTTAAGTTGTTCGGTATCCGATTTATTCAATATTGTATTGTATATATATTTTCGGTTTTGATTTAATAGAAAAGGAAGATTTTATGTGTATGAATTTAATATATGTATATATACAATATAAATAGTATATATACTATACAAAAATATCCTTCAAACATTTTTATAAATGTTTAAATGCGCAAGATAAAATGTCAAATACAAAAATGTATGTATAAAAAAAAAAAAAAAAAATAAGAAAGAATTTAAATTTTTCTTGTTTAAAATACAAATACTTTTTTTATTATTATTTTTTTGTATTTTAGAAAGAAACAAAGTACCTATATCTATATATCTATAAAATATTTACGCTAAGGATCTAAATAAAAAAAAAAAAAAATTATAGTACTTAAAAATATATGAAAATTAATAGATTTAATGAAAAAGAAAAGAAAAACGGATAATAATAAAGTTTTATATATAGTATATGAAAATATGAAACCACTACTGAATCAAAATATAAAGTTATTTTTGAGATTTAATATAATATATATAGAATATATAACTTGTATTAAGCATATTCAATATTAAATATTAAAGTATTATATTAACATATTGGATAATATACAAGTACTTATATAATATATATAAATAACATAAATATTTCATAATATAAATTATATTTTTATCTGTTATTATCTTTATAACTTTTATATTTATTTTAAAAAAGACCGCATATTAAGTTTCAAATTTCTTTAATACTTCTTTACACAGTACTCATATATTATATAATATATACCATAGTGAAAGCTCTGGTACAAACATACCTAAAAAAAAGCGAATATTGGGGCTACAAACATACCTAAAAAAACGCGAATATTGGGGCGCTACTTGAATCTATATCTTTTATAAAAATTTATAAATTTTAAAAATCTCCTTTACCTTAAATTAAACTATTAAATAAAATTAATATAAATAGATATTTTTTAAGCAATTCAATTTTTTTTTTCAATAATTTGAAATAAACAATTATAAATATTTTATATACAAACAATGTAATATAATATTTACAAAAGATGTTTGTATTAATTTAATACTTAAAGATAAACACCCATTAGAAACATTATTATTATTTTAGTAAATATACTAAATATAATTATAATATTAATAACTTTTAAAAAAAAAAAAAAAACTGGTGTAATATAAATATAAACCTTGAAATTAAATAAAATAAAATAAAAAAAAAAAAAAAAAAAAAACGAATATAAAACGAATGATCAAACACGTGAGCCTTCAGCCTTGTATATTGATCGAAGAGAGTAAGAGTTAAAATTTCGCGCACATGTCACAAAAAAATATTTTGAAATCCTTGAAATTAAAACAAAACCACATGCGACAAAAAAGTACATATATATATATATATACAATTATATTATATAAATATATATATATGTATATATATAGAAATTCTTTCTTCCTTTTTAATGAAAAAAAAAAAATTAATATTGAAGTAAAATACAAAAATTATAATTAGATACTATTATAACTGTAAAAAAAACTCATTTTATGAAAGAAATGAGAATGAGTCAGAAAAATGGGGAAAAATGATTTTTTTTTTTTTTTTGGAAAATCACTATTGTCAATTATGTATAATATACTTGTATATACGAGTGTATAAACAATTCCTTATATGTTACTAACCATAATTTTCAGAAAATTTAAAAAAAAAAAAAAAGTAAATGATAATTTGTCTATAGATACTAACTACTAACTAATCATTTATATTTAATATAAGTTTATTGAATATATAAATTTTTTTTTTTAATTTTGTATGTAACATATAGTATGTATTTTAAAAAGTCTGGGCCTATTTTTTTTTTTCTTTTTTTTATCAGTTTGGTCAAAAAATATATATATATAAATATGTATATATATTTTTTTGAAAATATCATGTGCGTTTATGAGTTTGCCTATTTGAAGCTTTCACTGTATACATTATAATATATGTATAATCTATAAGTTATTTGATATACAATAGTTTTATACTTGGGTTTATACTAAATAATAAGTATGTACATATATATATTCTTTTATTATATTATGTTAATTAAAAATATATGTATATATATATATATATATATATATATATAATATTATTAAAAAATTACAATATATTATTGATTTATTTTAGATTTTTTTATTGTAGTTTATCAACAATATATATATATATATATATATATATATATAAAAAATAATAAAAAAAAAAAACTCCAGATTTAAATACTTACAGAACGTGTAGAGTTTCTTCAAATGTTGTTTTTTTTTTTTTTGGTTTTTTGCTTTTGTTTTTTTTTTTTTCAAATTAGAATGATTATATTTTTATAGAGAACTATATATATACAGTTTTATAAATGTGTATATATACAATAAAATATATATATATATATTAAATATACGTATATATGTATGTATATATTGCAAATATTATAATATGATTTTTATATGTTATATATAGATATATTATATTATTTTAGTTAGTCCTTTTAATTTATATATATATATATAGTAGAATGTATATAAGTAGATATTTTTAACAGCTATTTTTTTTTCCTGATGTACTTTTTTTTGTTTTTTTTTTTTAAATTTTGCACCTGGGTAGGCCAAACGAAGGAGAAGGGAAAATTTTTTTTTTTTTTGTTTTTTTTTACTTTAAAATTAAAAACGGTAAATTTTATATTCTAAAATTTTGTATTCTATAATTATTTAATTATTATTTTGTTATATGCATATATTTTTTGTTGTTTTTTTTTTTTTTTCAAAGTATTTTTTAATTTTTAAAAGTAGTTTTTTTTATTTATTTATTAATAATATTGCAATTTTTAATAAAATAAGAAATTTTTATGTATTTTTTATTCTCCCATTTCACCTCCTCTGGCCGCCCAAGTTTGAAACTTTTTTTTTTTAAACACTTGATATTCTTCTATAATTTTATCCAATATGTATCCTATATCTTTAAATATAAATGTTTATTAAAAAAAAAAAATTTTTTATTTGTTTTTTTTTTTTTTGTATATCAGAATATTACATATAGACTGCACAATGCAGTCTCAGACGGTTTTTAATCTCGTATATATGTATAATATAGATAAATTATCTTTTTTTCTCTACTTTTTTTTTATTTTTTTGATTATAATTTTTTTTTTTGCACAAATTAAAAATTTTCTTGGAACGCTTTTTTTTTTTTTTATTTTATCTGCTAACTATTTTTTAAATTAAATTGGACTTTTTTTTTGTTGTTGTTTTTTTTATTTAAAAGCACTTTTAAAATTGTATTCTAATAAAATCGTAAATTTTGAAATTTTTATTTTTTTAATATGAAATTTATACTTTAAAAAAAAGGATTAAAATTGTGCAATTGCTAACTAAAATTTATTGACTTTTTTTTATTAATTATATTTTTTTCTATTTATTTTTTTTACTTTTTTTTTATTTTTTTTTTTGGTTAAAATCACTGGTAATAAAACTGTGAGACGATTTTTTTTTTTTTTTTTTAAATACACGTTTATATCGTCAAATTGCAAATAATTCTGTTATTAGCTTTATATTTATATCATACCTTTTTTAAAACACTTATACAGAGTACAGACTTCCACACTAACTTATAATTATAAAAAAAAAAAAAAAACAAGAAAAAATAAAAAAAAAAATATATATTAAAACAGAGTCCTTAAACATTTGTATCTTTTGAATACATATTTTTTTATTTACTAGGTATTATATACGAATTTATATTCAAATTGAGTTTTTAAAGGCCGAATTTAATGGATTTGATGCATAACTGACACGTGTCAAAATCAATGAAATATTTTTTTTTAAATTCTAAAATACATTATTAATTTAAATTTTAATTATTGATTTTATGAATGGGAAAATATATTTCATTCAGAAATTTATAAAACAAGAGAAAACTTTGGGGAATATCATAAAGTAATTTGGATTATTGGAAAAAATAAAAAGTTTGAAAATCATTTTTACAGCATTATGATTTTTTACAAGGATAAATTACTGCGCAAATGCAAATCCCATGCATTTCATTCCTTTTTAGAACGATATTCGCCGAAAAAAAAAAAAATTAAAAACTAAATAAAAATGACATGTGGAGTACTAAAATCTATATACATATTTTATAAATATATATATTTATAATTTATATATTTGTAATTATATTTATAAATATATATACATATGTATATACATATGTATAACATCAAATAGAAAAATAAAACAAACAAAACATAAGTTAGTTCTATATGGATGGTATCTAAATTCATATTTTATGATTACTACATGTATTTTGAAAAGAAAAATCAATTAAAAAAAATTAGGTACTTTTTTTATTTTTTTTTTTTTTTATTTTATTTTTTGGGAGACGATTTTTATTAAAAAATGCATGTTTGGGTGTGTATGTATCTGAAATAATGATTATGTATGTACGATGTAGATAAATCAGTGACGAGGTGATATATTTTTAAGTGAAAATAAATTTTTTTGTGAATTTAAAATAATAATATAAGTTAAATGGGGTAAGCTTCTTCACAAATCCCACCTCCCCCCATTGGTGATCAGATAGAGATTGAATAGATAAAGATTGAATAGTAATTGCTAACTCACTTACCGAATTAACATTTGTACTGCGAATTCTTCTATATAGCTCGGCTGAATCCATATCAGGTCGGAATCTGCGTTTTAGATGTCTTTTAATTGATTCTCAGTTATCTGGATCTGGTAAACTGATGATAGAATCCTTTGCTTCACCCTGAATTTTTTCATAATAAATTGATTTCACAGCTTGTGTTTTTTATCTTTAGGTCCTGAATACTTATAATATTCGATTATCTTATATATTAAAATATAAAATATATGATATAAACAAAATAAATAATATTACTAATGAATTTAATAGATAGTATAATCTGGCACTCTTGAAAAGGAAAGGCATGCTTCACTCCCTCTTCACATTGTATGAGGTGAGGGACTGTTTATAAATAAATAAATAAAATAACTGAACAAATATTATTGCCGTTCTCAACGAATGCAAATAATTTGGTTCCTACTTAAGTATTTTTAGTCCTTCTTTAGTTTTTTGGTACATATGTGTTTTAACTATAATTTTTATTTTAATATATATTCTACTTTTCCTATAATTTGTATAGGTAAAAAAAACTCCAAAATTAAATTTCATTAAATTTTATTAAATTACAATATGATTTCCGATAAATGATTTTTACTTTGTAAATTGCCTTATTGAAAAATTGAACATAACCTTTTATGTTCGCTTACCAATTTTACGTCTCAATAAATTAAGAAAGCGCTCAATCAATTTATTGTATAAACACTTCGCCTATAATATAATTATATTAATATAATGTACTTACATTCATTTTTATACAAAAACTAATTGTAAATAAATATATAAAATTAAGAGTACAAATTACATACATATTTACTAGGCCTATTAAATAATTTATATAAATAATTATATATTTGTACACATATGTTATATAATTAAAAAAAAAAATCATAAATTGCTAATTTTTTTAGTTAATATTTGATTTTAATAAATTAACCTGTCATTTCAAAATCAAGAAAAAAAAAAATTAATAAATAATATTTATAAAATTTTTTTTTAAATTTTATAAAATGTACAAACGTATTTATATTAAAAGAAATAACTGTTATTTTTTAAATCATTAACACTATATTATTTTTCCGTTATAATTTTTTATTTTAAATAGTGGAAAATTTCTGTACCGAAATTTAAAAAACTAAATAGGAAATTTGAGGCAGAAATGTTGCTAAATTTCTCAATGAGAACCAATAACTGTCAACAGGAAAAAAGGGACCCATTTAAAAGATGTCGTTATTTACATTTAAACAAAATATTAAATAAAAAACTTTATAAATAAAACTCAATTTGGTCCAAGTTGACCACCCTGTATATGATGAAAATAAAAGATTTCAGATTTGCTGCAAATAAATATAATTTTAAGAAATATATTAATTTTAAATTGGCTTTAATTAATTTAGTTATGTTTTTTGTACCATAAACCTCTTGTGCAATATATTTTTTATTATCATAATAACTACAGATTAAATGAATTAATAATTAAGTAGAAGAAATTTCTATAGCAAATTATTGTATAAAAATATAAACGGTAACTAGTTTTGACAATTTCTAAGAAAATATGAATATAAAATTGTATTTAAAATTTTGCTGTTAAATTCGCCTTAACTGATCAGAATTATAAATTACAATTTCCATGATGTAAACACAGTACACATTCTGAATGATTTTTGCTGTCATACTGTCAAAACAACAAACAATTTTTTACTTATTACCCTGTTGATTTCCTGGATTTTTTTTGGGTGTGTTTCCACTAGTATTTTATTACAAAAACATATTTTAATATTAACAAAATCATTTAAATTTTATTTAATTTAATTTTAATAATTATTTGAGTTGTTCAAGAATAAAACAAGTATAAGTAAATGACAGAAAAACTACTTTTTGACAAGTAGATATCATGATGCAGTATATGCATAAAATTGCACAATTTTTCTGTCTCTTTCGCAATCATAAACTATTTACATTTTTAATAGAATAACATGGAAAACTTTACAAAAAATAAATTAAGCTTTTATTTTTTTTTATTAAACTAGTTCAAGTTATTGAAAGAAAAGGAATTAAAGAATAATGTTATCAGAAAAACAATATATAATGCCCCCCCAAAATCCAGCCTTAAACCAAATGTCAAAAATATTAAAAAATTTCTGAGGTAGCATTTAATAATAAACAATATTTATATAAAACAATATAATTTCATAACTTTGTTGCTGGAAACATCATGATTCATAGAAATGACATTTATACAATGCTGCTACCTTCACTTTGCTACGATAGGCTCTAAACTTATGGTTTTTACAAGAATTTGATTGTGTAGTGAGTAAATAAAAATAATAAAAGTTATTTTTTTATTATATTATAAAAAATTCAATAATTTCGAATTTTAACTAAAATTTTTTTTAAATTTTAATATTAAATAAGTGCATTGAAATAATTTTAATTAAAGCCAGTAATTATTTTGGGCGAAGCTATACCTACTTAGATAAAATCTGTGATAAAAAGATGTATGTAATAAAAAAAAAAAATTTTTTTAAGTGAATGAAGTTAAAAGGCGAGCAAAGAGCATAAAGAAAAGCAATATAATTATAAAATTCTATTGAAACTGAGAATAATTATATCAGAAATGCCATAATTTTAAAAATATTATTAAAAAATACGCATTATTTATATTTATTAAAAATTAAGTTTTAATAGATAAATAAAAGAAAAAAAACTTAAATGTGAGAACAATTTATTAATTTTTTTATCAGCAAAGAGAATCGCATGAATTATTTTTGTCCAGGTACTTATTTTACTTTATTTTTTGTTATATATATTGATGAATGTATTGTATTGGATTCGATTGTATGTATTTTTGAAGGTTTGTGATACAAAGCATTTTTAATGATTACGATACGATAACACCTACACTTCATATCACACGTTAATAAGAATACCAAATTAGTAATTCCCAAGACATGAAGAGGGACACAAACTGCTGCAATTAAAAATTTATTTTATCAATAGTTTTTTTAGATTTTCATAAATGTAATTTTTTTTTTTTCGTGCTTATTTATTATTTATTTATTTAACGAGGTTATAAAATTTTTGAGATTATAAAATGATATCATTTCTAAGAGATTTCTAATGGAAAAAAAATTTTTTTTCTCTCAAATTTTATAAAATTTTAATGAAACAAATATTGAACGTAAAGGTATTTTTTTTTTTTCTTTTTGTTTTGTTTTTATACTTTTAAAATTAGAGTTAGTGTAATATCTTTTTGTAATGGAGGATATATGCACCTTATGTGTGATTATAAATTCGTGTAGGTATATATATGTACATACAAATATAAACAAGTAACATTATTACATTTGTATAAATATTAACATATTAACATATGGACATATCTATTATCTATTCATTTCATATATAAATGTATACAAACAATGAAAGGGTGATTTGATATGCTCTAATATGAAATAATTTTTTTCATTAAAAATTAAATTATATTGTGTATATGTAAAATGTAAAAGAAAATTGATTTTAGACAAAAAAAAAAGCATTGTTTATTAAATAAAAAAAAAAAAAATAGTTCAATTATTTAAGAACGAGGTAAAATAAATTCGATTAGCAGCTAATTCTTAATGATTTATAAAAAATATTTTTTATTTCTTAGAAGGTAGTTTGATTCCTGTTCTTTTCTTATCATTATAAATGCTTTTAACAAAACTATAAAAATTTATTTTATTTTCAAATTTATTGCACAATATGAAATATTTTATGTTCGTGAACTGAAATATGGTTGACAAACCTATATGAAATTAGTTCTGATTAATTCAATAAAAATGATCAAATAATTTTGATTGAATTTTTTTTATGCAAAGAAAAATAGTTTTAATCATTTTTAAGTTTAATCATAAGTCGTAATATAATCAAAATAGATAAATATCTTTATTCATAAATACATAACGTGTATATATGTCTAAAAAATATTTTTTGAGTCATCACAATGAATATCTATATTCTATTATATTATTAATAAGAGAATATAAAGCAATAAAGTTTAAAGTTAAATAATACAATTCTTCACTATTAATAAATTAATTTTGAATGTTATATGTCTACTTTAAAATGAATTTCAAATTTAAATATTTTTATTAAAAAAATAAAAATAATAATTTCGATATTTTAATTAAAATGATAAGAGATTAGAATCATCAACCGCAACTTGATAAACTAATACACATTAAAAATTAATTCCATTTGTGATACCTATATAAAAAACTAAATATAAAAATAAAAAAAAAACCTTTTGAAGTTCATTGATATGAAAAATTGATTTCATTTGGTATGAGGTTGAATTTTGATAGTTAAAAATTTTTGTGTTTTGATTAGCGTTTTTTTTTTTTAACAAATGTGAACCATAAAATTAAATCAAATTAGAAAGATATTAATTTTTATAACCTCATTTTGATTGTGATCATAAGTAGTGTTATTGTTTCGGTTAATATTCTAAAATAACATTTTTAATTTTTTCATTTTTTTAGTGTTGTATATTGATTGTAATGGATAAAACAACTAACATGTGTAATATGCCAAATCACTTCTTTCAAGTTTGCCGGTTGTGTTTGTTAGTTATAGACTGTGATATTGACAAAATCTATATATTTCAATCTCAACCAGAACAACATGTACACTTGTGGAAATCAAAGTTCACAAACACAGAAGGACCAGCTAAAGAATCAATAACAAAAATTATTAATTCTTCGAATTTATCAAATATTGACAGTACAAGCCCCTTTGAAAATTTTTTTTCGAATAAACGTAATTTTCAAATTCCGATAAAGAGAGAAATTATCAATTCGGATGATGAAGATAATTGTTCCGAAAATAATAAGATTATTCCACATTTAATTAAAGATATGTTAGAAATAGAGGTAATATTTATATTTTTTTTCTTTGAAAAAAGAAATAAATTTTTTTATTAAAGGTGTCGCCAAATGATGGGTTACCGCCAGTTATTTGCAAGAGTTGTACAAGTCAATTGTATTCTTTTGATAAATTTCGAAAAACAGCTAAAGAAGCTCAACAAAAATTAAAAGATTTTATTAAATTTACTTCAAAACTTTCTGGAACTGCAAACGTAAATAACTCTTTTATTTTATATTAAATTTCATTTGCAAATCTTATTTTTATCTAATAACAAATTATTCAAATTTTTTACTTTTAGGAAATTTGCGAAACTTCAACAAACACATTTAACGAATTGTTAAGCCATTCTTCGAGACAAGAAGTTTTAGAGGAGATGGCGGCCACGGCATTGACAGAATTAGGAAATTCGTCAAATAGGTTAAATAACATAAATAGTGACACAAATCTTTCAATTACATCACATGAAGAAAAAATGGATTCGTCAGATTATTATGAAAATGAAATAGAACGGTTGAAACAAATTCAGCAAAGTTCCTTAAGGTCAGATAGTATAAATAATAAAATTATAGTAGGCTCTACCGATACATATCCTGAAGAAAGAAATTGTGAATTAGAAAGTGCAGCAGTATTAATGGATATAAGCAGGCAAGCAATATTGTCAGCTCAAAAACCACAAAATATTCAACTCTCAAATTCACCACAACAAATTCGTAGCCCTCAAGAGATAAATGAAACAAAAATTAAAATTGAAAAATACGATTCAAATCAAGAAACAGTAAACTCAAATCTTTCTCCTAATCCAAATGAATTCAGTAACCACGATGAATTCCACAACTCAAGATCTGGAGCAATAATAAATGAAAGTTATCATCCAATTAATAAAATCGAAGATGATATTAAACACCCAGACCATAGTAATTCATCAAACGACAGCTCTGATCCAGGACGACTACAAATGGATGTAAGTTTTAATGATCGAACTAGTGAAAATTATTGTGAACAAGGAACAAACAGTGAAATGCAAGAATTTTCTGAAGAAACAAATTCAGCAAACTCAAATGATACTCCTGCTGATCCTGCCACAACTCAATTATGGAGAGCCTTGACAACTGGTAAAAAATAATTTGCAAAATATATATAGTTATTTTGACATATTTTTAAAATATCTTTTAGATGGTAATAAAACTGGTGAAACTTTATTTAAGAAAATGATAGATGTTGGACATGTTTTTGGAATAAATATTCCTAATTTTAATTTAAACGACGATTTAAATCAACCTCTTCCGCTTTTAAAGGTATTTAAATATAACACAAGCTAAAAAAATGTTTTATTAATTATTATGTTTTTATAAAAGGATGGTAAATCTAAAAAATCTGGAAGAAGAAAACAAGCTTGTCCCAGCAAAAACGAATTATCAGTTAACAAAGAGAAAGATTTTAAAGATGATTCCGATGCAAAAACAAATTACGACTTCAAAGCCATGAGTATAACATCAGAGTTAGTAACAAAAAATAAGGTACATATTTAAAAAAAAAAATTAAGTTGCGAAATATTTTAAAATTATTAAAATAAAAAAAAATATTACACAATTTTATATTTAGCAATCAAGAGCATGTTTGCCAGCAAACACATGTTCAACAAAAGATATGGCATGTGCTAATTGTGGAACACTCACTACTACAATATGGAGAAGAAATGTTCGAGGTGAAATGGTTTGTAATGCTTGCGGTTTGTACTACAAATTACATGGCGTTGACAGACCTCATTCAATGAGAAGAGATACAATTCATACTAGAAGAAGACGTCCAAAAGGTAGTGGTAAAGGCTCTAAAATGAGTAAGTATTTTGAAAGTTAAATTTTTCAAACATTAAGTCCAATAAATTTTTTTTTTTTTTTAGAAAACAAAAACAATGTTGATATTAAATTTGATGCGAATGATACGATGGTTCAAAACAATTCAAATTTTCAATCACTAAGAAATCATAATTTATTATTAGCATTACGTGGGGTTGCAGGTGATCGAACCTATCCTATGCCAGTAAGTTTTAACTTTAAATAAAACTTATCTTCTAATTATCTTATTAAAATTAAAAAACAAATATTTTCTAGGACGCATCTTTAGTTTTCTCAACGGGAACTTCACAAAATATAGAAAAAAAGACAGAATTGAATTCTCTCAACAGTAATATATTTGATGATGAAAAAAATAACAATGCAAATGATTTAAGTATTTTGCCTTTGAATTTAGTATCAAGCAATTCAAATACAAATGGTACCTCATCTACTTAGGAATTTCTTTTAAATTTAAATATTAAAATACATCTATGATTTCTTAATTTTATATAAAAAAAAAAAATACACAAAATATTTTTGCACCCTTGCTTGAACTTAATAAGAACAAATATCAAACAAAATAATGAAGAACTCATTGGCGCTTTTTATACCTCATCAAATTTAAAAAGCATTTATTTGTTATTTTAATTAACCATCTTCAATATAAAAAAAAAATATAAAAATATTTTTTGTTAAATATTTAAATTTCCAAGTTAAAAAAAAAAAAAAATGGCTATGTAAAATAACGAAAAATTTTGAATAAGAGTCTCTTTATGCTCACTTATTTTTTTATATATATATAGAAAAATGCATATATGTACATTGTAATATATGTCAATATTTTAAAATTCATCTTAAATTATTTTACCTAAAATAATGAAAAAGAAAAATAATAATAATTTTAATAACTGGTTAAATTATTTTGACTATAGCATATATGATAATTGAAAAAAAAAAAAACTTTATATGTACATATATTAAAACATGTATAAAATTATTAAGAAAAAAAAAACTCTCGAACTTAGAATTATTTATATAATATTATACTTACTAACATATTTTTAAGAAGTTTTGAAAATACTCTTTGCACTTTTTATTCTTAAGTTTAAAAAAAAAAACAAGAAAAACAAAAAAAAATCTTTACATCTCTCTCGCCCTCATATCTTATATTTTTGTATTTAATTAAATTTTATTACTTTAGTTAATTTGAAATTAATTATTTTAATAAAATTGAAATAGTAATAATTTATTGAAAGTTGTTATGAAAAAAATAATAAATAGAAATAAATAAATTTGAAACAAAAATCATAAGACCGATAACAAAAATGTTAAAAAAAAAAATAAACTTTGGTGAGGGTAAAAATAAATTAAAAAAAAATTAAAGCAAAATCTAAAGATTTTACTACCGTCCAAATAAATAAGCCTGAAAAGGAAATTAAAAGCTAAAAATTACAAAAAAAAAAAAAAAAAAAAAAAATATGACATAAAAAATACAGCAGAAATTAAACAGGAAAACAGAAACACTTTCAACTTAAGCATTATGATTCTTGATTCAATCCGCAATGCACGTAAGATAAATTAAAAAAAAAAAATGCAAGCATATAAAATAGTTTCCAGATTAAAATTAGCTCAATTCAAAAATGCGGATTGATTTTTTTTTTGTTTAAAAGAAAAACTAATTTTATGTTTTTCCATTTCAATTTTTTTTTTTTTTTTTTGTGAAAAAAAACCCTTTATTTTTTTATTCTTAGATAATTTACTAAGAAAATATGTTTTAGGTTAACTCACCGTATTTTATTATTAAGGAAAGTTAATAATAATATGAAATAAAAAATTATATATAAATATATACATAAAGTAAAAAATAAAAAAAAACAAAATAAAATATTTTTTATACATTATCTGTTAATAGTAATTCAAAGCTAATATAAAAAATAAAAAAAAAATTTTGCCAAAATCAATTAGGTTTTCAAATTTATATAAAAAAAAATAAAATATGTATATTTTCTTTGAAAGAATTTTTTTTTTTTTGTATACAAAATAAAAATGTATATTTGTATAAAAGAAAAAATAACAATAATAACTTCAAAAATAGAAATATCGCTTTAAAATATCATATTTAAAAAAAAAAAACTTAACCCTGTAATTATCACTTTACAAGTGATATTTAATTATATAAAAATAACAAAATAATTGTGATGGGCAGCAGTAGTTTTAATAGTTTTTATGTGTATTTATTATATTATTTTTGTGGTTTTTTTTTTTTTTTTTTTTTTTTTTTTTCTAAAACTCAATTTATATATTTTTCAGTATTAATTATTTATTTTCTCTAATAAAAAAAAATAAGAAAAAAAAAAACTAAAAAAAAAACTCAAATAAATGTATAAATATTTCAAATTATATTTTGTTCTTAGAAATTGACAAAAAAAAACATATGTATGTCTCAATTCTTGTGCCTTTTATACATTAATAATATTATATAAATAATGAACAATTAATGCGCACGCAATTTGTAACATATATAAAAATAAAAAAAATATATATATATATTAAACTTATATAACAAAAAATCAAACTAAAATGAACAATATTAAAAAAATAAAGATATGAAATTAAAACTTTCTAAGGGTGCATATATATTGGAATTGCGATAAGTGATAAGAGCATTGATACTAGCGTAGCTTAGGAAATTTAATACATGTTTTGAATTGTAGTTGCTCTGTTCGATGCTCTTATCACTTATCAATGCTCTAATATAAACTTATCCTAACACATTGTATATGTTCGCTTAAGCAGAATAAAATAAAAAAAACAATTGCGATATTTTTTTCCAAATTTAAAACAAAAAAAGAAAATCTTTAAATTGAAATCAATAACTTTTACATCATAAAATTTTTACTAAAGAAATCAATCTTAAGAAATTTCAATTAAAATCAAAAAACCTATCGTCAAGGAAATGGAAAAAATTTAAAAAATTAAACTTAAAACTTTTTTTTTTTTAGAACGAAAGAAACAATTTTCAATAATAACAATTTTTTTAAAACTCACAAGCATCTAGTTAGTATCTATTAAATAAAATAAAAAATTAAAATAGCTTTAAAATAAAATAAAAAAATAAACTTATGGAACAATTCAAGTAATTTTAAATATATGTATAATTAAAATATTTAAAATCACTTACATTTAAATAATAACATATTTTGTTTTTTTTTTAAATCTGCGTCTAACATGTTTTTTTTTTTTTTTTTTAATTGTATAATAAATTGTTTTGTGTTTATTTTAAGTTTTTAATTATTTACACATAATTTAATTATTTCAAAAGAAAACAAAGCAAAAAAAAAAAAAATTAAAATTTTTTATATAAAATCCCTAAACTATAATGTCAATTAGTATTTTGAGAAAGTCTTCACTCACAAGCTGTATAAATTTAAGAAAAATTCTGGCTATTTATTTTAATTAAATGTATTTATTATCAGATTTTTGTTTTGTTAATGTACAGTAAAGATTTAAAATTAATATAGTATTTATTGTTTAAAAAAAAAAACATTTAATTAAATATACAAATATTGAAGCTATTTGGAAAGCAATTAAAAACATGTGGCAATCATTTAAAATATTTTTTTTTTCATTTATAATGCATAATATATATTCTATTTTTATGTACTATTTACATTTCAAAAACAAACCTTTTCAAAGAAAATCACAACCTCTTTTCAAACTACATAACATAAAAATAATTTTAATTAAATAAAACGAGTAATGTAAAATAAAATTAAATTTTAAAACTCTGTATATTTATAATATGAGTTGCAATTTCATTATAAGTTGTAATTTAAATTGATAAAATTATTTTGAAAGTTGAAAAGGTTTTTTTAAATATTTAGAAAGAGTTCTGATTCACTTGGATAAAGTTATGAGTTAGCTTGAAATGGTTGTGAAGATTCTGTTTGATTTTGAATAGGTTGTTTTTGATATGTTTTTGAAATATATAAGTAGAATTTTATTTATAAACTTTTTTCTTTTTGATAAATTTCTTCATTTTGTAACTCCACTAAATTGTCACTATTAAAGGATTAAAAAGCTTTGGATAATATTTTTTTCTATTTTTTAATGATAGTTTTTTTTTTTTAAATTTTACAACAATGTTAACTATTACTATTATTAACAAAGCTTTTATATAGCAATTATTTTTAAACCCATCATATAATTTCGACACTTTAAAATTTTTAACTTTTATAACAAAAAGCAATTTTAAATGATTTCAATTATTTTTGTAATTTTTTTTAATAAGTTTTGGTTGCACTGATCAAGCTTCTGCATTCAATCGACTGTGTGAAAATGCGATAGAAATAATTAAAAAAAGTATTAATAATAATTATTTTTATTTTACAAGTATTTTACAAATTTAATCTACATTACAAAAAAAACTGAAATGCAAAAGCATATTTTTTAAATTAATTATTTTCATTCTTAAAATCTTAAATATTCAGAGCATACATTATTAATTTAAATTTTCTTCTACAATATTGTTATTTTAACTAAAATAAAATCCAAATAAATTTGAAATAAAATGTTAGGGATTTCAGAATAAAAAAAAAAAAAAAAAAATTAAAGAAAATAAAAAACAAAAATAAGTTTTAAAACATATTTTATAAATATAAAAACAGTACCTGCATAATTACTTAAAAACATTTTTTAATTTAATTTTTTAATTTTTTTTTTAATTTTTTTTTTTTTTTTGTAAAAGTATTTGCTGTTCCCATAAATAATCTACTAACATAACAAACAATTAAATATATATATATATAATTAATATATATATATAATAAATTATAATTGAAACACAACACTAAAAAAAAAAAAATTAAAATATTATAAAAATTGTTTTTTTTTAGAATTCTTTTTTTTTTATTAATAGTTATTTATACACTTTGATTGTAAAAACAAATATATATATGTATATATATATATATAATATATACTTATAATAACAATAATATTTAAATTATTGATTATTAAATTAACATTTAAAAAAAAAAAATTTTTTTTTTTAAGTAGGACTTCTTTAGATACTGAAGCTGGAAAAGGTTTAATTAAAACAATTAAATATATACATATATATTTATATAAAAAGATAAAAAATTAAAAAAAAAAACGATTATTCTTAAATAGAATTTCTTTGATACTCATACAATTGAAATTTAAAAAAAAAAAAAAATATTAAAATAAAACTGCAGTTGATATATAGGTAGATTTAGTAAAATAAAAATTATTAAAGATAAAACTATAATGCCTTTTAAAGTGATAATTTGAACCGAATGTAATAAAGTATTGAATTAAATTAAAAAAAAAAAAATTAATTAAATAAATAATAAAAAAAAAAGAAAATATTTTATCTGTAATTTTATACTGCAGAACATGACGTATTTATTAAAAAAAAAAATATATATTATATAATAATGAAACTTAAATAATAACAAAAAAAAAACATACTTTTTAATTATTTTGCTTTTTAAAAAAAAAAAACGGTAGTCAACAACACATAAATAATTTACAATAAAATATTTTATAATAATACATAAAACAATATTTTAGTATTCGCTAAAAGATAGAATAGTATTTTCTCATGAATATTTTTTACAAAATTAAATTTATTTAATATAATTTGTTTTAAATTAAAATAAAATATAAAAAAAAACATTCAATAAAATTAATTTGATTTGGAAAATTTTTAACAACTTCTATACTTTTTTATAACATTCATCAACCTTAATATAAATAGAAACTTTTTTTTTATATTTGCTTAATCAAATTACAATTTGATTTAATATTCTTATTTTTTGTAAAAACCGTTTTAATAATATATATTAATTTGATTGTATTAATTTAATTAATACATAATTTTATTTAAAAAATTCATGAGAAAAAAAAATTATTCTTGCTTTTCCTATAATACCATTTTGAAATAATAATAAAATAAAAATGTACTTAAAGGAATTATATTATAAATTAAATTTTTTTTTTATTATTCATTATTTACGTGTAAGCCAACAAAAAATCACCACTTAAAATTCAGCTTTAGTTGACAATAATTATAGAAATATATAAATTATAAACATAAATTAGCTTTAACAAAAAAAAAACTAAAAAAAAAAATTGTTGTCTACCCTCCTTCTGTATATCTTTTTACTAATTATTCTTTATAAGTCGTCCTTACACCCTTTTTATTGAAACGTTAACCAGTATATTATTATAAGCTTGTAAAATTAAGTTTACAAAAGAAAAACAAATATAAAAAAAATAAACTAAAAATTAAAAAAAAAAAAAACAAAGTATTATTAAAAAAATTTGCTTAACTTGTTCCCCAGAAAAAAAAAAATATATTAAAACAAAAAAAATTTTTAATTAAAATTGAAAACAAAAATACTGAAACAAGAAAAATTAAAAAAAAATATATCGCTTCATATTATTTATTAATACAAAAATTTAAATTATGTATTACACTGTCTCTTAAAAGTATTTATTTAAAATAAAACTTATTTTACATAAAAAAAAAAGCCCTAAAGGTTGTCTTTTATTTAATATTTACAATGTTTAAATTTTTTTTTTTTAATTATATAGAAAATTGCAGATAAAGATTTTTACATTTGAAATTAATAGTTGAAGAAAACTAAGCCAAGCCGTTTAGTGGGATAACTTAAAACAAAAATTTTTTTAATAATTTTCTACGAATTTTGATTGTAATAACTAATAATATTAATAATTCATTATTTGCGTCATTTGGTATCTTTGGGACAATTTCCTTGTAAAAATTTCAAGTTAGAATTTGAGAAATAGTTTACAAAATTTTTATTTTGTTGTAAAAATTAATAAAAATCCAAAAATACCATTATATTATGAATCTTTAAATAATCATAAGCATTTAAAATAAAATTATCTAATATTTTCTGGTTTATAGAGAATTTTTTAAAATATTTTCTGACGTGTTGAAATTTAAAATAAATTATCTAGTTTTAAACCTATCTTTTAATATTAAAGTAGAATATTTTCTTTATAGGAAAAAGATAAAAAGAATTCCAAGTAAATTACATATATATATTTTAATTTTATACACACATACTTGGAAAATAATTTTCTTCCTCGAAATCAATTTTATTTTGCTGAAAGATATTGATTTTAAAAATAAATATACCAAAAAAATTTTGCAATTTCGATTTAATCACAATATAAACAAACGGGAAATTAAATATTGAACGATATCTTTTTTATTGTCTGATTATAAGTGATAATATTTAGAATATTAAAGTGCAATAATGGTAAAAAAAAATTTATTATTATAGTGTTATAGTTATGTTAATCCCACTGAAAATTTTATTTAAATTAAAAAACAAGATTAATTACATATATATACATATATATATTTAACAGTCTTTATTTATAAATTTATAACTAACAATTTTCTAAAATTCAACCACTTTTTATCTTTACTTTTTGTATAAACATATTTTTTTTTTTTATATATATCTTTTTTCATATACAATTTTTTTTTTTAATCAAAATAATTTTTTCAAATCATTTGGATTAATCATCAAACATATCATCATCCATTCTGTTTAAATTACTTTCACTTTGAGCATTTTTTCTGGTAAAATAACTTTTATGTAATGGCGATCCTAAGTAATCACTCCGAGATTCATATACTGGAGTATAATATATTGATGGCCTACTGCAAATTGAACTCCTTGTAGATATATTATGAATATTTTCTTCTTCATCAGTAAAACTATTTTCACCTTCTCGACTTCCAGCATTCATACATGATTTCATATATACTTCAAAATCTTTAAAAGAACATATATAATTTTTTATATTTGAAATTTAATGTAAGCTATAAAAAATAATTTGAAAATTATAAAGGTTTAATTTTACTTACTTCAAAAGTTAGCATTGAATTTAAAAATATTATTTATGGTTTTATTATACTAACCTACATCTAAGTATTCATCACATCTACCTTTACAATTTTCAAAATAAAACGTTGGTAAATTTTCAAGGACTTTGTTAAGTGCTTGTTGCTGATATCTATAACTTTCTCGTAAACGTAAGATATGATGAGAACTAAATTTACGAATTTTATTTCTCTGGAATATATAATTTTCTCGAACCCAATTTAATTGACCAGTTGTATATTCTCGTACCCTTTTAATCTTAAATAAAAAAGTTTTAAAATAGTTACACAGTTATGGTTGTCTTCAAACCTGATCAAAATATTGGCCTCTTATAAAAACTAAATGGTGTTGACCTATATTTTTAATTTCTTTAATATTCTTTGTTTGTACATTATATTGACTGTGAATCCATTCAACCTGTTGTGTACAATTTTCTCTAATTTTACAAACCTGAAAAGTTTATTACAAGTAAAAATTTAAAAAAGAAAACAAAATTTATCAATAAAAAGTACCTGTTGTTTGTAATTTTCTCGTAATTTTTCTAATTGTTGACTTTTATAATACTCTATGTTGTCTAATAGAGAATAAACTTGTTTGCCTTTTGGTAATTCTGAATCTGGAATAATTGATTTTTTAGGTGGCCAAAATCTTAAAAACAAAAAAATAATCATTATTTAAAAAAAAAAAATATAATTTGATAAGACCTACCTATAAATTATATTTTTTATTCCTTGAACAATAAGAGTTATAAGGAGGAAACCTAAGGCTGAAACAAATCCACATATCAGACTCCAAATTTTAACTTCATAAAACCACATAGGATCAATGAGAAGCCTAAATAATTTTTTTAAATTATAAAAATTTACATAAATTATTGTTTTAATATTAAAGTCAAAACTCACCTAATGTAAGCTGAAGAATTTCCCATTATATTTTCGGCAAAACATATATAGACACCACTATCATTTCTATATATGTTATTGATATTAAGCTTGCCTGGTTCCATTAAATTTATATGATTTCCTTCAATTTCTGTTTTATTGTTAATAAAAGATTCATTAAAACGAAGAATTTGATTACTTGGAGTGCGCCAACTTATCTTAGGTTCTGGAATACCGAAAAATTTACATTCAAGAGATGTATTTGATTCCAAAAAATGCATAGTACTTTCGGAATAACGTAAAACTACTGGTTTTATACATGATAGATTTTTTAATATATTTAACATATTATTTTCTAATTTTGTTTTATATCCTGAAACCTGGACATCTGTGTTACATTTTGTTGCTTTTAATTGTTCTATAATTTTATCTTTTTGATTGTTGGAATCTTCAACAGAAAAATTATATTGATTCGTCCAATTAAGTATCCAAAACATTTGACAATCACAAACAAAATTATTATGTAACATATTGAAGTCCTTTAAATTTTTCAAATTTGTAAGAGCATTTGAAAGAAACTTTAAACGGTTATTGCCAATATCAAGCTTTTCAATAAAACTAAGATGTTCTATTTCTATAGGTATGTATTCTAAAGCATTACTAGAAAGATTTAATTCTCTTAAGTTTTTGCAATTTTCAAATAAAGTTTGTGGAATTGTAACAAGGTTTCTATTATTACTAATTTTTAAAATTTTTAGATTTTTCAAAATTTTATCATTTACTTCACTATGGCGTTCATTAATAAAGTTACCTAAGTAATTCAAATTAGTGTCTTCAATTATCAATGACGCCAAATTATGTTGATGTTTAAATAATCCATTTGGTATAATTAAAATATTATTTTCACTTACATCAAGTATCTCTAACATTTTTAAATTGGCAAACAAATCTGAATGTAATATGGAAATTTTATTACCACGTAAATTAAGCGATTTTAAACTATATAAGTGATCAAAAGAATGTTCATCAATTGTATATATTTGATTAAAAGAAATATCTAATATTTCTAATTTATTTAATCCATTAAAAGAATTTAACTCTATTTTCTCAATATAATTATTATTTAAAATTATTGTAGTTAAATATATATTTGACCTTTTTGTCATATAATTATTTTTGTTTAATGCTTTTATAAAATTAAATGATAAATTTAAATATTTTAGAGCATTAAGTTCATATAAAAGTTTATAAGGAACATTATTTAATTTATTTCCTGCTATATTCAGTTCTTCAAGGGCTTTAAAATTCATAATCGTATTATCATCTGATATGTCATTTACATCATTATTAGCAATATGTAAAATTTTAAGATTTTTTTTCAACATATTTGATGATGCTGTATCGCTTATTTTAAGAAATTGTATATTATTATTATCTATGTATAGTTCTTGTAAATTATTAACATTTTTTATTTCTATATTTTTGATTTTATTTGAATTCAATTTCAATATCTTAAGCATTTGATTATTTTTGAAAATTTCAAAGTCAATATTTTCGATTAGATTGTTGCTCAGATCCAAAAATTCAATTTGATATAAATTCGTATGTCTTTTAAGCAATTCATTTAACATTTCTTCATTTACTTCACTTTTTATCCAACTTAATTGTTCTATATTATCCATAAGACTATTCTCTAATCGAACATATGTTACTTTTTCACAAAATATCTCATAATATTGGACATCATTATTGAAATCTTTTGAAGACTTTTTAATTAAATTATTATAACATTTTTCATTTAATTCACTCCCTATTGCTTCAATAAAGACATAAAGCATCACAAATATTATCTTTTCTATTTGACTTTTCATTATTATCTGCATTCTTGCCCGTAAAAACAATAAACAGATATCTAAAAGTAAAATAAATAATGTTTATAAGTATTACTTATTGGAAATAATAAAATTATTTACGACATATACTGATTAGATTACATACTTAAAACTTAAGTAAATACTAATTTAAATTTGATAATAAGAGTTAAGACTATAAAAAATAATTTTAAATATTTTACTTATTTTAAAAAGCTTTTTTTTAACTTGTCATTATTTTAATTAATAATTAACTATAAAGAAATTTAATTAACATTCATTTATTTGGTGCATGTGACGTATGTACATATATATTTGATGTTGAAGAAACACTATTTGAAATATTGTATTACATATTATCTAATTAAAAAAGCTAACATAAATTCGATGTTACTAAGTTATTGAATTAAATAATTATTTACTTGTTAATAAATAAAAAATTTATGGCCATTAAAATATTTAATATCAAATTTTATATTTATTTATATTTTAATTTTCATATCGACATATTTGATTTATTATAGATTTATTGGTTTTCCTAAAATCTAATTTATTTCCCATTCCAATATATACTATATATCGTGGAATATTCTCGTTTCACGTTTTTATCTTTGAATATCTATAACAGTATTATTAATTTTATAAATTATATATATATATAAGAATACATATACTTTTTCTACAATTTACTTTACAAATTATAATTTATTACTATTTCATACGTAGTTACATAAAAATGAAAGAAAAACTTGACTAGCAAGTATTTCGCAAATATCAATTTTTTTTTTTGGAAATTATTGACACTGCAAATTTATATCAAGTAATTTTTTTAATATACAAATGCATATAAAATAATATTAAAATTTAATGGTTGTCCAAATTAAGAGATGAAAACTTTTTATTAAAACATAATTGCTTTACCCACAAATAAACAAATAGAACCTTGAAAAATATCTTACCTTCGCTTCCATTTAATTAATTATATTTACCTGTTATTTGTTATGTACGGCAATGAATTTTTATGATAATAATTGTTTTTATTAAAATCTTTATCATTTGATTTTATAATTAAGTTTAAAATTTTTTCATGTTATCACAAAAATTACGACCAAGAATTTTTTAAGAAAAAAAACTTTTTAGCTTCTCTACTGACTTTGACGATGTTTTAATAATTGAGTCGACGTAGCTAAATCTTTATACAAAAAAGAAAACCATAAACATGACAACATGTTGATAGAATTTGTTTATAACTTTTTTTTTTGAAATGTTTCATTGTTTTACTTGCATGTACATTGTACAATATATTTGGTTGCCAGATGTACATAATATAAGTATGTAATTAAAATTAACCCGTACTAATTCCAATCTTAAGTTATTCTGGGGAGACGAGAGTAGCAATAAAACGAAATAAGCGAGATCTCAGATTGCTAACAGGGACAAGCACGAACCATTTGAGTACACTAATTCATAGCTTGGCTCAATGGGACCCTATAAACTACGAGTGGCTCTGGAAGCAGGGATGCACAACGAGTCGTGAGCCCCAGGTCTGTTCACCTCCCCCTCCCCTTCAAAACAACTTATTAATCGAATATAGACATAAATATTTTGTAACTATTTTTTTTTTATTATTTTTAGTCAGTGTTGACTGAACAATGTAGTATTATTTTAATACATATTCAGTTTACTAATAAAATAATGATTTTAAATTTAGTTTTAAATTATTATTAATAGTGTTCATATACCATTTTTATACAGAGTAGCAAAATACAAAAAATAATATTTATATTAGTTCAAATACAAAAATTAATTGCAATTTTTGACATTATACCAATACGGAGAAACACTCAGGATTTTCCAGGAAACTGGAAAGGGGATGAAATTTTTTAAAGTTAGATTGGAACTGCGTGTTCAACTAAATTTCTATTCAATGTAAAATAACCTTCCCATGTTTCAGTATTAGTAGTATTTCTCTTAAAAATTAATTGTGCAATTAAACTCCGCACTGCTGCTCTATCATCAAAATGTAAGCCTCATCAAAGTCAAAACTGTAAATTGAAAACACTCAATAAAAACCACTTTTAAAGCTTTTCGTTCGGTTCGTAACATATAGTTTATATATAGAATATTACCCAATTTTTCGAACCCAGAATAGAAACTTTACGCTAGAACTAATATGCAATTTTCCCATAAAATCTAATAATCAAAAAATAAAAAATAAATAAAAAACATTTTTTTTTTTTAATAAAAGAACTTTTATTAAAATAAATGAAATATGCAATTATGTGTAATATTAGAAAAAATAGGCATTAAGCGGAAAATGGAAAAATTTTAATTTATTCCTTTTTAACAACTAAACGTAGAAAATTTACGGCAAAAGTAGACGATTATTTCGTGTAAAATAAATTAACTTTATAACTTTTAGTTTTTGTTTATATAGTAAATGATACAATAAAAATTTTAGAAAACTTTATTCCGATTTGTTGCAACGAATTTAAGAACACCAATTTGTGTTTTAAAATATGTATTGAATTGAAAATAAAGTGCTCATATAGATTTTTTATATTTTTTTTTTTAAATTGGTAAAGTAATTTGATAAATAAAATTCTAAAATCGATATATATATATATATATAAATATAGTCAAAAAGAAAAGAAAATTAAAAAATAATTGAAATAAATAAATAACAAAGTCCAATTTGGGATATGAGTTTGTTAAATGCAGAAGTTAATTATCATAGGTCTGTTTATGACTTGGGAAAATAAGAGATAAATAAAAATAAAAATACCAAAAATTAAAATGGGAACTTTAGCTGCTGATAGTAAATGAAACTTATCATTCTTTAATCAATTATTTAGAAAAAGCAGTTGAGTTTTAAGTGATAGCCGATATACTTATTAATAGTGTAATTTCTTAATTTTATATTTTCTAATGAACCTCAAAAATATGTATGTAAATATTTTTGAATATTTTTACCCAACAAAATTTTTGTTTCTTTTGAAGTTCATATAAAAATATAACAATTGAACTTGCCTCAATTGCTTAGTTAAATAAGATAAAAGAATGAAAGTCTTTTATTATTTTGTTTTACCTATATCACACCATTTAACTGCTGCCCACAAATTATGTTCAGCAAACAGCAATCGAATGTATTTCAGTTGCGGCAATACCTACATGCAACAGCAGCTTCCAAAATAAAAATAATCACTTAAGTTGACCGGATTTCAACTGCATTGCTATTTAAACTGGAAAACTGGCTTTAACAAAATAAACACGACGACGAAACTTTAAATAATTGAAAACGAAATTTTCAATTATCAGCTAATACTGGTATTAAATTAGATGAATTACTGTATTTCTACTGCAACATTTATATCAAGAAAAACTGCAAAAATGAATTTTTTTTTTAAAAAAAGAAAACTGCTTCGAAACTCGAACTACTCGAACTAAACTCGAACTATAAATAAAAATTACGATTTTTTGTTTGATTTTTCTGTTTAGTTTTGTAGAAAATGGTAAAGTTTCTGAAGAAAAAGAACATACCAAATAATCTGATATAAAAAGTGTTCCCATTAATTTTTTAATATTCTAAAAAAACTACAAGTCTGGTACAGCTCTTTGATATTTTAGTTTGACGGCACAGTAAAGCTAAAATTCAGCAATCTCAGCCATTTAGAATTCATTGAAGAAGTAAAATAACCCAAATTGAAAACTTAAAAGCAGCATGCTTACACAAACTTCTCTAATATTATAAATTCTGCATATTGAAAAATTGACTAAAACTGCACACGAATCCATTATATTCTGGATAATAAACGGCTTTGTTTTTAATGATGGAATGCTCTATAAGATAAATATTTTCTATTAGTGAATGAAATCTTTAAAAAAAATCATATATATGAGTACAGTAAATAAAACGAAAAGTTATCTAGTTAAAATTAAAGAAAATTAAAAAAATCTATAAGAATGTTTTTAAAACAAAATAATTTTCTGTGTTTGGATTTTTGAATTTCCAATTTTGTATAAATTAACTTAAACTACAAAAAAAATATAAATTTTTATTTTTAAAACTACTTTTCAAGAATTGATTTGGAAAATTTCAAATAAAAAGTCAATTAAAGAATATTGTTCGAGTTTTAATTAGTTATTAAAAGTAATACGGACTTAGATCAATCAAAATTAGAGTACAAAAACAAATCACACGATTTATGAGAAATTTAATTTTTAATTTTACATAAAATGTCATTTTATTTATTTTTTTTTGTTGAAGTGCACATTTTTTAAGGAAGTTATTAAATTACAAATTCCAGTCTATTGTAATATATCAAAATGAAATAGTAGTATGTTATTTTTGAAATTTAAAAATTCATTTTGTTTTTTGAAAATTTGATTTTAGAATAAAATATGTTATGGTTATAAAATTATTTTCTTGAATGAAATTTATCATAGTGTATATGATTTATTTGACACAATTTCTATTAAATAGGGGTCGTGTTATCATTACATAAGTTTAAATATATATATTTAATCTAAACATTTAAGATTTTATTAATATTTGTTGTATTGAGTTATATTTTACTAGTCCTATGATTAAATCAAGAAAATTTTTTAGTTATTTTTCATATTTTATGTATGATAAAGACGATTTCGTATAATCTTTGTAGGATACCTATTTTGCTTCCTTTAAATTTTTAGGACACGTATCTGAAATACAATCCAAATATTAAATATATCTGTGACTAATCACTTTTTAATTACCTTTTAAATTTTATTTGAAAAATGTTTAACTTCTGCTACGACTTGGACTTCTGGATACACTTCTTCTACGACTTGGGCTTCGGCTTCGATTTTTATCAACACTTCTTGATCGAGAAAATTTTCCTCTTCGTCTTGGAGACACACTGTCCGGTGATCGGGATCTAGAATACGAACGACGTCTATATCTAGGAGAACGAGAACGTCTTCTATTGTCACGCCCTCGCCGTCCTCCACCTCTCCTGCTTGGTGACGTTGGCCGACCATAACGAGCCATTTGTACACGAAGTTCCCTGCCATCAACTACTCTACCATCCATGGCTTCAAGTGCATCTTCAGCATCCCTTTTATCATAAAATCTATAAAACAAAAATTTTAATAAAATAAATAAGTCGCAATTAAAATAATCTACCTGACGAATGCAAAACCTCGACTTTCTCTTGTAAACCTGTCTCTTGGAATATAAATGTCTCCAACTTCACCACATCTTTCGAAAACACGTCTTAAATCTTCTGGCGTTGTCCGGTATGTTAAATTATCAACCTACGTAAAATACATATAATTGTCCGCCATATTTGATTTTAATAAAAGTTTAAATCCTACCTTTAATGACACCATACCGTCAATGCGTGGAGGCGGTCTATTTCCACGACTCATTTTTAAATATATTTTATTTGTTTTTTAATAAAATTTTTAGAAATGCTTCTTTTTTTAAAATTTATTTTTTCACTAAAAGGGAAAACGTATTACTTACTACGATCTACCGAAAATGAAAGGCGGACATTAAGAAACTTCAAACTAAACTGCTTTATCGACAAAATGGGGAAGTAACGCACGTAGATAGCATTGTTAGCATCATAAAAACGTCAAATAAATTTTTGGTGTCATGCGCCAATTCCGGTTTTAACGGTCGAATTATGGAACTAAAAATACCGTAATTTTCTTTTGAATACTGGGTGTATGTCTTTACTGAAAGTATAAAAATCTGGTCACGTTGAGCTAAAAACTTGACTAAAACGAATCAACGAATATAACCAAATATAACAAACCATATAGAAATATATAGAACCAGATAGAGCCATGGTTACTTTTATATTTCTTTACATTTTATATGAATTATATTGTTCAAAATAAAATTATATAGTCCAAATATCTGACAAAGATTAAATCTGTGTTTATTATGGATTGATATATAGTTTTTTATGTAAGTTATTAATTTCAGTACATATTATAAAATTAAGGCCATATTTTGTTTTTCCTTTTCACGCATATCATCTAGAGTCATTCCTCTATGATATTTAATACCATGTCTAACTTTCATATGTTGATATAAACCTTCATACAAATTAAATGCTTGTCCACATAATTTACATATTTCATCTCGTATTCCTGAATGAATTTTTTTATGAGCTACAAGTGCTTTTTGTCTTGGAAAATTGGCAGGACATTGGTCACATAAAAAAGGTCTGTCATCCGTGTGACATATCATATGTTTTTTTAAAAAATACGGATCATAAAAACTTTTATCACATTGGTCACAATGATATATTTTTCCAACGGAATGATGTCTTTTGTAATGCGTTTGTAATTTATTTTTATGAGAATACTGTTTATTACACTCGGTACAAGAGTAAATTGTGTTGGAATGTTTTCCCTGATGGTATTTTAATCCTTTTAAACTGGCATACCGTTTTGTACAATTTTCGACTTCACATACATATGGCAGTTCTTTTGTATGATAATGCCTGTTATGAGCCATTAAACTTTCTGAACTAGCAAATGATTTTTCACAATCATTACATGGAAACAATTTTCGGTTTGGATTGTGCGCAATTTCATAGTGAGATTCTAAAGTGTTTTTATGAACAAATTTTCGTCCACACTGTTCACATATAAGACCATCTTTAGTAGATTTAATCACACTACAATTTAATTGTTCCTTTTTATGAACCAATAAATCGGATTTGTTTTTAAATTCTTCATTGCATTCCGTACATTTTTTTAAATTTCTTCTTTTCTTTACCTTTTCCAAAAAAATACTTTTCTTAGTTCTATATCTATATAATATATTTTCATTCAAACTCTCTTCTACTTGACTTGCTTTAATAGTTGACTCATTTAAATCTGCTTTGATATTGAAATTTTGGGAATAAGTTTCTGAAATATTTTTTTTGTACTCAGTTTTTGTTTCTATAAAAAAAATTTTAAATATATGTAACAAAAATATGTTTTTCAAGTGTCTAACCAACCTTCTTCTGACCATCTTTCTGAATTGGCGATTTTGTTATTGTGCGATTCCTTAAAAAATATAAAGGAGTTAAAATGACATTCAATTATATGTTTTAAGTAATCTTCATTTCCATATTCGAAATATATGTCGCACAAAGTACATTTTATATGTATTGTGCCTCTGCTTGAAAAGTAATATGCTTCACCACACTTAAATCCTTTTTCCGGTTCATCAATGAAATTTTGTCTTTGATATAATTCTTCTAATTCATTATTGGTATCGTAATTTGATAACTCATATTTGAAATTATCCATTTTAATAAAGTTTAATTATAAACACCTTTGAAAATATTTTGTAACTTATTCATAAGTTTTTGTATATAAATTATTTGTCAACAAATGTTGGTTGCAAAAACAAAGTAGAATTACGTGAACTATAGTTGGTTCTTTTACATTTTCATATATAATTTAATTTAAATTTTGCAGTTTTTTGTAAAATTTAATTATAATATTTTTGTTTTAAAAATGTTGTTTTTATTTCATATCAATTAGCAAAAACAAATGTTGCGAAAACAAATGTCAAATAAAAATGACAACTTAGACAAGTGCAAAAATGTAAAAAAAAAAATATTGTGCACTGTTTGTAAGTCTATTCTAAACCAAAATTTAATTCTTATTTCTCTTATTATGTTTTTCACACACAAATAACTTTCTAGTTCCCCTCTTTCCAATAAAAAATTAAAAATATGTTTTTTATTGAAACTATTCTTTTTGTAAAATTTCATGTTTCTTAAAATAACCTTTAACCTTTTATATATTTTATAATAATATCTAGTAATAAACATAATTAAGAAATTGAAATAGAATAAATGTTCATTCAAAATTATTTAAAGTTAAATTGATACCTTATTCACAGTAAAGCCAATGAAACACAGTCTACCTATGTGTAATAACTTATTTGTTGCAGGGCTGCGGAGTCGGGAAGTAAAACTACCTATTCTAACTTAAACTCTGACTCATCAAAGACGAAAATCATTTATTATATACAATTTATTATTTGAATGTTATAATTTGTCTAGAATATAGGTTTGTTGTAACAAAATATTTTTTTTTAGAAATTGGTAAGCACATAATTGATATTTATCTACTTCTTAATTTTATTTTATATAAGGTCTCTTCACGAACAAAAAATTAAACTTAATTGAATTAACTTATTATTTTTGACATTTCAATTCCGTTCGTTTATATGACTAGATTACTTTTTGAACCAATCAAAAAATTAGAAAAATGACATTGCCATATAAAAAGCTTGCTACACTTTTCGAACAAATGGAATAAGCGAACGGAATGTTTTATTAATTCAATTATTTCAAAAATAAATAAGCCTCAGGACTAGTTTTTAAATAATTCAATTAAAGTTAATTGAGTTATTTTACTTTGACAACTGATGACAACAAGTTTGTTTATAAACAAAAGGTAAATATTTACATTTTTCATGTAAATAAATAAAAGTTAAATTTTTTTTTAAGTAATTTCTAAAATAATAATTTTTTGAAACTTTTTTGTTTTTTTTTTATCAATTTAAAATTTATTTACTTTTCTTTCACTTATTAAATTTCCAACTTATTTACATACATATATATATATATTTTTGTTATTAGTAATTAAAAAAAAGTCTCATATATCAACATTTTTCTAATATATACAAAATATAATAATATAATTCATTTGTTTATATTAAAATAATTTTCTAATATAAACAAATGAAATTTCAAAATCAGCTGTTTCCCAAACTAATATATTAAATTTTTTTTTTTGACAAAAAACATCCTCACGAGACAAACGATTTTTATTGAATTAAGTTTAATTATTTGTTCGTGAAGAGACCTATAATTATAAAATTAAGAAGCAGATAAATGTCAATTATATAAAATTTAATTTAAGAAGATTTTATATTAAATTTTTTTTTGTAGTCGACTTATATTTTGTAAAATGACTCCAACTGCATAGCCCTTGTCATGCGTATCACGTTCAGGCAACCATTTTCTAATTTCTATTCAAATTAATTATATAAATATATACATATCAATACGATCTTCTAAATTTATTCCCTAAATTTTTGTCTCCTCTAAAATCCTATAATATTTTTCTCAAACCTAATTTCTCTTGATTATTATCATATTCCTATCTTCGAAATTCGAAACCATAATGTAGATTTCTATCAAAAACACAGATTCAAGAAAAACTTTGAACAGATTCTACGGTTGTCTTTTGGTGTTTTCCACCTCTCCTCCTATGTATGTAGTATCAATTATATAATATAAGTATACTGTTATTTTAAGAAGTTCGAGTGTATATATACTTTTTACTAAGTCACTTATAAAAGTCGAAAATACCATATAAAAAAATTATTTTAAAAGTTTACGAGTAATTTACTCTTGTCGTAGTTCTTTTATTTTAAAAATCAATTTTTTTATTTTTAAGGGTTCAAATTAAAAACAAAATCTAAATCAATTTCTTAATTTAACAAGTTCGTTTTTATTAAATAAAAGTAATATAAAATTAAAATTTTTTATATATATATATAAACTTAAAATAACAACATTTCATTTACAATTAAAATTATATTTTTTAAAAATAACATTTCATCACTTCATGCCTTCATTTAATCAAGTATTTTTAAATCGATTCACATTATGATTTTTAAGTCCAGTTGATAAAACATTTCGTTTAATAAATGCACCACATTGTGAATTACATACTTCATCTTTAAGTATTTCTTCTAAGCTCCATTCTCTTTGTAATTCATTGCAATCAGTTATTCGTAAAGAAGCACATTGAGGCTTTAAAAATTTTTTAATTTAAAATTTTGAAAAATTCTACGTTAAAATAAATATACATACCCCTTGAAGCGTACAAACACAACTTGTACATGGCGATGGTAAAGCAGAATCTCCAACATTTATTTTTCTTCCACCAATTTCACATCCATCTTGAGATTCCCTCCAAGCTGATAAGTCTATTTGATGCATTGATTGACAAGGTACTCTAGGATTTCTAAATTTTAAAAGAGCGACATGTTATTTTTTAGATTAAATAATATAAAATTTTAAAAATAAATGGAAACTTACAAGAAATTACTTGGTAAGTCAAAAGCTGCCCTTTGCATATCTCCTTGTATTTCAAGATTTTCGCATACAATTTTAGCCAACGTGGTTTTTCTTATTTCAGCTATTTGCGCATCAGTAAATTTTATTCCTGGTGAATTATTTTCATACCAATAACGATCACATTTTCTAAGTTGTCTAAATTGTAATCCAATAATACAGGCTAATGTTGGACCAACTAAACCCCCTTGTAAGGGTCTTTCTGTCATAGCACCAGGGAATAAATCAATATCATCGACAGATTCGTATATGGTTTTAAAGCGAGCAATTACTTCTGAAGGAATCTCTCTATTTAAATCTTGCCAAGTTTTTGCCCGTTTTAAATTACAAAGTTGTCTATAATTATTGTATGATGGTAACCCGTGATCTCGACCTTGAATAAATAATTTGATAAAAAAATAAAAACTAATTTTTCAGTATATGCATTCATGAATTATTTACCTCTTTGAATATTTAACGAAATGAGATCTACACCCGAGAATGGAATTTTCCTATCCTCAAATAAATGATTTGTTACTTCGCCAGTAATAAATTGATCCAAGCTTTCCATTGGTGTTGCAACTAAACCTCTACTTATTTCATCGATAATTCCAGGCTATATTATTCAAAAAATCAGAGTTCAATTTAATATGAATACAAGTATATCATATAATACAAACCACAAGAAGCACATCCATTTTAAAGAAACCATCCCGAAGTAATAATGGTGGTTCAACTGGTTGGTGATTAGCATTTAATCTGGGTATATGAGGTCTTAACAATGAATGTCCTATTCTAAATGCTGCAGCTGCAAACTCATTAAATATAATGGGAGCGCATGTACTATCATATTCATCAAAGAATCCATGATCCAATAATTTCAGGCCATATAAATTTACAGCATTCCAACTTAAAATACGGGGTAAAAATTCATTATATGTAATATGCTGATTTTGGGCAATAACAATTTTTCTAGCGTTTTCAAACAATTGTTCACTGTTCCAATGCGGGTTGACACCTCTTAAACCTTCAACAATTCTATTATGTTCACGTAAAAATATTGTATGAACTGTTGTTAGTCCTGGTTGTTCAGATGCTCTATCATCACCCCCAATAAAACATTGTGCAGATTTACATTCTGGATGATGTGGGCTTTGTGGAAGTAATTCTTTTCCTCTTACAGGATGAATAGTTGAATTTAAACGACCGGAAAATCCTTTCAATTTAGTTGCTACACAATTATTTTGACCATATATTTGAGACGAATCCAAAATATGTGTATTTTGGTTAATTTGATCTCTTGGTCCAAGTCCTTGTTGTCCAGGTAACGATCGCATGAATGGGAAACATAGTTGCTCACCGCTTGTAATATTATATTCAGGATAATAATGATCTCCAGCAGGTATTGGGAATGGATTACATTCAGGGTGGACTTTTTTTGAAGAATCACATTTTCTACAACTTGGTATCGACTCATGAAAACCACGATGCGTTGGTGTTAATGTTAAATCATGATCTAAAAATTGGGCAAATTGCATTACCATTAAAGAATATCTTCCATGTAAATTTGAAATATCAGGATGAATAATTGTTGAAATTGATCTTGGATTAGGAAGTGGTTGACCGGATTTTGCTAAAGAACGAGGTTTGGAGACCCCATCATCATATTGGGGAGGTAAGAGTCTTAAAAATGGTGACAAAAACTGTCCCCATTCAGGATTTTTCTCATTATTGCAACGTCCTGACAACGATCTAAATGGACTTTTTGGATTACATGGCGCTTGATAATCATTACAATAGCCATCGTTTTGTTCAATCAAATTTGTTGATGGTGATATAAAAGATGATATATCTATAACTTGTAAGAGATCTTGTGTGAATCCTTGTTTATTAGTTTGACGTTTACGTCTACGTCTTCTGTCATTTAACGATTGTACAATCTCATTTGTGGCATATTCATACATTAAAGAGACATTTGCTATACGTAATGCCTCAGTATTTGCTTTATTGAATGCGGCTGCAACTCCATCTGGAGATTTAGGATCAATGCCGCCATCTAAAAAAACAATTTCAATTAAATAGAAACATTCTTTACCTATTGTAAATAAATGCTAATTAGATACTCACTTTCTAACCATGAATTATATTCAAATTTTTTTCTTTGTAATAATTTTTCTTCCATTCTTTTGATTGCTTCTTCTATTAAATCTTTAGGTACAGATTCTAAACCAAAATTTGTTTTTGGTTCTGGTAAATTAAAATAAATTTGTGGTAAAAGAGGTTTTGTTCCATTTCTTTCTGAATCCCATGGTTCTAAATCCAATAATTCAAATTGTTTACAAGATAATGGGAAATTTCTTAAATAATCAAAATTAAAAAATATTTAGTAAACTTTAACTACACTATATGTATTATGTAACTTACAAATAATCATCTTGTTTTAAAAATAAATTTTTCCTGGAAATGTACATTTTATCTTCTCCATTATTACATAATAAACTTGATAATGTAAACTTTCTTATACTTTTTAATTGATCTTTTGTGAGAGATGATGGAAAAATATCATCTTCATACCAATATCGATCACTTATTCTAAGACTAGAGTATTGAATAGCTGATATACAACTGGCAGTAGGACCCAATAATGAGCCGGGTAATGGTGTTTCCATTAGTGCACCTACAACTAAATCAATATGGCTTGCATTGCTAAAAAAAAAGTAACAGAAAATAGAAGTTGTTTATTTAAAGATCTATAATTTAAAATAATTAATTATAAAAAATAAAATAATTAAAAAAAAAATTTAATTTTACTTATAAATATTTTTTAATATATCTATATTATTTGGTGAAATTATTTCAATGTTTTTTAAGTCTTCATAATCAATGATTTTATCATTTTGTTGTACAATTTTGCAAAATTTCAAAAATTTCGTATATGATGATACATTATATCTTCTTCCAGTTTCTATTAATTCTGATAAATCTGGAATCTTATTTATTTTAAAATTGTTATGATCAAATAGCTTTGTTAATGCTGGTTGATTTAAAATAATATTGATGTTATCTGATGATGTCTATATACAAAATAATTTTTATTTTATTAATATATATTAAATACTGATTCCAATTCAATAATAAAAACTTACCTTATTATTATTTAATCTTATTCCAAAATTTGAAAAAGTTACAAGTACATATTCTATAAATGTACCTGGTCGATTTGAGCTTGAATATTTATATTCTTTTACATTCCTATATACATAAATATAAAGTTCATTAATATATATTTTAAGATATTTTAATTCAAAATAAGTTATATGATAAGTACAATATAATATACCTTAAATTATCAAATGGATTTACATATGGTCCCATTATAAACGGTATAAATTCATTAAATGTAATATGCTGAATTTCAGCAATAATAATTTTACGAGATTCTCTGAATACTTTTTCATTTGTCCATATTGGATTTAATCTATGCAATTCTTCTGCTACATTATTATGCTCTTTAACAAATATTTTATGCAATTTTCCAACAATACCCGGTATATCACACATTCGACAAAATGATTCAGTTATTTTACCATCTGTTGACATTTCAGTTAATTGGAAATGTTGTGTATCATAACCATAAATATTTGATGCATCTAAATAACTTGTTGCTTCATTAATATCATCTTAAATTAGTAAAAAAAAAATGATTATAAATTAATAATTTGCATATATATATATATATATATTTCTATATTACTTGATACATTTCCAGTAATATCGAATGCAACTAAAATAGCCCAACCAGGTGCCAACGATGTTATAAAAGGATCTGCTGTTTGATTTTGAATTCTTTGTGTTACAATTGCTTCAATTTTTTTAGGTTCTTCTGTATCAAAATTATTAAATTCTTCTAAAAAAAAAATTTTTAATTTTTAATTTATTATGAAAATTTTGATTAATTAAATTTATTTATATAAATATACATACCATTATCGAATTGAATTATTTTTAAAAAATTATCTTCATTTGAACCCCATTTTGGATAAAAAATATTATTACAATGGCCAGATAATGTTCGATACATATTTGTTTTACATATTCTTGAATTTTCTTCTTCATTATTAAAAAATAGTCCATCTTTAAGATTTCCTTGATTTGTATTCTTTATGGAACTTAACAAATTAGTATTTTTTTCTGTTATTTTACTTGACTTAACTAAGCTCTCAAACCTGAAATGAAAATAAATAAATTTATTTTTAATGAAATTTATAATTGAAAGGTTTTGTATAAGATTATTTTAAAGTTATTTAATTTTAAAACGGCCTTCAAGAAGAATATATAGAATAGTTTGTTTCTCGATATGGAATTGGTTAAAAACTAAATGATATAAAATAGATTAGGATTTATTATCATAAAAAAGTAAAATGGAACTCAAAAAACTGAGTAAACAAGAATCGCCCAGTTCTAAATTCACAATCTTGTGTAAAAAAAAATGGAAATATTCTGGAAAAAAGGGGATTACCCTAATTATAAAACGATTTCAAATTCCTTCCTTATGGTTTTCTTTGTACACTTATATTCTCTATAAAGCATTCAAAATAATGAGTGTTGCCGCCCTAAAGCTCCACTTAACAAATTATTGAAACTTTAATTTTGTAAGCAACGATCAAATTCTCCTACTGATTCGTTTGAAATATATTTTTGGCTATCATTTACAAATTTCTGTTTAGCAAATTATGTACTTAAATCCTGACTTTGAATTCAATTCGTATATATATTAACAATATTGCATATATACAAATATTTTAATAATTCGGAAAAGGGGATTAAATCAAATTTAATAACCAACTACAGTTAATAAATACTATATGAAAAAAGTTTTCCAGAAATACTGGTTTTTAAGAGTTTGGTACAAAAACAGTTGTTCTTTTGCTATATTATACATTTTAGTAAGAATCTTAAAGTTAAACTCAAAACAAGGGTATTTATTTATTTTTTGCCTTTTTCTTTAAAATAAGAAATAATGGCTCATTCGACTTTATTTCATTGTTTTTCAGTTTTATTTCATTTATTCCACTTTTTCAACATTTTTTTTTGGGAAATAAGATAGAATTGCTGATCCGACTCTATTTCCACTGTTTTTAATTATAAAGTCAAATCGAGGCATTTAATAAATAAAAATAAAATGATATGTGACTCTCAACAAAAGAATTTTCTTTAGCATTCAACATAATATTAATATGTATGTAAAATAAGCAATTAAAAACCCAAACCATCACTAACTTTGTATGCATAAAAGAAATCTTTTACCAGAGATTGTCTGGCTTGTTAAAAAAAAACTACTCAGTAATGAATAACGGTTTTACTTTTAAAAATATTACATAAAGGAAAAATGTAAACAAACAAATTTTTAGCGAAGAATTAATAAATAATTTTCAAGCCATAGTTATAATATAACAATTATTTTTTTTTTAATTAATCTCTTTTGTTCGTATATTAATTAAGTATATAAAAATAATTTTTAATATATAATATATACCGACAAAAAAACATTACTAGACTATTATTGTTCAATTTAATAAATTTAATAGGTACATAACAAACGTGTTTATCTTATCTTAAAAAATCTTAATTTAAAAAAAAACAAAATACCCAATAAATCAATTCATTAAAATTAATAATTATTTGTATAGGTATTGAAAGTAATTTATTCTATTAAATAAATTAATTTCATTTTTCTTTTTACTTTTTTTTTTCATATCTTTTATATTTTTTTTTCTATTTAATAGCCATCAATATTAACAAAATAACTATAAAATAAAATTAAACAATAAATTAAAAATAGGTAATTACTATTGCATAATTATAGGCGTATTTTATGTTATGTCAAATTTTATTTTATTTTCTATTGAAATTCAGACAGTTTGCTCAACGGATTTGAGTAGTTGCCATACAACTTCATTTAATAAATCTATACTTTAGTTGCCGACAGAAAAAAAAATTGATTTTTATGGTGAAGATTGCGCAAAATTGGTTATTCTAGTGCAGTGGGTTCGGATAGCTGCCGTACAATTTCTATTTTATTATGAGCATATAATGGAGCTAAGTATCTTAATATATAATGGAGCTAAGTATCTGAAATTTTATCAAAAGAAGTTATGACTAAAATGGTTAAAATTTTAACCTCATCGTCGTAATACACGCTTATAGTAGTTCAATCTCAGTCGTATAGTATAATGCATTTTGGAACGGAAGTATAAGAAAACTTTTATGAGTCGTAAGTTATATTAACCCCATTATATATCTTTTTCCATACATATGATTTAGAATAATTCAAGAAAGAAGTCAACTTATACCTTCTGAGTTTTCCACTGAACCATTATACTGCGCAAGTAAGTTGGGTGCTTATATCTTTATTTTGACTCCAGGGGAAGATTTTTTTGGTGAAAACAAATCTTACACATTCGGGAGTTATTTCGTTTGAAGGTTTTTCCCTCCCTTAGAAATATAGCTAGTGTCGTAAAAGAGATTCGAATAGCTGTCATACAACTTTAATTTTCTTCTATACATAAATTAGGGTCTAAAGTTGTCAAAATTGAAAAAAGTAATTAATCGAATGATATGATGTTTATATTACGTTCATGCTAGAATTGTCACAGTCTTCACACGACTCTTCCACGTTTTTTATTCAAAATTTATACAATATTATTACTGTAAATATTATATTGATATTCTATGTTGCTTAAAATAAGAATTCGGAGGGATTATAGAGATGCATTCAGAACTGAATTTTAATTATTTGTTTATTACTTGACAGTATAAAATAGTTTGACAGTTCTATTATTTTAAATTTCTGACAATGGCGTAGTAATAAAGACGCCAACTTTCATGTTGAAGGTCTGGTGGTTCAAACTTTGGTCAGATCATATCTAATAAAAAAATATCGTAAAATTGTAAAATTATATTGCAATAGTTTATATCGTAATATAAAATAAGATTTAATAAAAATATATAAATAAAATAACTCTTGTGTACGATAATAGATGGCGCATAAGATGGCGCCGAGTATTCAATGGCTTAGTGAATATTACGATTAAACAAACTGAAGTATATTCTAAATAGACTTGGTGAATACCCTATACTTCTTAAAAGAGTGGGAAAAATCCTTTGTTGTTGACATCACTTATAGAAACCTAAAGAATAAAATTATAAATAGTTTTATATTTATTTACAAAATCAGGGTATTCCTCTTTTCCAGGATATTATGAGAATTTTGTAATTTGGCATTATGAAATTTCATATATTTAATTTGGGAGTTACCAATTTAAGATTTCGTGGCCAACACAAATTAATCATATCCCAATATTGATAATTAAAAATTAAAAAAAAAAACAAATTTTATGAAAAATTTAAATGATTAACTAATTAATTTTTAAGCTATTCACATATATTAAATAAAAATTAAAATATAAAATCATTTAATATTATCAATAATTTGTTTATTTTTTGTATATATAACCGTCTTTATATATATGTATATATGTGGCTTAATCATATATAACCACTTTTAAATATTTACCTACATTTAAATAACTGTTTGAATCAACAAAAAATTATTGATAGTTAAAAAGCTTTAATGGGTTTTTTTAATATATAGTCATATCTTCCATAAGAAAATGAATGAAAAACAAAAGATAAAATAAAAAAAAAAATAAAATACAAATTACATAAAAACAAAAGAATTTCTAAAATTTAAAAAATATTCATGTATTCACTATCTATAAATATATAAAAACAAAATATTAGTAAAGATTTAATATTAATTGTGATGATCAATATAATTGATATATGTATAACTAAAATATAATATAATATATGATAAACATATGTACATATATAGTATATGAAAAGAAAAAACAAGGAAATATATAAATCTAAAAACTAAAATCAATGTACTATAAGATATATATATATATAATTTGATTTGTTTAGAACAGGTGGTAAAGAGTAATAAATTTCAACAACTGTTCGTTATCAATTCTAAAAATAAGTTGTTCCATAAATCAGTTCTTTTTTTTTGTAATCTGCAATACGATTTGAAGCTACAAGCTCCCTACTTTCGGTCTGATAACTATGTGCAAGGATTTTTTTTTATTAATAATATTGTTTTTATAAAATTACCATCAAAAGCTTTCCTTTATGCAACAAGTTTATTTAAATGGGGAACATAAATAGGGAAATAGAATACTGACGGGAATTTGAGATCAACCTTAGGATTAGTTTTCAGAAGAGTACCATATTTTACATCTTACCATAGTTCTTACAACATAAAAGTTTCCATTACAAGTTTTCAAAGATATATAAATATATATATAGGAACTTCCGCGAAATGGAAATGAGCACAGGCATTCTATCTGGTGATGGCAGCACTGACGGAAATATTTTTTGGTAGGAGGTATAATAGACTTAATTTAAATTTAAAGTGAAATTATAACCCTATACATAACATCTATAAAATATTTGCTATATAATAAGTGATAAGTGTTGGATAAGTGTTAAAAGATGAATTTGGTAATTGTTCACCAGGTCTCGGCTTCGGACCCACAGACAGCGAGCTAGCGATTTTTCTGCAGGCATATGGCTGTATAATTTTGCACTCAATTGTCACTCTTTCATGTAGCGCTTTTTTTCAGAAAAATCATTCGATCGTTTTCTGTGTATCCGAGGCCTGTAACATAATCGCATTTTTTTAACTTGAATGTTACTCAAAATAGAAATAAGGTATTATAAATTAATTATATACGATTATAGAGAAAAATGTAAAACTTTTACATTATTTTTAATAATATAAATTTCAATATCAAAATTCAAAATATAAATAAATTATAAAACCATATAATAATTGCTTTATTAATAAATTTTGAGATATTATCTTAATAACATCCTATTGTTATAAACGATAAAACAGATTATAAATACAAGATTATAAATTTTAATATTGATTAATAGAAAAAAAAAATCCAGTAGCTATAATTAATTAGAAATGTTTAATCAATTTTGTAAATGATTATAGACATATTATGATAACACATACCTAAGCTATTGTATAATTTTAACTTTTAAAAATTTATAAATTTTATTTTTTTATTTTTTTGTAACTTAAATTATTCACGATTTTTTTTTTTTTTTTTTATTAAATTCAAAAATTACTTCATTCACGAATTAGTGAATATTGGAAAAAAAACAAAACAATAATTAATAAGAAAAGTGATGATAATGAAAGGAACTTTATATAAATTTTGAATGAAAATTATATTTTAATTATTATTAATTAATTTCAATCAACACAGAAAACGTTTATGTATTTGATAAAAAATTGAATGATTGAAAATTTAAATATAAAATAAAGTAAAATAAATGCGCAATGACGGTCTATATGACGTGAAATAAATAGTTCCTATATAAAAGGTTGGGCAAGAAAACCCGAATACAAAATCTTCAATTCTAAATCCCTAAATTGAAATTTCAATGCGGAAATTGACAAAAAGTTTACAATAATAGTCCAAATTTTTTTCCATACATATGTCAGGAAAAAGACATTTTAATTAATGAAGACTACCAATTCTACTAGAACCCCACTCCCCCCAAATACATAAAACAAGTAATCAAAAGGACTTTTAAAATAAATTGAAATCTGCAGAGTTTTAGAGAACTTAAGTGTAGATCTTAAAAAAAAGTTTGTATTTGTTTAGGAGCTATAGCAGTCTTTTGTTTTGGAGCCTTAAGGGGTTAAATATTGAAAATATGCAATTTTTAAACATCTGCAACTTAAATACCTGTCCAAATTTTTTTTGAAGTAATATGAAGAAATCGTAGAGCTCCAACATTATATTTTAACACGTGTTAAGAGTTTTTCTTAACTATAAAAAGTTTTCCTAGAATTGAAGAAAATGTCCTTTGATTTTTTACAATTATTAATATCCTGCATAATAAATCTCTTAAAAGAGTTAAATTCAAATTGATGGCGCTTTTCCTTTCGAAAGTGGATCAAGTTTTAAAATAATTCTTAAAAAGTTCCTGAATTTTAATTTCTTAGACTTTGAATTTTATTGGGATTTTGCCAAGATTTGGGAATTTTTGATTTTGGATTACGGAGTCTCTTTTCTTTTGAGATTCTTTTTTTTTTTTGACAATCGGCAGTCCGGAACGTCTTCATTTTGAAATCCATCCTTTTTTGTTTCTTTTTTTTTTTAAGTCCTAACTGTTCAACTGTTAGACTAATAAGCCTGTCTATACCATAGGTAAATTTTGGAACAATGGGTCATATTATATTCGTATTATTAGAATTGATGTTAATGAATTCAACATACAATTTAAACATGATAAAGTACTAGGCCTTATAACATGTAGAAAAGTCTTAGATTTTCAATACATACAATTCTATTTTTTGTTTATATATTTTAATATTTTGTATTTGAATTATATGGTATTCTATATCTGTGAGTTTTATTATTCAATTAAATTATTTGTTTATATTTATATTGAATTTCTTCTACTATGCTAATTATTTGAACATATTTTATCTTAATCATAACAATGCCGGCCAATATAAATGTTCTGTTAAAGTATACGTGTATAAGTTGACTAATGTCGAAATTTAACAGATTTATCTCTGTCTAGTATTTCCATTTAGTCATAATTCATCAGAAATGATGTAAATAATATAAAACCAAAATATTGTTTTGTGATAAGAATTATATTTTGTTTGCGCAATTATCTTCATGACAATGAATAATTTTTTTTATTCCTTTTATTAATTTGATTATTCATTAAATTCTGTAAAATTATATTTTTAACTTTATTTTTATTTTAAAAAAATGAATCGTGGTTTTTATTTAAATTTATGAACAAATATATATAGGTATATGAATATATTTTAAAGATAAAAATCCAAATTAATACATAATATTATGGTAATGTAATAATAATAAAAATAATAATAATAATTTACATATATAAATGTATAATATACATGTATGGTTAAAATGGATAAAAAAAACTGAAGATAATTTTATATAGTGTAAACCGTTTAAACTTTAAATGATGTAAACTGTTAAAATCATCGTCATCGTTATTGTTATCATTTTTAATATTACTAATATGGATAAATATTACGGAAAAATTTTAAATAATGTTTATTGCATAAATTTTAATGCAGTTATATTTCAACTACAAATAATTGTATGCAAATTATATAATAGCAAACTATAGATATAAATACAGGGTGTTTTGTCAATAACCTGACATAGAACTAGGGATTATTTTGGTGCTCAAAAGCAACACAAAATTCGTGTCGTGCCGGTTCTAATCCGTTTGGGAGATATGACATATTCAAGCTTTTTAAGTTTTATGTCCAAAAATTCTATAGCAGATAAAATAAACTTATGTATAAAATTTAAGGGCTTGACAAATATCCTTTCTAGAATTTTGTTAACCAGATTTCCAGATCTCCTAGAACCAGTTTTATGAGAGCTTAAAACCGAAAAATTATTAACTTTTTACAAGTAAAATATCATTATGCTATTTTCTTTAAAAAATAACCGTATTAACATAAAGGTTATATTTAGTGTTCTTTACTCTCATTTTATTCAACCTACATTTTGATCGAAATACAATTTATTGTAACTCAAAAATTAAGAAACTAATTTATATTAAACATAATTTAATTTAAATTAAGCACAACAGTCTGTTTAATACTTAAATTTATGAAAACTAAAAAATTAATACATAACAGTACATTTAATTTCGAAACACTCTGTTAATATAATATAAGAGATATATAAAACAGAAATATTATGGATAGTATTTAAATATTTTATTACATATAGAAGGTGCGAAATGAATACTTTTTTAAGAAAGTAAGTAATATATGGTATTTAATTATTTAAAAGATAACTAACGGAACAACTTTGCTTTATAAGTACATTAACTAACTGAATAACTAACTTCACCTACTTACTGAACAAATAAATTAAAAGAAAATATTTTAAAATTTATTTTGATGTAATGTCTGTGTTTATCAGTTCAAATATATAAATTTATATATATATATATACATTATGTATATATACAAAAAAATAAATAAAAGTTTACTTCATTCAGAAGTCATCATTAATCATTTAAATAATTTACATTGAAAAATATATAACTATATAATAAAAAAATCAATAACAATTAGGTAATGGAAATTTGATGATTTATAATAATAGTACATATGATTCATGAAATGCAAATACCTACAAGATAAATAATAAAGATCTGATTTTAGTAATATTAATTAATAATTATTCTATTAATATAATATTATATTTTAAAAAATGTTTCTGTTTTAAAAAAAAAAAAAAAAAATTAATTAATTCAAAGTGCTAAAGAGTAATCATTTCTATTGACTATTAAAGAAACTTTCTTTAAAAAGGTTCCCAAATAATAATGTCTCACAAATAAACTCAATAAATTCTTATAAATAATAGCTAATACCTTTGCCTTGTTTTTAATCCCTCAGAATATTTTGAAATTCAAAATGAATTACATAATTCCTTATGATACCTGACTAAACTCACGAAGTATTCAAAGTAACCACACGAAGGAGAGGAGAGTAAATATTTGATGAATTACTTTTACAGATACTTATACAGATATTTTGTTTTAAATACTTTAATAATTTCTGATTTGAGTTTTTTGTAAAACGGTAATTTAAAACAATTAGCTAATGTTGTAATGACTTATGAGAAGCTACTTTTCGAAGTATACATTGGATCAGTACTTATACTTTGATTACTTTACTTCCCTTATTATAATTTTTTAATAACTTTATTACTTAATGAAAATTTTATAATTGGATTCTTATTATAAATACATTTTATTATAATGTAATTGCTAATTAGTAATTACATTTTTGCAATATGATGGCAGAACTATTTTTCTATCAATTACTTACAATGTTGTACTTATATTTAAATATAGTATCCGGTAATCGAAATTTATAATTCTGTTAATAAATTACAATTGGAATTTTATGACTTAAATTCTATAAATTACAATCCTACATATGTAATTTATTTATATATATGTTTTTATTTAATAACTGTATTTTAATATTAACAGTTTATTTATAAAAGCTTTTTCTCATAAGTTACACATCAAATTAGGAGTTAAAATATTTTAAATGTTATGATGTAGTGAGTACAATGAACAGCTCAATTTCTATAAAGAGCGGATTATCATAATCTAGTTTTTATTATAATTAGAGCTTTATTTAAATAATTTAAATGTAAAATATTTTCTCATGTAAATAATAAAAGTTTCAAAACGATTTGCATATTTGATTAACTTGTATGATGATTGATGAGAAACTAAATTTTATTACAATAATTTGCTGTGTGTTTTTTTTTTTTATAATTTTATAAGATTATTATTTATTTACATGAAGATTATTTAATTGTTAATAAAAAAAATATTGAATCAATTTTTTCAAGCTAAAAATTAATAATTTTTATTATATAAAAAAACATTGAATTATATAATGCAAAAATTATATTATTTTATTTATTGACACTTGAATTGTAAACAAAATCAATCTATAGTTTTAAGTAATTTTCTTAGAAAAATTCTATACTTATATATAAATTTGATGGTAAAACTTATCAAAATAATGAAGTACTTCTAGAGGCGCTAAAGACTTGTGGTATTAAATATAAAAGCATTTGATATAAAAGTTAAGTGTGTAACTATTTAAAAAAAATCGGATATTAGATCGTTTACTTAATAATCGTAATCAAAAGTATTAATTACCATTATTACGATTATTAGTAATCAAAAAATAATTTGTAATTCAATTATTAGATTATCGTAATAATATTTTGGATTACTTAAAAATAATATAAAAGTAATCAAATTTAATTCTAGATTACTTTTCGATTATTTTTGATTATTTAAAAATAACATTAGAATAATCTGCATTACTTTTTTTTTTTTTTTTTTTTTTTTTTTAATTTTAATAATAATTTTTACAGTAGAATAATATATTTAATAATACTTTTTAATTATTGAATATTATTTGATGACTATTTCAAAATAATTTCGAAAAAAAACAAAACTTTAGTATTAATTAGGTGGATATGGAGTATTTTTTAAAAATTCTTGGCAGACTCTAAAACTTTTGTTCTAATAATATGTTTGCAGATCACTCTGTTAATGTGTTGGGAAGTTTAGAAGTCCTTACTATAAAAGTCAGCGATAAAATGGTCGCGTTCAGTATCATCTAGCGCTACAAGAAGAGTGCAGCGCTCGATAAAATTTCCTACTGAATGACTTTAACGCTAGATTAATTTTGCAGCAAAAAACAAAATGTAAATTAATTAATTTTAAAAATTTGTCATTTAAATGTCAATTAATTGTCATCAAATGTTATTTAATTTTGTTACAAATCGTTCAGTACAACAATGAAGCTAGATGCTACTGAATGCGACCAATGTTTATCTAAAATTTCATGCAATGTAATGAAAAGTTTAAAAGTTTACAATGCAAATAAAAATTATTTATATTGGTAAATAAAACAACATTTAATAACGCAAGAACAAAGGAAAGACCATCGGTTGATTTTTATAAATATATGTGTATGTAAATGATCATGACCAAAGTTAAGATTTACATCCGTAGTACAAATATAAAGTTGTTAAATTTTCTTCCATTTACTAAAAATCATTAAAATTAAATTAATTTTTTTTTATTTTAAATATATTTCCGTTTTTTTAATAGTAAATATTTTGAATAAATTTTAATCGGAAAAAAGATTTATTTTTTTTATTAACACGATAAATAAAAAAAAAAATATAAATAATTCAAATAATAAAATATAATAATACACTTTATAATTTGATTAATAATTAAATTCGTGTATAAGTAGAAAATTATAACCATTTAATTAAATTCAATATTATTATAAGATTGAGGAAAACAAAAGTAATTAATAATTTGCACTAAATTTAATCTAACACCATTATAGTAATAAGTATGTATTATAAATTATAATACAAAATTGATGAAATTATAATTTTATTTCGTTGTTTTAAGAAAAAAACTGGAAAAACGAACAAAATTATTGTAAGTAATACTTGTTTTAAACAATTAAATATTAAAAAATTAGTTTTTTAGATTAATAAGATAAGATTTCAATTTGTATAACAACTTTGGTGAAGCATTTTTATATACATACATTCATATATAAAAATATTTCTAAAGTTATGAGTGTTGATTTGGATATGGAAATCTATTATCCATCACAATCCCTAGAAATTTACAAAAATTGGAGTTTTTTGATTTTACTTATAATTATTTTTCTAAGATTCACTATTTCCATTTGTCTGTTGGTCTATTCCCAACTCTTCTATATATAAAAAAAAATTTAAAGCAATTTTAGAAGCTTTAGAACAAATTTTCTGTTGTACGAAGGGAAAGTTTCTGGTAATTTAAATGAATCCTGTATTTCCGAAGTTGTACTAAAATTACAAATTGCCAGATCTGGACTATGCGAATTATATTTAGCTACTTTAGATACACTCATCAGAATCTAGAAGAAAAAATCAATTAACTCAAATAAATACGAGTAAAACAAAAAAGATGAGAATAAATACAATTAACACAAATAGTATCTTTATTGGAGACTCGCACCAATAGAAGATGTGAAAAACTTCAATTACTTGGGAAGCATAAAAGCAAAAAATGAAGATATATGCGAAGACATAACAAACTGGCTAAACCTGGCAAGAACAGCTTTTGGAAGACTATTGATAAGGACCTACACAAATAGCCAGCACGACGAAAATCAAAATATTGGACTCCTGCGTGGAATCAATTTTACTATTTGGCAGTAAAACCTAGCTGATAAACGAGCGCCATATAAAAAAGTGTATGTTGTTATCAACAAATATCCTTGCATTATATCCAAAAATTCTGACCACCAATGAAGAATTCAAGCAAATAACGCAACAAAAACCCATCCAGCTTCAGATAAGAAAAGAGAAATACAAATGGATAGAACACATACTAATAAGAGGCTCTATTGCCAAACAGGCATAAGATTGAAACCCGCAGGGAAAAAGAAGAATAGACCGATCTTAAAACACTTGGAGAAGAACCATAGAAAAAGATTGAAAGCCTGCTCCCAAAAGAAATTAAAAAAAGAGAAATACACTTACTATTGCTTTATCTTAAAAATTAACTTTTCAGTGTTTTTTCTAAATCAGAAAAATAAATATGTGGTCGTAATTCAAAAAAGATGAGTGATTGAAAAACTTATGACTTGTATGGGGGATTTGAAATGTACTTATCCGGTATGAACAACTAGGTTTCTTTAATATTGTATATAAACGACTAAGTGGCACTAAGTGGCTCATGAGAAAGGCCAGGGTTCGAATCATAATGAAAGTGAAAAAACTTTTTTGGTTTTCGACTCGACTCAGCTACCATTTGTCATTGGGTTCAAAATAATGGCCTAATCAATAATTAATAATTATATATCTTTAATAAAAAATACATTAATATTACAATATAAACAAATGCAAAATATAAACAAATAATTTAATTGAATAATATAACTTACAGATATAGAATACCATATAATATATGGTATACCACCAATATAAAATATTACAATATAAACAAAAAATTCTACATGTTATAAGGCCTAGTTCTATCTCATATTTAAATTGTATGTGGAATTCTATAAAACAAATTCTAAAACGATGGTATAGACAGACTTATTAGCTTAACAGTTGAATAGTTAACGCTTAAAAAAAAAAATATTTTCTCAAAAAATTAAAAATTTGATTTTTCTAAGCGCACCACACCTTGCCACTCTTTAAAAATTTTAAAACTAATTAAATTATGTTTTAAGCTTTTTTTCACTACACAAGATTTTCTTTAAATTGCGCAAAACGTATCACCTTTTGTTTTCATTAAAATATAAATTTTGGAATTATGTACACATGTATGTTTTAGAAATTGTAATGTAAAAATAATGCATAGTAAAGTTTTCTAGAAATACGATTATTTTTGCATTAAAATTTGTAAAGTGCAGTTCCTTTAATAACAATACGGGGTTTGAATACTATACTCCATACGTATATCTTACTAGCAACTTACATGACTTACAAACCAGATTTATAAATTTGTTTTTTTTTTTTTTTTAATTTTGTATGAAAAAGGAAAATTATTAAAAAAAATAATAACAAGTGATGAAAAAAAACCAAGGGTTTTTAAAAAAGCACATTTTCAAATTTATATTGTATACTATTATATACATACTGAGTTTAACTTTGGAAATATTTACTTGGAAATAGTTACTGTTTAATTATAAAATTTACTGCTAACAGTAAAGTTTTTATTTTAAATTTGTTATAATGAGGAAGCCCTTTAATGAGGAAGGTTTCCAAGTTTCTCAAGGATCTAACTTCATCTAACTCCCCTCCCCCCTCCGTCCCTCTCCATTTTTTTAGATTCTCGGAATTAAATTGTGAATTCCACAAAAATTTGGAATTTTACTTAGAATTATACAATCTAAGCAAAAATGGGTAAAACTGAGAGACACTTTCTTCAATTTAAGGAACCGCTTTTAAATTTAAGAAAAACCTTTAACATATTTTAAAATATAATGTTGGGCCTTTAAATTTTGTATATTAATAAAAAAAAAATTGGACAGGTATTCAAGTTACAGGTGCTTAAAAATAGCAAAAGTTAAATTTTCGAACCCTTATAGCTCCTAAACAGGGGGCTTGAGAACAAAATTTTGTTAACCGACTCCTACTAATATTTGAGGATCTAACTTCTCCCAAAATTTCAGGACCCTATCTTAAACCGTTTAGGAGATACATGGGACCAAAAATTTTGCAAAAATTGAGTTTTATAAAATGGTAAATTTTAGTACCGTATGGCAACCTTATACATTTAAGCGACATATCTTTGTAAAGCCTATAAAAGCAGCTCTCTTCTACCGTTTTTCGATTGAAAATAAACCTTACAGAACTCTTATTATATCAATTGAAATATAGGGCTTTTTTGGAATTTGCAGGGGCTATAGCTTCGTCACCCTTCAAAATTAAGAAAAACCTTTGACACATCTTTAAATATAATTATAGAGCTTTGAATTTTGCATATCACTAAAAAAAGATTTGGACAGGTATTCAAGTTACAGGTGTTTAAAAATAGCAAAATTTAAATTTTCGAGCCCTTATAGCTCCTAAACATGGGGCTTGACAAAAAAATTTTGTTAACCGACTCCTACTAATTTCTGAGTATCTAACTTCTCCCAAAATTTCAAGACCCTAGCTTAAACCGTTTAGAAGATATGTGTGGCCAAAAATTTTGTAAAAATTGAGTTTTGTGTAATGTTAAATTTTAGTACCGTATGGTAACCCTAAACATTTGCCTTTTAAATATTTATAAAGCTTATGAAACCAGCTATCGTTTGCCGTTTTTACATTGAAAATATATCTAACAGAACTCTTGTTATAACAAATTAAATATAGGGATTTTTCCAACTTTGGGGGGCTGTAGCCCCGTAACAGGTGGGGCTACAGAAAAAAATTCTTCTACGAAATTATTTTTTTTGTAATACCTACTAGTGGTTAAAACTTCTTTTCTCTATTTCAAACGATGTAAAAGTTTTTGTAAACAAAGGGACAGACAGACAGACGGACAGACGGACGGACAGAGTGAAGCTATATAGGCACATTTTTACAAAATTCTTTGAAAATGTGCTAATAAAAACTGTAGACAATCTGATGACAGCGTAAAAAATATGAAAAATTTCTACTTCAGTTAAAAATAAACAAGTTTGTTACAAGTTTGTATTTGCGTTTCTGTTTTTTATTTTTATCTTCAAATTCATTTAATGTTTACTTATTTAAATTTTTTTTGTAATATGTTAGTGAACTTGAACTTTGAACATAAAAATCCTGATACATTAATTTTAATCCTGGGCTGAGACAAGTTTCAATTTTCAAATAAAGAAAAAATTAAAATTTGTGTATATACATGACATATGTATACATATATATGACATATGTATATTTGGAAAAAAAATATAAAAATTAATTTTAGCAATTGATTAATGACGTGAAAACAATATTATATTAATATATAATAAAAAAATGAGTTATTTAATTTTTTAAAAACTTTTGTTTTGATTTTTTTTTTCTGGAAATAAATCATCTGGAACTAAAACTTATTGATGTTTACAAGTTCAGTAAAAGTTTATTTTTATTACTTATATATGTATATTATGTTACATTTAGGTTCATAAAAACAGCAACTCCAAAAAATTTATTTATAATATGTATATATCAGCTAATATCCAGTGTGCGTTTTTGAGCCTCTTAATGGATTTTTACATATTGCACATGGTATAAATATTAATTTAAGAATTTATTAATGTCATTTTTGTAAAATTTTAAAAAATATATTAATTAATTGAAAACAAAAATCTTTAAAAAGTTGTTGTGCCGCAATAGGTTAAAGGAACTTGAAAAAAAAGTTTTGAGACTTTCTTTTAAGTCAAAGCAGTACTTTGCATTATATTATTATGTAATTCAGTTTCAAAATAATTTTTGACAAATCGTCATGCTGATATGGTTTAAAATATTGCAAGGCTGTTAATAAAGTCATCTCCATTGACAAAAAGCCACACGTATACAAAATTTGAAGTCAATCGGTTAAACCGTTTTTATTTTAGAACAAAAGAGTTTAATTACCTACACCACACCCACAACTTCGCTGTTCATTAGAGCTAAAGTTTTACTTTTTCCGTACCCAAAAACCTTTATATACAAATTTTCAAGATAATCGGTTAAACAGTTTAGGGGTATATGCATTACGAACATACAAACATTCGTTTTTATATATAGATAATTGCAAATAATAATGAGAAAACTAAAAATATATAAACATTTTTGTTTTCCTGTTTCACTCGCTGGAGGAGCATAGGGCTTCGACAAAGTGATTAATCATAAACATAGACCCATGAAAAAAATTGAGGCACAAAAGCACAAAATAGTTTATAATTTGGTGAATTCAAAAAATAAATTTGAACTTAAACAACATTTGCCTCAAGCAAAATTATGTAGTATGCTCTAACTATACTGCCATCCTAAGAAAAAAAGTCGTTTCTACATTTTCTTCGTTTTAGGTAATTTAACTTTTAGTGTTCTATATTCGCGCATCGCTATGTTGAAAAAATTTTAAATTTTTGGAAAGCAAATATGTTAAATAAGAAAAAAAAATTTTTGTGAACTAACTTGATATAAGATATAGGCGTTCATAGTTAATTTGGGCATACGACTTTTTTGCTAAGCAATACTAGATTTATTAAATTATTAAAGCTTAGACATAGATGCGTATTAGTTTTAAATGAACTTGCAATGAGATATGTGACATTTTTTCTTAGCACAAAGTTGTGAAACATTTATCTGATGTCAAATATTTCATTATCCCGAAAATTCTGGCGCTTACGACTTTTTTCCTTAGCACGACAGTATTGTATTCCTAATTTGAAAAAAGTGAAATTTGACCTCAAGAAGAGTTTGTTCATTCAACACATTGCTCAAAGTGACGTATAATTATATAGAAATTGATTCTTAAATTTCACTTAATGCTAATAAACTAGTTAATACTAAAAAATAACTTAAATTTAAATAAAGAAATTAATTAAAGTTTAAAGTAAGAAAAATTTAAGTACAAATTTTATTTACAAAAGGGTTTGTGGAGATTTACAAAAAGAATATTATTTTACACATGAACAAAATAGATATAAAGATCAACATAAATAATTTTACCAATTTTATCTATATTGAACATTGAAAGAATAAGGTCTACCTTATCTTTAAGTACTGCTAAAATTAGATTACGTCAACGTAAATATATATAAATGAAATACAAAAACTGAGTTTATTAGTGGCTTTTGTTATTATATGATTCATTACTATATTGACAAAACCCGGGCGAGCTGGTGGACTATTGATACTCGAGACAACTGGATGCATCTTTTTGTATTTACAGTCGAAGTATAACTTTGAAATTCGATATTTTAAAATTTTTTTATATTTTCCTTTTCATTTATTCTTTTAATGTTGATATCACATGTGTAGTAATTGAATATTTTGGAATTTGAAGCTTAATATAGGATTTATTTCATTAAAAACAACTCATTGGATTCCTTAATTAACTTGTTACGGTTTAGGATCTTTATAACAATACCATATTTTGGAGTGATAAAATCCAATATTTTGAATGAATGATTATAAATTTTTTTATTTATTTATTTATTTTATTTGAACCAAAACAAGGTTTTTACAAAAAAATTTTATAGCTAAAACTTAAAATGTATGTCAAAATTGATTCTTCATAACAGAATTACAATAACAGATTAGATTACCCCTATTAGTACGAATCAAAGTTCAACAAAAACATCAAATTTCATAAAAATTGTTTTTACCCTAATTAAACACAGTTTGACCGAACGCGATTTGTTAACCCATAATACAAGATCATGAAGAAGAAGATCATGAAATCCAAATTAAATTAAATTAATTATTGATATAGAAAATGCATATTAAAATTTTTCAATGAATTTACAATGTAATAAAAAATTAATTAATTTAATTCATTTTTAATAGTTCAAAAAGTTATCTTTATATGGATTTTAATTCTATTAATAGATTATAATTATTAAAATTGGAATTCCCTTTCAAAAAAAAATTTTATAAAACGTCAAAGACGTCAAATATTCTTAAATTCAGTGTGATAATTTATTAAGAAAATAAAAAAAAAAACTGACTGATTAAACGTTTTGATAATAAAAATCATCTGTTATATACACAGTCATAAATAAAATTATTATTATATTGTATTTGTAATATCTTATTGATTTTATATATGTATATATGAATCATTTAAAGTTCTAAGCACGATGACAAAAAGCTTTTAAAGATTCAATTGAATCATGATAATATTATATTTTATAATATAAATATGATATTACTTAATTTGAATAGATTAAAATATTTGTGTGTGTGTATATATATTTTGTTTATTTAATTTTTAATTAGAATTCTAAAAATGTTCTAAGAATAAAAATAAAGTTTAGAAAAAACAAAAAAAAAAATTATAAATATTCTAGCTTTTAAAAACTTAAATCTTTCTGCATTTATTCTCATTAAAATTTTTAAACGAAAAAAATTTGAAAACAAACAAAGTCGTCACGCTAAAATTCAATATCAAGTGAAAAAATAAAATTAAAAAAAAAAACATTAAAAAATAAAAAGAATACATCCGTTTTCATCTTTCTATATCTTACGAATTTACCTTTAAAAATTGCGCTAACTTTGTTGACAATTTTTATATATTATAAAAGATTATGGAATTTTCTGTGATTGACCGGAAAAAAATTTATAGAAGATTTTTATTTTTGTTGTTGTTGTTATGTTACTGTTAGTTTTCGTTTGAAAGGAATATCAGATGTTATTTTTTTTTTGACCTGTCTAGTGTAGTACATTTTGAAAAAACATGCCTATGGTTTCATTCTGTCCTACCGCCCGTCAGGGTGTTTAAAAAACTTTTTTACAGATTTTATTAATTTGGTGGAACAACTTTGCTATGTCTTTTATGAAGTACTTTTTTCATCCGTTAAGGGACCCACCCAATGTTCGGAAAAGACCTATATTTAAATTGTTATAACAAAAGTTCTTATTAATTTTGAAAATGTGCTTTTTTAAAAACCCTTGGTTTTTTTTCATTACTTGTTTATTAAAACTTAAATTAAATTTTTTTCTATTACTTAAAGTTTGGTCTTTGTTTTAAAAAATGAAAGTATATTTATTTTCTCAATTTATTATTCAAATAAAATTAAGAAAAAAAATTTATTTATAAAATTAAAATTAGGTACTTTACGACATTTATTTGCAGTATATCTTATATTTGCTCATATTTAAACTATATATGTATTATAGAAAAGACTTATAACTTATAATACTAAAAGTACCCTTATTGAAATAAGTAAAAAAAAAAATAAATATTATTAAAATTTCTAAACATTTCACTTCAATTTGGCTGTACGAAATGACTTCCAACAAAATAACTCCCAATACCAATACAACAAATAATAACATAACTGCCAGGGGCAGAACAGTTTCAAATTTTGACGTTTTATAAAATGACAAATCAATTATATGACATGTTTTTGTTGTGTAAAACTAAAATCGTACCAAATATGAGTAAATTTCATTAAAATTGTACTTTGTCTTGCACAAAAATAAAAACATTGACAGCCCGTGGAACTATACTCTATATGTGACATAATAGCAATAGTCCAAAATGAAATGTTATAAATTTTGGTAGTTATTTCATACAATCTGCCAATTAACCTTTAAAGTAAGGATACACCCAATAAACATATAACACTTTAGTCAAGTGTTTACAATATTTACTGCAGCAACCAGATATTTTAAAATTTAACTATACACTCTGTACGTATTTAATTATTTTCCATTTTACCAAATTTTTATTTTAATTGTACAAGTAGTACATAAATGTTTTTAGTGATCTTGATGATCTCACACTGATCTTTACTATTTTCAACAAAAAAAAAAAAATTAATCTACTCATGTCAACTCTCAAAGTTAATTTACTTTATATGTAGCATTTATTTTTGACTTTGTATGCTACTTACTACATTATAAATCTTAATGTTTAAATATGGCAACTTTGTATTTTAACTACTTTTCTTACTTTTTTTTTTTTGAAGTTTTATTAACAATTTCTTAAAAAAAAATCTTTTGAGATTCAATATACGATTTTAAAATGGATAAATTAATTTAATAAAAATAAAATGGAAAAAAAAAAAATTAGAAAAAATATTTTCATACCGTTTATCTTTTTCTTTAATTCAATTAAAAATGACCTTGTTAAAATCGACGCGACGACGCATATAAATATACCCACCATATATAAATGTATTTTTTTTAAAGATGTTAAATCAAGATAAAAAAAGAATTAAAAAAAAAAAGAAAAAATTAATTAATAGAAGTTGATTACCCTAAAAACTATAAATATAATTTAGTATTTTAGTAAATATTATAGTAATGGATTAAGTTTAATAAAATATTTTAATGCAAATATAAAATTTTTAAACATTTACAACATTGTTGAACAATTAAAATTCATTCGAACAATTGATAATATATTCTAAAATAATAAATTCAATTTTGTATTAATTATTTAATGAAAAATATTTATTTTTCTAGTCATATGAAAGCTCATAGCAGATGTCGAGCAGTTAGGACTAGCATTTCTCTGATCTCTGGCGCTTTAAGATAAAAAAAGAGCAGTTCATAAAATGTCAAATTCCACATTTGAATATTTCTTAATTGAATAAGAAAATAATTATTTAAATTATTTAGGATTAGTAGTAAAAATAAAATATATATATATATATATATATATGTATAAATTTAAGATATTTGTATGCTTTTTTATAATTTTTTATTTTAATTTGGAAAAGTGAAATTTAAGAAATTTTTATCAATTTTATAGATTGCAATCACTGATATTTCATTGATTAGATTGGCGGCTTTTCAATCGAAAAGACTCAGGTTCAAATCCTGGTCAGACAGATCATATCTAATAAAAGAAATATAATTTATAATTGATATCGTAATAGTTTATACCATATTATAAAATAAATTTAACAGCCACACCTGAAAAGGAGAAGCAGATTCATGTGGTGAGGGACTATACATAAATAAATAAATAAATAGATTGCACTCTGAGCATATTTCGTAATGAAAAAGAAACATTTCCATATAATCCTAAATAATTTGTCTGTATTCTGTAATTTCTGGGCAAGATAAAAGTTATTTTTTAAAGCTTTATCTCAAATCTCATTAGAAGTTCTAGATTTGCATGTATTAAAAAAAGCATTAAAGAAGTTTGCATCTCGTTGACGAAAAACTTGTATTTGCGAAAATAATAAATTTAGTGAAATTAAAAGGAAACACTCAATGCCTCTACTCAAAATTTTCCAACGGGAAACAAGTAGGGCAACAGAAGCACATCCCTATACAGTTGAACTAACCAAATGGCGTAACACGGCGTATAGAAATTCGTTTGTTCATCACGTTTATGGAACCATATTCCACTAAATGTGTTCAATCAAAGTTGATAATGACTTAGCTAAATTTAAGAAGAACATTAACATCTTTTTTTTTAAATACCCCAGCCAAATTTTTCCATCTCCCATAATCCAACAATCACAATTAACCTCCACCATAAGCCCTAAATTCTTTCCACATCTATCCTTGTAACCAAACTGTATATTTGTATCACTGGTCTCTTCCTAAATTTAGATTCAAAAAGGATGTGGTTTTTGAGGGTTAGCGTCGCACACTAGCTACCCAAAAGAACATCGCACAGTTTCCAGTGGCTTTTCAAGCTTTCCCATTCCCTGTTAAAAAAAGCAACTCGCTTTTTTATTTATAAAATGCATACAACTGGATTACGTAAACATACATTAAAAATTTTTTAAATAGCAAATAGACAGTCAAAGGAACAAAGTTATTTATTTAAAAAAGCAAATTTTTTTTTTAAATTTTTGGAAAATCTACTGATCAAAGAAAATGGAACAGATCTCATTATAAATTTTTCACAGTATGTTTAACTTATTTTAAGCTTAGTTATATTATTATATATATAGAATACAACTAATTTTATAGTATTTATATTTTTACTATTATTATTTTTATTAAACACCTATAGTGTTGAATAGTAAAAATAATCAAGTATTAATAAAAAAATTTATCCAAAATAAAAAAAAAAATAAAATCAAAACTAATAAAACTAGCTTTATATTTCTAAAATCTAACAATTTATAAACATAACCGGATCCCCAATATATATATGTAATGTATATATATATCGGAAAATCCAAACAGCAGACTTTTAATACATAAAAAAAAAAAAAAATTAAATGTTGTTAAAAATTTTACTATAATAATTTTTATTTTAATAGATGATAATTATTTTTAATTTGTAGAAAATAAAAATTAACCAAAATTAATTTTTTTTTTTTTTTAATATTTTAGGTTTAAATTCTTTGTATAATTAAATTAAACGCCTCTTGAAATAATTTAGAAAAAAAACATCCGGTTAAAATAATAATTAATTTTTATATTGATTTTTATTTTTTTTTAAATATCCTGGAAAAAAAAACAAAAAATGCCCAGAATTACTAATTGATTCTAAATATGAATCATCAGTAGTATTTGATATTTACTGAATATGTGATGATTATTAATTAACATAAAATTTAAATAATTAAATTTAAATTTTAAAAAGTGATCAAATAAAGAAGATGCGAAAAATAAACAAAAAATTAATTATTTAAATATTATTTAAATTTTAATATATTACATAAATATTTTAATTTGTTATGATTTCAGTTTTATCTGATTTTTTTTTGATTTCATTTTATCAGATAATTGTTGGGACATTTTTAGCATATTTTCAAAATTTTGTGAATGTACCTTTTACTCTTTTACTCTGCCAATCAATATGTCCGTCAGTGTGTTGAAAAAACCTCTACACCGTTTGAAATAAAGAAATGTAATTTTAACTACGGATAGATATTCTTCATTTTTACAAGAACAGTTCTGTAAAGCATATTTTAAATGTGGAAACGGTAAAGGACATAGAAATACACCTCATATAAATAAAATGGATTACCATACGGTACTTTAATTTACCGTTATACAAAACTCAATTTTTGCAAAATTTTCTATCTCTCATATCTTCTAAACGGCTTCAAGTAGAAACTTAAATTTTAGGAGAAGTTAAACCCTTTCAAGCCTATTACACATTCAGTAACGTCCCATTAATGGTTTATTAATTGATTTGAAATTAATTAATGATTGTTCTATTCTCATTAATTTTCTCATCAATTTAATGTCAAAACCAGCTGAGCGAGAAAAACGGCTTCTGTTTTTTTTAACTTTTTGGGGATGTTCAGAGTTGATAAAAGTTTTTAAAATTACATATTTTAAAAATTTCACAATTACATATGTAGGTACTTGAAATAAAAATCCCTTTACATTTAATAAAAATACAACACTATTATTTACAAAATTTACATTATTATATTTTTCATTTATTAGTTTTCTAGATTTAAAATTCAATTAAGTTTTCTATATTGTTTTAAAATTAAAAAAAATATGTAGTTTAGATTTTGCTTTTCCAAGTTGCACCTAAAACTATGCAAAAATTTGAATTTGTGTTGTGTAATGTAAAGATATTTAATATAAGAAGTTTTTCTACACCAGACCATCAATTTGTTTAGAAATTATATTTTCAATAATTATTATATAATTATTATGTATGTTCATGTTATTATTATGTATGTTACATTATGTCATTATAAAAAGTCAAAAAAAATGGATACAAAAATTGAATAGTGCAATAAACGTGTATGGTAGCTCCTCAAATTGATTGTTCATTAATGATTCATTAATGTTTCATTAAATTGATGTGGAATTGGGACCTTAGAAATTAGTACGAGTTTTTTGTGAAAAATTATTTTGTGTCGTACACTGTTTAGGAACTGTAAGGGGTCTAAAATTGAAATTTTGCTAAACATTAAGCCTTTTGTATTAAAGTTATAGGAAAAAGTGTCAATTGGTTTTTTGCCTTTTTAAAAACCCTTGTTTTTTTTCATTACTTGTTTTTTTTAACAATCTATAACATATTATTCAACATTATGTTTATGTTAATAAGTTTTTTCCAAAAAATCTTTTTTATTATATAATCTAATGTTTATATTATGAATTCTAGAGTTAAGTAAAAAATCAAAAAAGACAAAAGAATCAAACAAAACAAAAGAACAAAAGATTTGGTGTTATTTTTCAAAATGACAATTAATCTTTTATTGTAGTTGTTGTACATATTACAGATTTTAGCTTATTATTACAGTATTGCCATAATAAAAACTTTGAACTTTGCTATCTAATTATTACAAGAATTAAAAGAAATATAGGTACAAAAATTTCGTTATAATAAATTTATAAATTTTAATGCTTATCAAATCAATTAAATAAAATTGTATGCGGTTATAAAAAATGGTTTTCTATATAATATTTTAATCATTTTAATGATTCTTTGTTTTGTTTTTTTGTTTATTTTTTTCTACTTATTAATAAATTTTTAAACAAAGTTTCATCGTTTTGTTCGGAAGTTTATTTACATAGGTATGGTATATTAAAATAATATTTAAATTATAATTTTTTTGTAAGTACAAAAAATATACGTATAGAAATATTTAAGTATTAATTTTTTTTTTTTGTTTTTAAATTTATGTGTCCTATTTACCTAAATAATTTTTATAATTTATCACTATTAAAAGAAAATAATTTATTTATATGTATTTGTAATCATATATAAAATAGCAATGCATTTGTAACATTGTATATAATAGATGCATTTGTAACATTGAATTTTATATTTATTATTTTTTTTTAAATGTTTTTTTACCGATGACAAAAAAAAAAGAACATTTTATAATTAATTTTGTACATAAATATTAATATTTTAGCATATAACATAAAGTATATATTATGTGTTATGTAAAAATTTAAAAAAAAAATTGTTTACAATTTTATTTTATATATACATAGTATGTGGAACTAAATTAAAGTAATTATGTACACATGTACATAATTATTATTTTGAATTTATACTTATGTATGATAATGCTAAGATTGTTATAAAAAATTTTGTAAGTTTTTTTAGTGGTTATTGATTAGTTTTTTATTAAATGTGTTAATTTGATAATTTTTTTTTTTTTTACAAAAATTACTATAGTTTGATTATTTTTCCTACAATAATTCAAAGTTTGAGGCTTTTTATAAAAATAACTAAGAAAAGCTAATGACCTCTGTTGAAATGAAATTTTTGCAAAGGATTTAAAGGTCGAATGCAAGGGAATGTTGAAGGTTGTAATAAAAAACAAATCGAAGATATCTAATAATAAAAATTTTTAAATCAAATGATCATAGTAATCGTAGTTGCATATAACTTGTTCTAAATAACTAGAAAATATAATTTGAGCATTCTTTACTTGTATATTAGAAACAAAATGAAGTTTTTATATTATCTGGAAAAGATTGTTAAAGTGCCGTCTTTATTTCCAAAACTCAAGTTCAAATCTCACTTAAAGTGAACAAACTTTTATCCCATTTCACCATATTTACAATTCAAAAACTATAACATTTTTTAATAAAATACATGTAAATTTAATTAAAATTTAAAAATTTGTAAAAATTTTCTTCAAATGGTAAATAGACTCCTGGTTCTGTACTTAATTCAGATTACATACGTAAAATTATTATTATTGAAACTTTGCGAATAGTTTAATTTAAAAATATAACTCACAGATACTTATTTATTTAAATTTTTTTCTATAACTTAAAGCTTATTAATTGTTATTAAATAAAATAAAGTAAAATAAATAAAAAAGATACAAAAATAACTTATACAAAACTAAAACATAAAACATTATTAGCATAGTAGAACTAATAGCTAGTAAAGTATGAATTCATATCTAAGACATTTTGCAAAAACAATCCTTAGAACCGTCTCAAAGATTAATTGTATGTGAAATTTTATTAATAATTTGTTTTAATTGATGATAATTAATTTTAATTTGTAGAAAATAAAAATTAACAAACTATTACTTTGTTTTTAATAATTTAGAATTAGATTCTTAGAATAATTAAATTAGATTAGACGCCTTATTAACACAAATTAAATTAGATTAGACGCTTTAAATAACAAAAAAACATCCGGTTAAAATAATATCCTGGAAAGAAAACTAGAAATGTCCAGAATTACTAATTATATTCTAATAAATTGAATCATCATTGCAATTGCTTATATATTTTTTGAATATTAATTTAAATAAATTTAATTATTATAATTAATTTTAAATAAGTAAATTAAAATTAGAAATTCAAATAAATACATTTATATTATTCAAATGTTATTTAAATTTTTATAGTTCCTCTAAATATTGAAATTCGTTATAATTTTGTTTTATAAATTATAAAACAAAGTATAATAAAAAACGAGGAAAAGAAAAAGAATAAAGTATAGCACTTCTATTCGAACTTCCTTTCATTAGACCAACTATAAGATGCGTAGGCGTTGGCCTTGAAACTTAACTCCTTTGGAAACAATTTTAGATAATCAAGCTTTGTTGCAAATGGACTCAATTTAAATAGCACAAACGGATTTTGTATAAAAACAAATTTCTGAAAGTTTCAGAATCCCATAGCTACTTTTGTTTTTAAGTTATCGTGCGAACGAACGAGCTAATTCATTTACTTTTCGATTCTGATCTGGTACATGAACGTCTATATCTACGTCCCCTTCCTTACAACGTCACAAACGTAATGGCATATTGAGTATATGCGGTTCAAGTATATAGACACGCTTTTTAGCCTAACAATTAAAAATTATACACCTGAAAAATATATTATTTAGATTAAATAAACATACTATAAAATTACAAATGGAAATTAGAAAGTTATAGTAAGAATCCTTAAAATTCACTTATTAGAGTAAAATATATTGCCAAAACCAATAACGAAATTTTAATAACCAAAAAAAAAAACATGTTTTAAACATGAGACAATACTATACAATAAATTGTTTAAAAATTTTCTCTATATCCACTTTCTTGTTAAAAAATAATTATAATAATTTTAACATTTTTCATAAAGTCAACGCCAAAACAATTATTTTAATTTTCTTTTTTAAATAAATTTCACATTTTTTGAAATTTAATAGTAAAAGTATTTGCGAGTTTAAAATTTTGTTTTTTTTTTTTAGAAAATTAAACATGACATTTTTTGACACCTTTAAAGCAATTAATTAATTTAATATTAACATTTTAAATAGCCTATAAAATAAATGATTTTATATGTATAATTAACTGTATTTTTTTTGTTTTTTTTTTTGTATGTCAAATAAATATCAGTAAATGTCAACAAGTGTATGTCAAAAAAAGAACAAATTTTTAATTTTTGCTTTTATAAATTAAAATTTTTATTCATGTGTATGTATGTACCGTTATAAAATCTTATGTCATGTTTATAAATAATAAAAATAAAGAAATAAAAAATTGTAAATAAAATAAATAAATTGTACAAGAGAAAATATTTTAAATTGAAATAAAATATTTATTAGGCCGTTTAATTTTGCAAATGATTATAAACAACTTGTAAAAGTTGAAAGAAATATACAAAATTTTCTCAACAACCATTTAAATTGAAAAATGGGCGAAAATAAATTGAAAATTTTTCCAAAAAATAAATTAATAGAGAAATTTAGATTTATTAGTAATTTAATCGAAATAAAAACAGAAAATTTATACATATACCGACATACTCACAGGAAAATTAAATCCTTAAATTATTTGACTTTTGAAAATAAGATACGAATAAAACAAGTGATAAAAAAAAACCAAGGGTTTTTAAAAAAGCACATTTTCAAAATTATATAATGTTTTATACTGAGTTATGGTAAAAAATTTAGTTAGAGTTATTTCATCAATTCAATTAATTATGAATAATAATAAAATCCATACTTGTAATAAAATCCCAATGCAATCAAGAAACCTATTATCGAGTATTGAAATATAATGTTGGAGCTTCAATGTAAACGTTTAATTTTGGAAATATGTACATATATACACTAGTGACTAATGAGTACTAATGTAATTAGTTATTATTAAACTAATTAAACGATTAAACGATTTTATTTTTAAGAAAATATTTAATGTGCAATAGTTATGTGTATATATTAACTGCGTTGCTGTGTGCATTGTTTATTTTGAAATTTTATTTTTTTTTAAGTAAATAAGTATATGATTAAGTGTGTATATAATATTATTACAAAAAGGGTAAATAAATACTTTTATTTATAAGTAAACAAAATCTTTTCTAATTAGAATAATTGCCCACTAATACATTCAAAACTTGGAACATCATTTATTTTTCTCAAAAATATTTTATACTAAAAAAGTTTATATGAATTTGAAACTCTTTCTATTATCTTTACTCTATGGTTATACTGATTTTTATTAAAGTTAATGCAAAGGATTAACATTTATACTCTTTTTATGATTTTCTTCATGGGAGTATAAAAAAAGTGAATGCATTGTACTGATTTGCATAGATTATTACATTACATATATTTTTCTGAGAAAATAAAAGTTACAGCTTGCAGTTACGGTCCTTTTCTGTCTACTGGGGCTCCTATCAAAAATGTTTATTTTGTTCAACTATATTTATATTATCCTTGTAAAAAATAGTGATATTCTTTAGTTTGGCGATGTGAAAAAAACATTATACGCAATAAAGCCAAAATAGTTATATTGCGTTTTTGAAGGCTATATGGCTTTGTTTCGTAATTATATGCGAATCTTCGAATTGGCGATTATGGATTATGTGTATGGCTTTATTACGCTACCCCGTGCGGTTTAAGATAATTGCTAATCAAATCAAACATTTTCTAACCACTATTTCATATCTTTTAAAATGAAACACCCTATAAGTATATTTAAAGAAACTAAATATTGTATTACCTAATATTTAAATATATTTATATTTCTATTAAATATAAATAGAAATTGTATAGTAGGTATACATATAGTAGATAAATTTTATCTATATACAAACAAATAGATTTAAATAGTGGTTCAAATCTTTAAAGAAAAAGACTTTGAAGAAAACAATAAAAATTTTTAGTTAATAAAATAAAATTCTTATTTATTCTTTTAAAACAAAACCACTAAATCTATTGTTAAAGTACAAATTTACATAATAATAGACAATAATAATGAAATAACAATAACAAAAAACCTTTATAAATAATTTCTTATTAATAAAAAAATTAAATTTAAATTTTAAAAGTAGACATTTTAAATATTTTTTTTTTTTTTTTGAATTTATAACAAATTACAAAAATAAAAAATTTAAACAATAATTTTGTGACTCAATCAAATCAAATCAACTCAACTCAATACAATTTAAACCAATTTAACAAAATTTTTTAATGGATTAAATTAAAAAAAAAAATATGTATTGCGAAAATATTTAAAATTGGCAATTTTGGATGATTTTGTGGGAATTTTTTTTTTTTTATTTTAATTTTTACTTAATTTTTTTTTTTGTACATATTTTTGTTTGGTGCAATTATAATCAACTTTTTGTATCACACACACACACACACACACTTGAATTAATGAAGATCGCACCAAAATATATGGTCAATAATTCCACATATGTATATATATATATATATATATTTTATTCAAAATTTTGATCGTCTTCTATATTAATCCAATAAATAACAATAATATAAAAGAAAATACAAAAAAAAAATAGACTTTTTTTTTGATTTGATTTTGAACAATATTCAACTCTCCATTTAATATCTTTTAATAATTAGCAAATTTTGAATGGTTTTTTGAACATAATATAATATGTTTATAAATAATATATATATGTACATATATATATAAAAAAAAAGTCGTCAACAACATAATCAATAATTACCTTTTATCGTTTTTATTGTAATTATGTTACAGCATAAGTATAGCAAATTGTTGTTGTTGTTGTTGCTGTTGTTGTTTCTTTCTTATCTTAATGATATTAGAATACTTGGGGGATAAAATATGAATCTTGTGAAAATAAATTGAATATATATATATATATATATATTTTATATTATTTGAAAAAAAAAACCTAATTAAAATAAAAAAAAAAATCTTATATTATTTAATCATTATAAGATTCGTGAGACATTTCATGGTTAAATAAGAAAAAAAATATATACATATATATATATTTATATATATATATATATATATATATATATATATATATATATATATATTTATAATTTATTAAATAAATGAGTTTAAGACTTTTAAGAGTATAATAAAATTATCGGGAGGGGTCTTCGGTATTAAGATATTAATAAAAAAAAATATCTATTAATATATATTATGTCTTAGGCATTTTTTTTATTTATTATATATATAGGCAAATAGTCTTTGTATATATATAATATATATATATATATATAGGTAAATAATTTTTTATAATCATATTAATTATAATTTATAATATGACTTTGATTTCGTGCAGGATATCAACATAATTTATACTTGGAGGTTAAGAAGATAATGCGCTATATGATACAATCAATTAAAATAAGAAAATTTCTAAGAAGTAAGTATACATTCATTTAAGTGTATATATAAATATAGGTATATATTTTAATTCATATTTCATATTTTGTATTCAGAAGAGTAGCATTTATTTATTAATTTATATAGACAGTTTCCCCCGAGATATGCAATGTGATAAGGAAAAAATGCATGTTTTACATTTTCAGGTGTGACAGAATATAGAAATGCTATTTATTTATTTTATGAGTATTTTGTTTATATTATACAAAGTGTCACTTTTTTATAAAGTTACCTTTGCATATAGAACAGGAGGTGATAGTGAGTATTACAACGAATAAAAAATTATATGGGAGAAGAGGTCTATTCTGGACCCTTTTCGAGATATGATAGGTTAAAAAATTTTTAACGACTTTTCATAAAAATGTCTATAACTTTTGAAAAGCTTACTATAGAGAGATAAAAAATAAATGTGTATTTTGTAGAGTAAGTTGTAAGCTTTAATTTTTATGTACCTACTAATAATGCTTATATACCCAACAGTATCCAACAAAGTTATGAAGGCTCAAAATGATTTAAAATGAAAATATTTAGTTTCAAATTCAATTTTCTTTTGAAACACCTATAGTATTTGGGGTACTTTTTATGGCATATTTCGAAACAACTTTCCAGGCCCTATAATTAGTACCTAATACCTTTTTCTCTGTCTCTAACCGTTTTTGAGACATAAAGACAGATTTTTGAATTCGTTTGTTAACACAAACAATGACACTTGACAATTTGATTTGAAATTTAGGGCATTTTATTTTACTTTATTATTTTTTAAAAATCTTATAAAATCCAGTCTTTGAAAATTTATGTAAGTTAAGTTTGTTAAACCATTATTTTGCCTTCGCATAGCTCAGTAGCTCTCGAGTGTGAATTTTCAGAATTAAATAACATAATGATAATGAAGGGTTTTTATGTAGAAACCAGTGACGAGGCATCGATAGAAGCAAGAAGTGCACTGGTTGCGAGTTATAAGTTATATTTGTATATAAGTGAGTTAAATTTTCAGTTAAAATATTTATTTAAATTTTGTATTTATTTATATTATCATATGTTAATGTATTTTTTTATTATTAATTATTCGGTAATCCATTGACTTAAACCCACTGTTGAGAAGTACTTGGATCGAAAACCTTATAAAAGTTTGTTTTTCCACTCTTATAATGAGTTTTGAATTCCAGCTCATCGAATGAAAGTTCATCATCACTCTAACCACACTACCTTTTAGTCGTATTTATATATAGTTTGTAGTCAAAATCAAATTTAATTTAATTCTAAAATTAATTAATTGATTTTTAATATAATATTTACTATATAGGTACTTAAATATTCAATATACCAATTAACTTACGTCATATGTACTATCTTATATACATAGTATACATACTTATAATGTTTTTTTAAGTTTGTTTATTAATAATTAATAATATTTAATGTTTAAACTTCTTAAGTAATATGTAGATATGTTTAATTCAATTTATAATCATACATAATACAAAATATGACTAAAAACAAAAGTTGAAATTAAAAGAATTTACAATAAAAGATAAAAAAAAAAATTGCAAGGTCATCTTATAGGTCATTCATCTCGATTAGATATGATATAAAAATAGAACTTTTTATTATTGAAGAATTTCTTGAAAAAAAACTGTTTTTTTTATAAATGTCATATTTTGAATTTTCTAATTCTCGTTACTGTCTGTCATTAAGTCATAAAATTTATCGCAAACTTCATATAGAAGAAATCTTCGTTTTTATTATATACATATGTTGATATATATACATATTTATATTTTAATTATTTTTTGAATAAATTTAAAACTACTTAAAATATTTTTAATTTTTTGTTTATAAACTTTGTTGTATATTATATTAAGTAAACATTGGTATATATTTTTGTATATATATATTTTTCTTAAAATAATTTTAAATGAAATATTAAATAAAACAAAGTCAATATTAATCGAAATTTATCTGAGATAAAAATTTTCTAATAAAGCGCATTTTAATTAAATATTTTTTTGTTTATCAAAGAAACCTGATTCAAAAAATTTAATTAGTATAGTAAATAATATATATACTATAATATAATTTAATATAATTTAATATAATATATGCATAAGATATATTTTATACATTTTTAAAAAATCCCAAAGTATAATATACGATTTAGTCTGTCTCGTCATTTGTCTGTTTTAATTTTTAATTTAATTTTATTTATAAATAAATTTTTTTTTGAAATAAAATTAATTAGTTTGTAAAATTTTAATTTTATTAAACATTTATTATAAATTATAATAAAAGAATAAAAAAACAAAAAAAAACATATTTAAGAGGAAATACCTGTACAAATTTATAATTAATATATTATATAGTAGGTATATGTCATGTATTATGTTCAAAAACAAAGCATTAATAAACAAAAAGAAACAAAGTATTCTTAATAAAAGTGTCGAAGACAAATTATTTCATATAAATTGATTAATGATGATGACACTTTTTTTTTATAGCGCCTACAAAACATGTTATAAAATATTTTTTTTTTTTTTAACTTTTATTTTTCTTTTCAAGATTAATTAAATATTACAAGAATATAATATTCTTTTTGTTTTTGCGTTATTTTGTATGTTTGTATACATATATTGATTAATTTGTAGAAATTAAATTTAATTCAAAATAATTAAATGCAATTAATAAAATGAATATTAAAAAAATATTTAAACAAAATTAAATTGAAATTAACCCCTTAACTATTGCGGATTTTTTTTCTGTGCAGTTAAGGTGCTCAAAAATCTAATGAAAAATACGACCAAAAACTAGAGTCAGAATTAGTTTGAAGTTTATGTTCCAGTGACGTGCTGAGTGTGATTTACATTATCCGATTTCAATTTGGATGAAGAATATTATGGTCCTAATTAAAAATAATAATTCTAAAATATTAATATATGTGTTGATCAGTGGCGTTCGGTCTTTATGGGCATATTAGGAGGACGCGAAACAAATATCAATTTTATAAAATTTCATAATTTTAAATTGTAACTTTTTTCATTTAAGTTTATTTTTTGGTCGTTTTTTAAAAATATTATTACAAAAATTACAAGTTCATATTAAAAATTAAAATAAAAAAATTTCTAATAATACATAAACTTATTATGTACTCAAAAATCGAAATTGTATACAACATTACATCAATGAAAAAGGTTGGTTCTACTCGTAAAGTCCTATGGAGATATTTTTTATTTACACATTTTGCATATATTTAAGCGAACATATAAGTACAGTCGTCTAGTCGTACATTTAATTATCAATCGTTCTCTTTTATTGCACTTTCAATACATGTTTTTTAATTTTATTACCCAACTTATCATTAAAGCAAACCACCGATGTCAATGCTAGATTTTTAATTAGAATTGAATTCAATGCGAAATTTTTCTTGAGAAAGCATTTAAGATTTGTATTTAAAATCAGATAAACCTTTTCCGAAATATTATATTATGTGTGTAAATGTAACGAGATCTCGAATGGGAGAGATTTTAGAGTTGAATTCAATAATAACTTTGCGCTCCCTATTTATCAGATTCAAATGAAGTCATTAAGAGATATTTGCAGTATGTACTATAAAAACACCTGACACTTGTACTAATTAGGATTTTTTTTGGTATTGCAATATTTTGATTTGGATTTTGAATTTTTGGAGATTGTAATTGAAATTTTATAGGGGATCCCGAGTTTTCCAAGAGGCATACTTTAGTATGTATAGGTATACTCACTTAGTAAATTTATTACAAAAAATTCTAAACTTTAATTTGGAATTTTTAAAATTTTTTAAATTAAAACGCATATTTTCCAACTATAAACATTTTTAAAAATTTTCGCTGAATATCTCTTAAGTAGTAAAAGGGTTAAATATATTTGTCATTGAATCAAGTTTAAAAGCATCACACATGTTATTTTGTTGTGACATATGAAATTGAAATAATAATAATAAAAATTTCAAAGAAAAAACCAAAGTAGCAAAGACAAACCATAACAATATTTTAACTTCCTTAAAATTACGCATTTTTGTCACTAATAGATACTACGATATAGTAAAGTATAGATTAATTTATTTCAAATATTCCGACTATAATTTTTTTATTTACCCACTGTCTACATTTATCTTTAATCTAAAATGCGTTAATTTTGTGTCAAAAATTTCAAAAAAAAAAAATGGGTTTGTGATTAATTACTATTAAAAAAAAAACTTTTATTTTTATTTTACTTTTGTTTTGGTTTTTGGTTTTTTTTTTTGGGTTGTTGTTTTTAATCATCCAAATCTGGTCAAAAAAAATTATATACACATATGAATTAATTTAAAACTTTTTTATTGTTGTTTAATTTTCTCAATTTTTAATTTGTTTTTTTTGTCTATTTTTTTTTCCTAAAAGTATACTTGAATATTTTATTGTTCAGGGTTAAAGATGTCTTTATTTTTTTTTTTTGTTTATTTCTTTTTTCAAAATTTTACTTATCGTTCAAGTAATTCAAGATTTTCAGAACTATCAAATATATATTTATTTATTTAAATATATTTTTTTCCAAAAATTATAATTATTATTTAGAGATATATTTTCTTGTCTAAAATAAAATGTTAGAATGTTTATTTATATCAAGTGGTATTTTTTTTTTTTTAATTATTTTACATTTTTTAAAAGTTTATTCTAAAATTAAAAAAAAAAAAAAAAGAATAAAAAATAAGAAAATTAAATCATAATATTAAAACTCAGATATTCTGTTTATAACCATTTATAAAGTTGTCAACACTAATTTAAATTTAAGGAATGCAGTAAAAAAAAAAATAACAAATATAGGTAGATTAGATACTATAAAAATTTCGAACTTGCTTTGCTGTTTTTTTTTTTTTTTCTACTTAAAAAACATATAAAATACAAAATTTTTAAGATATTAAGATATACATAGTTGATAGATACATGTATATATATATATATATATATATATATATATATATGTACGTATATTGATTAATGATTTGATTAACATATTTATATATATTATATTATAGTCCTTACATAAGCGGATATAATCCATATTCAGACATAATTTAATCATCTCTTATACGTATATTTTGTATATATAATAAATGTATGTAAATCGAATCGAAGCAGGCGCTTATATTCAATTTAAGACATACATTTTTAATTAAACACTTAATCAAAAATTCAAAATTTTTATAGTATTGAATTCTAAATGATGATTATTGTGAATAAAGTTTATTTACTATTTTCTATTTCAAGTTTATAACATTATATTTCGTATTTGAAAATACATACGTTCATTTGGTATATAAAATACACAAATTTGAATTATATTTGGATTAAATTTTATAATATCGAACTTGTATAGGAATCAAGAGATTCCTAATGTTAGCGGTGAAATTAAAAAATATGCAACAAAACATATAAGACTCGCTTAGAAGGTCACATAAACATAGAAGTGTCAAAACTTCAATACTATCTTCAAATGTTAATAGAAGGCTTAAAAGAACTATAGGATCCTTGAATTAAAAAAAAAAACACTAAAAAAAAAAAAATATACCGAGGCCTGTAATTTCAGTAGATCATAAACAGTTAGCTCAAAATTAATGGTTAGTCTCTAAGATCATAGTTTTAATTTTTAAAACCAGGTTAGATTTTCTTGAAAACTCGATCTTTAAAATCTTTTAAAAACAAGGGAATAGGAATTTCTCGGTTTTGTTCTTGTTGAAAAATGTATGTTAAACCAAGTTATTTTATGGGAAGCTATTAAGGGGTTAATTCCAAATCAAAGTTTTAAAATCTTCTAAAGTATTAATCTAAATGTCAATACGAGATTTTGAATTAAGAAGAATATAAGAATTAAATTGAGAAGAAATTTAAGAGTTAAATTCATAAATCAGAGAGTGATACTCATTTTACAAAATATTATAATATGCGTGTTTATGCGGGATCTCGAATTGGAAAATCAAAATTAACTCTGATTTATGGACTCTAACTAATAAAAACATCTAATACGCCTTTTAATTAGAATATTGTAAGATTTTTAATTTTATATTATTTATATTTTAAGCTTGGGATTTTGAATTTTTGTATTTTGTGAGTTGATATTTTGAAGACAATCCTGAATTTACCTATAGATATACTTTAACACTATTTTATCTATTTTTTTTTGTAAGTCAATAAACTCGAAAAATTTTTAAATTAAAAAAAATGTAAAGAGAAATTTTTTTACGAAATAATTTAATATTCTAATTAAATATTATAAAATAAAACTAAAAAAAAACTTTTTTTTTAACTTTGCTTAAGTGTGACTCCATTCCAAACGATTATCAAATACTAATAATTTATATAAATTAATATGTAAATGTTAATTTGTTTTTATTTTATATTTTTTGAATATACATTCATTATATATATGTATATGTATTATATTTACGACAAAATATTAAGATACTTTCATTTTCATTTAAAAATAAAAAATTTATTCAACTTTGGAAAGACACAAAATTAAAAAAGCCTTAAAGTTATTTATTTAAGAAAATTTAATTTTGGAAATATATCAATTAAATGAAATACTGATATATAATTTAATATTATTACTAACTTATAGTATAAGTTGGTTAGTCTTAGTAGAAATCGCTACCATTAGGAATCTCTAAATTGACAATATCTAAATTGAAAAGCAAAGGCATGTGAATATATACGAGTATTATACTAGATTATACCAGATTATATATTTCATCACAATTTAAGACCGGCTGTATAAAAAATGTCCCCAAAAGATTCAGTGGGTTGTACGAGAATTTTAAGTTTTTCTATAGCAAGTTTAGTTACAGCAGAGTGAGACGTCCCCCAGTAAAGTTCCCCCTGACTCGCACGCGACGTTTTACTTATTTATTTGGTTCATGAGACCCATGGAAGAGAGTAAGGAGTTGAATTCCAAATTTGGTTTATACAACTTTTACACAGTATTTATTATATATGTATATGCGAGATTGTAAATTAAGGTGCCTTTAAGAGTTGAATTCATAGTTCTCCTATATCAAAATTTCGCATTTAAATAATATATATAATAATTATTCTGTAAAAGGCGTATAACCGAAATTTCAATTCAAATTATCAGTATAAATATTTTTAGTTGCCAATATTTTTTCAGTTACCCCAATGGGACTTTTGGCTTTGGAACGTCTGACTCTGAACAGTTTGGCTTTCAATAGAAAATTGGTTTTTTTTAAAAATCAGGAGATGTTGCTTTTTTCAGAAAGTATAAAACAATAATTTGAATAAAAATAAAGCCATAATTTATCCCTATTGTAGCATTAAATATAATGTGGGCGAATAAATAGCAAAGAAGAAATTGAAAAATGTCCGCACTCTAGACCTAGGGAAATAGGAACGTATAGCAGCTAACAAACAAGGAATCACTGTAAGCCAAATTAAGCGAAAAGTTAACAAGCAATCCATACAACATGAAATGGCTCTACAATAAAAGAAGTCAACAAATTCTTTAACTAAAAACTTATACCTCAAAATTTATACCTCAGTGCTGCATTCATCTTACACAACTAAATAAAATTTATAAATTCAAAAATAATAAACAACTTCATTAAAATAAAAAAAAATCACAAATCTGAAATCGGGCCATTATGTTAAGAAGTAACAGTCATTTGGTCGAATATCTAATTTTTTCAAACAAAAAGTTCGAAAAAAATTAGATTTGAGTTCAAGCTCAGTTTAATGCAAGTTTAGTTTAAAATTTTATCTTTGGGGACAATAAATTGAAATTGAATTGATATTGAAATCAATTCAATTCAAAATCAAAAATTAGTTAGGAATTATTTTATACTATTTAACTCATATTAGAAAGACTCATATCTCAATCTGGTATCATAAAAATTTGAATGATATCAATGATATATACAACACCTGATACAAAGTTCTTTTAAATTATATACTTAGAACATCCAAATACTAATTAATAATTAAATTTTTATATAAATAAAAAATAATTAATGTTAAAAAAATCGCTCATTTTCCCGGATTTATTTAATTTTTTCATATATAATTTAATTAATACTAATTTAATTATAATCAATTATTTTGCTAAAAAATTTTGTACTAAAAGTTGTTAATCAAAAATAAATGACGAATAATCAGAAATTTTACATACACAATACATATTTATATATATATATATATATTTAAACGCTTAATTTAAACATTAAAACCAATTTTCAATGTTTCGTCACCTTCATAATTAAATAAATATAATTAAAATTCAAAGTATTTCTTATATATATTTATACATTTTATGATGTTATCTATTTAAAATTTTCTTTATTATAACAATTGGTACTTTTTTAACTCTTATATATAACTACTCTTCTAATATAAAAATCGTGTAATACAAAATGTTTCTTAATCATTTTTTTTAACTTGTTGTTAAGTTAAATGCAAATACCTTGTAATGATGAGAACAATTCAATTAAAAATGAAAAATAAAAATTTATACTTCCACGACCTTTCTTATCAAATAAAATTAGTAGTAATTACTACAAAAAACTTATAACAAATTATCTTCAAAGATAAGTTGAATAGAAAAAACTCTAAAAAAACTACTTAAACTAAAGGGCCTTATTTATATATATAATATATATATACATTATACTTAAACGTAACTACAAATTATATTTGTCCAAGAAGGTAAATCGAAAATTGAAAATTGCGAGAAGATAAAAAAAAATGAGGAAAAACCTTCGAATATTATATTATATTAATTTAAATAATATAATTAAATACAAAGTTTCGATTTAATTTTTAATATGTACGTAACAGCAACTAGTTTCATCCAAATTATTTTAATAATTTCTGACTTTTTTCAATTTATTTTTAATCTTTTTAATTTTTATAGAAAATAAATATTATAGCATATAAATATTCAAAAATCTGCATTTTTCCGAATACAAAATTTTTAAAATTCATTAAATTATAAACAACTAGATACGCAGAAATTCTGATTAATTTTAATGTAATAAAGGCTCCATATTGAACCAACCATTTTATCACTAATCAAAAAATTAGTTGTATGGTGCAATATAGAGTCCTGTTTAACTGATATCATATATACAAATATAGTAGTACAGGGTGGCGCAAAACGACCGATATGGTTTGAATGTTAAATAACTTTTTAAATTTTTTTATATTTTTTATTTTTATTTCAGAATTTTGTAAAGAAAACTTGGGGAATTGGAAATAGGAACAGAACAGCGATAAAAAATTACGAAAAGTTATGGAAAATGTACTGGAAAAAGCACGAATGTGCGAAACCGAAAATAGTCACCACTAGCGGGATATAATTTTTCTACTGAAGCTAAAAATATTCCGAATTAATATACTGTATAACAAAAAAATAATAATAACAATTAACCATTAAATAAAAAAGTTATTTAACATTCAAACCATATCGGTCGTTTTGCGCCGCCCTGTATATCTGACCAATAAAACTCATTTAACAGTTGTTAATGAATGTAAAAGGAAATTTTGGGGAAAAACCTTATTTAAAATATTTTTAATATAACTTGAAAATAATTAATTTTTATGACTAACTAGCATCAAACTACTAATCGAGGCTGCAGAATAGGCTATTAAATCTACTGACTCCGACTCACCTTTTAAACAAACTACGACCCTGACTACGATTCTTCAATATAACAAAAAAAGTCTTACAAAACTGTACGGTAAGTTTAAAAAATAAAACTTTGCATGTATATGTAGTAAGTTGTAACCAAATATTATTTAAAAAAAAAATGGGTAAATAATTGAAATTTCACTGGTTTTATTTTTATTGATATAAAATATTTTTAACGAATAAAAGCGATTTAATTAAACATAAAATATTATAAATTTTTTTATAAACCGGCTGTTTTTGTACACAATTCCGACTCCAATTTAATAATAATGAAATCGACACCCACTTCGCAGCCCTGGACCTTCATCAAATGGAACTAACTTTATTACTTTGGCAGTCCAAAAAGTTTCCTGTATTCATCCTGATTTCAATCACTTTGCAGCAAGCCATTTTTTTTAAATTCGGAAACAAAAAGTAATCATTTGAGGCTAAATCGGGACTGACTGGATGTGAATTTTTTGTTTTTGGTCTCAAGTTTCATCAACAATTATGAATCGACGTAAGAATTCATTTGGATTACGCTGATATATTGTCAAAAGCTCCTTACAACGTGTCCAACGAAATAAATACAAATTAATAAAAATATTCAGAAAATATTTCTAATTTCTTTGGATTTTAAATTAAATAATGGCTTTTTGGCTTGTAATTTTTTTATAGTTGAAAAGTAAAACAGTAAATCATTGAATTAATTTCCATAATTTTTTTTTTAAACAACTTGCAATTTCTTTTAAAAAAAATAAAAATAATAAAAAAAAATCACGATTTCATATAGGTATAGTAGATTAGATACTGAAATATTTAAATTTTTAGATCGCTATTTTCATTCTACACCAAATAATTTACAAAAAAAAAAAAAAAAAACTTGAAAATTACTAGTTATACAGAAAATTTAATAACAAATCTAAAATAATATATATGTATACAATGTATTTATGTATACCTATTCTATGTATAAATAACAATAATTGCAAAATCCTTATTTCAAAATATATACACCCTATATATATATATACTTATATATATAAATAAGTACAAATATTCAATACATAACATTAATATACAATAAAATCTATATAACAACTATAGCATGTACATATATAAATATTGTAATAAGAAACAAAAAAAATAAACAACAAACTGGAGAAGTAACAAACAAGATCAGCATCAGCAGCTGTTGCAATAATAACAACCAAAGATAAAAAAAAAAAAAAGAAAAAAAAAAAAAACAAACTAAAGAAAATGAAAATGAAAAATACAAAATTTCACTTTTCTTCACTCACCGAAAATTTATATATATGATTAGATCTTATTATTATTATTATATTTTACTTTTGTTTTCATTTCTACAACAAAGCGAAGCGCTCTTTTTAAAATAAAGGCGAATCACAAAACTTTTAATGAAATGTATTTATATCATATATATGTTTGTACATATTGTACATAGTATATATATATACTTATTTAATATATAGCATAGTAATATATACTAATAAGGCAATGATAAAAAGAAACAGGAAGAAATTATGATTGTAGACTGTAGTAAAACGAATTTGTTATACGTTATACTTTATTGTATTACTTTGGTACTTTTTGGGTACATTGTGTTTAAAAATTTAACAAAATATTTTAAAATATTCAATAAATTTAATATAATATTTTTTTGAAAACTTATCATTTCATACTTATTATAAAATTTGCAAAACTAATCATAAAAGAATATTTTATAAGATACTTTTTTATTAACAATAGATCTTTAAAAAATTATTTTACATAATTTTGGTAGCACTAAATTTTTTCTTCTTTGATATTTCTTTTATTATTGTATAAGTTATTCTAAAAATTTATTGTACAAATTATTTAAATATTGTTTTTTATTGTATAAATAGCTATACATAAATATTTTAATATTTAAAAAAACAAAATAAAAATATTTTTTTTTTTTTTAATATTATTAAAAATAAATTTACCAGTTTTATAAATTTTTATTATTAATTTTTGTTTTTTTTTATTTTTAAATCTCGAATTTAAATTGATTTTATCATTTAATTTTTTTGTTTTAAATATTTTTTTGATTAATAATATCTTATTCCATATATGAGAACATATATATATATATATATATATATATATATATATATATATATATATATATATATTATGTGATACTATATATTATTATTATTATTCATTAATATATTATTAATAAACATAATATATAAAAAAAAACAAAAAATTCATATTTATATACATATTTATGTATATTGATAAACAATCTTTCAAATTAAATTGGAATAAAACAAAAAAAAATTATAAAAGTAATAATATATGGCAAAACAGTGCATGATTTAATTTAAGACCTCTTGATCCAATGAATTCAAGTTGAACTTTTTAATAGTATAAATAAAAAAAAAAAAAATATTCAATAAGATGCAAAAAAAAAACAAAAACAAAAACATAAACATATTGCAAATTAACGCGCTTTTGAAATACAACATACAAAAAACCAAAAACAAAACTATATTTAAAAAAGGTGAGTTCACTATTATAACACCCTCTCGCAGCCTCTTTAAATTAATATTTTAATATGGTGTTTCCATATAGTTTTTTTTTTAAAAACAAAAAAGGTATGCAAAAAAAAAAATTGAATATTATTTAAGAAACAATTTTTTTTTTGAATAAATTTTTAAAATATTTTACTAAAAAAAAAAATTTAAAAAACAAAAAAAAAAGAAAGTATTTAAATATTATAAAATATAAATATTACACAATTGTATATAATTTAGTAATAGATATCTAATATTATAAATCTTATCTGAAAATTAATTACTATATATTATAATATTTATAAATAATATGTTTGTTTTTTTTTATGATTATCAAATAAATCACAACGATTATTGAATATATTTAAGATATTATAATAAGTATATATTAAATATAAGAGGTTTTATAATTTTAAAGTTAAATATTTGTTTTTTTTTTTTTTATATTTCTTATTAATTTTAAATCATTATTTTTTTTATAATTTGTATTCAACAACACTTACCAGATCAAAGTTAATAATAATAAAATATTTAATTTCTTCATTTTTAATTCACTTTTATTAATATTATATTGTATAAAATAATTTTTTTAAATTTTAAATTCTAATATTAATATAGAATAAATATGTTTATAATATATATATATTACTTATCAACTTAGTATCATTTAAATTATATCAAATTATTAATTATATAATTTTGTTTTTTTTTTATTAAATGCAATTAAACTTAGGTAAATAATATATTTGAAAAATTCTATAAGTTATATTATTTAATTTTATATTTATATTATATATTATATTATATAAATTTTCATATATAATATATACTTAAATTAATTTCACAAAAAAAATAAAAATATAAAATTTAAATTAAAAAAAATATTGAAATTTATAATTCCTTATTTTTTCAACAATTTCTTATTTACTATTGATCTTATTTTTTATAAATTACGCGAATTTATATTATTTTTTTTTTTGTAATTTTTTTTTTTTTTTTTTTATTTTAATTTTTGCCTTTCCGTCGTTAACACTTTTTAAAAATTAAACTTATTAGTTGTTAATTAAAAGAAGGCACACTGTTTACTGATAGATAGTTATTGAGAAGGAAGCAACTAAAAATCATTTGTGGATGTGCATAAAAAAAAAACTTCATCTGCGTAATTTTTTGCATAAAAATCTTTTACTTTTTGTTTTATTTTTACAAACAAAATAATAGTTGTATTGAATATATATGTAAATATATGTATACAATTATATATATAAAAATATATAAAAACCAGTTTTTATTTTTATTAATAAAAACAAAAAGAAAAAAAAAATACAAATTAATAATTTTACTTTTTTTTTTTTTCCTATCTTTAAAATACAAATTCAATATGAAAAAAAAAAAAAAAAATTAATAAATAAGAAATAAAACTTAAAAGTTTAGCAAAAATTTTGTTGCCAAAGTGAATGAATTAAAATAAAAAAAAAATTGTTTATGGTATATTCAATTATTCAATACCTTTAAGTTTAAATAAAAAGAAAAAACGGTATAACACACAAACATTCAAAACAGTTAAAATAGTAAAAATATAAACATATGTAAATATTTAATTCGTGATGAGTGATCACAAAATGAGAGAATAGAAAAAGCTTTTTAAAAATTGTAATTTAAAGTTTAGCTTAAAACTTAAAATTTATTTCAAACTTTAACATTAACAAACATCTATAACGCCAGGTAACATCTTAACATCACAGCTTTTATACATTATAAATTTTAATATGGAAATAAATGTAAATAAAAAAAAAAAACAAAGCTTTGTTGAGAGAGAATTTTCTTATTTATTTGTTTTGATACTTAATATTTTCTTTAAATAAAAACTCTCTGATAACAAATGAAATATGAGAAAATACCAGTTATTTTTGAGAGAAAGTAATTACAATGATAAGCTTAAATAAATTTGTTTCTAGACTTTTATAAAAATAATAAAATCTTTGTAATGTAATAATGTAATTTAAAAAAAAATATGTTAATATGTGAAAAGTATATATACTTTTTTCTTATATAAGTAATTTTAAAACTCTTCAATATTATAGGATGTTAAATGTTAATGTCCTTATTTCAAACTGTCTCCTTATTTCTTTTTTGAAAAAGAATTTAAGAAAGAATTACAAATTTATTCAGCCGAAAATAGCTGAAAATGTAATAACGGTTTAGAATTTATTTATTTATTAATTTGTAATAACTGACAATAGTAAATATTGCCTGATAAAATTAATTCTTTGCCTATTTGACATTTGGACTTCTTAATTATTTTAATATATGTACACTATATTTTTTTGTTAGATATGATCCGACCAGGATACGATTGGGAATTTTACAATGATAACCAAAGTTTAGAGTTTATTTGATAATTTTTGGTTTTCTAGTTTAAAATAAGTTTTATCACATTTCCCCCTTTGTAGGTATTTAATTTTTAATATGGATAATAATATGTTGTCATGGAATCTTTAAACTCAATTTTAAGGCACTTAGAATTGTCTTCAAGCGATTCTAGCTTTAATTCGTGATCACTACTAAAATTTCATAATTTCCATGTAAACCAAATTTTTGTTTTTAAATTATGGTCTTGGTAAACTTTAATAAATTTGCTATAAAGATAAATTTATATATATTTATATATTTTTGTATTTTAAAAAAATTACTAATATACAAAAATAGTTTACTTTTAGGAAACGGTCAAGTATTTAAAAATATTAAATTTACAAAAGGTTTCTTAATTATCACCTTATATCAGCTCCAGTTGTTGCGTTAATAAGCAGAGACGTGAATAACGTAAACCATCATGTAACAACAATGTTTAATAGAGCAAAAATATAAAATTAAAAAATGTACTGTAACTTAAGAAAACAGATAGATTTTAAATTGTAACGGGAGCTACCATTCGCCATTGGGTTCAAATTAATGACTTAATCAATAATTAATAATTATATATTTTCAATCAAAACTACATTAATATACCATATAATTCAAATACAAAATAGAATTATTGTATTTATTGAAAATCTAAGACGTTTCTAAATGTTATAAGGTTTAGTACTATCTCGTTTAAATTGTATGTGGAATTCATTAAGATCAATTCTAATAACACGAATAAAATATGACCCCTGTTCCAACATATACCTGTTCACAAATTATTTCGGAAGTTACCTGATCTTCAAATATACACGCTCTTATTCGACTAAATTTTCATCTGAACTTAAAAACATTCTGTGCTTGTAATAGCTCTTAGGCATATTTTTATAGCATTTAAATACATTTTATTTTACTACCAACTCTCATATTCATATTTGGATTTTTTATATTTCAAAAAATTCCTTTTACTGAAAATCTGAAATTTCAAAAATTATAATAAAATCTAAAAAGGTATTTTTACTAAAATTACCTATCATTTCTAAAGATTAAAATTTTAATAAAGTTTTTGATCAAATATTCTGTTGTCGGCTCATTATGCTAATTGCTGTTATTTTGTATTCTTCTTTTAATATTTTAGCACACTATATAAAAATACTATTTTTTTTTCCAAATGATGTTAAATATCTGTAAAATTTCTTTCAATTTGTTTAAAATATATTTTTAACAAGAATATAATCACTTTCTTATTTCATTATTTCAAATAACATAATTTTTATTTTAATACATATATATATATAATTAATGACATGTAAATTTAATCAAAAATAAAACACATAAAATTAATTTTCTATAAATGTACATATTTATATAATCCTATACATTGATTAATAATATTATAACTGTTTATTTTCTCATCATCATTTCTCTTAATACTCACAATATAAAATTAAATTACAATAATTATTGACCATATAGGTACTTAATTATTATAATGGATTAAAAACCGATTTAGCATATAGCAATATTTAGGGTAGGTTAGTTGCAATTAGATACGGATTTACGAGTTTATAATATTATATTTATTTAAACATTAGTATATAGTTTTTGAAAAGCTTTTTTCTTCATGCATATACGATCATCTGGAAACTGGACCATAATCAAAACTAAGTTTCTTTATATTATGTATATATATATGCCTACTAATTAATACAAGTGTATTTTATAACTTGTATATTTTGAAAAAGATCTTAAAATAAGTAAAAAAAATTTACTCAGATTAAATGGATTTTTTTTCAAATGTTTGTGTGTTTGTATTAAAGAAAGTGAAATTTGTTTTTAAAATTGTACCTATATATTCGACGATGAGATTATTAATGAAATGGTAACTATATTAAAGTAACCACCTATTCAGTTAAATCTTAATCAAGTACATACAATCATCATTTATAAAGTAAAAAATTAGTTTATGTAGGTACTTGTAAATTAATACGAGAATTATTATTTTTTGAATATTATGTTGTACTGTACAGTTATACTTAACTACATTAAAAAGTTTGAACATAAATGTTATAGTTTAATGACTATGTTCGCCGTTCGGTGAGTAGAGTAATTGAAATAAAGAATACATTAACATATTAAAATAGAGTTGAATTATAAAACTGTAATAATATTATTTCTTGATATTTGAGAGAATTGAGGAAGAAGTAGTTAATAAATAATATACCTATAATCTAATATGAAAATATTTACGCGGTTAAAATGAGAGTCAACCGTTGTATTCTTTTCTATCAAAATAACAATTAGATAAATTTTAACTTTTTATTATGATAATTTTAAACTTCTTGTAAATACAGAACATACATATAGAATAAATTTTATTTTTAGATGATTTATTTAAATCGTAAAATTAAAATGTAAAATATTTAAATCGCAATATAAATTATCCTTATTTTTGTTTCAACAAAGAATATGCATACATATACGCATCAGGTAACTGTACATAAATCACACAAATAAATGAACATGTATTCATTTATTTATATTTTCAATAATTTTTTTTAATCCTGAAATTATGCAATTTTAATGTTCGTAAGGTTAACCACAGATTATAAAAATTAGTTTACAACAAAATTGTGGGTAAATAGAAACTTTTTTAAAATGATTTTCATTTGGATTGAACTAACTTAATATTAAAATATTTGACGTTTTATCAAATGAGTTACGCCCGAATGCTGAAAATCATTTGTTTCTAAAATTTTTTAAAATAATTTTGTATTTAAGAATTGATTTTTATTATCCCCAATTACGTTTATAATTTCTTCATCCGCAATTGCATTTGTTTCTTGAATTATACAAAACATATTTCTTCATACAAATACAAAATGTCAATTATTTTTTATTTTATAAAAAATGATTATTTTAAATATTAATTTTTTTTTTTCGAATTTGAAATTAAATTATAAGAACATATCAAAATAAAATTTAATAATGTATCTCCAGCATAAGTATTTAGATTTTTTCAAAGTGCATAAATGAATGAGAAATCATGTTAACTTAAATTGTATGTTGAACATTTTACTTTACTTTTAATTATTGAATTACGTACTTACGTAATTAATTATAACATATTAATAATATATGTTCAATATTTTTAAATGTCAAAAAATAAAAAATAAAATTGTAGAATATCAGTTTCAAAAATGTTGAATAAATGACGTTGTATTATCACTACTCACTGTACTCACACAATAGTCAATTTCGATTTTCAGAAATTTAAGAATTTAAATTGCGCAATTTTATGATAATGTTGTCAAAACTTGGTGTAATAGCAATTACATAAATTTCTGCTAAAAACCAAAAAATGTTTATCAACATTTTGTTACATTTTAACAGTATGCATAAAAAATGTATGAATAATGACGTTTCTTTTCAGTATACAAAAACGCCATCTTTCAAAATAAGTATTTACGCTACAAAATAATATAAAAAATGTAGTTGCCGCGTTGCTATCTTAATATTGAAAATTTTAAGCAGTTTGAAAGGTGTTTCCAGGAGTTTTTTTTAGCTCTGCTCTGTTCCCTATAGTATTTTTATAGATAAAAAATTCAATTATTTCATACAAAAACTTTTAAGTAAATTTATAGAATTTCTATAATGAACTGAAAATCAACTTAATTATATTGTGACGAAAGACTAACTAAGTTTTGATAAAATTAAATTTCTTTACGGCAACTTGCTGTAATATAGTACGAAAAAAAATTAAAAACTGGTAAAAAAATTTATGTTCAAATTTTACTTAAAATTATTTTTAGAGTAAATTCCTAAACATTAAAAAAATACAATGTTCACTTTAAATATGATTTGAATTTCTTAATATAATTAGAATATTAAAAAACCTAAAAATGAATAATTTGTGTTTGTAAAAAATATATTTATTCAATAGATATTTGTGGAGAAACCAAAAATTATTTTAAAAAATTTACTACTTACATTTAAAACAAAAAAAAAACTAAGTTTTTTTTATATAAACTGAATTTATTCAAAATAAATTAATAGAACAAATCAAAAATATAATAATTGCAAACAAAGCTTCAATTTTATTACAGATTTCTTTTATTTTCAAAAGGCAAAAAAAAAAAAAAAATTATTGATTTAATTTTTAATATAAAATTAAATTTAAAACATCTGTTGAACTATTAATACTTTTATGGAAGCAATTTTAAATTCATAAAATTTATTTGAACACCGTGTTAAAAAAAATTTATGAAATATTTTATATAATATAGTTTAATCAAAATCAAGAAAAGATTAATTTAGTATGCAAGAAACAAAAAAATTTTTTCTCAAATTTTCTTATTAAAAACTTTTATTTTTTTTTTTTTTTAGAAATCTCTAAAAAGGTATGATCAATTAAATTTTAAAAATGGATATACAATTTATAAAATTAGGAGTAAACCCAAAAAACGAACTTAACGATTCAGTTTCAAATCACAATGACTTAATTTTAGAATCTAATGATGTGGAAGAAATTGGAGAAAATAAAAACAAAATTAGTATAAAGAATTGTGATTTTATAACACTTAATAACCCTAACGATGAACTTTTAAATAAATCAGAACTAGAAATTTCAACATCAGAATTTATAATTGATGAAGATAATTTTAATATTTCACCTAACGCATCATCAGATCCTTGTGTTGATCCATTAGCGATAGATGATTTTAACGTTGAAGAAATTGCAACCAGTTTGAACGATTCTCAATTTAGTTTAGCAAAAGATAATATTATTTATATAGTAGATGTTGATGATATAAAAGAAAATTCAACAATTAATTCTATTAAAATAAGTTCAATAGAGGATATTCAAAAAAAATTAAGCAAAAATAAAAAAGATGGTGAAATAAATATACATTCAATTAGCCAAAATCGAGAGAAATCTGAAAATAATGATGAAAATGAAATGCCAAGTGATGGTTCTGATTCCGGTTTAGGACTTGAATCTAATTTACAATTAGACAATTATCACAAATTACATAATACAATTACAATAATTGAAAAGAAAATTCCAACAAAAAGTAGTTTAAAACGTCGATCAGATACTTTAGAAGAAACAATTTTACCACCAATAAAACGTGGTAAAAAATCAATTCAATTCGACAATGTAAAAGTATTTTATTTTCCCAGAGTTCAAGGATTTTGTTGCATTCCATCACAAGGTGGATGTACCTTGGGTATGGGATCAAAGCATGTCCAAAGTAAAACTTATAAATTAAGTGATCATGTAACTGAACAAAATGGTGATGAAAAATTATCAATGCAATTATGTAATACGAAAGGTTCATCCAGCGATGAAACGGATAGTGATGAAGATTTAAGTGAAGAAAATATTTCGGATTTGGATCCAGATTCAAGTGGCTTTTTACAACCAGTACCAGTTAAAACACGAAGAGCATTGTTAAAAGCCGCTGGTATTAAAAAAATAGATTCTACTGAAAAAGATGATTGTCGAGCCATCAGGAGTTCACGAGAGTATTGCGGCTGTCTGTGTAGAGGTTTTTGTGATCCTGATACTTGTTCTTGCAGTCAAAGTGGAATAAAATGCCAGGTATCTAATTTTTTAATTTCAATTTCGTAACAAACATTTTTATCAATCGATTTTATCAAATTTTTCATTAAAAATTTAAACTAATAATTTAAATTTGCTATAGGTTGACAGACCAAATTTTCCTTGTGGATGTAGCAGAGACGGGTGTGCGAATATTCATGGAAGAATTGAGTTCAATCCAGGTCGTGTTCGAACACATTTTATACATACCATAATGCGCTTAGAAATAGAAAATAAATCAAAACCAACTTTTATACACGAAATTCCAACAAATCATCGCTTTTTTCCTAATTCAAATCCGGGAGATGTTATTTATGGAAGTGAGAGTCACAGTCGGGTTCAAACTAGTCTGCAGTTTTTTCCGGATTCTATTTCTGGTACTAATAACGACAACAATTTCGATCTGTTTCCACTACATAATGGAGAAGAGTCTACAAGAATAGCTTTATCTGCTTCGGTTAATGATATAATCGATGTAGGAGGTGAACTATCATACCCAGTTCTAAAATCATTTTTAAGTCCAACTAATAATTTCCCAAATGATGAGACTGATTCTTCCAAATCATTGAAGTTGTCTCGAAATAATAATATTAAAAGTTCAACTTGTATCAGTAGTGATATTAATGAAGCAAAATATTTAGGAAGCTATGCACAGGCATATGAAAGTTTTTCTTCTGCATATACTAACTTTTTAGAAGAAGCTTATCAACCTTCAAAAGCACTATTCACCGAAAGAAGTAATGGTGAAATAACTGATTTAAATTCTTCAAGTTTACATTACAATCAAAACTCATTAGAAATAAGTTCTGTTCATGATTTGTTAAATATAAATAGAAATAATTCATTACCTTATCCTATAAATGGGCCAGAAGTCGTTCCTACGACAAATGATATAACCAAAAATGAGAATAATTCTCAAGTTACAAATTTAGATAACATTTCTTCAATTACAAAACATTGTATACTGGCACCTACGGCACATACATCAACATCAATTTTTGAAGGAACATCAACAACGGTCTCGAACTATGTTTCAAGTTCATGTAGTTTTGAAACAAAAGCTATATCGAAATTAACAACTGATAGCACTATTACAACTGTTACAAATACAATATCAAAATGTGATTTTTCAGAACCAATTACAATTGAAACAAAAAGTTCAATTGAAAAATTAGAAGAAAATATTTTTTTAAATACCGATTTAGAAAATGAAATATCAAAATGTGAATTCAAAGAAGAAATATTAATATTACCATTTTCATCGCCCTCAACCATAGCAGAAAATTCAAATAAAACAAAACAAATTATCGGACCTAATACTGTAGACACCAACGATGGAATTAAAAAACAATATCAATCATTTAATTTAACTAGTAGTTGCAGTACTATAACAACAGAAAACAATAACAACGATGAATTAAATGGAACTTTATTTAATGTACCATCCTTGACCAATGTTGAATTAATAAGAGATATTAAATAATTTTATTTTAATTTTAAATAGCTTGTACATACAAATTTTTTGCGCTTAGAAGTTGATAAATTTAAAAAGCATTTTGGAGCTTAGTAAAAAAACAAAAAAAAAAAAGTAGAAAGTTATAGCAAATGTTTATTACAGAAATAATAATTTCTATTTTCAACGTAAAATCATTAGCGAACTGCCAAATGATAACAATTTGTTGAAACTACAAAAACTGGATGTTTATTTTCTGTGATTACTTTTAATTATGTAATTTAAAAAGTGTTTAATTTAATTTTCAAATTATTTATAATTTAAATTGTTATATAAATGGTCCGATTCAATTTTTAAAATATATATGTTTAACAAATGAAAAAGGAAAATATTAAATTATAATGAACAAAAACATAAATGTAGTTTTAATTATTATTTTTATATTTTATTTCCAAGTATTAGTTTATAATCCTTGAAAAATTTATTGGCTATATTTTCTTTTAGGATGCCTTATTCTGGTGCGTCATATATTATTATTTTTAAACTTATTTTTGAAGAGGAACAAAGTTAATAAGGGATAACGAAAATGCTAAACTTTTAAACAAATAACATAAAACACTTATCGATTTCATTAAATTACAATATTATATTATTACAATCCTTTATTCGTTAATGTTTTTTTTATTTTTTTTAAATTTGTTAAAATAAATGTCTTCAACATCTCATTGTCTGTAGGGCTTCATTACAAGAAATCATTTTAGGTAGGTACACAAACCTTACTAAATACAAAATCGAAAGAATAAAACATCTCTTAAAAAAGAATGGATTTTTAAACCACTTTCCTGATAGTGGAATAATTATTCATAAAATACTTTATAAAAAAATTATCAAATCTAAATAAAAGAATTATTGAAACTAATGAAAAAGCAAAATAGAAATTATGTATTTAGTTAAGAAATATGCATAATAATTTACCATATAATGCAAAATTTAATTAATTACCAAATTTGAATTAGTTTTTTTTAGAAACATAACTATATATTGAAATATTTTAATGTTGTTTGAAAAACTAGTTATTCTAGAAAAATTAATCCATTTTTAAAATTTATTTTCGGTTTTCTTTAATTTTAAAAAGCTGTTTAAACTTTAGCAACTTAATATATTCAAATTAAAATAAAATGCAATTTATCAATAAAAATAAAAAAAGTTGCTTAATTTCAAATACATAATTTCAACGTCTTATTATAATTATATATTATTTACATTTAAAAACTACTACTACTATTGCCCGGTTAATATACCGTTATATACAAGAAAAATTTTATTGAAAAATCAAAACAAATCATTAAATATGAATGAATGAAATGTAAAGATAACATTAACATAACAGAAACAGACAGTTCAATACACATAACTTATTTATTAACAAGTCACTGCATATACTGTCAAAAAACTTCATTATTTTATTGAACAACTTTTATTTGAATGCTAAAATTATTGAAATGATTTTTTATTTTTTTCATTAATTCCAACAAAAAAACTCTTTGTTAGAATAAAAACAAGTTTTTTATTTTATTTCAAACAAATATAAAAGAAAAAATAAGAAAAAAAAAACAATTTTGTTAATTTGTTGATACACTTTTGTTGATTTAAATTGAATAGCTGTTTCAATTAATTTGAAAGTTGTTTTATTAAAAAAATTAATCAGCTGTTTTGATGTAAATTTGGAAATGTAACCATCTGTATATAAACAAAACCTATACGCAGGTCAAACAAATTGTGTTTCTAAACATCATAAAAACATAATAGCGACACACCTTAGCAATATATCAACATAATTTTTTCTTATAACATTTTAAATTGCTATCGAAATTCAATCAATTAGGATAATGAAAAAAATAGAAAAATATTTTTGTTTTGTTAATTTAGTTATATTCGATAAAAAAAATGTGATTTAAATAATTTTTGTTATTTATTTATATTATAAAATAAGTCTATAAGATAAAAAAAATGAGCAATACAACTATAATAAATAGTGATAGTAACTTTTTTAAAAGTTTAGGATTAGATGAGAACAAGGTAAAAATCTATATTTTAATTTTTTATCCAAAATATTTTTATTTTTACATTTATTGTTTTATTTTAAAAATAAAAGTCTGAAATAGCTGGTTTTTGTTTTCCTAAATACAATAATCAAATTAAATATGTCTTTATTTAATCTTTTGATAAAAGGAAAATAATGTATTAATACAATGTTTTATTATAACTCTTTATTTCTTTAATTGAAATTGAAAAATAAAAAAACAAAAACAAATAAAAATCAATAAATTTTATTTATAAATTTAAAAAAATTCAATTTATTTACTTAATTCCAAATTGAAAATTATTAAAACGCCCTATAAATTAAGACAAACCAACTTTTTAATCAAAGTTCAATAGATACATAAATAAATGTAAAGTGATAAAGTCTTTACATATCTATCTATCTATCTATCTATAAACAGACGGGGAACACATATTTTCTAGATTATGATATTTTATAAAAAATATTATAAATCTATTTGAGCAATGACTAAACTAAACCCATAAACTTACAAGGAAACTGATAAAACTCCAATAAAGATTATGATAAGAATCAATCATGAGATAAATATATCGATTTGATACGATTTCGAACTTTTTATTTGATATATGTTAGTAATATTATTGAAGTTAAATAAAATCATATTTTAAAAAAATTTAAACTTTTTTAAATTAATATTTTTTAATAATTTTTTATTTTATTTTAGATATGGATGCTCTTTTCCCTTTTTACGTGCTTATCATGGGTGATTTATATAATTTTTTACAACTCACGGGTTGTTGGTTTAATTATATCAAAAATTCTTAATAAATGGTTTGTTAAGGGAGCTTATTTTAAAATTGGTATATTAAATAAAAAAATTTTTTTTTCAAATAGAGAAATATAAAAATTTAATTTCAATTTTAGGCTCGTTATCATTAAATCCTTTGGCTGGGAAAATTATGTTTAGAGATATTGTATACATAAATTTTGACTATTCTGTTAGAATTCAAGATGGTTACATTATATTTCGATGGTGGAGATCATATGTGCCTAAAAATGTATCAGAAGATTTATCACATTCAGATACTAGATTATCTGTTCAATTAAATGGATTTGAAATTCATACATACAACAGGTCAAATTTATATAGCCGAATTGAAAAAATCTTTGGTCTTCCATCAGCAATTTTAATGCCGGTATTTTTTAACTAAAATAAATAAAATTATAATTAAAGAATTTAAATTACACAATAATAAAATTTTTTTTTAGACTGAAAATTTCTCATCTGAAGAGAAGGCTAAAATTGAAGAAGTAATGCTAAATATGGAAAACACAAGAAAAAGTTCTAGTCATAATAAAAAGAAAAAACGACCAGAAGCTATGACTGCAACAACATGGAGAGATTTAATTCCTGTTATAAAAATAGATATATGCACAGTAAATATATCAAAAATATTAGTATTTAAATAAATGTATAATATTTTGTAATTTTTTTTTTTAAATAGGGACGATTTGTATTTGGAAATAGATTGACTCCAACAACTCTTTCAATATCTATAGAAGAAGCTCATTGTACTTATAGTACTAAACCAGCCGTTTGTAGATTGGATCATTTTATGCACTTTGTTAAGGCAAAAATTGAAAATGCTAAAGTTATGTTTGCTCCAAGTCCAAAATATACCGGATTAGTGGATGAACCTCCTAGATATATGGGAGAAGGTTTTGTTGTAATGATGTCTAATATTGTTGAGTTGTATTTTTACATGGATGAAGCGGGTAAGCGCTTTAAGAATATTTAAAAAAAAAAAAACAGTTGTCAATTTATTTTTCCCAACTTTGTTACACAGGTGTAGTTCCAGAAGAACCAGTTTTATTAACGTTAGCAAATGGTGATGTTGTTGAACCAGATCCACCTGTATGGGGGCTGGATATTAAATGTGGAAAAGGTACAGACTTTAGTTATGGTCCGTGGGCTGACCGACAGAGAGATCATCTTTTTAAATTTTTCTTTCCGAGCGATTGGCAAAAAATGAAACCAACACCAACACCAAAAGCAGGAGAACTGCGAATGTATCAATCATTTGATATTACACTTTGTACATTAAACGAAGCTACAATAGACATTTTGTTTTCAAAGGATAAAGAAACGAATGCAATGCATGTAACTATAGGACCAGGTTCATATGTGGAAGTTACAATACCGTGGGTAACACAAAATAATGGTTTTACAACAGCTGTGGCTGGTCAATTGTTACATGCTGAAGCGACCACAAGTCTACAATATCGTAGTTTGGCAGAATTTGAATCTCTTGAATACAAAGTTAAAATTCATTACCCATGCAAATGGAATGATTCGCAGGACTGGATTGTTAATCTTACAGGATGTAAAGCTACAGCATTTTTAGTGTATAAACACAAATCATTTTTTCAAGTAAAATAAATTTTATTTTTTAATAAATAAATATAATATAAAAAACATTTTAGGATTTAATAGAAGATTGGAGCTCCAAAGCTCGGCCGGATATTTTAACATTTATTCCATATGTTTGCAAGTTCACTATATTATTAAAAGACTTTGAAATTATAACTTTAAGCAATGAATATAATTGGATAGACTGCTCTAGTACTAATCAAGAAAATAATCATATTGCGTTTTGCGGAGACTTATTCGATTTAAGTTTTTCTTTGCCATTTGACGATTTTCTGCCTGAAAAAGTCCCTATAAAATTCTGGATTCACGGTGAAGGTTTAGATTTGAAAATGTATCTTCCAGAAATTTCATCTTCAAGGCCTATTGTAATAGCTATTGATCAAAATTGTAAAATTCTTACTCGTAGTGGAAAAATTAAAAAACGGTCCGACTTATATCCACGGAAATGGCAAAGAGTTTGTCAACGAAGGTATGAAATGCATTTTATTTATTTTTATTGTTTAATAATCTATTTATTTTACAGCATTGGCTGGATAGATTTTTGGTCAGCTCCTATTGTAGCAATTTCAATTCTTTATGTGTACCATCCAATGCCACCTGTAGGTCCACAAGCGCAAGCCGATATTACTACGCCAGAAAAAGAAGAAATTTTATTGAGTCCTATTCGAATACCAAAATTAAAGAAGTCACCAGTTATGAATTGGGCAATGGTATAAATTGTTTTAATTTTTTTTTAAATAAATTTTAAAATTTTTGTAATTATTTTTAGAGTGATTCTTTTAAATTTGATCCAACAACGTTACCAGCTGATGAAGTAACTGTTGAAATAGAAATTGGATCCTCTGTTTTGTTAGCATATGGAACTGTTTTAAGAAATTTTATTAATTTAAAAGTATAATATCAGTTTTAAAATATTTTGTCCATAATATAGCTTTACTTTTAGGAAAATATTTTTGGGGATGATCAAAATTTCTCTGATATGGAACAATCTAATACAAATATAAAATCTTCTGTAGGCGGGGAATTTAATAACAAAGATATTAGTATTCTTAAAGATGGACAAAATAAAAACTCATGTAACGTTATTGGTTCAGATGAGAAACAAAAATGTTTCGATCCCCGTTATTACAGACCTCTGGAAGTGATTGTTTCTTTAACAATTCACGATATTCAGGCTCATTTGGTTAAAGTAATATTTAGAAATTTTATAATATTTTGGAATAAAACAGAACATTTAATATTTAGAATTGCACAGAAACCGATCCTCCTTGTCCCGTTATACTGATTGAAAGACTTGGGTTTGAAATGAAAAAAAGATATACTGAAACAGAATTGCAAGTTCTTGTAAGTCCGTCTTATCTTATTTCATTAGATAATTTAATTCGACCTAATCAAGAAAAACACATTAAACAAGGGCACATAATGATGTCTGCTTTACAGGTACATATTTTTAAAAATTTATTTGATTTTTTTCAATATTATTTTTTTTTTAGATACGAGGGCATGCAATGTTTAGTAATGAAGGAAGAAGTTTGGATGATGAGACTTTGGAATATGCTTGGCTACTGGAAATTCAGTTAGGGAAAATACAAGCTAAATTAACAGCGGCACAGGTAATTTTTTTTTTATGTGCACGAAGATTGAATATCAAAATATTTCGTTCTAGTTATTGCAAGTTGTGTCTGGATTAGAGACATTTATTCTCTTAACAATGGATCCTGAAAATTGTATGAAATCTCCAAAAACTGACCAACTATGTTACCATGGGAACTTAAATAAAAGTTGTCCTAAAATAAAAGCATTAGCAAAGTATAAATGTCCCTCATCTGAAGAAATAAAATATAAAATGACTAGAGTGGCTATTGATGCAATAGATATATATTTGATTGAAAGTGGAACAGCATTACATACTTGGGTATAAAGATTAATTTTGAAAGTAAAATTTAATTATTATTTTAAATATTTTAGATTTCTCCAGTTCGTTTATCAATGTGTAATCTTCATGGACAAAAAGTGAAACTAGGTGTTACTGGACTACTTCCTTATGTTTTAATACGTTTATTTTTACAAAACAACAAAACGTATTCACACAATAATAATGGTATGAACTATGAAGCTTAAAACATTCCTATTTAAAAAAACATCTATAATTCAAGTTTTTTATTAATTTCATTAATTTAGGTAGAAAAAGTTCGAAAACTATTAATATATATGACCCTGGTGAAGATGATTCAAATTCTACCGAGTTAAAAAGAAGAAGAGATTCAAGCATACGAAATAATATAAAAAACAAAGATAATTTAAATAAAAATGCAAAAGATGATGTATCAGATAAAAACATAAACATTGAAGATACAAATCAAATTTTAAATCAAGATAATTGGATTGAAGTTGGCTATTCTTCATTTGGTCCTATTTTGTTTGAAGGAGCTGCAGCATTACCTTTTCCAGATCATAAATTACATGAACTACAACATAAGTACAATATTACATTTAGTTAAAATTATTGTAAGTTTAAAAATTTTACAATTTTTTAATTAAAGCTTTTTAAAAGAACATGATCAGCGATTGAAAAAATTATGGTTTTTATGGAATGGTTTCAATGGTGCAAAATCTAATTCTATGAGATGTGGATGTATTGGTGGTTGTGCATTTTTCGGTACAAATAGAAATGGTTCAAAATTTTTTAAACCAACTAATCAAGACATTAAAGATAATTATAATGTTGCAAGATTTCAGTAAGTTCTAAAAATTTATTTTAAATTACATACATAACCAACAATTTTTCAATAAATTCTAGTATTTTAAATAAATCAAAAGAGGTTGGGTTTGGTGAAAGTATATTACATAAAGGAAAACTCGTGTTTCATACACCACCTTACAGCTTGCGTACTGTTGTTTTGTGCGAGAGCAATGAATCTAATAACTTTGAAATTATTCAAGATCAAAAATATGGTTTATCTGAAATTGATCCACTCAAAAAGCCTATTCAAATTAACAACAAAAGAAGTAGAGAACAATCAGTGTCTTCAAATGCAAGTGTTGGGAAATATAATACAACCCTTACCAATGTTGCGGTCAAGTTAGTTTGAAATTAATAGATTTTTTTAATTTAATTTAAATATATAAAATTTGTAGACAAGCTCAATATGAAGTACCATATTCACGATTATTAGAAAGTCCATCAAAAAAAATTACTCGAAAAGATTGGCAAACATCAACAAGCCATAGTACACTAGCAACAAAAACACACGAAAATATGCAATATTCCGTGCCTAAAACTAGTGCTTCAGATTCAAGATTAACATGCGAAATAGATTTCTCAGAAGATTTAGAAGTAATATTTAGTTGTTCATAACTTATAGATTAAAAGAATTTAATATTTTAGGTACCTAATATTATGTCCCATTCAGCACCTCAAACAAATCCGCTGCATTTTGAATCTGCGCAAATTAATATAAATTCTGGAGAAGAATATGAAAAGTCTAATATTCCAATTACAGCTTCAATCACCTCTGATTGTCCATCAGAAATATTTTTTTCAGCTGAAGAAGATATCCAAAGTAATTTTCAGGCTGGCACGAATTCCTTTAATTCACCTATTGAACCATTTTCTAATAATATGTAGTACGTTCTTGTAGTTCAATTAAATAAGTGTAATTAATATTTAAAATTTTTTTTTGTATTTAGTAGTCACAGACCATATTATGCTACGTGTAAATCAGATACCGAATTTAAAAGACGTGATTCTAAAAATAATTACAATAGGATAAGTGGCAGTAATATTGAGTTGGTAAATATTTTTTTATTTTTTATTGTGATTTAAAGTTTTAAAAATTCTGTCAATGTTTAAGATCAATACACATGCGGGCAATTCTTCAGAAAGTCCTTCATTTTCAACAAATTCTTTCATATCAGCTATGTCATCTCAAGAAGATGTAGCATTATCTAATTCTCATATTCAAATGAATCGCTCGATATTTGAATCTCAACTTTTAATGGAAAGTTATTTGAATCATTTAGCATTGGTAATTAATTAAGTTTCTGATTTAAGTATTAAAAAACATAAAATTTTCTTCTATATAGTTGACGTGTAATAATTGGAATTCATGTTCATTTCCATTTGGAGCGGATGCTTTATCTTTACCATTATATCAAGAAAATGAAAGTAGCGAATTGATTTACATTGGTGGTAAAATGTTTCCGAAGTTTGAGTTACTTAGTAATTGGAAAGAAATAAAAATGTTGCCAAAGGTTGATCTAAACTATGATACAGCATATCAACAAAATATGAATGAAGGCTTAAAACCTCATCCGTGGGATCCTAGTGTTATGTTAAGTAAAACAAATGAGGATTGTGATGGTGATGACAGTGAATTTTTGGATTTCCAAGGTGAATCAGTAGCTTCTTGCATTTCAATTGTTATGCGAATGAAAGGACAATGTAATGTTTTAATGACACCCCTTTTACTTGAAGGAATTCAGAGGTAACCAATTTTCTCAATTTCTGATCATAACATAATCGCTTAAGTTAATTTTTATTGTAGAATTATAGAAACAGTAATACCTTCTTTATCTTCAATGCATCCATTAACAGTTATAAATTCTATGCATCTTTCATGCATGAGTAGAGTACAAAATGAAAATATTTTAAAAAGTGATGAAAGCTTAAGTTATTGGTCCCAGGTTGTAATTATTAGTATATTTATCATAAATTTTTTGAAGAATAACATTTAATGTTTGTAGTTAAATTCGAATCAAAAAGGAGTTGAAAACGCTCAACAGACACCTAGAGACTCAATTTTAAGTGATGTCTATAAGGAAAGTATAACTTCTAAAATACAAGGACTTTTTATTATTCCCAAAGTATCAGTTAATATGCTTCAAGCATCTGTTGTGAGTGAGAGAACATCTTTGACAAAATTAGACAATATACAGGTACATACAATACAAATTTTGGATATAGAAATATTAAAATTTATTAATTTTAGGAATTAAGTTGCGTATCTCTATTAGCGTTCTACATACAAGGCATATCAGCAAAATTCCATTTGGCAAAAACCAATAAAGCTTCTATGCAAAATATTTATATTCAAAAAACTGTTAAAGAAAGTCAAACCAAAAAATCTGGTATAATGAGAGGAACTAAAGCATTTTTAGCCCAACTATCAAGTCAAACAAGACCTGATAACAGTGCTGGAGAACCAATTTTAATTGAAACATCCGAAAAACAATTAGAGGAATTGGTAATTGCATTGGATGTAGCTAGTACTCATATTCAATTAAGACGGTTAAAAAATGAACTAAACAAAAGTCAAGTAATGAAGTTATTAAATTTTTATTTTTGCGAATAATAAAAGGTCTTTTTTTTCAGAGTTCTCAAACTATTATAACATCCATTCCAGAATATAAAAGTAAAACATCTTTTTCATGTGTTAAAATGCCTGATAATCAAGATGATGATATAGGATTTATTATGTTTGAATGTGGCTTAGAAAGACTGAGTGTGAAAATGATTAAAAAATCACATTATGAGAAATCAGAAAATTCTACTGAACATAAAAGCTTAACTGATAAGCAGAATCAAAAAAATTTTAATGGTCAAAACCTAAATGTAAACGAAGCATCTGAAGCAGAAAATTCAAATGTTAGTTTAAAAACTGATTTTGCATGGAGAATATTACAAAAAAAACCTCCAACACCAAAAACTCCGAAAGAAAGGATAACACAAGCTTTAGAACATATTATAGTGATTGGGGATGATGGTAACTATAATTTAAAAGAGATTTTAAAATATTTATAATTTTTTTTATTTAAACAGAAACTAAAATGAAACAACAAGCAAAAATTTCAAATGATAATGAACCTGAAGGGGATGAATCTAAAGAAAATAAAGACGAAAATGAAAAATCACATTCTATTGGAAATCAAAATGATAAAACTTCTTCTTGTGTTATTGAACTAAAGTCAATTTGGTTTAATTTTGCAGCTCCTCCTTGTGTTCCTATTACACGAAAAATTGACTTTACAAGGTGAAAAAAAAATTGGGTACAATTTGTTTGCCAAATTACTTTGTTTTGTTTTTTCTTATAGATTGGATTGGAATCTTTTAAGTACTGCTTCACCAGCAATTACAGCTTGGATGAATCCTTGTAATCGTTTGACAATGAAAATTATAGCTCTTTCAAGATCAGTACATACACGGTACAATGCTGTTACAGCTTGTTTAATGGCAGACGCACTAGAAAACGATAAATTTCAAAGAAAACAAAAAATGAAAAAAGTATTATATATTTAAAATTTATTTTTTGATTTTTAAATTTGTATTATTTTTAGAGTCGTTATCCAAATATGTATACGTTGCTCTCTAAAACCTTACAAGAAGATCCAAGTTGTCAGCTTTGTACAATAATGCAAAAATTTATGATAGACGAAGGAATTAAACAATTTGATTCGAACTTTAAACAAAGTGATATTCCACATTTAAATATTTTAAGACAGGTAATACTTTAAAAGAAAACTTCAAAGTTTTTTTATAATCTTATATTTATAGGGAGTTATTGTACTTTGTCGACAATGGAAAAATATGCTTTATAATCCCATATTATTCGAACATCAATATAAAAATAAATTATTCAAATCAGACGTTACATTAGCTTTTGAACAAATTGATGAAGAAAATGAAGATGGGGAATGTGAAGGAGATGCTGAAAATACGGAAATTGTTAATCCAGTAGAAATTTTAGAAGAAACAGAAAATACGCTTTTGTTGGGAAACGAAAGATTGAAATTCGGTACACCAGAACCTGGAAAAACTTCAACTGAAACATTAACTTCGCCAAATCTTCATGGATTGAGAAGAAAGTAAGTTTTTCAAATAAAGTAACTATTTTAAAAATATAATTAAAAATTGTTCTAATTAGCATACAAATGATACCAATAATTTCGGGCTTAGTTGATAAACAGCATGCGGAAATAGGTAGGATATATAATTGTTTTATTTAGTTTAATTTTTAATTTATTTTCTAATTTCTAGAATATGGTGCACTTCAAGATGATTCAACGAGTTCTTTAAATTCACTTAATAAAATTTTATATACCGATAATCAAAAAGAAGATATTTACACATGGATGGCTAAACAGCAAGAATATTTTCACAGAAAGGTTTTTCTGTTAAATACATTTTACAAAATTTTTATACAATTTTTTTTTTGTTAATTAGGAATTTTCCCGACCTCCAACACGAAAATCTACAACACCCCTGCAATCACATGAATATAAACAAGATTCTATAAAATTATTAGATGCACATTTAATTTTTGAACCGCTCTTAACATGTTTAGGTGTGATGCCACAACAAATGATAAATAAAGTTAATGCAGCAGGTAATCATTAGAAAAACGAGAATTAATATATTAACTTTTAAATTTACACGCTGATTTTATTTAGATATATCAACTTTAGAAAATTTTGGAACAAATGTATCTTTAATCGGAACTTTTGATTCGATTAGAGTTGATATAGTCGTAAGTGAAATGGGTGAAAATCAAAATAAAAATAAAAATGTAAACAAGAAAGGTTGTAAAAAACCTGTTAATCTAGATGCACCATCATTTCTCTGCGAGAAAGTTGGTATAGATTTGGAAGTTTTTAAAATATCGGATGGAAAAATAGATCAAGCAAAACCGTATATTTACATATCAAGAAGACAATTAAAAAAACATGCTAGTACTATAGTTAATTTTAGTTTGAACATTCGATTTATCTCGCAACAGGTTTTAAAAATTTTTCAATAAAATTATTTATTGAAAACTATATTTTAGGCTGAAAATTCAATTAACTTTCGAAAAATTAATTCTAAATTATATTTTTATTGATACATGCTCAGTAATAACAACATTAAAACTTAAAAACTAAAACCTAGTTTTTTTAATTTCAGCCTAAAAACTAGTTTCGATAAATATTTATCTAATTATAAATTCATTTTGGCTAAAATATATATTAAATCTTTTGTTTTAGGTCAATATGCCTCTACTTCGATTATTAAATCAAATATCAAATATGTACCAAAATGTTAAAGATGCTCAAAATAAATTTCATGAACAACCGGAATTGTCTATATATAGAAAAAGCAATACCAAAGCGGAAACTAACAACGGTTATACCATTACTTAATATTTTTTTTATTTTATTATTATTTTAAATACAATTTTAGAAACTGATGTTTACGAAATTCCTTATTGTATGACAGCACCTCCTGATGGAGGAAGAATTTTTGGAAATGATAAAGTTTATGATTCAAATATTTTTACAAGAATTAATAACAGATCAATGCAACAACCATTAACGCGTTCATTCCTCTTACAACATCATCATACACCGTCACCACAAGTGAAACCGCGCCCGCAAAGTTTTGCACAAAAGTTGCGTTCAACTGGAAAATCAGTAAAAGGAAAACTAGGTCATTTAATAATATTAAATTAAATATATTATTAAAACCATAAAATATCAAAATATATTTATAAATTCTTAGGTTATACCAATTTAAATGAATCCAAAATTTCACCACTGCAAGAATATCCTGAGAATTATAATATTTCAAAATTATCCTTGGAATCACGAGGTTTTAATTCTGGTAAGATATTTCCTAAAAGTTTCTATATGATTTTTTTATTTATTTATATCATTTTGAAGAACATGTACCCATACATAATACAAATATTGGAACTGGTATAATATACCAACCTATAGAAATACCAAACTGTTGGAAAACAATTTATCATTTGTTAGAATTATATGGATCCATGCCAGATACCAAAAAAATTCATAGGTAAATTTAAAAAACAAAATATAATTAATTTGTGCTTAAAAATTATTGGTTTTAGGCCATCTTTTTCTACAGAAGTATATGAAAGTGGTAAAAATCAAAAAACTCAATCAAAATTACATAAAGTAGATGAAGAGAGCACTTCAATAAATGCAACTATTTCCAGAAGTAAATATATTTTTGTCTTTTTATTTTTCTTTACGTATTTCTTAATAATATTCATAAAAATTTTTAAGAAAACCAACAAGTTGAGAAAACGCGAATAGCCATTTTTGGAGTAGCAAAAATTCATAAAACAAGATTGTTAGCAACTTTAAGCGGATTAAAAGTACTTTCCTTTATTTATATGTAGACAATTAATTAATTTATACAATTTTATTAGTTGGAAGCTGAAATTACTACATTTAACAGCAGTTTCACATGGAGAAAAAAAACAAGACCAGTACCTTCATTAGAATGTAAAATATTCAATATTATTTTAATACACTTTAAATAATAAGTATATTACATTTTGTAAATAACAACTTAAAAATATTTTTTTAGGTTCTTTAACTGGTCAGGTTGGCAGGGCAATGATTGTTCTATTAGAGGGAGTTAATCCAAACCAACAGTAAGGTTTTACAATAGTTAGAAAAAATTTTAGTTTTTATAAATTTTTAATTTTTTTAAGAACCGTTGTTAAAATAATTATTGGAAAAAGCCAAACATTATATTCAAGTGTAACCAAAAAAGGGAAAGATAAAAATAGTGGATTATTATCTGTTGGACCAGTTAATATTGATATTCCACAACATCCTGTAGCTTTACATGGTATGATGACCAGAAGTTCTAAACAACTCTCTTCAACTTTACAGGTAACTCTTTTTTGTTTTATATTTCAAACATCAAATGTTGCTAAATGTTTATTTCACTTAAAATAGGAACTACGTGTAGGACGTAATTCGTCGAGATCTTCATATAAAGGAGCTGAAGATCCAGAATCGCCATTCCGTGCTCCTGATACTAAAGAAAAAAATAACCAAAAAGGATTTTACCACGTCCCTAAAAGTGCATCTAATCAAAATACTTTATTACAACCATTAGTAATGCAATTTAATATTTTATTACAAGTAAGAAAAACCAAAAAAAAAATAAGGAAAAATATTTTCTATTATTTTTCTATTTTCTTAAGAGTCTCTCTATTAATGCGGCATTATTGCCATCACTTCAAGCTCAATATAAAATGAATCACGTTAATTCAAATGGAGTTACAGGAAGTAAAGCGAAATTTTCAATTGATTTACCAACACATACGCTGAGTTTTTCAACTAAAATTCAGGTTTGTTAATTGTAGTTGTAAATAATACTTTGATTATTGTTTGCTAACATTTTTACAGAGTCTTGAAACTAATTTACCTGCTGAAGCATGCATCGCCTTGCCGCCAATTCACGTTGTTGCCGAATATATTCCTGAAAGCCAAAGCGAAGTTCGTAGCATTTTTAATTTAAAAATTTATTTTTAGTACTATTTTTTATATTTGTGATTTAGGATACGGATATGGATGGAATTGTTTTACGAAAAGGAAGTTATGTAAATGCTCAATGTGAAATTGGTGAATTTGAACGTTGCCTAACAACAGATTTACTTAATCATTTGGTATTTGTGCAAAAAGTTTTTATGAAAGAAGTGAATGAAGTTATACAAAAGGTTTATGGTGGAGAAAAGCCAGTTCCAATCTGGTTAGAAGATTCCCACAGTTATCAAGTTTCAGCTGTTAAAAGAATTCTTTTTTCTCTTAACATTAGTATGAAGGTAAAATTTATATTAATCAAATTTAAGAAACTTTAATTTAAATCAATTTTATATAAAAATATTTTGTATTTGTTAATTAGCGAATTCAATTGACTGCAACAACTCCCTGCTCTTCAGCAGTTCGTTTTGAAACTGGGACTCTTGAATTACATCTGTCAAATCGAGTTAAAAATGTTGGTGAAGGTCATGAAAGAAAATTGTTTGGAAAAGCTCATATTAATTTTAATTTATCACTTGGGCAAATTATTAAAAATATTATATTTGATGAAGCAGAACCGGAATTTCAGCAGTATGCATTTTTCCATACAACAATAGCTCTCAGAAATGCTTTTCAGGATGAATTACTTAGAGAAGATAAGGAATTGATTCTTTTAACTTTGAAGCGTCCACTTATATATATTCAACCTGTAGCGGTTGATAAAGCTATTCTTGTTTGGTTAAACTATAAAAATGCTTATGAATACTGGGCAGAAAAAAGAGCAAATTTAAATTATGACTTACCAGTTTTAGATCAAAATGTAATTTCTTGACAAATTGTTTATAAAATTTTATTTGAATATTTGTTATTCATTTAGACATATGAAAAAGTTGCCTTTGGTCAATTAGGAAATATAGCAGTGTCCAATCTTTCAATGCTATTTTTACAATTAACTATAGAAGATTTAGGATTGTGTTTACCACTCAATCCTGAATCCTGGACTTCAAGATCATATCAAGATTTTGAAGCCAAGGGTGCAGTTGTTATAACTCTCGAGGATATCATAATATCTGCTTGTAATTCTGGATCATTGGTATCAAAAGGAAAGTTTTCAGGCTTATGTCTACGTTTTGCTGACGATTTTGAAACAACTCTAGACGATTGGAAACCTAATATGAATGAAAATTGCATTATGAATTTGTGTGTTGTATCAGAAGGTACTTGTGAAGTTTGTTCAAGGACTATTGCAACCAAAAAAAATGGTATGTAGTTTTATACAATATCGGTAATAAAAATTATCCTCCATAAATTATATAAATTTAGAAAATGCGAAATGGTTTTTAAATGTAAAATGGCAAATGGAGGGCGTTGATATACATTTGGATACAAATATTGGTAAACAGTTATCTTCCCTGGGGCATACGTTAACAACTCTAAGTGGTTTTGAAGACGACGATTTAAATACTATAGAGAGCCCAGATAGCGAGAATACTGATTCAAATGTACAGCAGGTTTTACAAAAAAATTTAATATTTTACAAAATTCTAATGTTAACATTTTTCGAAATAGAAAAAACACGATTTGGAAAATTTGCCAGCATTCCTCTTTGACCCCAGAATAGATTCAAAGAAGCGATCAATTATGATGGAAAGAGAAATGACTGAACAATTAAAAATAATAAATGATTTAAGAACCTTAGGAGCTTCGCATAATACAATATCACATGAAGAAAGAAGACTTCAAGAACTGCAGGCTTTATGCTATAAGTACTTTAGAAGAGATATAATTCAAGTTTGTAATCCAAAATCTTTATCATTTGATAATTAATAATTTATATTTTTGTTTTTTAATTATTTTGAAGAAATGGAAGAGGCCATCGATTAGATACTCAATGATTAGTACCAATAAACAACAGTCTTTTGTTTCACCATCTACAATAACTGATATAGAAGAAGATGTTTCCAGTAAAAAAATTGAACAGAACGAATTATCTGATATTCCTACTTCACTTAGAAATGATGCTTGGAATAGTTCCCTAAGAAGTACAAAAAGTACAGGTCGCCCTACACTAACACCTGCGTTAAGGTAATATGGTAATTTGAGTTCAATAAAATTTTAAAAGAAATCTTTAAATTATAGACAAACTTCATTGCCGAATACAAATTTTGATTCAGAACTAACAGAAAAAGATATTGTATGGGCATCGTCGGATGATTTGGCTAACAATATTATAACGCCACTGGATGTTAAAAAGAAATCACAGCAAAAGGAACCAAGTATCGATTTCGAATTAGACGTTAAAGTATTAGTTAATTCTGGAAAATGCGTTCTTCATACGAAAGGAACTAATGATGAAAAATATTCTTCAACATCAGTTAACATAAAATACCACAAACGTGAACGAAGTATTGGAAATGACTGGAATAGTCCCTTACCTTCAAGAAAGCGGGATAAAAGCAAATTAAGATATACTAATCCTTTCCCATTGGATTTAACTATATTTCATATACCCGGTTTAGATGTAAAGTTACAATACCAGTCAACGACGATTCATGATGATTCTTTTAGTTATATTGTTCAAGATAATCTTGATATATCTGCTATTTCAAGTAGACGTGTAGGAAACAAAAGAGCGTCTTTATCAGCTTGGATAATACTGCAAAGTATTCCAGAGGAAACTACAATATCGCCACACATCTTGCAATTCTTAGAAGAAACACTGGAGCCTATATCAACCAAATCAGAAAGCAATATTACTTCAACTACTCAAGGAATGAACATCGATTTGTTACCAGACAATTATGTAGTTTATGCATCTTTTCCAGTAGATGTAATTGTATACTTTCATATGCAGCCGTCGACTTTTAGATTTTCTTGTCTGCCCGTTTCTCGAGTGGAATGTATGTTACAATTACCAAGTTTAGATATAGTTTTTAGCTCAAAACGTCAGGATGATAGTAATTTGGTGAATAATTTAGATAAAAGCGCTTCTGGAGGAGGTTTGAGGTAAAATACTCAATACAAATTTAATTGTGTTAGAAAATAAAAATTTTTGTTTTACTTTTAGTGTCACTGGATGCTTAGCAGATTTTAATGTTTATATATTTCATCCTTATGGAGGTAAAAAATCTGGATACAAAGATACTAAATTATATCCATTAAATGACTCTGAAAGAAAAAATTCTTTGAGTATTAATGTAGAGTTTGTCAAATTTCATTTAAATCGACGTCGAAAACAATATAGTGAGCATATTTCCACAAAACGAATAGGAAGTGATTCTTTATCAAAAGCTGTGATACGTTTTTCAACAATTGTTGATATCGGAAGTGCTTCTTTCAAGTATGATATGAGACGTCTAACTGAAATCTTAGCATTTCCAAAAGCATGGTACAGGAGAAGGATTATGAGAAGACTGTTTTTAGGGGATTTAAGCGGACAAACAGAAATGAAACCTGCGCAAAAAAATTTTAAATCTGACACAAACGAGCAGTTTGCAGGTGCTGCAACCGCTTCTGACAAATCAAATTTACGTTTAGCTCAATTTGATGCTAGTAAGATATTTTTAAAGCCTAAAAATGAACTTGATATTGCAACTAATGAACAAAATTCAGCTGCAGCTTGGGAAACCCTCGTTTTATTTGGCATCAATTTTACAAAATTGAATGTACAAATGAATATGGGAAACGTAATGGGCAATGTGGTAACTATTTCTAGTTTAATAACTTGGATATAATTTTTATTATTTTTAAAATTTCTTTTAAGGTTTGGTTAACTAAAGATTTTCAAAGCGATGGTCGTTTAAATATCATGAGTTCTGGTTATAAGAATATGAGAATTGGAATACATTTAGGTGGTTCATCATTAGATGCTAAAGGTGGTATTGTTGGTGGCAACTTTGAATTAAGCCAAATAGACAAACAAATTCGGATAAAAGAACAAGTTGGATTGGAACCAAATCATACAATGGGATTAAGTTTAAAAGCGCTTGAATTAAGATTAGATTACATGGGAACTAGTGTTTTAATGACCCGTATTAGTAGTTTTTCTATATCAATGCGGGATGAGTGGAAAATAAGTGAAACTATAAGAAAATTGACTAAAAATGCAATAATATTTATTCATAGTGATGTTTCTTGGGATCAAGTAAATATTTGTTTCTATTTATAAATTATTTATTATATAAATTTATAAATTATAATACAAAAATATTTTTATTACCCTCAGCTTCAGATAATGATTTCAAAATCAACCACCGCAGATATATTAAAAATGTACAATAAATTGGAAGAATTTTTCTCGCAACAATTTAAATCTTCAAAACGTGTTTTTTCTATTTTAGAATCAAAAGGAAGCGATAGAAGTGCAAGTTTAAAAAGAAAAGTTAGTTTTTTTTATTTAAATTCTATTCCGAATTTTGTTTTATTTTATATTTTATCAGTTAAAAAGAAGAGAAAAAATTATAAATGAACAAAACAATGTTGATGTTAATAATGCTAATACAGAAGGAAAACATCATAGACACTGGCAAAAACCACTTTCAATTTCAAAAGGTCTCAAATTATTAACTTTGGCATCAGCTTTATTAGAGAGAGAAAATGTTCTTGGCGGAACAGTAGAATTACGTGGTAGTAATATTTCCTTAGCTTGTTTTCATGGTATCAATTTTAAGGTAAAATTATACAACATTCTAAAAATATGATATTAAGTTGTTTATTTTCTTTTTCAATGTAGTCTAAGTGCTGGGCTTTATTTAGTTTAAAGGAACCTTGTATTAATTATGTTACTGAGGCACGGTTGGTAAATGACACTGGAGACATTAAAGCATCTCAAACACTTACATTCAACTTAGGTGAAACTAATAAAACTCCACAAAACGATTCAATGGCAATTGTTAGTAGAATAACTAGAAATGTTATTTTCCCGCCGCAATTTAAAAATTTGCATGAATGGTTTCAATACGCTTTTGCAAATAGTGAAATTGATGGTAAGAAAAGCTTTCTGTATGGGTTGTTCTATTAAAAATGTTTTATAAAATCTTTTATAATTTTAGCGGTTGATCGTTTCCCTATTCTAGAAAAGGAAAAGGAAATTGCTACTAACTCAATTGAAAGAGTTAGAACATCAAGCTCAATTCCGTTAAAGGCTCAAGATCACAACCATAACAGAGAAGTTATATTTGCCTTACCCAGTTTACAATGTCATTTTAAAACAGAACACAAGCAAGGAGCAACAATACCTTTACCATCTGGTACGTTAAAATTTTAAAACATTTTAAATGAAAAATTTAAACTATAATTATATATGTATATACATATTTTAGATGAGAAACCTGTTGTATTATGTAGTTTTATAACTGAATTTGATGACCATATTTTTGTTACGGTTGACGCTGATGCATTTTTCTTTTTACACGATCTTATAACATCATACGTTAAAGAAAAGGAAAAAGTGGTAAAATTGTTAACTTTTCAATTTTTATTTAAAAGTAATATTGAAATTTTTTGATAGATTGAAGCTCAAAATGCAAAAACAACATCTCCAAATATATCGCAGGTCAGTAAACATGCAAATGGATCAACAATTTTAAATGGAAATGGTTCCATGAACTTAAATTTACAAACTCAAACATCAATAGAAGAAATTAAGTCAAACAGGCAGCAACAAATACATCAACAAAATAATGATAACAAACCTGAGAATTTGGAAGATTTAGAATCATTTATACGTGATTGGCGACATTTTGAGTGTAAAACATGGCACTTAGAACCAACTGTAAGATTATTATCATGGGCTGGCAAATCAATTGAACCATATGGTATAGATTACATTTTAAATAAATTAGGCTTTAGTCATGCGAGAACTACTATTCCAAAATGGATGCAACGTGGTTTTATGGATCCTTTTGATAAGATACAAGCATTATTAATGACTCAATTATTAGCTTTAGTTAAAGAAAATAAGCCAAATAATGAACAAACTTAAATATTAAAAACGTATTGTGTATTAATGTGTATTTTAATCAAATATTGTATTATAAATTAATTTATTGTATATCTAATCAAATAAAGTTTAATTAAAGATCATAATTAACTATTAATTCAAAAAACAATATTAACACTGTTATGACTTTAAATTACTATTTTTTTCAAAGGTTTTGGATTAGAATTAAAGCGAAATGAGTAGATTAATTCTTTAATAAGTTACTATCAGAAATAAATATTATATATTATAAAGTTCAATGACATATTACATACCGTAAAGGAACAAATACAAAAGATAGTTTAAGTATTTTTAAAAAACTTCAAAAAAAAAAAAAAAAACCTATCACAATAATTTTAAATTAAATTTTTTTGAAGGAAGTTTAGGCTAGCTAATCACAAGAAATAATTTCAGCACATCTAGCGTATTATTCTTGCTTGAAATATCATTGCTATTTCCTAGTAATTAATGACAAGAATATTTTGTACTATTGTAAATATAAAAATTTATATATTTCAAATACATAAAAAGTAATTATACATTTCGTTTAAGTTTATTGCGTTGAAAAACTTGTGATAAACTAACCCAAAATCAAAAGTAAATTTACAAACAGTAATGTAAAGTGTATATATATGTTTTTACAATGTATTTAAAACAAAAATAGATGTGTGTATAAAAATTTAATGCTCATTAAACATTTTTTTTTATTAAACAGAATAAAATAAACACTTCTTAGGTTCTTATATAATATATTATAAAAAATGTCAATAACAGAATTTTTATAAATAATTAATTCAAAATGAAGTGTTTTTTTTTTTATTTTTGATATATTGGAATTTTTTTTTGTTTTTTTTTTTTGAAAAACTTAAAAATACAAAATTGTAAGCTATTTTTTTTTCATATAATAATAACGCACATATCTGCAGCAAGCTCGATTAATGTTGCAGTTTTCAAAACGTCCATCTTGCAAGAAATGCATATTATATGAAGAAATGATATATATATAAAATAATATATGTATAAAAGGAATAATAATCACATTATAATAAATATATATACATATCATTCTTTCATATATATACACACACATAGTTTAACATTTAATAGAAATTTCAGTTTTACATTTATTCAATTACTTTTAAAACTTTTCCAATAGCAATTGTTTTATCTAAAACAAAATTTTAATTAATATTTTGTAACAGAAGTAAAGTATTTTTTTTTAAATATAATCACTTACTTTCATCTCGCAGCGTAAATCTACCCATTTGCGGAAATAGTTTAAATTGCTCTAAACAAATCATTCCTGAGCATTCAATTCTCATTATTGCAACTTGATCTTGTTTAACAAATCTTGGACGTGTTTTTGATTTATCTCCAGTCTTTTTGTCAACCAAACAAATAAGAGCCTAAAATTTCATTTATATTAGCATAAAATTTTAAAGTAAACTAAAAAACTATCAAGCAAATTAACGAACTGGTTGGTTACCTTAACAGTAATTTCTTCAGCTGCGCAGTGAATGTGCATTACCGCGGAATATCCAGCACATATAATTGATTTATGCTCTAAGATCACAACCTGTGCGTCAAATATTTTACCAGTTTTAATTGGATTTGATGCATCACAAAGAACAAATCCAGGTGAAACATCTTCTTCTTCGATTCCCTACAATTTATTTCGTTTAAAAAATTATTTTTTTTTAATTAATTTTTTCAATTTACCTTTAACTTAATTTTAACATTTTCTCCAGGCCCTACAGCTGTTACTTCATCATCATCTGACCATAATTGATCTACAGCAACTTGAGTCTTTAAAAAAAAAAAAAAAATAGGAAATTAATATTTTGATTTTTATATTGTTTTGTATAACTTACTCTGTTCGGCATTACTAAAAGATTTTGACCTTTTTTTGCACATCCTGATTCAACTTTACCCATAACTACCGTTCCCATATCCTTATATTTGTCAACTATGGGCATTATAAAAGGTCCATCTAATTTTCTGTTTAATGAAGGCAATTCATCGATAAATGGTATAAATGCTGACCCTCTATACCACGGGCATAAAGTTTCTTCAATTGGTTCTCTTAAACCAGCACCAGTAAGGCCAGAACATGGCATAAACGTTAAATCTTTTGCTGGGTTAAAACCCAATTTTTTTAAATACGGTAAAATTTTATCTCGACATTCATTATAACGATTTTCGTCCCAATTAACTGTTGGATCATCCATCTTATTAACCAATACAACTAAATGTTTAACACCTGCAGTTTTTGCTAACATAGCATGTTCTCGCGTTTGACCCCCTCTATCGAAACCAGTTTCAAATTCTCCTTTACGCGCTGAAATAACTAACACAGCCAAATCAGCTTGAGCGGCACCACCTATCATGTTTGGAACAAAACTTTTATGGCCAGGAGCATCTAATATAGTAAAATGTTTTCGTTCAGTTTCAAAAAATGCTCTTCCTACTTCTACTGTTTTCCCTTTATCTCTTTCTTCTTGATTAGTATCTAAAGCCCATGATAAGTACCAACTTTCTCGTGATTTTTCTCTAGCTTCCCGTTCGTACTTTTCTAAAGTTCGTTTATCGACCATTCCAGTTAATGACATAATTTGACCACCAATGGTAGATTTACCAGCATCTTAAAATATATTGAAATTAACTTTTATTTTTTATTATTCTTTTATCAACTCACCGACATGACCAATAAAAACTACATTAACGTGTTCTTTTTTACTTTTGGTATCCTCAATTTTTGGTAATTTTTTTTTAGCCGGTTTTGCTTCAATTTCTTCACCAAAAGCATCATCTTCTTCGTTTTCATCTAATTCATCTTCTTCTGGAGTAAGTATTGGCTCCTCTTCTACATCCCAACTGTCCACAGGATCATTCTCTAAAAATAAAATTGAACAAGACATTGTATTACTGGATGTAAATCATTTAAATTTTATAATAAAATAGAACTTAAGACTTATTATATAACAATTTTTTTTTTAATTCATAAGTTTGAGTTAAACAAAAAAATAGGAAAGTTTCTTTAAAAGCTAAAGTTATATAAAAGTTCAAAACCGGACTATCATGCATATAAAAGTTCAAAAAAATTATATTTTAATATTTTAAACTCTTGCGATTATTAAAACTTTTAACTTGCGATGATTTCACATTTTCTTTTACATTTCTTTACTAATGGACCAGACAAAAATTTTAAAAGAATTTTAATATTCTAATAATGAAGTATATTAAAAATAGATATTTAAAAAAAAAATAAAACATGTGCGATATGCTTTTATTTAGAATCAGACTATGATAGAGTGTAAAATGCATTGCCAAAAAATCAAAAAATTTCAGACAAAAAAGGTCAAAGCATTCTTTTAATGTCTATTAGAAATGAGTCACATAAAAAATACAATAACATAAATAATGGTTTCTAATCTGGATTTTATGAATAAAAATATTTTTTTTTATCATAATCCCAATTGGAGAAAATTATAAACTCTTAGGTTAGGTGAAAATAGAACAGGTAAAATGTATGCAACGTATATACAGAAATGGTTTGACTTACAATTTTTTTTTTTTTAGATACAAATTACTTACGTATTTGTGGAAGGTTGTCTTCAATATTTTCACTTTTTGTTAGAGGGGCTGGGTCCAAGGGAATATTTGTTTCTAAATTTTTACATTCGTTTTTTTCTATTGCTGGACTTTCTTTATCTGTGCTAAGACTATTAGCTGAGTTGGTACTAGAAGAATTCATAAAACTAGGTATAAACTCCATTGCGTTGACGTTGAGGGTGGAAAATTTTGCTGCGAAATCTGATTTTTGAGCACTTTCCTCCGCCATTTCCCCAAATAAACAATTGTTTTAATTATTTAAGTGTAATTATTTTAAAAAAACAATTACGAAATTAAAACACGCGTTTCCGCAAGTAAAATAATTTTCTCTTGATAGCTCACTTCTAGTTGACGTTGAACTTCATCTACGTGAATTGGTTAAATGAAATGAATTAGGTTAAATGACACAACAGAATGCTATTCTTGGATAATATTTATTTATTTATCGTGATGTCAAATTATGAAAAACGATAAGTTTAATGTAAGTAACATCAAATGTCAAATTTTCAAATAAATAAATGACAATTGAATTAAAATTTCACTCAGATGTTAATTTTTTTCAATAAGAATAAACAATTTTGATAAGAATTCAGATTTTTTGGTTTTTTTTTTCCAAATTTCATAATAGATGGCGCTAACATGTAGTAAACAAAAGTTTTCATTTTATAGCAATTTTTTAAAGGCAAAATTTTGAAAAATACTCCTTCATTTTCATACTATACTATACTAGAGAAACAATGGTATCGTAATATTCGTAATGGTATCCCTGGGTAGCAATTAAGTTTTTCTATAAAATTTTCCGTTGTGTAGTTTATTTAAAATAAAATACAATTTTTTAATTTTTATATTTTTTCATTTATATATTTTTTTTATATATAGATAGATATATAATGAATGTATAATTAACAAAGGCTTTAAAAATAATAAATATCCTTATTTTATCAAACAATTTATACTAAAGAATAAATTTGCATTTTTACATCAAATGTATGAATTTTTTAAATATAATTAATTATAATAATATGCTTATATAAATTTAATATCACAGAAGAAACTTTTTATTTTAAGTTATGAAGAATTTTTTAAAATAATTTTATAGAAGAAAAGTTGATTGAGATGAGGCTGGAAAAATTAGCCTTAATTTTTCTCCTTGATTATTTGTTAAATTAGATTTATTTTTTAAATGCCTTTTTACATGTTTTGACAAATGATCACTTCTCATGAATTTTTTTCCACAAATTTGTAATGGACAAACAAATTTTTTTTCACCAGTATGAGTTCTTTTATGCCTTGATAATTCATCGGAACGTGAGAAACTCTTTCCACAATTTGGCCATTTACAACTGAATGGTTTTTCACCAGTATGAACTCTTTCATGAGCTTTAAGATGAGATGATTTGAAATAATTTTTTCCTGTAAAAATAAATAAAGAAAAATTTCAGTTAGTATAATTTTTCGAAAATAAAAATGATTTTTAATTAATTAAAATAAAAACAATAAATTGTTAACTTACCACATCCTTCATATTTGCATTCAAATATTCTTTTTCTTTCTGGATTAGATACATTTTGTTGAGTTCTATTATTTTTTAATAAATTTGGAGAAATTTGAATGCAACTGGGATTTTGAACGATTTGAATACAAAAAATATTATCACTAGGTGTAGTAATTTGGGATTTTATTTCCTTTTCTGCTGTTGTAATAAAATTTAATATTGGATTTTTGGTTGGTTCTAAAGCTATATTAATATTTTCTGTAATATTTTGATGGTAATTATTGTTATTTTCTCCCATAACATTACTATTATTAATTCTAGTGTTGTTGTTAGTATTAATTATTTCCATATTATTTGTAACATCATCATTATTTTGTATATTAAAATTATTTAATTTTGATTGATTATTAATATTAGATTGTGAAAAATCAAATACATTTGTTGATACATTTGTTGAACCAATATTATTATTGTTATTGTAGTTGCTGTTGCTGTTGCTGTTACAACATCCATTACGACCATATTTAAATTTTAATTGTCTAAATACATTTGGTGATGAACATTCATTTGAATTGCTGCTGCATTCTAATATTGTATTATTACTAAAATTATTGATACATGATACCGAAGAAATGCCTGAAGATGTTGCACATTTAATTACAGATTCTCTTTGTATTGGATATTTTAATTGATGATCAGAAATAGTATCTTCTGAATCAGAAGGATTCGGCGTAATACTTAATATATTATTTGCATAAAAATGCTGATCAGTATAAACAGAAAATATTTTGTCCTAAAATATATAAAAAGAAAAAAAAAAATTAATTAAATAAACAAAATTATTTATTTTGCGTACCTATATTTTTTTTTTAAAAAAATAAAGATACATTTTTTTGATTAAATATAAAAATATGAGTAATTATATTTATAGAATATCAGACAAATTAAAAATATTAACATTGAAAACAGACTTTTTTTTTCGATTAATATACAAAATAAGTATAAGATAATCTCTTAAAAGTTGGCGTGATAAGTTATGATTTTTTTTTTTTCATTTTAAATAATAACAAAATTAATCTACTCGGTCATGAAATTTATGACTATATGGGCGTGATTGATAATAGAATATGGAACACACACTTGGAAGGCGTGATTTTGAGCTTTTTTTATATAAGTTCAAAATAAATGACCCCAGTTAAAACAATAAAACAAAAAAAAAATAATAATAACAAGAAAAATGATTTACCTAAAAATATGCAAATGTATTTTTTTAGCCCGTGGCTGCCGTTAATATTCAAAAAAAAAAATAAAAAATGATCACGATATTGATTCGTGCAAATTTTATTTCATATCCTTGAAACGTATACCGTATTCTACATATTAAAATTAAATTTTTTTTAATCTTTACTAAAAAAAAAATAAATTTTAAAAACAAATAAATTAAATAAATAAAATAATAAATTTTCCATTTAAAGAAAATTTTAATTTTTACTAGACTCTTCTACAATTTTAAAAATAAAGAAAAGTTAATGGAAAAAAACGGTAATAAAATATTTACGTCACCTTTGTAAAAAAAAAAAGTACTTCGTAAATATTTTTAAACAAAATTCAAATATATGTAGGTAGGTATGTATGTATAAAATTTTTATTCACATCACATATTAAAAGCATGAACTTTGGTCATAACCAGATTTACCACTTTGCCTTTTAATAAAAATTATAGTACATGAACATTGTACATACATATGTATATGTATTTATATAAATAGTCTTTAATTGAGATATGTAGGTATTTTATTATTTACCTTTATTTAAGATAAAATGTTTATAAAACTATTTTACTCACACACCCCCTATTTAATTTTTCTTTTTTTTTTTTGTTTTTTTTATGTTTTTTAGGAAAAAAAAAAAACATTTTTTCTTGTTGCGCTGAAGGTGTTGTGCTGAATATATTTTTTTTTATAGTAAACATCGATGACGCATTATTTTCATATGTATATATACGACATACATACTAACACATAAAAAGAATAACGTATATTCATAGGAAGAAGATTGCGATATTAGCTTTTGCTTTTGCTTTTTTTTTTTTGTAGTTGTTGTTGTGTTGTGTAGTATTTTGGAACGAGCCTTTTTTTTTTTTCATATTTAAAGTATTTTAATCTATCGTTTTGTTAAACAAATTACAAAAGGTGTTATTATATATATATATATATATATATATATATGTGGAGTTTAAATTAAATAGGAACAAATTTATATTTTATTATTTGAAACTTTTAAAAAATTTAATCTTTAATTTTAAAAAAGATTTTGAAAAAAAAACCAAAAAATTTCCTAATTTTCAAAAATAATCTTTTTTTTAAAATACGAATTTAATTTTGTACTTAAAAATGTAAGGCCTTGACTTATTTTGAAAAATAAAAAATATTTATATTTTGTCTATTTATAAAGTTTATTATAATTTTTATTAAATATAAATTATAATTTATTAAATATCTGTAATATATTTTTTTAATTTAAATTTTGCACTACGGTACAAACGTTTTTTTTTTATTTTTCCTTTATATATTGCAGGTATTTATATATATATGTATATATAACAAAATTATGCCTCTGCCTATATATATACCGTTGAATATATACATATATATAAATATATATTTAAGTATGTATACAAATGTGATGGAGTCAAAGTACAATATAAAAATGTTCATTCATAACTATATATTGTATTTATATCTATATAGTATATATTTTATATGGCAATAACATTCTGTGTTCACGTGAACACCAGATGATATCAAAGCTTTAGTGAATGTTTACTGCGTGATCTACCTATATTTGTTTTTGTAGGTAGAGTAGACGAGAATTTTTTTTTTTTATTATTGGTTTATTAAAAATGTGTAAATAGCCTTTAGGTTTTTTCTAATAATAAACCTTTAATGTTTGTTTTTTTTTTTTTTTATTAATAATATTTTTAAACTGATATTCTTTTAATTAATTAATTAAAAAAGTGTTAAAATAGGATTTAAAAATAACTTACATTAGAATTAGGTGAAGCAGGGGGTGTGATTTGTAATGTCCCACAATCCATCATCATCATCTTTATTTAATTTTTTTTAACACAATTTATTTATAAATAAGTTAATCACTTAAAAACTTTTATTTAGTTTTTTTTTTTTTTAATACAATAGTTCTATTAAAATTTTAATAAATGCAAAAAATAATATTTTTTTTATATATATACGTATATAACAATTTTAATTCCGTTTATAATTTTTTAACAATTTCTTTTACTTTTTTTTTTTTATTTACTTCTACTTTTCACTGTTTAGTGTTTATTATTAAATTCATTGGTATACAAATAAAGTTCAATTATGAAATGAGTCTAATTTGTGTCTACACTTCAGATATATTGAAAATATTTTGAGGAAAAAATAAAAAAAACAACTGAGTCATAAATAAGTTGAGAATTTTTTTCGGGTATATTAAATTTACCGCCTTTTTTACAAATTACACTCAATTTTTTTGAGTACTTTTAATCACGTATCAGATGTACTGTAATAGAGTGTAGTTATATTAGGAGTACTTTTACGCATGCATAGCATAAGCATACAATTGAAAATTTTTAAAACGAGTGAATTGTGAATATGTTTGAAAGCTGAAAGTAAATATTTATAAAATACCTATATTTGAATATTTTTAATAAATGAAAATATTTAATATTAGAATATTTAAAAAAAAAAAATTTTTTTAAGAAACTTTTTACATTTTTATTTTTAAGAGGATATAAACATTTTTTCACACTTTTACATAGTTTTCAAATGTCATTTAAATAAATACCGTAAAATAAATTTGAAAGGATGTGGTTGAATATTGTTGAATACAAATACCTTGTAAAATATATATGCCTTGATATTTAAAAACCATTTAAACCAAATTTTCAGTATTTAAGAACAAAGATTTTAAATAGTTTTTGAAAGAATTATTCCTTTTTATACTTCATTTTTACTAAATAACGTAAAATGAATTTCAGAGTAGGAGGTTTTAAATGTCAAAATAAAATCTTCAATAAAATAAATTGATGAAAATAAATTTTATTCATAATGTGTATATTAATAATCAAATGCGAAAATAATTTATTAAATATTGCAAAAAAGAAATTAAAATTAAAATATAATATTAAATTAAATACATATATGTATAACTGTAAATATTTTACGATATGCCAATTTTATTTACATATGTATATAAATTAAATAATGTATGAAAAAAAAAACGTTAAGGGCGCTGTTAATTTTATCATTTGGCTGTCAAATTGAATTATAGTATAAAATCTGTCATACTACACATAGTATCTTTCAGCTAATTTGACAGCAGTGAATATATGAATTTTTTAATAGAATTAATAATATTAAAAAGAATGAAAATTTAAATATATATGTATGTAAATAATTTTGAAATTTAATAAGTATGTCAAAGAAAAGTAAATTAATTTTAAATTCATTAAAAAACAAAAAAGTTATAAAAAATTTTAATTACAAAATTATTATTTTAGAAATTACTTTAAAATGTTTAACTTTTATTTATTAACATGAAAAATGCAAATATTTACCTTTTGTTTATAAACTAACTTGTTTTTTCGTTCGTTTATTTCATTTGTTCGAAAAGTGTAGCAAACTTTTTATATGGCAACGTCATTTTTGCTAATTTTTTGATTGGTTCAAAAAGCAAACTAGGTAGTCATATAAACGAATGAAATTGAAATGTCAAAAGTAATAAGTTAATTGAATTAAGTTTAATTTTATGTTCGTGAAGAAACCTACAGTTTTACCTTTCCAAGTCATGTGTAGTGTTACTTGCTAGTCTTTTAATTAAAATTTTATACTGTGCTGTTTTTTTTTTAGCAATAAGTTAATAATACAGATTTTTGATAAAAATTTGTTTTAAAGAAAAGAGTATTTAAGTTATTTAAGAGGTTACAGTCACGAATTAATATAGAATAGTTCCACGAGCTGTCAATGTCTTGTTTTGTGTAGGACAAAAGTACAATTTTATTTAAATTTAATCAAATTTGATACAATTTTAGTGTTGTACAACAAAAACATATCGACATCCTATAATTGAATTGTCATTTTGTTAAACGTCAAAATTTGGAACTGCTCTATAAATAAAAGTTCTTATATTGCCCATTATTCTTTATTAAAGTCTTAAATAACTTCATTGATCAATATTTTGTTTTAAACCAGTTCACTTTTAAACACTTGTAGTATAAAATAATCAACACAAAAAAAAACAAATTTTGACTTTTCAAAAAAAATTAAATGATAACAAAAAATAAAAATGAAAAAAAAAAATAAGAAAATTTATATTTTTTTTTTTGTCATAAAATGTTTTTTTGAGACTTGTCAATTTTCTCAGTTTTAAAAATCAGCTCGAACAATGAAGTAATAAGGGAAAAACGGTAACGGTGGCTATTCGGTTTTATAATATTTTTTTTTTAGGGGGTGTAAATCCAATTTTTTTCAGTTTTAAATCGAATAAATAAATAAATTCTCTAAGAAAAAAGTTATTTGTAATTTTATACATAAAATAATTGAAATTAATCAATTTCGTGTAACGCGTTGTTTTTTGTTAAACTAAAGGAATAAAAAAAAAGAAATAAAAAAAAAAATATACAGATCATTGTTTTCCTATTTGGTTTTTTTTTTTGTTATTTCATATATATATATTTTTTTTGAAAAATTTAAATAAAAAAAAAAGTTACAATTTTAATTTAATGAAATCATTTTAAATGTGGTGAATATGTCAAGGAGGAAACAATCTCATCCAAAGCCTTTTTTAAAAAGTATGTATTTTATTACTCATATTGTAAAATCATATTTTCTTTTCTTTTGTTTATATGTATTTTACATCTAATTAAATTTTTATCAAATCAATTTTTGTATCAAAATTTGTTTTTATACATATATAATATATATTATATATACAATTTTGTTCTTTTAGTTGAAAAAAAAAAAATTAAAAAAACATTAAGGAAAAGTTTTTAAAATAAATATGTATATAATCTTTATGAAAATATAAAACAAAAATATTAATATCAAAAAAAAATTTGCTTAAAGAATGGATAAATTAGGATTTAAACCAAAACAAATAAATTTATTTACGTATACATTTCGTTTGGACTTAAGATAAGGGGACCGGTTTGACAAATTGATAGGTAAATAAAATGTATAAAAGAAAAAAAACCAAAAAAAAAAACAAAAAAAAGAACAAAAGTATGAAAACAAATATATATATATACCTATATACAGATAAAAACATATTTTTTGATCGCACCCAGGCTACAACAGTACTACAGCACATTAAGATAATCGCATTAAAACGAATTCGCTATCTTTATTTTATTGTGCATTATCTAAAAGTTCCAAGTTGTTGGTCGAAAAATAATAACCACTTAGTTATTAAAAAAAAAATTAATTTAAATTATATGTATATATATACATATTTAAAAGTTTTAAAATTTAATACATATTTACTTAATTTTTTTTTGATTTTTAAAAACTGGAAATCAATTCGAAATTACTTTAATTCATTGTTGATCTTATGGATATGTAATAAATTAATAACTAAATAATAAGTATATGTATAATTCCAAAATTTTCTAATTAAGTAGATCCTAAATCACCTTCCAAAATATTTTTTAAACATCTGCTAATCAAATTATTAGATTTAAATAAATTAATTATTACCATATACCTAGGTATACTTTTTAAAATAGATTTTTAAAAAATTAAATTATAATTTGTGAAACAAATTAATTAAAATAAATTAATGTTTATTTATACACTAGGTATAATTCTAAATTTAACTAATTTTTTTTTAATAAATTAATTACTTAAATATTTTATTGTTCCAAAAAAAAAAAAAAAAAAAAAACAACGAAATATAAACGGAAAACAAAAAAATTATAATAAAAAAAAAATTATAGTTGCTTAGCACGTTTTTTGAGGTGTGATAGTGTTTCATATTATGGTGTTTTTTATTTTAAATGAATTTTAATTTGTTATAATTAATAGTTTTTTTATTTTATACCTATTTGTATTAATTTTTTATTTTAGAATATAATAGGTAGGTATATTTCTTTTTAATATTATTTTATTTATTTTTTTTTTTAAAATTCTTTTATTTCGTACAATTTGTTATTTTAAACGAATATCTATAACTTACATATATGTATCTATCTATATTATAATTATTTATAAATAAATAAAAAAAAAATTATGCATAGCAATACTACTTAATTTTTAATCAGTATTATAGATCTTTAAGATTTTGATAATATATAAGTAAATACGATTTATTATTAACTTCTAGTTTCACGTTTCTAATAATTTAAAACGTTTTACGAAGTATTAATTAAAACTATGTGGCGTACTCAAATATTGAATATATATTTTTTTAAATAGGTATTATAAACTTTATTTTAGATGGAATGTTTTTTTAATTATTTTTGAATGGCTATGGCTTTGTAAAACTTCTTTACACATTGTTATATGTAATTATTTAAATTGGTTCTGATAATTATTTTTGAGTGTTGGTTGAGTGCTGGCTTTAATGAAAGAAACTATACCAAATTTCTTTGGAGTTTAGAATTTAGATCTTTACTACTTTACTATTTTTAAATCACATTACCTTAATGTATTTTATAATTTTTATTAATATAACTACTTAAAACATAATTGTTAAAAGACTATTACTACTAAAGATCTATAATAATTATTTTTTTGGAGTTATAAGAGCGGAGTTAACTTGTAAGTCTTATCTCGACTCTGAATTATTTTTTTTTTTTTAATAATTAAGCTTTAGTAATTCGTACCCATATACTCATATTAAAAACTTAACTAAGTATTTTTTTTTTTTGATAAAATTTTAATTAAAATGTATAGTAGGTAATAAAATTATTTTACATTTAACTTGTGCATTTTATTTAACTACTTTAAGCATTAAAAATTGATATTAAGAAATTATAAAAATATATACTTTATAATATTATCTGTTTTCCTTGATATAATATGAACATAGTTACAAATATATATAAAATATATATTTTATTAAATTTCCTCATTGTTTTCGTTATCTGAAACTGTCAAAGTTACTTTTAACTTTATTTTTATTTTTTTATATAATATTTCGAACCCTCTCTCAAATGTAAAACAGTGCTATATTCTTTATATTTATATATGTTTGTATATATATATATACTTTATCTTTATATATATATATGTATGTAGTTTATATAACATTAAAAATGAATGAGGTATACATAAATTTTTATTCAGAAAGATAATTCTTTCGTAATCTAAAAAGATTATCAATTTTTTGGAAAATATCTAATTTAATTGACAAAAAAAAAAAAAATATAGCTATGTAAGTAAAAAGTAGATTCGTTTTTAAAATTACAAAAAAAAAAAAACAACATAAAAATAAGACAATAAATTTTCTTATCAAAAAAAAAAAAAAAAAAAAATTTTTGTGCGTGTTCTACAGTAATATTAAAATTTTGAAAATGTTATATGATATATAGTTAGTAATATTTTTATGATAACAAATTTTTTATTTTATTCCCTTCTATACAATTTTTTTTTAATAATAAATTTTAATAGATTAAAATTTATATATATGTATATATATACAATAAGTAATACAGAAGTATTTTTGTTATGTTTTTATTCTTATCTCATCATTTCTTTCAGAAAATTTAACACTAAAATTTCAAAATTCGTTAATTTTTTTTTGTTTATTATCTTAATAATTTAATGGACAGTTTTTAATGAATATTTAATTTGAGTTTTTTTTTTTATAAATTAATTAACATAAAGTATTAAAAGTTGCTTTAACTGAAAATATTTTTTATTTACTGTATCTATCTTATCTTTTATTATTAAATACTATATTTAATATTAGAATGAAATGCAAAAATTTGCTAAGTATCTAATTTTAATTTTTAAGTACATTATAAGTACCTACATATATATACAGTTAAAGCTCTCTTAGCCGGACGTTCTTATATACGGACATCTCTTTAAGACGGACGTTTTTTCAAAATCAATTCTTTTTTTAAATTTTCTATACGAAACCCATTTTTTTAACCGCAAACTCTAATAACCGGACGCGGACACCTCAATCATTCTTTAAATTTCAAAAAAATCTCCCGTAAACGGATACTTGTAATTTATGAGTAAGCTTTTTTTATTTAATGTGAGTAATATGGTTGGATGTAATTTTGTATTATAATTTACTATTATATTATATTTAATTATAGGTATGCATTCTAATTTTTAGAATTACATATTAGAATCTAATACATACATAATTGGATTTGAATAATATTATGTATGCCTAATACATAGAGGTACTTTTTATTGCTTATTTTTTAAAACGTTCTGAGCAATGAAGAGAGTATGCCTTAGTAATCAGATGCAAAGTCGCTCTCTTAAGAATCAAAAATTTTTACATTTTTTAAAAATAATACGTATTAGGTTTATTAGGTTTATTACGCATACGTTTTGGGTAAAGTTCACCAGTTCTTGAACAATTGGAAACTAAAACCTACAATGTCTTAAAAACTATTGATAGTTTAAAAAAATTTGCAACATTTAAAGAGGATCTTACAGCATTCCAGTTTATAAAAAACTTAAAAACACATTTCGAAAATAATGTTTGAAAAATTGACCAGGAAAAAATACGACAGTCAAAGATTTCAAATTTTTCAAAAGACTACTAATTCTTAAACTCTGAAATGGAAGTAGTATGTAATTTAACCAAATAATGTTTATCTGTATTGAATTTATTGAATTTTTGTTTAGTTTTTTGTAGTAATTTTTATTTTCTTTTGTTATTTAGTTTTTATGTTCTTTTACCATTATAATTTTACCCTTGAAAAAACGTTATTAAAAAAATAAATAAAGAATTTAAGAAAAGTTATAAAAAAATTTTTTCTATTAACCGGACAGTTCTCATAAGCGGACGAAAATTTTAGAACTGTGAGTGTCCGTTTATGAGAGCTTTCACTGTACATATACATAATGTAGTTCATTTCTAAAAATCAAAATACATTAAGTACTGAATAAGTTAAATTCTAAAATAATAATTTTTTTTTTTTAAATAGGAAGTAAATATCTGTTATAATGTAGTTTATAGTTTTATATATATAAGTAGATAAGTCATATTCGTATATGCAATAATAAAAGTTTTCCTTTAAGCATTTACAGATTAATTTTAAAAATAATAATAAAAGAGGTTTTATATTTCTACTTTTTGTTTGTTTTTCGTAAGTTTTATATTCGAAAAACCAGAAAAAGCTTTTGCTTATATTTTTTTTAGATAAAAAAAAACGTACATATATTAGTTTCTAATCTAAAAAAGTTGATTCATTGTTATTATTACAGTGTTGTTATCAGTTTTTTTTTTAAAAGCAAAACCAGAAAATTTACGGATGATAAAAATAAATAGTTTTGTAAAAAAAAAATAAAAAAAAAAAAAAACAAATTAAAAATATGTAAATTTATATTATAAAATTACAGAATCAAAAATATAAGTATTTTTCGATAAGCTTTTTTGAATAAATAGATACGAATTACGAGTATAAATTTTTTTTTTTAAATAAAGTAAAATGTAATTTTAATCAAAACGAGAATTGTGTTTTATTATCAATTTTAGTTTTGAATGTAAAAAATAATTAGTATTTTTTTGAATGTAATAATTTCATAAAAAAATTTTGTTTAGAATTACAATATTTAAAAGTAACAATTTCCAATGTAATAATTTAATACATAGTTTTATTATCAATAATTCTTATCATAAGTTTTTATATAAATTATTCTTTATAATTCTTTACCTAAATTATTATTTAGCACCTATGTATATGTATTTTGTTATCTTAGCGAGAGTATTACATTAGAAACTAATAGCTGATGATAAGCAGGTAATTATACCTACAACAAGTTTCTATTTAAATGCAGTACCTACTGATAAGTGCATACAACAAGGTTTTATTTAAGTAAAATGTATAAAGAAATGGAGTTAAAATCTAAAAATACTCGTTTACGACCCCAATTAATCCCTAAAAGTTATAAACTTGCCATAAAATATAGAAGTGAATATAAACTGTGTAACTACAGTAAAAAGGAAATTTTAGAATTATTGAAGGTCACATAACAGACCATGGCATTGCTAAATATCACTTACAGATGTCTTAAGAAGCAACAGAGCATGTATTTTTACCTTTGTATATACGTAGGAATTTAAAGTATTATCATCTAGAAAATGGGTTTCTCATCACAGATGAAATGGTCAATATCGTTTCTGAAACCATTTTGAATTTTTATAAATCTCTGATATTCTTTTCCTCTATTAGATGATCAATTATCCAACTTGTTAAAAAGTATCAATCAATTTCTTAAAATGATATTGTGAATTGCAAATAATATTAAAAAAATTGTAAATTGAGTTTGCAATTATCAACTCAAAATTAATATTGTGAAATACAATTTAGTTTTCAGAAAGTTGTCAATTTTTAAATCAATGAAAAAAATTTTAGTTAAATTTGAAGTAAAAGTGATTGATTAGAAAAATGTTAACTTAAATGAAATAAAATAATAGAAAAATTTATACTTACCTACTTACCTTTTAAGTAATAAATATTTAATACGATCAACTCACGGAAAGCATTTTTCGTTAATCTGAAGGTGACTATTAATGTAAAATTGGATTCGATAAATCTCTATTGTTTCTCCTAGTTATGTTTATCTGCCTTGTAGATTCATTTTCTGAGTTGTCATCAGTATACAAATACCAATAAACTGATGTCATTATTCTTATATTATAATTATCTAAATTCACAATAGAAAACCATTTATCAATTTATCAATATTCACAATGGAAAAATTTTTTTGAAATACATTTCACAATACTAAATTTTTTGAAATTTGATAAAAGTTTTCAATTATCAACTAAGTAGTTGATAGTTGTCTGGCATAATAGGGGTTACAGTCGTCGGGATAAAAAAGGGCAATAAATACAAAATAGATTTAAATGTCACACTGCCCTTATATGTTCCCCATTTTATAAATAGATAATTGAAAAATTAAAATTTGTAAACAAGGTGAAAACTAATCCTAGAAAACTGCAAAATAAATTTTAAAAACAAATCCTTGAAAATCTGCAAAATAAAGTTAATATTAATTTTACATTTATGAGCATGCACCCAATATAATATTTAAGTTACACAATTTTACATTTAAATATTAAAAATATCGTTATTTTATAAGTATATAATCTTATTTCAATATATTATGATTTATTATAAAAAGTAGAAAATTGTATCTATACAAAATCACAAATAATATCTATTTTCTAAAATAAGTCCATTTCATTCTAAAAAAAAAAACAAAAAAAAAAAAAAAACGAAATTCATAAAATCTTATCAAATATCATCATTCCATGAAAATTCAAATTTCATCCGATAACAATATTCTATTCACATTTTTGTATTATGTATATATATATATATATATATAGTTTAATCTATCTTTTTTTTAATATCCATTTACATTATATAGTTTGTACATATATTTATAATATATAATATGTACTTGAATAAATGAATATACGAATAATAACAAAATAAAAACAATTTTTTTTTTTTTTTCAAAGGATACAGATTTTTGGTTTCAAAAGATAACATATCCTAACACATGCATCAATAATAATATCAACAGTATAATAATATATATATATATATATATATATATATCTGACAAACGTTATATTCGTCATTAAATTCCCCTTTATTGAATTAATATATTATTATTTATATACTTTTTGACCCCAGCAACTTTGTTATTTTTTTTTTTTGTTTTGCTTTTTTTTTATTTTATTTTTCTCTCTATCCATTTTTTGTTGTTTTGGTTTTTGTTTTTTTTTTTTTTTGTTTTTCTTATTATTATTATTTTTTTCCTTTTTAGATGTGATAATCTTTATTGATAAAAGCTCGTCGTCGTATAGTGATTGGCGACGTCTGTTTTTGGAACATATAATAATAATAATAAAAAAAAAAAAAAAAAGAAAAACAAAAAACAAAATCAAAAAATCTTAAAAGGGGAAACAAATAAACAATATTTTAAGATGCGCGACAAAGAAACAAAAAAACGACGTTTTTATATTAAAAGAAAGAGAGAATTAGAGAAAAAAATTAAATGAGAAAAAAAAAAAAAAACAAAAGAAAAAAAGATTTAAGTGATAAGAAGTCTTAAATATTTTTTTCATTTGATAAGAGAGAGTAAAAATAAAAAAAATGCGGTAAAAATGAATGAAGGCTAACAGACGATAAGAAGATATTTTTTTTTCCATTTTAAATTAATCGAAAAGTAATAAGGATAATATATTAAATATGTGTATGTGTATATGTATGTATATTTATACCGATTATTGATATACTTACTTTTAAAGAAATGAATAATTTTTTTAAAATGAAAATTATCTTGAAATGTTTTTTTTTTTTTTTTTTTGTATAAATTGTTATACGGTCTGATTAAATACAGAAAAATAATAATCGTATGAATTTTTTATTAATTTCTTATTTAAAAAAAAACAAACACAAAAACAAAAACAATTTTAATAATTATGATGGAATAAAATTAAAGATAACTAAATAAAAATGCATTAAGAGTTGGAATGCAGTTTTTAAGTATTATTGATAATAAAATGTATTTAAATATTAAATAGAATGTTGATATCTAATAACACGGTGAAATAATTTAGTGTAGTTGCATACCTACCTTAAAATATTTTTTTGATACAGAATACACATACATAGGTATAAGATTTTTTAACAACTTCCTTTAAATTATTTTGTAAATATTTTATTATTTATTCGTATATTATCTGGAGCACATTTTGTTTTTTATTATAAAAAATCGAATTTTCTATTAGGGTCATTAGGGTGCCTGTTCTGCGTTTTATATTATGTATGTGTATAAGAAATTGGCTTTTATAATAAGTAGAAGTTTTAAATAAATATTTTATATACCCTAAGCTAATACCGAATTTCGCTTCAAAAACTTAAAAAAAAATGTGGTTTTTAGCAAAATATTGTTTAAGCTAATAGTGCAAAAATTTTAATATTCATATCCTCTTTATTTCGTTAAATTAAGGAAGTTTTCAATTTTTTATAATTTTTTTGAAGGTATAAATTCCGTATTTCATTATTTTTTTTTATATATGTATATTCAATAAGCTTGTTTATACCATACCTAAAGCTTATTATAATCAAAATATATATGTACGTATTATTAGAATTGATCTTAATGAATTCCATATACAATTTAAACATGAGATAGTAATAAGCCTTAAAATATAGAAATGTCTATAATGTATATAAAATATAGAAATGTCGTTGATTTTCAATTTCAATATAATTTTGTTTATATTGTAATAATTTTGTATTTGAGTTATATTGTATTCTATATCTGTAAGTTATATTCAATTAAATTATTTTTTTACTTATAATTATTGATAATTGATTAAGCCATTAATTTGAACTCAACTTCCTATTATTCGCAATTTAAAAGTTATTTATTAAATACAGATATGGATTTCAAAGAGTTCGGGTTTATAAACCATAAATTTGACATTGTGAAATGGTTAGCAAAAGAAATAATTTTCCATTTCATACACTCTAGCTAGCCCCTAGAACTATGTAATATATAAATAAATTCCTTTCGGTTGTGGCAATATACTTTGTATAGCACGTCAGCTCTTAAAGTAAACTCGTATTTTTAATTAAATTTTTCTCAATCTACAGACGTGCTTCTTACGATGAGCATTTTTTTGAAAGCCTAAAATTAGATGTGTTCAATAATATAAAAATATATAGGCGTTAATGACCTATTAATAGATTTTGGAATGCATTATTATTTATTTTATTTTACAATTTTATTTTTAAAATGATTTATTAAATTTATATAACAAATAACAAAAACAATCATTAAAACTTTAAGAGCTAGTAAATCTTTTTAGTATTATGATAAATTTTTATACTACAATTAATAAATATCCTTCTGTTTTTATATATGTATTTTATTTTATCTTTTTGTTCAATATTTTTATTAATTTTTTTTTCTTACTATAATTGTTCTTTTTTTTTTTTATATTTTTTTGCATAAAATTTTGTTATCATTTTTAACGCAATTTGCTTTAAGTCATATAAGTGTACAATTCAATTGATATTTTTTTTTTTTTTTTAACTTGTAACCTACACAATTTTATTTTATTTTTATTTATTTCTTTTTGTTTTTTATGTAAAAATTGTTTTATATATTTCATTTTATTCTGGGTATACTTACCTGATTAGAAAACATTAAAATGTGATCGCTCTCAACGCAAACATTATTTACAGATATTTACTTTTATTTTATTTTATTTTTTTTTCTATAAATTTTTATATGATTCATTTTAAGTAAGTACTGAATAAAAAAAAAACACAAAATTACATTTGTAAATTTAATGTACATACATTTATGAGTTAAGTATAAAAATGTTAATACGAGAAAAATTTTAAAGTTTATAAAATTTACAAAAATTTTTTTTGAAACGGTATTATAATATTGTTTGTAAGTTTCTAATTGGTCAATTTATGTAACTTTCAGTCAACAATAGTTAAGTCCTTTTTATCCTTAAATAACTGAAAGGATGCGCAAACTTTCAATCATTGCTATTTGTGATGTCATTCCTTCAAATTATGAAGAATAACGTAACTCTTAAGGTTATGTTACTCTTCTGAATTTCTGCTCTACCATCAATACAGTATATGTCAATATTTTTTTGACACCCATGAAATCTTACCTTTGCCATTGATTTTTATGTATACGTATGTATGTATGTATTTATTTTTCCCTGTATAAAGATCTTACACTTAAAAAAATAAATTCTTGCAACTGAAAAGGATTACTGATCATACTTGCACTAAAAAGGAAAACATGCAATTTGAAGAGAAAAACTTGATCATAAAATGTAAAATACTTGAACATGTAAGGGTAAACTTGTACTAGAAAAATAAATATGTACTTGAGTTTGAAAAGAAATACTTTATTATGAAACCTAATTACTTGCACATAAAAAGGAAAATTTGCATTTGAAAAATAATTATTTAAATTTCGAAAGAAATACGTAATCATGAAAATTAAAATACTTGCACTTAAAAAGGAAAACTTGCATTTGAAGAGAAAAACTTGATTGTTAAATGTGAAATACTTGCACATGAAAGGGAATTCTTTTACTTAAAAAATAAATACTTGCAGTAAAAAGGAATACTTGATCATGAAAAGTAAAATACTTGCACTTAAAAAGGAAAATTTATATTTATGATAGAAATATTTAACTCTTATTATACTGTCAACATTTCTTATAACCATTTGTCTAATATTTTGATATATGTGTGTACGATATTAATGATATTGTACATACTTTCATTGTTTATTGAACAATGCTCTTATAGTTCCCAATAATATGCAAGCCATAATGTTAACAGAATTTTTATATAAAAAGACGTTCATTCGTAACATTTATTCGTAATTTGTATATATGTATATGAAAAAATGCATATTGGATGATGATGATTTAAAAAAAAGCAACACTAGTAAGGTTGTACTTAGTAAAAAGAATTTTTAAAATATAAATACAGACTTTTTAAAGTATTAAGATTTAAAAAGTAATAATCAGAAAAAAAAAAAAATAATAAATAAAAAATAAAACGATCGTGAGATAAAAAATTGAAAAATGCTTCTATATGTGCGCACATTTTCTATGCTTTACTACACAGTAAATATTGTATTATATATAGAGAGGTTATATTTTGCTCTCTATATATATTTTATTACAAATATCGATATATTATAACTTTATAAGTATACGTACAATAACATAAGTACATATATATATATAATTTTTATTTTATTTCATTTTATTTTATTTTTTTTAGTTTTTTTATTCTGTTATTATTCACTGATGATAGGCGGAGTATGGTTTTATCTCTTAACTGCACTCAGCTAATCTAAAAAAATTATCTTTTGTCTGGCATGTGCTTTTTGCTTTCGAGATCAGGACCGTATTTGTACTAGTTTCTCTTTTTTAAAAAAAAAAAATATCTTTTTGAATTTTTTTTATTTTTAAAAAATTTTTTAATATCTTTTTACTAATACACAATGCTTTTTAAATTTTTTTATTTATTTTTTTTTTCTTATTTAATATATTTGTAATTTGTAGTATCTTAAGAAGTATATATGTATATTTGTGTATAAATATTTATGTACATTTATATGCATAAAAACCTGACATAACCGTCTGATATTTTTATGCGCTATCTAAATACCAGTCTTGTCGTCTCTATTTCCATTACCATGCAAAGATATCAAAAATTATAAAAAAAAATAAAAATTAAAATAAATATAAAAAAAAAATTTTTCAAAAAAATATTTTTAACCAAAAAATTCTAAAAAATTATTTTGAAAAAAAAAAATAAAATAAAAGGAGCAATAATAATATTATACTAATAAATAGCACAACATAATATTGAAAAACATGAGTATTAAAAAAAAAAAAGGAAAAGTTTGTTGACAGAGAAAAATCATGGAATTTAAAAGAGAGAGAGAGAGAATTAAAAGAAAATTTATTGAAAATATCAAGAGTGAATTTACTATTGTGAATTGTAAACTCTGAGTCAAGTTTAAAGTCTCCTCAACTCAATAGTGAATTGAATTAAATAGCACTAACAATGCAACCACAGCATGGTTTAATGTACGATATGAGGATGATGATACTTACTTATTATAATTTTTTTTTGGAATTCTAAGAACTTAAATTTAAAAATCAAAAAGATATTTTCATTACTACAGGGTGGGTCAAAAGCCACCATGGGGTATAAAAATTTAATAACTTTTTCGTTTATGCATTTTAATAATTATTTTCTTTTTTAAAATATAATATGAACTTTGTATGATTTAAATTCTTATTATGAAAAATAATGTCAGATAAATGACCACCGTTTTCAACAGCTACAGCACACAAAGTATCAGGCTCTGTTGCCCCTATTCACAGTTTTAGTATTGTGCTTTAGCTGCTCTACATTTTAAGGCTTGTTCACATATACTCGTTTTTTGAGATAACCCCATAGGAAATAATCTTGCGCAGTTAAAATCGAATCCTGAATTTCTTGACATAATTTAGTCATCAAAAATTTCACTTAGAAGAGAAATTGTAGCACGGGTCGTATGTGCTGTTGCTCCATACTGTTGGAACCAATTGTAGGAAGCTACAGACCGTACAAAATTATTAATCATAGAATGATATCTCTCCCCATTTACTGTCACAACATTATCAACTTTATTCCTAAAGAAGTATGGGGCACTATTTACCCTTTGTGATGCTACCCCATATCATGCTACCCCATATCATGCTGTACGTTTGTAGCGAGTATAATTGTCACTGGTAAACAACTCTGTGGTTTGCAGTACCCCAAAATCACATATTTTGCTTATTTTCCATTCATTAAGATGGAAATATGCTTCATTACTCTACTTCTAATTAAATTGTTTGGTAATATTATAAAAGAAGTCAGTAAAATTGAATGGCCATTGGGATTTGGGAAAGTATACTTTGGTCCGTTGCTCTCTGGTGTACTTTTGCATGGTTGTGTAAAAAGCTTCGATTAATAAAATCTAAAAAAAAATAAAGAATGTGAATTTTATCCCACCCTGTACATACCTTAATAAATATATATTTTTATAAATTATTAATATGTAAATATCTATATGAGCAATATTAAAAAAAGAAAAAGTATAAAATTACTTATAGAATAGAATAAGTGATAAGTTTTAAAATTTGTTCAAGAGGCATATATTCAAAATTAAAATAAAAAAAGGACAACAACAAAAACACAGTAGAAAGCAAAAAAAAAAAAAAATCTCTTCACTTTTTTTTTTCTCCCAGTTTACTTAAATGGAATGGAAGAGTAAAAAGGATAACAGAGACACAGTACACTGTAAAGAAAATTGATAATAAACAAACATTACAGATTCTTAGAACATTGATTAAAAAAATTAAAAGCAATAAAACTTAAATTAACTCTAACCTTTTATGCTTATTTATCTTTTGTTTTTGAAGTTTGATATTGGTTGGTATTAAATAAAAAATGAATAGTTATTATACGTATGTATAGGTATGTCTTCTTTCATTTGTTTCGTTTTTTAAATTAATATCCAATATAAATGAGTGTTAATTAGTTTAATATTATTTAAGTGTTTCGGTTATCTTTAAACAATTTTTTTATTCTTTTTTTTAAATCAAATAAAATTATAGGTAGTTATTAAAACTTATTAGACTAGACATTAGGATAAAGTTTAGAATTTACTTTTGAAAATACTGTAGTGTAGGTGATAAGCTATTCTAAGGTTAATGAACTTTGCACGGCTGTCATTGGAATTTTATTTACTACAATGTCGCAAGATTAGAATTTATATTGTAACAAAATTTGACAAGTCAAGCATTCTTTAAAATATTTTCATATGTGTATTTCATATTTTGTATTTTTCGTTTGATTAATGTCACTTTTAGACTAATTTTAGTTAATTGACAATCGGAATCACGACACCTAGCGGAAATTGTTATAGTTATATTTGAATAATTGACATTTCACAGCTGTTTAAAATAAATTGTGGGCATAAGAGGATTTAAACTAAAAATTAAAGCAATTAAAAAGAATTAAAATAATATATATAAACAAAATCGGGAAATATTTTTAGAAAGTATTTAATTTTGTAGGGTTAGAAGTTTGGATAACTGCTCCTAGCCTAATAAATGCAAGTGTCTCTGTAACTAATAAAGATAAAACTTTTAGAGAGATAGAACCTAATTCAAAAAGATAGAACCTTTAAATATAGAATGGAATGAAAAGTTTAGATATTTCCTTTTAGTTTTTATGAGAGGTTAATTATTTTAATGAACTATTGAGTTTAACTGTTTTTGATTTAACGCTTAGTCCTAGTTAACCTTAACATTACAAAAATTTGAGTATATGGGACAAAAAGTGCATTTCAACATAATATGTTCATTATATAACATTATAAAGCAAACCAAGTACTTATGACACATTTATGTACTATTTGAATTGATTAAAATTGAAATTAAATTGAACGTAATAAAACTAATGTTGGTATGACTGTTAATCAAAATTTGATATAAAAAATGTTATTGCTGATCTAATATATGGATTTGACATTAAATGCTAGTGGATTCTATCAATTAATAACTCAGTTATGAGTTAGAGAGCTAATGTAATTTTAGTCGGTTGCATAAACAACATTACTGTTGGTTCATTACTTATTTTCATCCTTTATCAGTGTTATTCTATTTCTAGTGTATTATAACTATTATCATGCATATCCTTATTCGCTTATTTTAATTTGGAATAGCATATCCTATATTATCATCAAGGCCGTGCGACTAATTAATATATTTCGTCACCAAGGAGTTTTTGTAAAAAAAAATTAATACATATATTATAAAAGTGCATGCCATTGTCCATAGCTTCACACAAGTGAAAAAAAAAATTTTTCGAGACTTTTTTATAAATTAAATTACCTTTAAAATTATATACGAAAATAAATACAACCACCAAGATTTGCGAAATATTCTTTATTAGGTATATATTTGCAATTAAATCCGTTATAAAGTCAAGTTATTTGTTTTCAAAAAATTCAAAGAAATTCGATTTAATCATTTAATGCCAATGAATTAATTCATTCACTTACTGGTATTTGAGATTTCTAATTTAAGATAAAAAAAAATATATGTAAATGATTAAACTTGAGTATAAATTGATATAAATTCCAATAGGCGCAGATTGATATAATTATCAATATTGAAGATGTTCACTAGAAGGTAAAAAATTTCCGAAAACAAAAAAAAAACAAAATGTCGTTAAAAAAATAAATAAGTTTTAATTAAAATCAATTATGCGATATATTAGTTATTGTTGAACATTTAGAAAAAAAAAATTTTAATTAAATTGTAGATAAGTTTAATTTTTAAATAATCATTTCATTCAATCATCTTTATTAGTTTTTTTTTTGTTTTATATTTTTGTTTTTTTCTTTATATTAGGCGCAGATTTTCTTTGAATTTTTCATACATATTTTCGCTACTGTTTAACTTTTCACAGTATATTTGAAGGGTACTTTAAAATAAACGTGCAGTTTAAGATAAGAATTATATTATATATAATATAAAGAATATTTTGATTTTTATCTAACGGAACTTATGCCCTATTATCTAAATTGGTTAGCAAGAGAATAGAGTAATACATAATAGAGTAATGTTATATGTCATCAGACTTATCTCTGTATGCCAAATAATTCAAAAAATATGGCAATAGGTTAGGATTGTGGAAGTTTTCGATAAGAGCATAATTCCAAAACGAAAAAAGATAGAATCTTTAAATTTGGTACAAGCTTGTTTCTTCCTATTTCCTTTGTGTCCCTGATTCTGGTTCAATTTCAGTGGTCCTTCAGATACTTCGCACACATCTGCCGAGACCTTTAAGTAAATTAATAAAGATAGTAAGTCAAAATAAATGTAGAAGCTTCAAATTTAGTTCAAGAGTGTTCCTTCCTATTTTCTTCCCTAAAATTTGGATAAATATAAGTGGTAGTTCAGGTAAATTACCTCCCACATGTCTGAAATTTAGTACAAGGTAGTTCTGTCCTATTTCTATTACTTTATTGAATTTTAAAATAAATTAAAGTAGTGGTTTGGGTACTTCCCAAACACGTCCTAAGACTAAAAAGCATATTTACGTAATTTTGAGAGGAATGAAAGCAATGGTTAACATAGCTGTAAAACGCCTCCTTAAAATTAACCAGTATATCTAAGAAGTTAATAAAGTTCGAAATTTGGTACAAGGTAGTTCTGTCCTGTTTGCTTAATGTTCCAGAAATCTGAGATGAGATGAAGTGGGGATTGGTGTAACTGTCAATTAAATTTGTAAGGTGTATTAAATTGGATTGAACTGATTTGCATAAACTAAAAAGTTTCCACTTAAATTAAAAGTGAATATGATTTCAGTTAAAGTAAAAATATCTCAAGTAGGGTAATACAGTTACAAAATTATACATTTTTTATGAAGCATTTTAGTTTAATATTACACTTAAGATTTTGATCCAAAAGTCGCTTCGCCTCTAGCGTCGTTTCTAGTCTCGTGCTCTACACAAGAAAGACCAAATGCTAGAGTCGCTTTTTAATTGTGTATCTTTCAAATTAATTAAATTATAAAATAAACATAAATTTTTTTAATATTAAAACAAATTTAGAAGAAAAAAGAGTCTTTTAATTTAATATCAACGCGTAACAGTAGAAAGTTGCTCTAGCGTCGCTTTTCTATTTGATCAAGTTTCATTTAAATGAATATTTTCTATTTAAAAGTCAAAGCGACACTAGAAGCGACGCTAGTATTGGGTAATCACCGAATATTTTCTATTTAAAAGTCAAAGCGACACTAGAAGCGACGCTAGTATTGGGTAATCACCGAATATTTTCTATTTCAAAGTCAAAGCGACACTAGAAGCGACGCGAGTATTGGGTAATCACCGAATATTTTCTATTTAAAAGTCAAAGCGACACTAGAAGCGACGCGGGGTTTGGGTAATCACCTTTATTATATTTAGATTTTATAATATTCATATGTTCATCACTTAAAAACTAATCTTAATGTATGTATAAAAAAATGAAATATATTACAAAAATATATAAATTCTATAAAATATTTAAAAAAAAAATTGTTTTCCTATATTTATTAGTTTCACTCTTTTTAATAAATAAGATATAAAAATTATTTCAATTTCATATTTACAAAAAAAAAAAAAAAAAAAAAAAAAAATAAAAAATGACTAATTTAAAAATGTTATCAGTTTTATTGCTATTAAAATAATTCCATTTTATCAGTCTGTAATTCCACATGAACATTTTTTATATATAAACTTACATACATAATATATTAATTCCCTATATATCGCATACTTGTAAAATGTTGTATAAAATGAAAATTAAAAAACAAAAAATTAATGCAAAAGATTAAAATCTGAAAAATCTAAAAAAGAATTTTTTTTTCCGTGATTTTGATGACTAATTTATCTTGCTTTTATTTTAAAAGTTTAAGTTATTATGGAAAAAAAAATAAAATGAAAATATAAAATTTATATAAAAAAAAAAATTATATTATTATCATCGAAAAATATTTGATTTGAGTTTAAATTACGTGATTTTATTGTAGATTTTTATATTTATTTGTTCTTTTTTAATTAAGCATACATATATATATATGTATAATGGACTTATATCAAATACTTACATACAAATATAATCAATGTAATATATATATTAATATATATCAAATTAGTATATGATATATAATATATATATATATATATATATATATAATTATTTTTAAGTGGTCATTAAAAATTTAGATTTTTAATTATCTTTAAAAATTTAATTTTAAAATAAACTTTTAATCTTTTCATTTATTTTAACTTTTGTATTATTAAAAGTATTTTTTAATATATGTAAGTATATCACAAGTTAAAATCAATTGACTTGAACATATAATGTACTTATTAAAATTTAAAGTTCATAAACTTTGCAAACAGTTTTATTTTTTAATTAATTAAAGTTTAAAAGACAATATATGTACAATGTACATACATATAAATTATATAAGTAGGTATTTATACTTTAATTTAAAAAATTATGAGTTTTATTGGTCATTATTGTTTTATTGTTAATAACTTATCATTTGAGTAGTGATTGATTAGTGTATGAATAGGATTGTAAAAGTTGATCAATTTTTATGAACTACATATACATATCTACCCTGTTATAAAAAATATTTATATTATTATATTAATTTTTTGGGCGTTTGAATCAAATTGCCCCTTAGTCCTTACAATAATCGTCCTATGATGTCATATGAACTTTCAATAAATATTCGATATACAAAATCATAACCCTAATTTACCCTAAACCCTAATTTTAGTTTTAGTTACTTTCAATTTCTTTTCAATTTACTTTGCTTGTATGTATGATATTATATGAAATGAACGCTTTGATTCGTATACCTATAACTCGACGAATAATTTCTTAATGATAACGAATGATAGTTATGACTATTATAGTTCGTTATATGAAAAGTCATACAATTGTAGAAAATAATATGATATCATATAACTGATTATATGAAATTTCAAAAATATAAAAGAACAGATCAAAACAAGCTTGTACAAATTTCAATCTTTAGATCATTCTTATTAGGTATTGAGAGGTGTGTGGGAGGTACCCCAACCATTTCATCACAACAGTCTTAATACCACATTTTAGCTAAGCTATTATTTTTATTAATTTCAAAGATATGCTTTTAAGTCTTGGAAAATATGTGGGAAACGTCAAACATTCAAACCATCTCGGTCGTTTTGCGCCACCCTGAATAACATGTAGAAACGTCTTAGATTTTTTATATTTTTCATAACTTTTCATAATTTTTGATAGCTGTTCTGTTGTGTACTGTTCCATTTCCAATTCCCCAAGTTTTCTTCAAAAGAATTCTGAAATAAAAATAAAAAATATAAATAAATTTAAAAAGTTAGTAAACATTCAAACCATATCGGTCGTTTTGCGCCACCCTGTACGTAAATTTACAAAATTATATAACCTAATACAAAATAAAAACCAATAATTTTTCAACTGAAAAATATAACTCACAGATAAACAAAAACCTTGTTAGCCTAAAACATATTTAAATAATTAGTACGAAAAAAAAGATATATGTATTAAATTGTTGGAAGTTTAAGTTTGAGCCCAAGACCTGTACATCTATTTAACATTTGCATATAACCTATAGGTGTTGAGAGGTGTGTGGGAGGTACCTCAACCATTTCATCACAACACTCTTATACCACATATATATATATATCTATTGATTGTTTTTTTTTTTTCAATTTGAAATACATAAATCATTGCATATTAAACGTAATTAGGATGACAATTCTAAATAATCCATACATAAATAAATAAACAATTGCATTCATACACATATATACTCGTATAACATACAATTTAAAAGTTTATCATTTATATTTTTATATTTTTAATTATAATAAAAATGATTTTTCATTTATAATTATTTATAATATATTTTGATAAATGAAAAATGATGAAAGTTTTTTTTTTTTTCTTTTAAATTTAAACATATATATACACATACATATATATATATATATATATATAGAAATTATTTTATACCATAGAATTTTAATCTACATATCACATAAATTTATTTTCTATGCAAATACATACTTAATACTTACATATATTTACATATTATTTATATACCTATATATTTTCTTTCAAGTTGAAATGCAATCATTCATACTCAGTTTAACAACAAATACAAGTACATGTACATAAATGCACAATTGTTATCAAAACGAATAAAAATAAAAAGTTGAATTATTATTCTTAATATTCTATAAAAAAAAATATCTTCTTGAATCACGGAAATGAGTTCTTCAAATGATGACAGTTCTTGAACTTTTTTTTTTTCTCTTATATTTTTTTAATTTTATATGTGAGAAAAAGAAAAACAACAACTACAAGATTCAAAAAAATATGAAATGAAAATTGATGAAGATAAATTCAGATTCGTATTAAAAATATTTTATACTTATTTATTTAATGTATATATATCTATAATAATATTTAAAAGATACGTCCCTATAGTTGGTTTTCCTATCAAGTCTCACGATTTACATTTGAAATAAAAAAATAAAAAAAAGCAAATAATAAAAAAAAAACGAGGAAGAGTGTAGTAGAGTAGACTGTGTCAACTCTGGGATACCCGTATGACCGTAACATATACATTATATCATCCGGTTAATTACTTTTGACAAAATTTCAAACATTCAGCTTTATTAGGTGTAGAGTAATGCTCATATAAAAGAAGGAGTTGTATGGCAGCTACTCGAACCCTTTGCAGTAGACCAACCAAATTTTGCAGTAACTTTGGCCATTACACTAAACTATTTTTGGCAAAATTTCAGACACCCAGCTTCATTTAGTGTAGTGTAATCCTCATATAAAAGAAGGAGTTGTATGGCAGCTACTCGAACCCTCAGCAGTAGACCAACTAAATTTTGCAGTAACTTTGGCCATTACACTAAACTATTTTTTGCAAAATTTCAGACACCCAGCTTCATCAGGTGTAGTGTAAAGCTCATATAAAAGAAGGAGTTGTATGGCAGCTACTCGAACCCTCTGCAGTAGACCAACCAAATTTTGCAGTAACTTTGGCCATTATACTAAACTACTTTTGGCAAAATTTCAGACACGCAGCTTTCATAGGTATAGAGTAATGCTCATATAAAATTAGAAGTTGTATGGCAGGTACTCGAACCCGTGGACCAAAATGGCTGAATTTCAAACTCGATTCCGTTTTTTGCATAAAAACGAATTTGTGAAAATTTCATAATCCTAGCTCCTTTACTTTTTGAGTTATCGTGATGACGGACGGACAGACGGACGAACATACATAGCTAAATCGATTTATTTTTCGATTCTGATCCGATCCATACACTTGAGTCTATATCTACCCCCCCTCCTTCTCCGCGTCACAAACGTAATGGCAAATTTATTATACCCTTGGACTATATAGTCATACGGGTATAAAAAATATGCATTTGAAATGTTGTTTGACAAAAAAGTATTGTTTAAGTTTGCTACATTTTTTCTTATCAATGCAATCACAATTTAAATAAAAAACGTATCCTTATTTTTTTTTTGTTTTTTTTTCTGCTATTGAGACGTTTAAGTTGGTAACAATTTTTTTGAATTGTATTAATTGATTCTATCGATTTTTTTCTTTGAGTGTATGTATAAGTATGTAGGTATATTGTTTCTAGATTTTCTCATATTTATTTAAAGATATACTTTGTATTTTGTACCTATAAGTGTAAGTGCTAATTTTATTAATTCAAACACAAATCTTAAGAATATTTTCTTTGTTTTTTTTAATTAAATCTATTCCTTATAAAATGTAGCTAAAGGATTAATTACGTTTTACGGTGGGACCGTTTAATGTACTAGAACTTTAAAGACTGTACTTAAAACGTTTCAAAAATTACTACTAGCAAAAAAAAGGTCACAAGATTAAATTGTGATATGTGATTCTGAATCCTGATAGTATGCACATTAGGTAACCCAGTACACAGCAATGTACATATGAAAAATAGTTTCAATTAGGGGCATTTGTGTCCTGAGGGTTAAGCATCTAGAGCACAGGAGTTTAGTAGTGTATCAACCGAGACAGCGTGGGTTCAACCTCCGCACACAGATTTTAAGTAGTTATGTTTCTGAAATTACTTTCTGAAATACTGAAAAAAATTTTCCTTACAATTCTCCTTTTGATCAAATATAATAATAGTATAATATTATTAAATTTATACAATTCAGTTGTAAAATAAATAGTATTAGTATAATGTAATAATAGTATCCAAATAATGGTCTCAGTAACCGATGGTTTAAAAATATTTCATTAACGTTAATAATATGTAATATTAATAAATAGATAAATAAATTATTTAAAATTGAATTTTTACATAAATAAATAAATATATTCTTAATAATACATATCATGCATACTAAATCAATTATAAAAAAATCTAAAGCTTTTTTACAATTACTTAGTTGTTCTTGCAATTTTCGGAAACAATAAACTAACAACGAACTTAATATTCGCAAACATTGATTATTTGTTATTGTCAATTTTTTAAAAATTTAAATGTTGCTGAAACAAAACTGTTAATGAAATTATAATTGAGTTTGATGTCAGATAATGTTTTTTTTGTCATCAAAGATCAGGAATTTAAAAAGAGTCAATTAAAAAATAATAGGATATATATTCTATTTAAAATAAAAAAAAAAAAATTAAAATCTATTTATAAAAAACTAAAAACACTAGCACAATGGTTTACTGTAGAGTAAAGTTTTTAAAATTTTACATCAGTAATGTCAATACTATTTGCGTTCAACTATTCCAACTAACACCAGTTCTTGTAAAATAGTAGATGAGAGGAGTACAAAATTAAAAAATTTCCGGATGGCTTTAATTTAAATTTTTCATAATTGATAAATTTTGATTTGAATAGGTTATGTTAAATCATATTTTTTATTAGATAATCAATAAACAGATCTTCTCCTTCAAATAATAAACTTCTCAAATGACAGATAGTTTTATAGTGTCAAATATATGTTTGACAATTAATTGCTCGTACAACAAAAATTAGCGTTATATTTACAAAATACTTCCATTTACTTTTCATCTACTCTTTTTGCTAAAAGGAACGCTAGTTAAATTCCTAGTATTTTACTTATTTGTAAATTTTTTAAGTTGTAAGTAGTTTCGTTAATTTATCTTATACAACTTTCAAAAACTGATAGTGTGTACTATGTAGAAATGAAATTATTAAAATTGTAGTAATTTCCGCAAAATACTGTATGAAAAAATTTATAGACTGTACTACGCTTTACTATATAGTCTTATTTATAAAACGTATCTAATGATTTTATACAAAAAAAAAAAAAAAACTATTTAATCTTGAAACAAAAAATATCAACCCTTTTTATCTAATTCTAAAAAAAAAAATAAAATAAAATCAAATGAAATTTTTTTTAAAAACAACAGACATTTGTAAAACAAAAATAATATTCTAACCACAAAGTAGCATCATCATATTATTATCATCGATTAAAAGTCAATTTATTTTACACATACATATATATGTATGTACATACGTATAAAATAATTTAAATCAATGAATCAAAACATATAACTATATTAAATTGCATATAAATTTTTCTAATGTAATAAAAATAGAAAAAAAAACAAATCAAAACATTCTCTCTCCTCCCCCTCGACTCTTTTCTGCTGCTGTATATTTTTTTTTTTTGAGTACTTGACAATTTAAAAATCATTTTGCAAAAAAAAAAATAAGGACTTTTTCACAACCCATCATCTCTTTTAAAACTAACCTGTATTATGAAAATCTGTATATATATACATTAATATATATTAATACAAATATATAAATAAGTTTACATATATATACTCGTATATAATGTAGATGATATGATAGATTTTCCTTTTAAATATGGTCTTTTTTTTTTATACATAAATATTTAAACACATATACTTTTGTATATATATATACATGTGCATATACATATATATGTATATATAAATCTATATAAATATATTTGGCACGGATAAAAGATTAACTTAAAAGGAATTTTCTTATCAAATCTACCAGTTTATATTTACTTTTAACCAGTTTATATTTTTTCAAGTCCTCATTTTTTTATCGTTTACTTATTTATTTATTTTTTTGTTTTTTTTTTTTTTTTTTTTTGTCTTGTCTCTCCCCCTTAATCTCAGAAATAAGAAAAATAAAAAGAAGAGAAAAAAAATTAAAGTATTAAAAAAAAAAGAGATGGGAAAAAGGATTATAAGGAATTTATGCAATTATAGTTATATAATGTATCATTTAGAACGTTTCACACTTGTACTGGAGAAGTGGTCAAGCAAAGGCGTTGCAATAATAATAAATCAATTAATTATTAAGTTTTGGGATCAGTGGTATTCAAAGAGAATTGGCAAGAGTAGCTGCAGCGAATTTTTTCTGGGTATAGGGTTGGAATTAACCAGGCTAAGTCATCTCTTTTGACATCAAACTTTAGAATTAGGACTTTAATACAAAATTTTCAGTTTAGTAATGGATGAATAGGGATTAGAAAATATGGCTTTGGAAAAGGCAATGGAGGATGAATGGGATATGATGATAAATGGGAATTTTTGAAATATGTTTTATATTTTCTTTTAAAATTTTATTATGTAATGTCGGACATGTATTTGTCCAGCTTTTAGGAACATGTGGAATGATATATAATTCTATAATCGCGTTTTTTGCAAACGTATGCCCATTAGTGTGAAACAACTCTAAAACATTAGAGATAAGCTTTTGGAATCATATTTTAAATAATAAATACAAACCATTTCTGTTGCATATTAAGATAATAATGTTTTTATGCATGTACACGTATGTATGTATGTACTTTTATTAATTTTGTAAATTAAAAATTCCTGAAAAATATAAATGTGCATTAACTTTGATATTTTGTATGATCTTTCTATTGATAAATACATTAACACGTGTCATTGTTCATTTTAAGTTTAATGATGTGCATGATGAATACTTAACTAATGTGAAACACCCTAATAAATAAAAATATATAAAAATTATAGTTTATAATATTATACATATTATAATAGAAATTATACTTTATTGTTGGTGTTAAATATAAGTCATTATTATTATTTTTAATATTAAAAAATTAATATACACTGTTATCATTTATTATATTGGATAAGGTTATATTGCAATGCTTAAAGCAAAATTAAGGACATATAAGTGAGAAAGTAAGATAATATGTCATTGCACATAATATTTATTGTGAAAGATTGAAGGTCAATAGTAATAATAATAATAATTATTATTATTATTATTATAATTTAAGGTGTTCTTGTAGTAATTTGCAAAAAACTTGTGTTGTTAAACTTATCTGTTATATGATTTGCAAACATATATGTATGTGTATATATAATATAATAAATCATTTAATTGAATGCTCTTCAATTATAAACATATACTAAATTTATATGATATGATAATGTTATAAGACTTTTCGATATACTTCATAAATTAACTTAATGGTTATCAACTTGAAACGTGCACTTGAGAAGTTGGGCAAGTTGAAAAACCCCTTTGAAGGTTGAAAAGTTGGCTGGATGAAAATCAAAAAAAATGTTTTATGTTTGTGGGCGGGAACTTTTGATTTTGTTCTTTTAGTATTTTCCACTTTATGACAACAAAAGTAGGTTGAAATATTTCATATTACAAAGAATTAAGTAAAGAATTTGAAATAACTATAAAATTAAGTGAGAAATACATTTTAACGTATATAAAAATATATTAAATATCATAATTTTAGAAGAAAAAAATTAAAAAGACAGAATTAATAATATAGTTAAATAAAAGCTCTTAAAAATTCAAATAAATTTTAAATGATGGTTCGATCATATTTCCGCATACCAAATTGACAACCAAAACCACCGTGTATGGGTAGCATAATATGAGATATCGAATTTATTGTTGAAAACTTTCAAAAAATTCATACATAATTAAATAACATATAAATTAATTAAGCTTATATTACATTAAGCTATAAAAATATGTAGGTACCTATCATTTCTATTAAAATTATTTTAATTATCAAATAATTCAGTACTAAATATACAATTGTACTAAATTAAAAATTAAAATTCTATTTTGCATTAAAAAATTAAACTCAAAATGTTGTAAATAGGATCTTAAATTACTTGGTTTTTTTTCCGATAATATTTAATGTAAATTTTTGTAAAATCACCAGAATATTTGAAAATTTATTTTTTATTTACATGTATAAAACTACATACATACCTACTATTCAATACTAAATATTCATATAATATATTTATATACAAGTACATAACATAATACAAATAATAAATGTAAGATGATTCATTAAATATAAATAATTTTTTTGTTTTTATGTGATTTTCATTTATAACAAGGACATAATTCAACCAAAATCCCATTAAAAGATTACTGCCTCTTGTTGTTGTTGTTTTTTTGTTTTTTGGCTTTGTCGTTTTTTAGTTTCATTTTTTTTTATCGATAAGCGAAAATTTTATCGGGTTTAATTTTATATAAAACTATTATTATGTATTTAACACCTAATACTATTATTCTATACCATTATATATCTAGTAAATAATATTTATATATATTATATGTATGAATGTATATATATATCCTTTTTTTTTTATTTATATTTGCATACGATTTTATTCTTTACTATACAAAGAAAATGCATAAAAAAAGGATATTAGGAGCACAATATAAATATTATATAATACATATATATATACATATTTTATATATATATCGCATTTATATATATATCGTATTTATAGTTATACTATAAAAAAAAAGGAAATTTAGTATTGTTAATTTAAACAAAAAAAAAACGTAAAATAAAATGAAAAATGTTACACATATTTATTTCGTGTTTATATTCTCTTTCTCTCTCTTTTTTTATTGTTTTTTTTTTTATTTTTCTTTATTTTCCCGCACAAAAAAAAACACAAAAAAAGAAAAACAAAAAATCGTAAAATATAAAAATATTATTATGATTAACTATTTTAAATTTTCAATGTTTTTCTTTTTTATTTTTTTTTTTTTTTTACACTTCCTCCCCCTATATTATAAATATATATTTAATATATGTACATGTATATCCTTATTATGTATATATGTATAACACATTATAATATTATCTTACATATTTAAAATATAAAAGAAATAAAAAAATCTAAAAGTAGAGAGAAGAAGGAGAAGAGAGGAAAATTATTATTGAAAATAAAGAAAGAATGATGAGAAAAATGAGTAAATTTAGTGTGTTGTACTGTACTACTGTACTGTGTGTAGAGTGTAGTGTAGACTATAGTGCAGTGTAGTGTAGATGTAGTGTGTACTGTGTACTTTACTGTTATTCGATATGATGAGAAAATTTGTGGAAAAAAAAAGAGCGAAAGAAAATTATTATAATGCAAAAATAGAGAGTATAATATTAGTATAATAGTAAAGTAATGTAATAGTAAAGTATAGTATAAATATTATATTATCTCGTATATAAATACAGTGAAAGCTCTCATAAACGGACACTCATGTTTCTTAAATTTTCGTCCGCTTATGAGAACTGTCCGGTTAATAGGAAAAATTTTTTATAACTTTTCTTAAATTCTTTATTTATTTTTTTAATAACGTTTTTTCAAGGGTAAAATTATAATGGTAAAACAACATAAAAACTAAATAACGAAAGAAAATAAAAATTACTACAAAAAACTAAACAAAAATTCAATACAGATTAACATTATTTGGTTAAATTATATACTACTTCCATTTCAGAGTTTAAGAATTAGTAGTCTTTTGAAAAATTTGAAATCTTTGACTGCCGTATTTTTTCCTGGTCAATTTTTAAAACATTATTTTTGAAATGTGTTTTTAAGTTCTTTATAAACTGGAATGCTGTAAGGTCCTCTTTAAATGTTGCAAATTTTTTTAAACTATCAATAGTTTTTAAGACTTCATTGTAGATTTTAGTTTCCAATTGTTCAAGAACCGGTGAACTTTACCTAAAACATATGCGTAATAAAACTAATAAACCTAATACGTATTATTTTTAAAAAATGTAAAAATTTTTGATTCTTAAGAGAGTGAGTTCGCATCTGATTTCTAATACATACTCTCTTCATTGCTCAGAACGTTTTAAAAAATAAGCAATAAAAAGTACCTCTATGTATTAGGTATACATAATATTATTCAAATCCAATTATGTATATGTATTAGATTCTAAAATGTAATTCTAAAAATTAGAATGCATACCTATAACTAAATATAATATAATAGTAAATTATAATACAAAATTACATCCAACACCATATTACTCACATTAAATAAAAAAAGCTTGCTCATAAATTACAAGTGTCCGTTTACGGGAGATTTTTTTTGAAATTTAAAGAATGATTTAAGTGTCCGCGTCCGGTTATTAGAGTGTCCGGTTAAAAGAATGGGTTTTGTATGGAAAATTTAAAAAAAGAATTGGTTTTGAAAAAACTGTCCGTCTTAAAGAGATGTCCGTATATAAGAAGGTCCGGCTAAGAGAGCTTTCACTGTATATTTATTATTTCATATTATTATGTTATATTATTATATTTTTCATTTATTATTACATATTTTGTTATTTATTTTTCTTATTTATAATAATTATAATAATAATATAACAAAATAGAATAGAAGTATAATAGTAAAGTATAACCTCCTATCAACATACAACACGTAAAATTTACTATGCACTTTATGATTATATTTTATATCATGTTGTTTTTTTTATATATTTTATATAAATTTATATTTATCTCTATATATATATATCATTTATATATATGTACAAATATTTATAAGTATGTGTGTAAGTAAATATAAATGAAAACAAAAAAAAAACAATTTTTTTTTTCCAGTCCATAATGTTGGTTCTGTGATGCAGATAGTATCCTGGCAACCATCTGGTATTACTGATAAGAGTTTAAAAAACTAAATCATACAAAACTGTTAGTATTTTTGTAGAGGAAAATTTTTTTTATTTTTATTTTTGTTTTTTTTATTATTTTTTATTTTTACCATATAAAATGTTACACAAAATACAGAAAATAAGAATAGAAAAATAAAAATGTGTATGTTTTTGTTTTCTGTAGAAAAAGGAACACAACATAGAGCGCGCTGCTATCTTTTTTTTTTATTTAAAAGATATATTTGTTTCATTTGTTATACATATATATACATATATATATATGTATATATATTTTGTACGATATCAAAAAATTTTCATATTGAGATAGATTTCTATGTTTCATATTTAATATATACCTATAAATATACTTGTAGATATTATGTATATATATTTTAGGTAGTTTAGTTTAGAATAGAATTTTATTAGTGTAAATATACATATTATATTTTTATAAATTTGTATTATATATTTTTTCATATTTAGTTTAAAAAAAAAATGTAAATGAAATACAAATTCTAACAAATGTGAGAAAAATATAATGTGGTGTGGTTTTTGTTTTTTTTTTTTATTTTTATTTGCTTTTGCTTGGTTAAATCATGAAAATGTAATGTTATAGTAGAGAGGAGTATATTGCCGACTACCGTACTGGAATTTTAACCACCCTGTTGTGTTACCATTTTTATGTTATACATATATGTATGTATATATTTTAACTATTATTATTCTTAAGTTAAGAAAAAAAAAAAGTAAAATTCAGTGAACACAAAATTTTCTGAAATATTTTCTATATACATATATACAATATGTATGTAGTATGTTTTATTGTTGATGTTTCGATTTATGTATGAATGAATGTATATATAGTATTAAAAGGAAATATAAACGTTTTGTATTTGTTTTTTTTATTTCAAAAAAATATATATATACATATATATATATATATATATATGTATATAATATATATATACATATATATACATAATAGAAAAAAAAAGACGACGGCGACGATGACTGTAAAACTTATCACTTTTACCGCCATAGATGAATACAAAAACATTTTTATCATATTTATGCATTTTTATGATAAATGAGGAATGAAAAAAGATATTTCTGGTTTTTTATGTATTTTTATTTCATTTTTTTTTTTTTTTATTCTTTTTGTTGTTTTTTTTTTTAATTTTTTTTTTTTTATCAGTTTGAACCATACGAATTTATTGTGTTTGAGGTTTGGTTTATATTTTTTCTTTTACTTATACTTCTGCTGTTGCTGCTGCTTGCTTGCTTGCTTTGGTTGCTACCACCACTTCTCATTCTTTTTTTTTTCTTCTTTTTTTTTTAAACCATCATTTATACATTTTTTTCTGGGTTGATTTTGTTGGCTATATTGGATTGTGTGTGGTGTTTTGTTGGTGGGTGAATGGTAAATGGTAAATGGTAGGTAACTGACAATTCTCTTCTTTTAGGAATTTGTGTTTTGAAATATGGAATGAAGAAGTAGTGTGTGTAGTAAAATAAAGTAAGTAAATAGTATAGAGATAGAGATAGATAGATAGATAGAAAATAGTAGAATAGAAAATGTGTCGTTCCATTTTCGTTGTTGATATCGTTCTTCGTATCGTACCGACCGACGTAGTTAGTGTACTGTTTATTTGTGGAATATGAATTTTTTTTATATTACATACCTACATTATGTTGTATATATTTATAAATTATATTATGTATATAGAAATGTATCTAAATACATATATGTATGTATATTAAATATGCTTTTAAGTTTTGTATGTAAAATATGTGTATATTTACATACATATTTATGCTACTGCTATATGGTACTGATTTTTTTTTATTATTATTATCTAACTTCATCAATCAGGAAGTTGTGATAAGACGACTTTTTTTGAGGGTGCATTGAAAGAGTTTTGTTTTGTTAATTTTTTTTTTATGATTATTTTTGTTTTTATTTCACTCTGTTTTTTTTTTGATATTGTTATTGTTTTTATTTATTCTTATAATATTTGTTCATTTTTGCCTTGTCGGTTTTGGGAGTCTTATCTAGAACTTACAGCGATCGAAAAAAATTATATATATATATTTTATATTTATTTGTTTTTTGTTTGTTTTTTTTTTTTTAAAGTTTTATGTGAAATTTCCTGAAGTATAAGAGAAAAGAAAAGATCACATTTTTAAATATTATATAGTATAGTTAAAAAATAAAAGAAATAATATACATTTTATAATATACACAAAAAAAAAACGGTAATTTTTGTTTGTATGTAGATAGAAATGTAATGTATACAAAATAGTAAATAAAAATTATTTGTATAAAAACAAAAAATGAAAACAAAATGAAAATAAAAAAAGAAAATATGAAAAATTTTGGAAAATTGCAAGTTACAGAAATACAAAAAAAAAAAAAAAGAAAATATGAAAAATAATAAATTACTTGAATTTAACAGAGTTTTTTGCAAAAAAAAAAAATATTGTAATTTTTAGTTAATTTTTTTTTTATATTTTGTATATTTGTTTTTGTATATGTACCTATATATATATTTTGTTATATACACTAAAGTTGGTTCAGTCAATGATAACTGATAAGAAATAGGTTAAGTACAGATAAAATATGATACATACATATATTTTTGGTGTTTAGATTTTGTAATGTGTATAAAACTTTTTTTGTATCATTTATTACAAATATAGCATAAATTAAGGGGTTAAATTTATTTATTATATTGATAATAAATTTTCAATGAAAAAAATATGTATGTGTTTTATGTTTTTTATCTAAAAATGATTTTATAATTTAAGATTTATTATAATTTAGATTATAAATTCTAGATAATTAGTTAAAATTAGTTTAAGTGTATCTGAAAATAGATTTGTGCATTTATGTATTTTAAGTAAAGATTACATTTTTGAAAAGTGTTTTTTTGACAATTTCCTTAATTAGTATAATTTAAAGTATTATAAGGGTCATTGCCAACGAAAATGTCTATCGGTCTTAAAATTTGAAATAATAAAATTAATTTTTTTTAAAGTCTTAAATATTGGAAACTATACTACAATTATTATTTTACTTAGATATAAAAATTGGAACCTTTTATAAAAGTAGTTAGCGAAATATATAACATTTTAGAGAATTTTTACATGAGTGTTATCTTTAAATCCCTACATATACTGATGTAACACTCATGTTTTTTTTTACGATATATTCTAATTACGGATATTGTAATATCAAAATACAAAAATTGATAATGCAAAAAGTTTTGTTTCGCACTTATTGTATTTAATTTGCATTCAATTTAATTATGTTTTATTTTTTGTACTTACCATACTCAAAAGTTTTAATTATCGAAATCTTTACTTTTACAAAACAAATTTTTATATCACAATTTATATTAAGATCTAAATAGTTTAAATTTATCTATGCACTATTCTTAAATATTTATATTTAATATTTTATTAGATTTTTGTAATATTCTCTAAAAACGTAACACTCATGTTATGCAGTTGAGACAAAATTAAAATGCAAAAAAAATGACTAATAGGAAAAGACAATAAGATAATTATAAATATGCATAAAATGTATAGATAACATAATTATTACGATCTAGTTATTAATTTTTATACCTTAGAACAACAATAAGTTTTTTTTTTATAAAATATATTGAAAATTTTGATGGAGACAAATTATTTTACATGAGAGTAATGTGGGAAGTGTAAAAAGATAAGAGTAAACTGAAATTTAAAATTTTGAAATTTTGTCGTTACATTGTTTTTTTTTATTGAATGCATCAAACTTTACAATTTAACTATAGTTTGTGTGTATAGTTATATATTTTTAGTAATTTATAAAACGATAAACTTGAGAGACACGAAAAAGACGTTTTAATTGGCAATGACCCATAAAATAGTTAATTCTATGTTTCAGAGACCAATTGGTGTTATGGAATCGTTGAACATTTGAACATTTATACGTAATTCTTAAAAATTATTTTATAATTTATATCTGAAAGAAATACCTATGATCAAACATGGCTTGTTTTCTTAAGGGCTGTTTTTAAAATAAAAAAAAAATTAAGAAAAAAGTCCTCTAATAAAGAATATTTACATATGCAGATAATAACCTAAGGGATCGTGTTTCGTGATATAGCTTAAGTTAAATATTAAGGATATCTACTGTCAAATACAATTAAATTGAAAACTCGTAAAATTTTTAGTATTAATATAAATTTTAATACTAATCCTGATAACTTGAGTTCAGCAGTTACGAATCCATGCAAATGAATTTTTACACTTAGGAATAAAAAAATTGTCTTTGTATAGGTAATTTTACAGCTGATTATTATAGATTAGGTACTGAAGAATTACTGAATCACTACTAAAGCTCCACGAAATGAATGAAACAACAATATATGTAGTTTCTATACACCTACACCTTAAAGAGTGTTACTTTATTCCATCATTAGTAATTAAAATTAATTGGAGTTAAGACCAAAGTATATCTATTGTTAAGAAGTAGTTTCACTTAGTCACGTGATCAAAAATTTTCTTGCTAACATTTACTCTTTCCACACATACACATGCAAAAATTTACTCAAATTGCTGGAAGTAGAAAGTAATAAGAATATTTCATGAAAAAAATTGAAATTGAAACAGTAAAATTGAATAATGTGTCGAAAGTAATAAACCAATAATAAACTTTAAAATATAATTGTAAATGTTATAATATAAAGTTATGTAAATTTGAATTTTTAAAAGACTTTCGAGAGCTAAAATTTTATTATAGCTTTAGTTTTCTAAAATATTTGATTTTCTGTCTGCATACAAAAGAAAAGCCTTTAAAATGTATTATGTAAAACCAAATTTATTATTATAAATTTGTCAGCTAAAATATTTATGTTTATTATCAAATTGTTTTACATTTTTGTTGAAATTTTTTATTACAAAATATATTTTTATTCTAATGTACATTTTTATAAAATATTTGTTATCACATTTATCAAAACACTTATAATTGAAATTATTTTCACAAAATCTTATATAAATATGTAAGTATTTTAAATATTTGCAATAAGTATTCACTATTGCTAAGAGTAATTCGTTTAAAATAATTTAACACCATGTAGGTGCTCGATAAACAACAATTTCAAACGAGCTCGCCACTATATATAGAATTTTCTAAGAGCCCGCCTTTAAAATTACATTACAAAAATGCATAGTGTTGTTTTTTTTTTCATACATGTTTTTCCTATACACAGTGAATGTGAAATTAAAAAAAAAAAACCTTAATGGCAGAAAATGTTAATTTATGCGTTAAAAAATTGCGAACAAAAAAAATACTAAATAGGTTTTAATTTTATTAAAATGGTACCTATTTTGTTTAATTTTTCTAATAATTTTTAGCAAATAGTAAAATGAATATCGTACAGTAATATTTCGATAATCCCTATTCGGATTAAGTTGAAATTCGAATTGTTGGATACCAGTCTAGCAAATATAATTGTGGCCCAACAGCTCTATAAAATTTAAAATAATAAGTCGTATAAAGAGTTTAAAAGTTCTGTGAACTCTTTTTTGTGCCATATTTCAAACAAAAATTTATTGTTTTTACTTTTGTACATTCTGATACTTACAATGTTTTAATTTAACTAACAATAATAAATTTAAATTAAAACTTCAACACTTTATAAAAACAAAAACGCATACAACAAAAACTTAACTGTTAATAATTGTTTTTTAAAAAAATTCATACGAGAACATAAAAACAATAAACATATTGCAGATTTTAGCATTATTCGGATTGTAGAATAGTTTTTTTTTTTTTTTTTTTTTTTTGTCCTTATTACCTACTCGTCTTGGGAGCATGGGATATCTACTAGGCATCTACATCTGCTTTTTTCTTATCCGAGGCTCTTCTTTGTGTTTCGAATCGTTTTTTCCTTTTTCAATTAAGTAAATGATTGGTCTACTGTAATCTATCTACAAGATGTCGCTTCTTAATTTCTTCTAGTGTCATCTATCGGTCAAGTAGAGAAACCGTGTCATGTTGTTAGGTGCGTACTGCCATTGTAATTGCATATGACAGTTGCAATTACATTGTCGTTCAATAGGTTATTGTTTATTCAGTATTAATTATTAGATTATAGAGTATAGCTGGAAACACGATTATAGGTATATTTTTTATATTTTTGTTACTAATTATTTATTATCATATTTTTAGGTATAGAATTATTATATTATAATTTATTATATATTAATTTATTATAATTATTAATTTTACTGGATATGGTATCTCCCACCAGGATTCGAACCCGGGACTGCCACAGTGTTTAGATTGCAAGGTTGCGCTCTAACCACCTAGGCTATGGAGGAGATTGTAGAATAGTTATTGCTTTGTAAAAGGTCAATCGGATTTTTGGTTATTCGGATTATCGAAATATTACTGTATTAGTTTTTCACTGTAACATTACTTAGAAAACTACTTACATATGTATATTCACTACTGAAAAAGTATTGAAAAATTTAAGGATTTCCATTCACCACTGAAAAAGTACTGAAAGGAAATAGAAAAACTTTCAATGTATTAATGCAAAACTGGTGAATTTTTTCCCATCATTCATATTAAATTCAGTAGAAAAGAAGAACTTCCATTCAGTACTTCTGCACTTTTTCTAGGTTATCATTGAAGTAATCAGTATAGGTATTATTATTCAAATATAAATCAAATTCATTCTTAATTTGAATTAAATCTTAAATTTTGAATAAAGACAATTTAGATAAGATTTATTTTATAAATACGTTATAAAAATTAAAAAAATTTAATTCTAAGTCACCAAAAAAAAAAAAAAATTTAATCAAAAAATAAGCAATTTTTTTTTTTTTTAGATTTTCTACATTAAAACTTATCAGTTTTATAAACATTCGTACATACATATATGTACCTACAAGTATGTTTAATTTTTTTTTTTATACACTCATTATATTTTAGAACCATACACCTCATTGTTTTGAAAAAAAAAAAAAAAATTATCATAGCTAATGGATTTTATTATTTTTTTTTTTTTTTGTAGGTAATTATGTAAATCTTTTATTGATAAACTTCTGGAAATGCCAACAACGACCTGTCATTTTTTTTTTTTTTTTTTTTATATAACTGATATCTTTCTATATGAACATACGTATACAATTTTTGTTGTTGTTTTTTTAATTCTTTATCGATACTTTAAGCTGAAATTGTAATTAGAGGGCTTATCGTTACTAAGCGCAAAAAAAAAAACAACAATAACAATCAAGAATAGAAGAAATAAAAATAAAAAAAAAAATAAAATGAAAAAATAATAATAAGAAAAAAACAAAAAAAACTGAAGGTTTTTTTTTTGTTTTGTTTTTGTATTTTGCAATTTTACTTATCGTTTCCTGTTCAGTACAACAACTTCTGTGTTATTTTGTACCTACTGTTTTTTTTTTTTTTTATTATTTTTTTTTTATTTTTGTATTTAGAACGATTTTAATCTCTCTTTTAAATTTATTATCTACAAACTACACTCTATAAAATGTGTGAAACTTTTACCAGTTAAAGTATATATAGTATTTGTTTGTTTTTTTTTTTTTTTTGGTTTTGTTTTAATTTAATGTAAAATAATTTTTTAATATTTTATGCAGGTTATTTAAATTTTTTTTTTTTTTTTTTTTCATTACTAAAATTTTAGTTGTTTTTACAATAGTAATTAAAAAAAAAAATTTTATTTTTATCATTCAAAATAATTTTTTTTTTAAATAAAATTTTAGGTATATAAAAAAAAAACTGATATGCAAAATGACGTCTTTGTTATCACTTTGTTTTTTGTGATATTTTTTTGGTATTCATTATTCTTTTGTTTATTATAATATTGTAAATTATAATAATTTATAATATTACTAAAAAATTTGTACTCGTATATCAAAAAATAGTTAGTAATATTTTTTTTTAATTATATTGTCATAAATGTATAATTTAGATGGGTAGGTAACATGTTTACATATTAAAGTTTTGTTTTTAAACTATAGATAAAATTTAGGCCCTGTAGTAGTTTGTAGTTTTAAATAAAATAAGGGACTCATGACTTATAGCAGTGATCCGTAACTCCTTAAGGGACTTACGACCTTGAAAGTTTTGACTCAGCGTGGTGGGTCATAACTTCCTTATACAGTTCTCACCTTAAAAATTATTAGTAATATTGAAAAAAAAATACTAATTTTAATTATATAATATCAGTGACGGGTACACATTTTAGGGTTTAATTCGAAATCAGAGTATTCCCTTTTTCAAAAATTAAGAAAATAACCACAATTTTACAATTAAACAAATTTTGAAAGGCTATTTTGCAAAAAGGTTAATCAAGATTTTGTAACCAAAGTCTCGCATACATGAGTTCATAAATACTCTGGAAAAAGGGTCAATTTTTAACAAACCTAAATATGCTGCCTAATATAGTATCTCGCATAAATAAATAAATACACATTGTTGTACATCTAATATTTTGCCCTAAAGGGACTTAAGACTTACTTGTAAAGGGACTTATGTCCCACGTGAATATTTTAAAGTCGAACCCTGGGAGTTCTGACCCTGCACCTTTTTAAATACTATTACTATACCTTTCCTGTATGGGTACTATTATTTTTTTGGAGTACAGTACAACTATCCCCGATAGACTGAGTTCAGGCAATTATAACAACATACAAAAAAAATGCAAAAAACATAATTTTTTAAATAGTTTTTAATAAATAGTAAAATTACTTCAGCAAAGGTACAGAAACATCATTGAGAAGAACTGCTTGGATTAAGTACTGAAAAACTTGTGAAAAAGTCCTGAAGTCCATCTCTTGCAAAAGTGCGAATTTTTTTCCCACCTCCTATTTAACTCATTAGAAAAGAAGTACTTCTGTTCAGTAGTACAGAAGTACTTTCAAACTACTTCTGAGTTATCAGAGAGAGTAAATACATACATGTATGTATGTATTACTTTTCAATACAAAGCAATAGTGTAAATGCACCCTTAAAATTTATAAACCTAATAATAGTAATATTATTAGGTTTAATATTCCTAAAAAATAAGGGTTAAAATGTTGAAAATAAGGGTTACACATGGATTACAAATCATTGTCCTTCAAAAAAAAATATTTTAATTAATAATATAAGTGTGTTAAGTCTTTTACTTACACTTAAAGTCATCGTTACATTTAATGAGGGAAATTATATTTTCATTTGATAAGTCATCCATAAGTTTTTAAAATAATTTTTCTTATTAATCTTACTAATATTTGGTAAATGTTCTTAAATCTTCTATTTGCGAATGATTTTTTAAGTGAATTGATTCAAATTTGTAGGACAAATTTATTTTGTTAACCCCTTCAGGAATTTAAATTTTTCTTATAAAAGTATTAGATATATGTATATGTGTGGAAAAATCAAAAATTAGTTTGTGTGTATATGTTAAATGTTTGGGGAAAAGCTAAAAAAAAGTCCTTGCAAATTTTTTAAAAAAAATTTTAATTTTAAAGAATTAATTTATTTCTACAAGGCATTGTCCTTTTTTTTCTATCAACCCTGGATATGAACTCTTTGGATTAAGTAAATGCTAAGATCTCAATATTAAACAGTCTAAATTAAAATAGAAATGTTATACCTACATGTTTTTTAATTATATATAATTAAAATTTGAAAAATTCGAGCACAATAACCTAATACTAAAATACATAAAACATATAAGTCATAAAAAAAAAGAGGAAACTATTGCTTCCTCCAAAAAAACTATGATAAGCGAAAAATAATAAAAAGCTATTAACATATTTTTATAAACAATTTAAAAAAAAAAAATGTGTATTAAAATTTTTCTTTTCTTTTCTACTTACAGGTGAATGTCAAGAATTTAATAACGAAGGACTTCCAAAAAAAGGTGTTTATTATTGATTTTTTTAAATGTATAACCATTTATAACACTATTAAATTATCAAACAATTAGATATATGGTATAAGTTTAGAATAAGTTATATATAAAATTTTTATTAGATTTAAATGATTTATAACCAAAGGTAGTCATTAATAGTTAATTCTTAGTTAAATTTACAATAACTCTATGCTTTTTTTTCGTCTAATATAAACTTAAAATTTTTTATTCAAAAAGGTGTATTTGTAACCTAGGAAAATGGTTTAACATTTTTAAGTTAAAAAAAATCAATTTCTTTTCTTTAAAATTTTTTGGCGCCATACTATTGGTTTTTTTAAAGGTGTTTTACTTTTTATTTAGTATGAGAATAAATATTGCATTGATTGTCTAATAACTTTTTGCAAGTCTGAATAGCTATACTGTATGGGGGATTACGGGATTATAACTAATTCCCACTAATTTAATCTTGTTGTTCAAATGTTAGGGTAACAAGCCGGTTTACACCATAGGTAAAAGTTTAAATAAGAAAGAAATTCCAGAAGATATTAAGATATTCTTGAAGAAGTACAGAGTCACTTGGAAAAGTCATCGGCTTATAAAATAATCTTACAACCTTTAATAATAGTAGCAATATCATCAATTGAAACAAAAAGAAGCGGTCCAGAATGGCCTCCCCGGGTTATTCCATAATTTTAAAGTTAAGAGTTGGAAGTAGCATATCTTATTTTATAGTTCCGATTGATTAAATAAGTTTTAATACATTTTAAAAGAGAAAAAAGGAGTACAAGATTATTTAATTTAAAAAGGATAACACTATGGGCCTAGTGAATAAAAAATAGTAAATGCTTCTACTAGTGGATTATTAAGTAAATACTTAAATTTAAATGAATAAAAAATAAGCAAAGACTCAATATTAAGCATTTACTTTTTCGGTATAATAAATACTAATATTCTTAGTTTTTCCTAGTATTTACTTAAAATGATGTGAATAAAACTCAGTTAATACTTTCCATTTCTAGTAAGAACTTAAAAATTTTGAAGGCTTTCATGCAAATATGTGAATCTAAGTATTATCGGAGAAGAAAAAATCTTAGTCCTGACAAATCGAAATGTCAGGAAATTTCGAACCATAGATTTTTCCAGTACAATTGTATATTTTGAAGCAAGTTGACTAAAACTAGTCTGTCTGCAAATATTTTATTTTTCGAAATTTCGTCATCGCTAGACATGTTTGCGGAGCCAAATACAATGATCAATACATTCCTAAATGCATTAAAAAAATGCAAAATCATATGAGTCATACATGCTCACATTACATGCAAAATCATGTTTTTTAAGTGAACACTTATTATTTTTAAAATATAAAGTAAATACTTGGAAGTACTTACTTAGAATTTTCCAGAAATTACTTAGAAGTAAAAGTAAACGATTATTCACTTCAAATGAAGTATTTGCTTTTACTAGAAAGGTAATACTTTTTCAAATAGTAAATACTTTTTAGTATTTACTACTTTTTATTCACATAGGGCCATGTGGCAAAGTATCAAAGACTTTACTTCAAATCAGTATAAATGATGTCTAACTGACCTTCAAACTCCATGATATTTGAAAAAACATAGATCTACATTTTAGAAAACCATGCTGATTCGAATAAGTTAAATTCATACCATATTGATAAATTTCGTCTTACACAATCAATTCAAATAATTTGCCAATATTGCTTATTTCGGCAATAGGTCGGTAATTGCTATTATCACTTTTAGAATTTTTTTAATGAGCTGTTTTAATTAGGGACACATTCCATGTATTAGAAAACTTACTCAAATTAAATAAACGATTTAGAAGGGAAAAGCTAAAAAATTCGCACGTATTTTTAAAAACAATAGCTGGAACATTTTCCGGGCCTGTATTTAAATTTTTATTCAGGCTTTCTAAATACAATTTTACAATATCGGGGGTGATGTTAATTACGGAAAACGTAAAGAGAAATGCGGAAGACGGACATAGACAGATATGTCTATATAAATAAAGATATTTTTACTGTTAGTCGGGTACAATCCCGGCCTCCTATAATAAAAGGTTATGAATGTTGAATCATATCAATAACTTTAACACTTTTTTCTATTTTATAGGTTAAAAAAAAAACTTAAAGTACCTTAATAATATAAACAGTGTATTTTCTTCAAGAGTTTTTGAAATTAAAAAAAAATAAATATTACCTACCAATTATTTTTTTTTTTCAACATTTTAAATTAAAACAATTTGTTAGTGGTTGTTGCCTGTACTGCACCTTTCAATTTTATTTCATTAGTTATTAGTTATTTAAGAATTTAATATATAATTTTATATAAAAAAAAAAATAAATTAATCAAAAAAAATTTAACAAAAAAAGAAGAAAAAAATAAAAAAAAAAATGAAAATGAAAATCCAAAAAGCAAATCTCTGTGACAACGTTAATTTTAGTGTTTTTCTGGTTGAATTAGATCAGACCTTTTTAAGTTTAAACTATGTTTACTGATTACGTATTTAATTTTTATATTTTGTTTTTAATTTTTTTTTTTTGTTTTTTTTTTTTTTTTTCATTTTAATCATCATGAAGTAGTAATACTTATTTTAAATAAGTCATCATACCAAACCAACATGAAGTTACATTAAAAGATTTTGTAGTTTCTTCTGCACTTTTTTTTTTTTGTTATGGTGTACTTCTGATTTTATTTTTTGATTTTTATTCTTTTCCTAGTAAAGTGATTGCATTTTTCACTAGTTCAAAATTGTTCTATTTTTAAGTTTAAATAAAATTCTTTTAAATGAGATGATCATATATATATATATATATAATATATGTATATTTAAAATCAGATGAAGAGTATAAAGTAGTTTAAGAATTGTGTGGATAAAGAAGTACCTGTAGAAATATATATATATATATATGTGCTTAATGAAAATAAAAAAAAAAGTTAAAAATACACGAAATCGATAAATACTTTTTTTATTTTGTTTTTCGCGTTTATTGATCAGGTTCAACTGTTGCATTTTATTAAAATAAAATGATAAATAAAAAATAAAAATAAATAAAGAAATAGTTAATATACCTTACTATAGGATATATAAAATAAAATGCGGGTAATTATTAATTAAAAAAAATAATTAAATAAAAAACAAGAAAGGACAATTTTTGGACAATTCAATGTTTGCCTAATGATTCAAAACTCAAAATTTTTCAAAACAAATTTTGTCAAACGATCTGTGAATGGCATTGTATTAGGAATTTTAATTTGAAAGAGAATGTTGAGAAATGAGAACGATAAATACTACTAAGTACTATTGTGTTTAACATTTATGATGTGTACACTACCCACCTTATTAATATTATAAACGAAACGAATTTAAATTTTATAAAAATGCATAGTTTCTAATTGTAACTTTTTTTCATTTAAGAATTTTTTTCCATTTAAAAATATTACAAAAATTACACCTGCATATTAAAAATTGAAATTAAAAAATTTTTAATAATACATAAACTTATTTTGTACTCAAAAAATTTAATTTCCATATTAGATAACATCACCCAAAAGGTGCTAGCTCAAAACTATTATGGAGAAAATTTTTTAACACACATTTTGCATATATTTAGGCAAACTATACTCTTGTGCACGTTTATTATGTGCAGTGCGTTCTTGTGCACGTTTATTCGTACATTTAATTATCATTCATTCTCTTCATTCTCTTCTCAGGTTTAAGTTAAAAAATTTACACTGATTGATGTGCAAATTTTAAACTGCACGTTATTTTGAATTAATTAACGAAGTAGCGTAAAATTGTTTTTAGCCATATGTATGTGTGTTTAATATCTAAAATATAACTTAATAATGATGCAATAATCAAATTAAAAATAAGAAGAATTATATTGTTGAAACGCAGTTAAATTAATACAGCAAGTAAACTATTGAAGCTCTGAGGAAAAAAAAACCAAAAAATACAATTCAACTCTTTGACAGCTTTGGCGCCAGTATTTAGCGCACTTCAACGTTTATAGCTATAACTTATGACGAAAGCAGTTATAATATGTATTTTGAAATCTAGATTAAGAAAATATAATATTGATTTAGTAAGTGGTAGAATATTTAATTAATTGGATGTGTTAAAGAAATAAATAGCGTTCAAGATCCTGTATTAGAAAAATACGGCATTTATAAAATTTATATCAGACAAACTAAAAGATCTTTAGAAACACGTTTCAAAGAACACAAACAAGAAACAATCCAGGGCTGCAACAAACATCGATTTTAGTAGATGTAATTTTCTCTCAAAATTAAAGCAGCATATATTAGTAGAATATCATCAAAAAACTATTTCTGATTTCCAGATCTTGAAAAATATTACAAAAACAAAAATATTAGATTTCGTTAATTGATTTTATCCAAGGATTATTGATGACTCTCCCAGTAATTTATCGTTTTTTCTTTGTCACACGAATAGTATTTTTGTATTTTCTGCCTATGCTCGGGAAACTTTTCTAATGAAAATTAGCCTTAAAACATAAATTCTTAAATTTTTTATTTCATCCTTTTCATAATTTTTATTTTAATTATTATTTACCTTCTTACCGTAATTTTATTTAAATTTTTTAAAAAATTTTGTATAGTATTATAAAAGGGTCTCGGGCTCAAACCCTGGTCGGATCTTCTCTAATAAAAAAATATAATTTATAATTTATATATCAATAATAGTTTAAATCATAATATAAAATATATACCTGGCACACCTGAAAAGGAAATGCCGAATCACTTACTTATCACATTGTATGTAGTAGGGGACTGTTCGTAAATAAATAAATTAAAAAAAAAATTTGTAATTATGCCATAGATTCTGTTAATCGAGTATACGGACTGAGAAAGTCTGCATGCAATAGATGAAATACTTGTATTTTCAAAAATAGAAACTCTTATTGAAAAAAAAAGAAAACTACATAAGTACTTAGTTTTTTATTCACACAAACGTTAAATATTTTAATTTTATATTAAATTAAAATATTCAAATATATTTCTGTTATAAACGAATACTGAATAATGATCAAAATATTTTTCAATCATTAGATTTATTTTTTTAAAGGCATTTTAAAATTAAATAAAACTTTAAAAAAAAAATGAAAAAAAAATTGGTGTTGTTTATATTTCTGTATTATTTTGTTTCCTTTTAATGCTTGTTATATTTGTTGCTACCAAAAATAAAAACATACACTCGGATTCGTACTACTTTACTCCTTAACTTGTAAAACTAAAAAAAAAAAAAAAAGGAGTCTTACACTTCATTTATTGTTATATTTGTTGTTTTTTATTTTTTCATTTTTTTTTTTTTTTTACTTTGGTCTTGCTGCATCTTTGACTTCGTATAATTAATTTTACTATCAAGATGTGAGAGAAAAGTTAAATATCTTAAAAATAAGAATACAGTCGATCTATAAAAAAAAAAATTAAAAAAAAAATAAAAAAAAAAATAAAAAGAGAGGAAGAGAAAAAAAAAAAACGTGAGTACTTATCAACAATTATTAATCAAGTTTTACTTACACTGGTGGAGTGTATTAAAAAAAAATAATATCGAATATTTAAATCAAATTCAGGAACAAAAAAAAATAAAATAAAATAAAACAAAGACTCTAATTTAACCCGGAGAAAATATTAAATATACAAATATATAAAACTATTAATGCTTAATGTATAGAAAAAAAAAATAAAAAAAAATAAAATTCCGGAATAAGTAAGCAAAAACCTGGTATAAAAACTAATGTAATATTTTTGATTTTTAACCATTGATTTTGATGAAATTTCTTTCAATAGTTTAAAATTCCTCTGAATTTACTTTTGTTTTATTTTTTTTATTTAAGGTTTTTTTCTCTTATCTTTTTTAAAATAAATACTTTTTAAGCTTTTTATTTTTATTTTTTTTAAATAAATAATGTACTTATTTTTTTGTATTGATTAAAAAAAAGGCTTAGTTAGTTAGTACTTAAAAAAAAAAAAAAATAGGATTTTTTAATAGAATTTTGTTAATTGTGAGAATGATGAAGATTGTAGTTAATTTTTTATTTATTTATTAGTAGCCCTTCTTGTTCGCAAAAAAATTTTGATTTGTTGTAAAATTTTTTGTAGTTCGAAAGAGTAGCTTACATCCAATTTTTCAAGGACGTCTCAATTTAAACAGAATAATATATTATATTTGGTAATTAGTGAGATTCTTTTAATTCGTTGAAATTGGAGACAATATATTTCTTAAAATATATCAATCAAACCATTTAGTTCGCCCCCTGGCATTTTACGCAATTGAGTAATTGTAAAGTTGGATGGTACAGTACTATGCCGATTTTTCATGGGTTCAAAATTTTATCTGGTTTTCGTCTCGACTCCGTTATCATGGGTCATTGGGCTCAAATTAATGACTCAATCAATAATTAAAAATTATATCTTTAATAAAAAATACATTAATACCTATAATAATATAAACAAAATTTAAACAAATAATTTAATTGAATAATATAACTCACAGTCCACAGATATAAAATACCATGGCATATAACATAAATGGAATTGTATCTATCTATTGAAAATCTAAGACGTTTCTACAAGTTATTAACTATCTCATGTTTAAATTGTATGTGGAATTCATTAAGATCATTATTCGACATTTCAAAAATTGTGATTCGATTGTGTTTCGAACACTTTGTATTTTATTTAATATGTACTCACTCCATAATTCAGTTGCAGCAGAGAATTGTGAACTAGATTTTAAGGTATATTTATAAAAGTGGTAGCAAAAAGTTTTCAATTATAGGCTCTTTCCAAATGAGCTCAGATAATTATAACAACAGGTTCAGTTATTAATTTTACATATTAGATTCGGGCTACAATTACAGTGAACTACTTACTCATAAGTATATTACAATAACTGATAGTTTTGCATTTATAATTTTTTGTCTTTGAGCTGTTTGTACTATTGTTTGGAATGAGTTTACTCAATTATTTGAAGTGATATTTGCAAACGAAGTGATATTAACTTGAGGGATATTTTGTGTAATCTGGTGATTTTTTTGTAATCAATGGAGATGGATTTTGAAAAAAAAATTAAGTGTAAATTCAAAAGCAAGTTTATTATTTTTTTAAATACTTGAATTACAAATGTAAGGAGTGTTACTTTTTAATACCACTAACTAGACTCATTAGTAGGCATTATAATGTTGGAATTCTAATGGGTACTTAAATGAAATTTTCAGAACTTAATCTGTGAGTTATTAAAACAATTTTATAAAAATATTTGTAGTTTTCACAATTAAAATTTTATTTTTCATGTTTAATAATTTATTTTTGTTTTTTGAAAATAAAAAATTTGGTATAATCTAGATTTTATTCTAACAGATAAAGTTTACGTTGGTTTAATTTTTGAGCAAAACTAACTAACTAAAACTATATCTTATAAATTTAATTGAAGCTTTTTCTGTTAGAAATATGACATTATTTTACAATCATAGTTCTATATTAATTAATATTCAAAAAAAAAAAAATATGTTAATCTACAAATTAGGTAATAGTTTATAAATAAAATCAAAATATAATTACTTTATTTTCGAAAAATTTAATACATATTTTTTTTATTTGGTCTAATCTACATTTTGTTTTTTTTTGTATAAAAATCAAATTTCATTTCAGATTTAGAATAAATATACAATGTGTGTTTTTGGTATAATTTTTTGAATATGCCATAATTTTATTATTTTTTTTTTTGAAAATATATATATGAATGATGTATGTATGTTTGTATATATCACATAACATATATAAATATTTATCATATCTGAATCAAAATCTTTGTTCAATCGTTCTTTTCCTTTCGTTCTATATTTCATTTATATTTTTTTCCTCATTTTTTTTTGCTTTCTAAATTCTAATTTCTAATATAGATTAGGTTCTGTGTTTGCTTCTTATAACCAAAAAGTTCAAATGTCTATTATAATATAATCAGAATATTTTTAGTTATACATATATATATATATATATATATATATATTTTTGCTCCTTTTGATGTCCAAAATAAAATAAAAAAACAAAAAAAAAAAAAAAGACAAGAATATCAAATAAATATTATTGATAGTAATATACAAGACCTAAAATAGACGTTATCTTTCTGGGTGCTATGACGGAATTAAACACATTTATCAATAAATCAGACATAGGGTGAGATTTATTTTTTCATTTTGCATTTTGTTTGGTTGTTATTTGATTCTTATTCGGTTGATTTCAAAAATTATTATTTTGATAGAAATATTTATAATATATATGTATGTACAATATTATAATGTACCTATATCTATGAAAATATTTTTGAAATAAAACAACAAACAAACAAATGAAAAATTAATTTTAATGATTTATTTTTATGGTATTATTTTTGATATATTCTATCTAAATACAGAGTGTTTTCTGAATAAAAGCTCATACTAACATTTACATTAAAAGATTCGTACCAAATACATGTAGTTTGGCGGTACAAAATAACTATTTATCTTTAATTGAACGCTAAAACGTTTTATTTTAAAATATTTTGACATTTTAAAGCTTCACAGAACATCGGTAACGTCAAGTATTTTTTTTAAGTGCGAACTACTCAACTATTAGCCTTATAGCCTTATCAGCTTGTCATACCATAGGAACATAAAATTGTCTTAATGGCGGTACAAAATAACTAAGTATATTTACCTTTAGTTAAATGCTAAAACGTAATTTATTTTGACATTTCAAAGCTTCACAGACACGTCAACAACGTCAAGCATTTTGTTTTTTGAAGTGCGAACTGCTCAACTATTAGTCTTATCAGCTTGTCATACCATAGGTACATAAAATTGTCTTAATGAATTTCACATACAATTTAAACATGATATAGTACTAGATCTTATAACCTGTAGAAACATCTTTGATTTTCAATAGATACAATTCTTTTTATCTGACCAAAAGTTCAGTGGTTAAAGTGGCGACTTTTCAATCGAAAAGTCTCGGGTTCAAATCCTGGTCAGATCATATCTAATAAAAAAATATAATTTATAATTGATATCGTAATAGTTTATATCATAATATAAAATAAATTTAACTGTCATACCTGAAAAGGAAAGACCAATTCACTTACTTATCACGTTGAATGTGATAGGGGACTGTGCATAAATAAATAAACAATTCTTTTAGATAAAAATTTAATAATTTTATATTTGCGCCTCTAAAATAAAAGGTCGGCATTATAACTATTGTTTCATTTCTACGGAAGAAAACTCACATAAAGGCATAGCCAATATAGCTTACGCGAGACATTAAAAAACTGTATTTACTTTTGTATGGGAACCTTGTGGAAGCCTTTCATTTTTGCCGCTGTCGCAAAATACAAAACGTATCAATTTGAGGAAGGTTTTAAAATAATGCCTTTAGTTAGAAGCATATTCTGTATGCACCCTGTATCAAAGTATTTCATTTCCAAAATCATACAACATATTTAAATATTAAAAATTCTAAAGTAATGTTATGATATAAATTAAAATATTTTCTCTCGTTTTATTAATGAAGGTTTTTTATTTTTTTAAAATTTATTAAATTATTAATTATTTTAATGAATAATATATTAAATTTTGTGAAACATATAAAGTTATTTATTAAAAACATTTTTTATTAAAAATATTATTTTTTAAATACTTTGATTACATTTAATATGCATTATTATAAATTATAGTTAAAGTCCTTCTTCAAACTGTAATATATAATTATTGTCCCAAGTGTAATTATGTTTATTTGATTGTGTTCCTCTTGTTGCGATAGTATTAATCATTATGTCAAAGGATTTTTAATAATTTTATTCTAGATTATTCGATTGCATAAAATACTGAATATATTTACCAATGTATAATCATAATGTGCCTAAGTAAGGCCGAAGTATGTTTTGTTTGTTTAAATTATTCATTTTTTGACAATTTAAAACGTAACTGAAATAAAAATTACAATTTTTCCAAATCGGGCTTTTTTTATTTAATCAGGACACTCTGAGCGTACTCTGTTCGTGCACTGCTTAGAGTGTGCTCATTTTGTTCAGAGCTTGTTCAGATCTATGCTCAGATTAAAAAAAAAACGCCTGTTGATGACTTTTGCATTTGATGATCTTCGCAACATTTTGACAATCAAACAGTTTTCGAATTGCTGATTGACGCGTCAAAAAGTCTGAATTTATGACTTTAATCATAATTAAATTTTTGACATTTTAAAAAAATACCTATTCGTAAGTAGCTACCACACTTCGAATACTAAGACAATTAATTAATTATTAAGTACATATTATGTATTGTATATTATTCTTTTATTTAGGTGTTTTTTTTTTTTTTAATATTTAAAAAATAGTTTTTGTTTTTTTTTTTATTATTTTTGTTGCTTTTTATATTATTTTTAATTACAATTTTTTAATTATCTCTTTGATTTGTTTTTTAATTTTTTTTTTTAAATTATAATAGCTAGAAAAAAAGCAGTTAATTGATCTAGATTTAAATATACTATGTAGTTTTAAAATTTTTTCTTTTATTATTTATATTTTAAAAGAAACCTGTTCTCTTATTCAATCAATATCATAAAATATGTATTAACTATATATGGATTTGTAGTTTAAATAAATTGGCATAGACAAAATTTCTTTAAATTTTAACTGACTTTTATTGCATTGTTGGTTTTTTTTTTATTGAGTTTAGGTTAATCCATATTACTTTTTCCTATATAAAATAATAGTTGTGAAAATGTTTTAAAAAGATAACTTTATCTAAAATTTCTATTGTATTTTTTTTTTTTTTAAATTTACAATTTGTAGTTAAACAGTAAACCATAGTGTTTAATAACATATCTTCGCCATGTCTAACCTCTTAATTGTAAAAATATTTATGAAGTACAAAGGATTTTGCTCGTTTTTTTCTATGGTTCATTAACCCTATTTGGTTTTAGGGTTCTGTTAGCTTGTTTAAGCTTATGTGGCTTAAATAAAGTTATTGGATCCTTTAACTCTTTGTGGCGCAAAAAAGCATTATTCCAAGGGTTTTTTGGGTTTTAATTTGAAGCGATTTGATTGAGTTCCTTTTTTAATCTTTGTTTCCGAAATTGGCCAAAGTTGTGTTAAAGTTGGAGTAGGTTATTCAACAAATCGGGAATAATAACTCTTATAAGTTTAACAATTTTATGTACATTTTATATTACAAAATATAAGTAGAGATGGACGTCCACATATTGTATAATTCACTAAAGCTTTAGAAAGCTAAGTCGTTGATAACTCGGCTGTAGTGAATGTATAAGATTATTTTTTTTTTTTTTCCTTTCTACTCTTTTCGGAGCATAGGGCTTCCACAAAGCCTTTTCATCTGTTTCTATTTAGTGCTTTGATTTTCATTTGAGACCATGTTTTTTTTAGTTCTGTTATTTCTCGCTCTACTGTTCTACGCCATGTATTTCTAGGTCTACCAACATTTCTCTTTCCTTGAGGGTTCCATTCCAGGACTTGCCTGGCTATGCAGTCTGGGGGTCTTCTAAGAATGTGACCTATCCACCTATATTTTCATTTCTTAATTTCTATTTCGATAGGTTCTTGACCGGTAGCTTCCCATAGATCTTCATTTCGTATTCTTCTTGGCCAGTATACTCTGCATATAATCCGGAGGCACTTGTTTACAAATACTTGTAATTTATATGTTTCTTTCTTATTAACTAGCCAAGATTCACTACCATATAAGAGTATAAGATTATTAATACATAAATATTAAATTTTGTGCGCCATCTATTATCTTATGCAAAAAATATTTATATTTTTTTATATGGTCTTATTTTATATTACGATCTAAAATTTTATTATGTATTTATGATGTACTTATATAATTTTACGATATTTTTGTATTATATATGCATATGATTCAAATATCAGAATGAGACCTGAAATGACCTGAAAGGTCGGCTTAATTCATTGTTCAGTTTTTATATGTACTTTACAAGGCACTATAAATTCGAAAAATAACGCGACTATTAATTTTCGAGTAAAATTTTTCAAATTCAAATAATAACTTTTTGATTTGCATTGATTCTCAATATTTCATAATCAATTTAAAAAATCTAAAAAAAGTATTAACTTTAATATAGTATCTTAGAGTAGTAATGAATTATTATTTTTTAATTTCTCACATAATATGTATATGTTCATACATATTTTAAAAATAAAGGTAAGGTACTTGTAGTATATTGCATGTTATATTGTTTTGTCAAAATCAGGCAGATCACAACTAATTTTTTATTTTGGTTTTTTTTTTTTTTTTTCAATTTCATGATTTCAAAGAGTTACCATTTAAGTTTTATTTGTTATTTTTGTTTTTTTTTTTTTTTTTTTTGAAAGAAAAGGAAAGAAAATATAACAACAAAAATTACAAAAAAAAAAAAAAAAACCAATAAGTATTTGCTGAATGATTGCATTTTACGAGTTTTATATTTGTTAGAATGTATTATAACTTTTTTTTTTATTTAAACCAATGTTTCAAGGTCTTATATAATTTTTTTTTATTATTATTATTGTTGTTGTTATTGATTTTTTTTTTTTGTTTTGTTTTATTAAAAAGATTTTGCATTATATTGGCAACAAATAAAATATAGGATAATACTTACTTACTACCAATATTATTATTATTATTTTGATTGTTATTTTTTTTTTTTTAGTTTTTCTAGAGTTTTTTATTTTTTTTTTTATCTTTAAAGTGTATTTTATTTTTTTTTTTTCAACTTTAAAGTTTGTGTTCTCCTTTTACTTTCCAAGTGTTTCCACAAGTTAACAACTTTTTGCATATAAAATATTATACAATGTTTTCTTTTCTTTTTATTTTCCTTACATTTATATATATATATAGGTAATGTACATTTCTATTATTTGTATACGTGTATATATATTATAAGTTGGGGACGAAATACAGATAGACATAATCTAGAAATGTTAAAATCAAGAAGAGTCTAAAAGACTAAATCCAGAGAGTACTAAAGTTAACAAGGACATTTTGATCTGTCAAAAGCTGTTGATGGCTTTTGCATTTGATTAGCAATAAATAATTAACGTTCTAAGCGTACTCTGTTCATGCTCTGCTCAGAGCGTGCTCATTTTATTCCGAGCAGGCTCAGATCTTCAGTAGCAATAATTTTCAGTAGCAATAAAATAATTACGCAACATTTGATCTTTGCAACATTTTGACAATCAAATAGTTTCTGACAATTAAACAGAATTTTTTGATTAATTTGTCAAAAAAGTTTATGACTTTAGGCGTTTTTATTTTTTTTTTTAATCTGAGCATAGATCTGAGCCTGCTCGGAATAAAATGAGCACGCTCTGAGCAGAGCATGAACAGAGTACGCTTAGAACGTTCAGATTTAATAAAAAAACACGATTTGAAAAAACTGTAATTTTGTCAAAAACATCTTGACTTTTATTTTACAAGTATAACCTTAAACAAAATGTCTTCGTATTTTATTTTGCTCTGCCGTATTCGATATATTTGATCGGAGCACGTAGAGCATGCTCTGAGGGCGCTTTGAATTATAAACACAAAATATTTTTTGATAGCTCATGTTCTGCTTAGATTTAAAAAAAAAACGCCTTTTGATCATCGACGTGATGATAATATTTGTGTTTTTAAAAAATCACCATTTTTACCATACTGAATTATATTATTTGCAAATTTAACATTTCCTCGACTTTATCTTGTCTGGATTTGATTTTTTCTAGATTTTTATTAAAAAGTCTGCATTTGGGTCGTCGTTGAACATTTTGTTATTCTGAATTTTATACCGCTCCCATATATTATATATGTACTTACATATATTTATTTAATGCAACAAAAATAAAAATATAAAAGAATAAAATAAAAAGAATTCTTTTTTATTGTTATCATATTTCAAAATCAAAAGATTTTATCAATTCTTAAAAATTCACGCTTATTTTCTTGTATTTTCTTTTCTCAATGTTTTGTTGTTGTTTTTATTTTTTTTTAAGTCTTATATTGTTGTTGTTGTTGTTTTTTTTTGGTTAACTTGGTTGTTTGAACAAATCAAGAAAATAAGTTTGTGGTTTTTGTTTTTTTATTCTGTTAATCTGATTGCATTTTAATAATGCTCTCATCTTTTTTGATATCGTAAACATTCCAATTAAAAAAAAAAAAAAAAAAAATAAAAATAAAAAACAAGTACAAAATATACAAAATACTTTTCTACATTGTTGTTACAAATAATATGTAATAAATATTATTGTGGAAAAAAAATCTGAAGATATGGTTAAGAAAAGTGTTCAGACCATTGACTATTTTGTACAATTCTTACAAATGTTGAGGAAAATACTACTTATATTTTACAACAAAAGTCGAAATGTGTTTTATTGTTCTTGTGTGAGGGCGAATTATCTAGTTATAGGTACAAATTGAAATTTTTGACATGTGGTAAAAACTTTGCGCACACTAACGGTAAATATTTAAAAGTAAGATATTATTTAAATTCTATTAGAACATTTTTATGAGGTTGCATATTCTTAGGTTCTTTTAGGTATACTTGTGTTATTTTTTTCAGTGGTTAAGATGCCTGTTCTTTCAATTAGAAAAGTCATGGATTCGAACTCTAGTCGAGTCATAATGTTCAATATTAATAGTTTGTATCATAATATGTTTCAAATAGTTCTTGTCAACGCAGAAAGCAGGTGGGCGATTTTTTTTTTTAACCAAATGACCATATAATTTTTCCCCTGTTTATCGTTCATCTATTGGAAAATTGCACGGGAAAACTCACCGGTCCGTTTTCTGCGTTGCTAAGGCCTTAGTGCTTTGTAGTTCTACACAATAACTACAGTAGAGTTAAAAAGCCGAAACTACTGAGACTATGTCGGATGTTTTATACTCCTAAATCCTGATATCCATTTAAGCATTAATCAATTTAAGACCAAAATGGCTTCAAAACATCTTAAATTTTTTAAAAATCTCTATACTTAGTTATTATAGGGCAAAGTGGTCAATCAATGGGCAATAGCTCTAAGGATAACGGTACTCTCCAAAATTATTATGTAATATAAGTGATAAAGGTTGACTGTGTTAAATGTGTAGCTGTGGTGTTTGATTTAGTCCAGGCAGCCTTTGATTCTGTTTGGCATAAAGGACTGCTACACAAGCTCTGAGTAAATTCACTACAATTTTATTAAAAGAAATTAATATTCTACTAAAAAAATTGATTTTAGACATTTATTTATTGAGTAATTTGGATTGACAAAACACTTTAAACATAAATTAATAGAATTCGAGTGTCGATCTATTGGGGTTGTTTACGAAAACATATTGATTAAATTCTTTAAGTTAATTCTTTTATAGAAAATATGTCCTATACAGGTGTAGTAATTATTGTATGTTGGGGTTAAAAATTAGCTTAATGCACTTCAGTGTTTCATGGAGTCTATTAGTATTGTATAATAGTTTGAAATAGTGTTGGTTTTCCACGGTTAAGATTTTCAAGGCTCCATGAATCTATAGATAGGTGTGTTCAATAAAATCTCGCGATTCTTGACCTCGACACTTAAAATGTTCTAGGCTCTATCAATCCATCTGCATAATTTGGTTTCTCGTCTGTTTTCAATGAAGTATATTGGCATTGTATTATAGTTTAAAATAGTGCAGATCATCGATTGTTAAAATGTTCCAGGCTCCATATGAACTTTTGCAATTTGCTTTCCGTTTGGTGTTCTTTAAAATCATGTGATCTTGGACATTGACATATTTTAGAACATTGCTATAATTGCTAATTTTATAAAACATAATGTTTTATAATAAAACTCAAAAAAGTTTTCTATTTAAATTATCCGTTAATGGCAATTTACATTTTAACACGATTTTTAACACGGTTTTTTTTTGTAGGTTTACATGAAAATTTGTGTTTTATTTTCAATTCTGTTTTGATTGTGCTCTTTTTATTTAATAGAAGAGGAAGAAGGGTATGATGATGGAGTACAACAAAACAAAAAAAAACCATACACCATCTAAAGATAACACTTCTATTGTGTAGCTATGTAGTTCATAAAACATTTACCATAACCACATTGTTGATCGATTTTTGTTGTATTTTTCTTTTTTTACTTTTTATTACAAATGCGTGAAATATTGGAAAATAAATATTTTTTTTAAAAGGTTGATTATATTTTTTTTTTTCGATTTTGCCTGATTTTCTTTAATTTCAGTTCTTAAGTGTTTTTTTTTATTTTTATTTTTGGATATTTTTTTGTATTTCTTGGACGCAGGACGTAGGTAATAAAAAAAAAAGGAAGAAGAAAAGTAAAAATCAAATATTTTATTGTAATTGAGCAAAAAACAAATAGGTATAGGTGGAAAAAGTTAAATAAAATAAAATATAGGAGTTGTTAATTTGTAAAATGGCGGGAAAATTAACATTACAAACAGGAAATAGGTATCAATATAAAGTGATGAGTTGTTAGTGGTTATTGGTTATAAAAATCAAATTAAAAGTTCAACCTTCAGTTTTTCAGTAATTTAGGATTTTTCAGTAATGGTTTTTGATTTTGGGGGATTCTTAAGGATTCAAATGAAATTGAAATTTTGAATTTAGGTACCTGTAAGTACTTAGCCCTTTTTGTTTTTGGAAAATTAAAGAAATATATCGAAATAAATTCTTATCCAACTTTACTTAGTTTGGAAGTCAATCGCATCAAATTAGTTCAAAAAAATCAATGCTTATCAAAGTAAGGAATTTTTTTAAAAGTATCTAGGCACTTATTAGAATTTTTCATAGTTGATAATTGTTATCTTTTAATGATGATAAAGGATCTTTTTACTCTAAATCTATTCATTTTCAGTGTTTGATGAATTAGAACTTAAAAATAGAAAAATATTTAAAAAAAAAAAATTTGCATTCTAATAGAAATACCATTTATAATGGAACTGCTGAATTAAAGGCCTTTCGAAACGTCTGCTCAATTTGAAACTTATCAAATTCTGACTTTTTTTTAAATAGTCAAAATTTAAAAATATATGTAATTAATTTTAATCTTAAGATACAAATTCTTCAATCTTATCTTATTATTATTGATTAGTTTGGACAAATTTTATTCATTTTTATCTTTATATTTTGCCTTTTTTTAAGTGCAGATAAATTTAAATTGTGCCCTTATATTCTGATATTTTTTATCATTTTTAATATCCATTATATAACAATTTATCTTTTTATTATCATTCACAATATTTTAAATGAAACTTAACAAGGCGACAAAAGTATATACGTATATTATATGAGGAAATATATTATATAGATAGTATTTCAGAGACGACTTTGTGATTTTAAAAGATAAAAATATTTTCAAGTTGAAAGTCCTTTTCATGGTTTGTTCCTTCCGGAAGTACTGAATCGATTGATAACATTAAAGTATATATGTATATATGTATTGTATAATAATTTTTAAATTTACTTAAGTAATACAAATACAAATTCAAAAATAAATATAAAGATAAGAAAGAAAAAACGATTTGATAAAATTTACCTTTGCAGGTAATTTTTTTTTTATTTTTTAATGGAATAATAATTGTCTGTTGTAAAAATATTTTTTTTAGTTAAGTTGAATACTCTTTAAAATACAGAGTCTAATTTTAAAAATATTATTATTATATTTTTAAAAATAATTTAATTTGTTCGAAATTTTAAAATTTAAATTGTGCTTTTTTTTTAATTTTAAGAAATGACAGAAGAATGCTTGAACGATATAAATGACAATAAGGAGTGTAAAGAAATAAGTCATGAAACTACTAATAATGAAATAGAATTAATTTTACCCAAAGAAGAAAATGTATCTTCACCATCTTCGCCTAATCGTATGCCACCAGATGATGATAAAGAAATTATAGCTGAACAATTAATAGAAGATAAAAAGAATGAAGATACATCAAATTCATCAGAAATTACAAGAGCACCATCAACACCATCAGCAATTCCTTCTGTTAGATTAAATCAATCATTAGCATCTGATCCAGCACTGAAACCTAATGCAAAAGATCTTAAATATATATATGATGAAGCAACGAAAAATGAAGATACAAATTTAGAAACAATTAACGAAAATAGTGATGTTAGTTTTAATGCTCTCTCAACAACACCTAATATTTCTCAACGAGTTAAAGTTTTTATGTGCATACCATGTGGTATAGGTTTTTCATCATTATCAACATTAGAAGCACATCAATCATATTATTGCTCTCATAGGTAATTATTAAACAACAATATCTTTTAAATTTAAATAAAACAAATATGCTTGTTTTGTTCTTGTAGGCAAGAGTTTGAAGATGATGGTTCGCCAGCCATTGCAATTGATAGTAATTCAATTGGTGAACCTGTAGGTAAATCAGCAAAAACTGGAAAACTTTATACTTGTTCACAATGTTCTTATAGTGCTGATAAAAAAGTATCTTTAAATAGGCATATGAGAATTCATCAAGCATCTCCGGCTGCAAGTTCGAATGCTTCTAACGGAGATGATAATTCTAGTCAGGTAAAATAAAAATTAAAAAATTGCCTTTTTGTGTTAAGTTTTACAATAAAAAAATATTATAGCAAATTGGTCGTTACTGTTCTGATTGTGATATTAAATTTTCCAATGCAAAAACATACCGAGCTCACAAACAACATTATTGCAATTCTCGACGAAATGAAGAGTAAGTTTTTAGTTGTCTATATGTAATTAATTTTTTATTAATAAAAAATATTTTAAATTTAGATTAGCAGCACTTAGAATAGACTCACAAAGTCGTCCCCAATCAACAAGTCCTCAATCGAAATCAAAGAGTCCTGACATGGTTAATAATCATCAAGCAATTTTAGCATTACCAACAAATCCAATTGTATTAATTCCTTATGGTTTAATTGGAGGTGCCAATATTATATCTAGTCCATTGTAAGATTTATTAAATATACAATTTTATTAAGTTGTAAAAAAAATATTAATAAAAATTTTATAATTTTTTTTTAAGAACAAATATTTCACCTGATGCTGGAAAATTGGATGCCTGTTATATGCTTGAGAATGGATCATTAAAGGTCATTGCCAAAGCGTTACCAAACCGTCATTTATTAAGTAATTTACTAACAAATTCGAATCCAACACAACGAGCTAATACTCAATTGGACATAGTTGATAACATATCAAAAGAAGATATTTTAAGAAAACTGAAAAAAGATTTTGCAAATAAGTGAGTTTAAAAATGTATTTACCAAAACAATTTTTTAAACAATTAATATTCAAAAAAATTTATTTTAAATGGAATTTTTTCAATATTTTAGAGACACCATTCCATTAGATTTATCAGTAGGAAAAACACCTTTAAAACGTCAATCAACAGATTTCGTTGAAACTTTGGAAGGCAAAGAAAATCTGTCGAATAATAGCGGAACTTCAACACCCGAACAGTTAATTTGCGCCCCATCTTTGCCTAGTAGTCCATGTTCATCGCCTAAACGACGTATTTTAAGTCCAAAAAGTGATATTTTTTCAACATCTCCAATTCTCAACTCCTTAGAATATTTAGGATCTAAACGTGCGTCAGATGTAGCACTCAAACTTGCTGAATTAAATGTTGTTCCTAATAATACATTAAAACAAAATATCAAATATTTAGTAGAAAAATGTAATTCAACGAGAAGATCTGAATTGCCAACGTCAAGTCCAAATGTAAACATTCCAGCAGGTGCTTCAACATCATCAGGAGCTGGTATTGTTGCTAGTGGTTCACCACAAATTTATGTAAAACAAGGTGCATCAAAATGTAAAGAATGCAATATTGTTTTTTGTAAATATGAGAATTATGTTGCCCATAAACAACATTATTGTTCGGCTCGAAACCATGAAGAAATGACCGAACAACAACAAAAAATGAATTCACAGTTTCCAACTTCAACAAACTCACTTCAATCATCACAATCTGGTGCACCTTCTAATGTTGCGTATCAACAGTTAATTTGCGCGGCTTGTGGTATTAAATATACATCCTTAGATAACTTGAGAGCACATCAATCATATTATTGTCCTAAAGCAAAAGATCAACCATCTGTAACTGCAGTACCAACAAATGCTCCACCAGTAATTTTGAATTTAATTTTTAATAAAAAAAAAACTAAAATTTATATATTAATAATTTAGATTGCTCCTCCTGTGGAAGCAGAAAAATGTGAAAAGTGCAATGAAGAACATGAATTTCCTGGTAAATGCTCTGAGATTATTGCTTCCCAAAATGTGTTCAAATGTCCGGTTTGCGGTGTTATAAGTGCAACGGCTACTGAAAATAGAAAGCATTTAGAAGGTCATAATAGTGTTAAAGCGTTTCGATGTTCTGTATGTCGATATAAAGGAAATACTTTACGGTAAAATATAAATTTTTATTTTATTTTAAAATTGATTTTCAATTTATCAATTTTTTGTTTCTAGTGGAATGCGAACTCATATTAGAATGCATTTTGAGAAGAAAAGTTCTGATTTTAGCGAAGAAAGATTTATGTCATGTATATTAGAAGAAGATGTCAACGAAACTGAAACACCAACAAATAATCCAGAAGAAATTGAATCAAGTTCAAACCAAATACAATGTGAATTATGTTCATATTCTTCTCCATATAAAGGCAATGTGGTAAGTAACTGAAGGTTTTTCTAATATTTAGTTAAATTAAAAACAATATTTATTACTTCTAGATAAGACATATTAAGATAGCTCATTCTCAAAATGAAAATGTTAGTGAATCGTCATCAGATATTCAAGCTGATTTTGATAATAAAGACGATATCTTAAAAATTGAGCCTATTGATGAGTAAGAAAATTATACAGACAATTAAACTGATTACTTAAGCTTAAATTATATTTATTTTACAGGGCAATAATTGATAAACCTAAAAAGCCTGAGAGTAATATATCTGGTACTACTAGAACAGGAACAATAAACACAACACCGGATGATTCAATAACACCATTAGTTTTATCTGATTCACCACCTGAAATATTAGATGATAACAATTTAGATAAGCACGCCAATGAAAAATATTGTGAAGCGTGTGATATTAGATTTAATTATATGAAGACTTATATTGCTCATAAAAAATTTTATTGTAAAAGTCAACAAAAAGATAGTAATTCAATACAGAATTTTCCTCTAATAGGTAAAAATAAGGAAAACGTTGAAACAAAAACTTAAGAAAAAAAAATTATAATAAATTTATTTAATATATATGTCATTAATAATATTAATAATATATAAGATGTATTTTTATTCTTTATTTAATTATAATGAATTAATTATGAATAAAATAATTAAAATAAAATAAAATATAAAATTCAAAAAGACAAATAATAGTTAAATATAGTATTAGCTAAGAAATTTAACCAAAAGACTTGTCATTAGAAGCAAGTAATAAAGCTAAATTAAAAAATTTACTTAAATTTAAAAATGAATTATTTTTGTTTTATTTAAAATATAATATGTGCACCAAAAACTTAATCTTATGCCTTATTTTATTCTTGGAATTCTTTCTTGATTACGGCGGTATAGTCTTGCAAAGCTCGATAATTTTACTCTTACAGTTAATATACTAGATTGTATTCCTTCAAAATGTTTTGGATTTTAAAAAAATTTTTTAATACCTAATATCTACCTAAAATTGCCCTATTTTAATAAGTACATATTTTTAAAATTTGTTTTTTGAAATGTGTAAGGATATGAGACATTTTTTAAAATTAAAACACAATATATCACATGATTTTTTGTTTTTTATTTATTAAGGAAATTTTTTCGTACGAAATAAAAATATAACTTTTGTATTGAAAATCGCACAAAAATAGAAAATATAGATTTTATAAATTTTAAATGTTAAAAATGATTTAATAAAAGTATATTTACATAGTAATACAATTTGACTCAATTTTTTTTTGCATTCATTATTCTAATTATTTAATTAATTTGTTTTTTTTTTAAAGAAATATAATTTAAATTTTAAAATTTCTAAAAGTCTTTTAATATTGGAAATTAATTTTAAATTTAAATTTATTTATTTTTAAATACTAATAGTCCCATTTTTATTAAAAATTTTGAATTAAAATGAATAAATATGATTTTTTTTAAAAAATTTAACGAAAACAGTAACAATAAATTTTTAGCGAGTTATCTTCAATGCAGAAACTTTCTTTACTATTATAATTTATTCTAGTTATAATTCCAGTTAGTGAAATCGAATATGGTGTTACACGTACTACTGATTCATATTCAGCTAATCCAGGTTTTGTTTGTATACGTAATGTTATATCCATAACAAATTCTTCTGTTGATACTAATGGTGATGATTGACTTTGTTTTAGTAACTTTTTATTTGGAGCTTCTATTGTTGCATCTAGGATTGAATTTAAATGTAAATGTCTACATTGCGAATTTGAACGTACTTTTTGATTGATTTCTTGTACCATATAACGAGCTGCACGTTGTATCCTTAAATCATTTTTAGCTATATTTAATTTTTTTTCAAGACAAATACATGATTCATATGAAATACCAGCCAATTCACAAGTTCTTGTTTCTGGTATAGATAAAAATAAACTAATACCTCGTGGAAATGATTCACTTTCTTTAACTTCACGTGATCTTATTTCTATTTTATCATCTGTTATTAAACGTAAATCGGATAAATCATAAAGAGTTTCATGTAAATCATAAGCAGTTGTTAATTTATTAAAATTTTCTTTAAAATTTTGATGTGCTTTTGGATATTGTTGTTCAAACCATTTAGGAAATAGGGTAAATAAAAATGGTTGTCGTTCTTCTAATAAATTTAAATATGATTTATGATAATTAACACTAGCCCCATGATCACTAACAAAAAATAAAATTGTATTATTTAAAATTCCAGACATACTTAAATATGAAAATAATGAAAATAAATCGTTATCCATCATTTCTACAATTGGACGTTTATTATAAAACGATGTTAACCAATAGAATGTAAATGATTTTTTAAAATGATATAAGTTATTTAATTGTCGTAATAAATCTAAAATTTTATAATTTGGAATTTTATTATCTTTATAATTTAATAGTTTATATGTTTCACGTAATTTTTCCAATTCAATAAGTAATGGTCTTAAATAAAAATCAGTTGGTTTATTTGAAAATCCCTTATACGTGTAATTTAATATTACATTTTGTGCGATATCTTCACTAAATATTGTTGTATAACCAGCAGTCTTAAAACGTTTCCATATAAATGGACATCGATCATAGGATTCATTAAATGTATTAGAATTACATGCAACATGTAATTCACTTTCTTCTAAACCACTTAATAATGGATAAAAGTATTGAAATGATTTTTCACCAAGTTTACTATATCCATAATATTCGATTGAATTTGTTTTTCTTAAAAATTTCGCTGTATTACGTAAATGATTCAATAAGAAAAAATGCGAGGCATTACTAATACCAATTAAAAATACTGATAATTCACCATTACTATCAATACCAGAAAATTCATCTTTAGCTGTAAAGTGATAATTTTTATAAAATTCTTTATCATCATATTGACAGGAAACTTTTACAAATTTATTTTCTTCAATTTGTATATTGCTTCTTGAATTTTCGTTATTACTACTCCCACCTCCTCCCTCTGGTTTTCCAGGTTCAGCAAATACAATGCTACCACCATTACTATCAAATTCATCATTTATTAATTCTACTAATTTAAACGGTTTTATATCATTAGATGAAAATAAATTTAGTGTATCGTTTTTACGTGTATAATATTGATAAAAACAATTTATATTTTCTATTTCTTTAATACCAAATTCCTTTTCGAGGACTGTTTTATTAACATTTAATTTTAGTAATCCATTTTGAACTGTAGTCATTGGAAAATTTTGTTCAAAATTCTCATTAAATAAAAAATCATCTAAATGCAGATTTTCTTCAAATAATTTTGGTATTTTACATCCGATTGCATTAACGTAATAAAATTTTGATTTATTTAATAATTTATTTGATTTTTCTGTATCGGCATTATTATGCTGTAATATTTCGCTTACATTTAATAATTTTTGATTAAATGTTATTTCAATAATGATGAAAAATGTTACACAAAATATGAAACATGTTATTATATATTTTTTTAAATTTTGTTTCGGACCTTTTTTATGTTTATGACTGTGTCTACTACTATTACTATTAATACTACTGACATCTTGATGTGATGATGTTAAAGATGTTGAACGCATTTTCTAAAAATAAAATAAAACATATAAAATGCTAATATTTAATAAATTCTATTATTATTATTAATTATAAAAAATTTAAATGTATATTTAAATAAATAACAACTAAAACTACATGGTACATTTGTAAGTAAAATTTATAAGAAAATATTCCAGTGATTTTAGAAGCTAAAACAGAAGTAATAAACAGGGTAAAATGGTTTTTCATCGGAGAGTTGGAAACCTTCAAAAGACATAAAGACAACCGAAATTCGGATTGGGTGAGAGTTTTAATTACTAAAATTACCTCTCCCCATAGTTATGTTAACTGAGCATTAAACCTAGGAATAAACCTAGGAAAGGAATAAAAAAGGACATTTATTATTTATTATATAAAGATTCAATGGAGAATTTATAAGGGATTGACTTAATTCTTTTAAATTTTCTTAAATCGTGTAAGAATTGGGATTTAAATATATTGCAGAGTTTTAAAATTTTTAGACTGACTCGACTTTTTGAGAGATGTGGCCTAGTTCTTATATTTGAGAAAACAGATCATCGTCAAACCCAATATGATATAAATGGTAATACGTTCCTTGAACTTTAAGTACAAAACTAAATAAATGCAAAAAAATTACGAAAGTTTTCAAAAAATCGTGAACAAATAAAAACGTTATAATTAATATATAGTGAAATAACTGAACTGAAAATCAAAATCCAGCTACTTCTTCAGTGGTTAAAATTTCAAAAAAAAATTCTGAAAAATATTGTGTTTTTTTTTTGAGTTCTATATATGAGTTCAGACACAGTGTATGTAGTTTTTTAATTTATTTCAAAAAAAAATATGACTATTTGCCCCTAAAACTATGCAAAAAACAACCCTATGTTCTATTGGAAAAAGATTACATAAATTAAACAAAAATTTCAAATACAGCATAAAATTAAAATTTTATTTAAATTAAAAATATTAAATATATAAATCTAATTAAAAAGAATAAATTAACAATTTTAGTTTCGAGAACATATCATATAACCCCTTTCCCTATTATGAATTAGGGATTACATTATATATTATATCAAATGAAAGTATTTTAAAGTATCTCCTACTACATTAATTTTGAATTAATTTCAATTCAATTTTATGCAAAGAAATTTTTTTTTTTTCAAATTCTTATAATTTTAACGCTCCAAGAACTGATCTATTTCATTAAGTACTCATTGAGTAAAATGTTTAGGGTATATACATATGTTAATATATATAATATAAGATAAAAGAAATATTATTAAAATAAGGGTTCTATATTAGAATTTCTTTAAAATATGCACATATATTTCAAATAAGAAAAAATAAAGTAAATAAATTTATGTAAATTAACTTTACTTACTAATATTAGTATAAATCGTATATGTATACACATATATATAATAAAATAGATTTTCAAAAAAATTAAGGAGCTCTAAAATAGAGTAACTTAACCTACATAAAAAATTTATTAAGAATACTTAATTTAAAAATTAAATTTTTAAATGTTTTTAAGAAATTTTTTTGTAATAATGATATTGGACTTGAAAAAAAAGTTAATGTTATGGTTTCTTGAGTTCTCAATACAAATTTTAATCTAATTATATTCATTATTCATTATTACGTTTCCATATAAATACATTATGACCAATTAAAACTCATATTAGTGAAAGAGATTGCCCAATCAAGTTTTTTAGTTGGATAGATTAGTTCAATTAGGGGCTAGAATGATATAAGCGATTCTTAGAGGAATGGAACACAACGAGTTGCAAAACTTGACTGTTTGGGTGGTAGAATGCTGGTAGCTTACTCTTCCTATTTTGTTTTTTCTTGGGCTAAGAATGATAGAAATAATTCCTATTATGTTTATGTGACCTTCTAAGCTGGTTTTATGTTTTGTTCCATATTTTTTCATTTCATCTCTAACATAAAGAAACTCTAAGATCCTGAGTAAATCGGAATTTCATACGTACCATAATGGCACACTCACTATGTTACGTAGCACTTTGCTTTGGAATGTTTGAATTCTCTGAATATGTGTTCGTTTGGCACAGTCTCAAAGTTTTATTGTCGTACAAGCAGATAAACTTAATTATTTGGTTGTATAACAAAATTTTTTACTCTAATGTCAATCTAGATTTTTGACCTAGTAGCCAATACGTAATCTCTATAATTGTGTTAATAATAACAATTATCTAGATTTCATAGACTTTAAAATCAAAAGTAATTCATTAGCTTGAAATATACTGTTCTTATCAATGTTGCTGTCTCACAAATTATATTTTATAGTTAGTTTTATATGAAAATAATTATTTCAAAACCAACAAATTGTAATTTCTCAAAAAATCTAAAAAAAATCCAATTATAATGTAATAACTCAAGTATAACAATTAAATATGTAATTTATACTTGATGTTAAATTTTTATATTAAGTACTTATATGTATGTATGTATCATGTATGTAATAAATATACATTTATCTCCTTCAAACACATTTGCAATTTTCTTAATTGTAATTTAATTAAAAAATGATAAAACTAATTAAGAATAATTATAATTATATACATAATATTAAATATGTAACAAAAATATGTTGAAGATTCAATCCACTGACACAATAATTTAATTCAATCTGAATTCTGATTCTATATACACTATAAGATTTTTTTTAACCATTCCCATGTTACCAAAGATTTGTTCATTTTCCATAATATGAACTAGTGTACTTATTATTATTATTTTTTTTTTTTTTTTTTTTTTTAACCTTGTGACCTCTTATCTAAATTTTATAGAACGTATGTAAATACATATATGTGTATGTATGTTTGTGTTTCAAATTTCAATAGTCAAATAAAGGAAACACCATTTATCCGGCTCTTCATAAAATATTCACAATAACTGGTATATGTAAATATTTAATATTCTTTAGTAGAAAAACTTTCACTCTTTAATTTTTTATTTTATTTTTTTTTTTTTTTAAGAAGATGAAAAATAAAAGGACAATTTTTTTTTTATAAAGGCAGAGTCAGAGCACATTTTGAAGTATACACTATAATGTAATATGTATGATGTTTACTAAAATGTAATTCACAATAGTGTTAACCTTATAACACAAACACTTTTTTTTGATTTATTGTTGTTTTGTTGTTGTTGTTGTTGTCGTTGTAAAAAAACAAAATAAAATAAAATTTAGGCTACATTAAGTACCAATTGAGATTCTCTTGTTATTATTCTTTTCTTGCTTATAATAATGTTGAAAAATATAAAAAACAAAAAAAAAAAAAATGTTTTTTAAAAGTTTTTTAAATAAAAAATAATTTTTTTCGTTTTGAAAGAGTATAGAAAAAAATTATACAAAACAATGAATAATATTCTACTTTATGCAGTAAAATTGGATGAATTTATATTTTTTTTTTTATTAAATAAATTAGAGTAAAAAAAAAAACAAACTTATTCTATTATTTTGAAAAAATAAAGTGTTTAAAAATACAGTAAATTCTGGGTTTAATGAACTTTAGTTTTATTTTTATTTAAATTTAAAAATAATAGTAATTTAAGTTTTAAAATCTTATTACATAGGGAGAGCGAATAGGCGGCAACACTGTATAAACCTTTATCAGTTTTTAGTTTGTGAATTATCATACATAATTAGGGCAACTTCTTTATTATCACATGACGTGACAAAAATGTTTCGGAAACAAAATTGTTGATAAATTTTTTTTGTAAATAAATCGGAGTTCTAATTTATGTTATTTAATTTCTTTCTTATTATATAAAAATCAGCAACTCTTAAACCCTCACTCAATAACCCTTTATCCTTTCTGATTTGCGTGTGATGCATAAATAGGTCGATTTCTTTATTATCGCATGACGTGACAAAAATGTTTCGGAAACAAAATTGTAGATAAATTTTTTTTGTAAATAAATCGGAGTTCTTAATAATTGTATATTAATTTCTTTCTTATTATAAAATGAGAGGCAACTCTTAAAACCACACTCAATGACCCTTTATCCTATCTGGTTTGTGTGTGATACAAAAATAGGGTAAATTCTTAATTATCACATGGTGTGACAAAAATGTTTCTGAAACAAAATTGCTGATGAAATTTTTTTAATTGATTTGGGGTTCGACCTAAAAGTTCTAAAATTTGTTTGCCGTGCCAAAATAGAATTGAGAGTTCTAGAATTATATATAAGTTTTACTTTGGCGAGAAATATTGATGATACGTATCAGAACTCACAAGTTCTGCATAATATGGGTATAAAATATTTTAAATTAAAATAATATATATATATACATAATAAGGATGATAAGAATAAAAATGATTTATACCAAATGTAAATATGTACTAAATATTAAATTATTACAAATTGATTACCAAATTATTATTAGATCTAATTACTATTACTATATATTTTCACTATAAATCATGTATGTGATTTATAAATCATTATATGTAATGTAAAATCTTACTATAATTTACTAATTTCTAATTTAATTTAAAACAATGGAAGTAGTTTATCAATCCGAGACTTATGTAGATAATTATTTTAATAATTTTTATATATTAAATAGTTTCTTAGTTAAATTTCAACATTTTTTGATTTGTTTTTAAGAATAATTTTGAATAAATGAGAAAGTGCAAGTGGAAATATTTATACTTACTAAATATTTACATTTCAATCTAAATAATCAAAATAACTTAATAAATTTGTAAATTAATTATAAATAAATCATTTTACTTGCAATTCATATTTTTATTATTATAACCTTGTATAATTTAGAAATTATAATTGATGTTAAAAAAACATTTAATAATTTATGAACAATTCAATAATCAATATAATGTATGTTCATTAAATATTGAACCATATTTAATATAAAGTAAATTTTTATTAAAATTATTTATATATTTTGTATAAATTTTATTAAAATTATTTGAATATATTGTTAACAGTTGCAATTGAAAAATTGTAATAATAATAAATTAATTCAATATACAGTCATGATGCAAAAACAAAATTATATTAAAAAAATTCAATTGAAAAAATATGTGTATTTCAAATAAAATTTCACCTGTGGAGTGAATTATTGAATAAATGAATATTTTGTTGTTGTTATTATTTTGCTATAACATTTTTGCATACGGCATAAGTACCACCAGATGTTTGGCAAAAAGAAATAAATATAATGATGTAGATATTGAAATACACACAAAAAATAGCAACACCAAAATAAGCCACATCACATCATACTAACTATTTATTATTTCCGATATTGTAATTTTATTTTTTTTATTTTTTTAGAACAAAATAATCATATGCATGGAAATTTAAGTATGGTTATGTTAAAATTTATATATATATATGTATATACACAATATACATAATATTAATCATTATTCCATAAAAATTAGACTTTACTGTAATATTTTGAACCGCATTAAATAAATTCAATTTTTCTAAATAATTTATTTAATTAGCCCCTATGGAAATAAAAAATAAAAAAATATCATGATTATTATTTTAATATATCTATGTAGATATAGGTACCTTTTTTAAACATACATATATACACATTATTCATGCAAATATAATAAAAACATCTACAATCTGTACTTACTTGTCGGAAAGCAGCTACTAATCTTCTCATTAGTGTAAATTCTTTTAATGTCCTTTTTTACTTCATTTCATTACAAAAATTTACCTAAGTTTGTTTTTAACAAATTTTTGGTTTTTTATTTTTGTTCAATTCAAATATTTACTACATATTTATCAATTAAAATATTTAATTTTTATATTTGTATTAATTTCTTCTAAGAAAAAAAAAAAAAACAAAACCAAGTTACAAATATATTTTTTTATTTTCAATAATTTTTGGAGAACGTTTTACTGACCCGAAACTTAGTTGAATACAAAAATCCTGAGATGAATCTTCTTATAAATATCAATTTTTTGCTTACAATAGATGTTTTTTGTGTTTCGGATTCTGCGTATTTCAGTATTTTTCGCTTCAGGATATTCCAAAAAAAAAAAAACAATATACATTAGTTTTATTATACGTTGGCTTTTTATCCTGTATAGAGGAAGGGATGCATAACAGTTATTTTTTAAGGGCATTAAATTAAGAAATAGAGATTGAAATTGAATTTGTTAAATAGTTTGAGATTAAATATAAATTAAAAATATACTCATTAAAACATAAAAAAGAAAGAATTTGAGATTTTGTGCCCTTGGTAAAAATAGGTGTGGTTCTGTTTCTTATCAGCTAGATTTAATATTAAAATTGCGCTATTCAAACTCTCCGCTATTCGAAATTTTGAAAATTATCATAAATTAGTAACCGGTTCGGATTTTCAAAATTAAGTTTGACATTGTCTTTTTTAAAAGAATTTTTCTTATCAACATATTTGTAATTTGGTAAATGAACTTCCTATTTCAGGGTTTACCATCCCTGATTTATAATATTGTTGTTTTCAATAATACATAATTCTGTATGCAAAAAAATTTACCGGGAGAGACAGATATTGATATAATAGATAAATGAAATGAGATTTTTATATTCTTATCCAATATTTATTGTGTTGTTGTAACTGATGCTACTTACAAATAATAAACAAAAACAAAAAATTTAAGTGAATAACCTCAAATGCTAGCAATCATAGCAGATGCAATCTATTTAGTTTTCATATTTTCACTTTTAAAATGTACATTACCTATTTTTTTTTCATGGTTGTTTATAAGAAGGACAAATGTCGTCACCTAAATTAATATTTGATGATGTGAATGTATGGAAAAACGAATTTCTCATTTGATTTGTTTTCCAAAAAATTTATGAGTCTGTATGAATGTGTGGAAAAATGGATTTCTTAGTTGTTAGGTTTTTAAAAAAATTTATGATTCTGTATTAATAATTTTATTACTAATTCTAAAACTACACTTATATTGAACGGCAAGTTGACAATAGACTTCCAATAAAAAAAAAAAAAAACAACACAAGGAAAACAAATTTTTACTATTTGAAATTACAAATTTATTTCTTTATGTTGTCAATTGATTAAGTCCATTATAAACTTTAAGAACAGATTCTTGTTGTAGAACACGTTTTATATCTAAAAAAGTAATAATAGAAAAGAATATTTAAAATAAATTTCAATAATAAAATTATATATGTACAGATTATACCTTCTTTTTCACTTTCTGTTAAGTCTTTCTTTGGGAATTCAACATCAAATGTAATATACAGTGTACCTTGTAAATTGTTATTATCAAAATTAGGCATACCTTCGCCCTTCTTTTTGATTCGTGCTCCTGGCCATGTAATTTTATCCCTAACAATGGAAACTTTATGACCATCAAGATGTGGAATTTCCATTGTAAAACCAATTAAAGCTTCCTAATTTGAATAAAATTATTCCACTCAAAGTCATATGGTATTGGAAAGATTTTAAAGTATATATTACCTGTAAACTGATTGTAACATTTGTGTATAAATCATCACCCTTTCTTTCAAAACGTGGATGTGCCATTTGTTTCACTTCAATAATTAAATCACCTGGATCACCGTCTAAATGTGGTTCACCTTCAGCGACAAATCGTGTTTGTTGCCCATCTACCATTCCAGATTCAATTTCAATTTCCAGCATTCTTTCCTCATTTACAAACTTAACATTAGGACATTCATCACAGACAGTTTGCTGTATCATTTGGAATCTACCGGGACCAAGATTTCGAGTAACCATCTCCTGACGACAATTACATTTTCGAGTTCCTGATGCTGGTTTCATTACAGGTTTATTATGAGCGACCTTGATTTGAAAACATATTTTAATATAGAATTTTTATGTGCCAAATTAAAAATGGGCGTTACTTCAACAAAATTTCCAGTATACAATTCTTCTAGGGTAACGGGTAGCCTCATTACAATATTTGCTCCTTTTGGTGTTTCATGATTATGGTTATCTTGACCACCAAAATGAAAACCAAAATCACCAAAGAAGCTGGCAAAAGGATCGGCATTATCCATCATTCCTGAAATAAGGTTATATTTATTAAAAATGGTTTTAAATAATTCAAAAACGATGTAATGTGATTAAAATAATATTCTTACCATCTTTTTTCAAACATTCTTCACCACATCTATCATATGTTTTTCTTTTATCAGGATCTGATAAAACTTCATAAGCAGCACCTAAAAAAAATCATAAACTTTGTTTTTAACTTTTCTTTAATACTTATTGCCAAAACAAAAACACACCCAAGTCCTGGAATTTTTTATCAGATTCTGGATCATTTTTATTTTTATCTGGATGTAATTCTTTGGCTAATTTTCTATATGCTTTTTTTATTTCATTTGTTGATGCAGATTTCCTAACATTTAATATTGAATAAAAATCTCTTCCACAAGAACAGACTTGAAGCAATATAAATAATAAAGTAACTAAATACAAATTGTTTATGAACATATTTAATTTATAATTTTACTAAATTTTTAATTTTACAATATGAACTTATTCAAATTTCATGTGCAATTGATACAATTACTTATAATTGAAAAAAAAATTTAATACACGAAATAATGACGTGTATTTTTCTGAACGAATTTTCCAAATAATCTTCACAAACGGCGTTTTGACAGTTCCAAAATGACAACAAGAACAAAATAAGAAATTATTTTGAATTGTCAAAATGTTCCTTTTTTGAATTATGATGTGTCTTTTCTTTTGATAAGATCTGGTATAAAAGTATAAAAAAATGGAAGTGGTATAAATTTGACTAAGTATTTTACAAATACACGGAAATACTTTTTTAATTTTTATATTAGTATTGCATACATTTAGGCGAAATTAGTTTTAAAAATTTTTTTAACCGTTCTCAAATTTTATACACAATGTATAATTTACCTTTAGAAAATAAGGATAACACTTGTTGTGAAAATCATAATATCAAACTCACTTACAAAAAATAAGTGAAAGGTTTAGTAAATAATTCATTATAAAATAAATACAAAAATATATTAAAATCAAGTAAATTGAACAGTTGGTAATTTGAGTAAAAATACTAAAAATTTTATAAAGGAAATCTTGGCCCTATTGAACTCTTTTTATCAATTAAATTAAATAATAAAATAATCAACTCGATGATAAGTAAACATTTTTTACAATCCAAGCTTCATAGGGTTAATTTAAAATATAGTTACAAATACTTATCAAAATAATGATTATTTGATTATTAGATTAATAATAAGTGGTTAATAAAATAGAGCCCAGGTTAGCCCAGGAATTTTAACTGCAACTTTTTTTTTTTAAAAAAAAAATAATCATAATAAAGATTTCATATCACCTTAATCAATTTAAATTTGTAAATTAATTTGTATTCTAAAAAATAAGAAAAAATATTCATCTGACCATCAATGGAAAAGTCTTGGGTTCAAATCCTACAAAAATAAAAAATAAGTAATTTTAGGTTTTTTTAAATTTTTCCTTATATATAATAAAATTAAATTAATTTTCCATATGAAAAAAAGAAAATAAATGATGTATAAAAATAATCAAGAAGATTTTTAAACTAAAAAAATGAACCACAGGTTCAAGATTTAGTTGTAAGATACTTTAATTTAAAATTAGTTTTGTAAGGCTTTTTTCTAATGTAAAATAAAATGAAATAAAATAAAAATAAAAAAGTTAAAAAAAAAAAAAAAGGGTTCAAATCCTGATCAGATCATATCTAATAAAAAAAATATAGTGTATATTAAAATAATTTAATAAGAAGTCCAAATGTCAAATATTCAAAGGATTAACATTATCAAGCAATACAGTAATACCCCGTGTTACGTACACTCGTTTTACGTACCTTCGATTTACGTACATCTCATTTTTGTCCCCATTTGCCCATTATACGTACAATAGTTCACACTTACGTACAAGTACATTTTTTTACTTACATTTTTTCTGGTTTTGCAATTTATGGAAAAAAAATTATGTATTTACTAGTAACTAGAATAACAAATTGTGAATGTACACTTGTAACAACATGTTTTTGTATGTGTGTACATTATTTCTATGAAACCTAAATTTTGTTATAAGTGAATGCATGTAGAAACAACTCAAAACAAAATCTTTGTAAAGTGGAATAAGAACAAAAACGAAACTTTTGTAGAAATAAATCAATATAAAAATCTTTGTCGAGCAATCGAGCAATTAAATTTGAATTACAATATTATTTATATTTAAATTATGTATTGATGAATTTTGAAGTTTATGTTTATTTTTAAGTTTTGTTTAATATGTATGTATATGAATTTGTTTTTTGTTTTGTTTTTTTAATACACGTTAAGTATTAAATATAGTATAAAAAAGTATGAAATAAAAGTATAAAACTACATACATAATATCCCTCTTATTCTTTTTATTTATATATTTATTGTTTTAGTTTGTTTCAAACATATTATTCATCAATAAAAGCAGTAGATTCATTTTATGTACATTTTTGTTTTACGTACACGCTCCGGTCCCAAAGTGTACGTAAGTGCGGGGTATTACTGTATTTACTATTGTCTGGTACTACAAATAAATAAATAAATATTCTTCATTTTTTTTTTGTACTTTCATTTGGTTTTTATTTTTAATTTATTTAAATTTTTCTGTGTATATATATATAAATATGAATTCATTTCTATTTAAATATATTTTAAATGTATAGTATATCACGTCACAAAAAAAAAAAAAAAAGAAACAATAACAACGTTCAAAACTTTACAAACATTTTTCAAACAAATCAAATTCAAACCCGAAAGAATTAATTAATTTACTTATCAATTATCATTTTATTATTAATTATATTATTAAGCAAAATAAAAAAAAAAAAAAAAAAATGTTTTATTATAAATAATCTATATATTTATAATTTATATTATTTTTTTAAAATTTAATTTAATTTTTTTGTTTTTTTTTTCTACAATTTAGAAACCTTAAAACACAACCAACACGAAAAAACATTTTTTTTTATTTTAGAATTTTCTAATATATATTTTATATTTAAATTTAATAAAAATTTATTTTTCTTATATAGTTTTCGTTTTTTTTTTTTTAAATTTTTTTTTTTTTTTTTGTGCAATTAAAAAACAATTTGCAAATTTTTTTTTTTAAATATGTATGTAAATAATTTTCAGTTTCAAATTTTTCTTTATTTTTTTAATTTTTAGTCAAATATTTAATTTTTTTTGTTAATTTTCAAAATTTTGTTCTCCATTTATATCTTTTATATAATTTACTTATAAAATAATTTTTCATACTACATTTATTTAAGTATTTGGTCCTGAGATCTTTGGCAAATTTTTCCAAATGAAATTTTTGTACATTATCTGGTACAATTTCTTCATGATGTACTGATAAATTTGATGGAGGGCTATAATTATTATTATTATTAATATTATTATTATTAATTTTATTATTAACATCATCTGGATTATCAATTGATTGTAAATTATTAGAACAATCAATATCATTTGGTGTTGTTGTTGCTGCTGTTGCTGTTGCTGTTGTTGATGTTGATGTTGTAGAATTTGATGAAGAAATAATTTCATTATTATCTAATAAATTCGTATCATGATGAGCTTCAATAGTCGTTGTAACTAAATTTTTGGTATCTTCTATTTTTGGATTACTAGTTGTTGAATTACATAACATTGCTGATGATGATGATGCTGATGATAATGATGATATATCTTGTTCTTGATTCACACTATCAATATTATCAAATGTTTCATCATCAATATCATCAAAATTATTATTATTATTATTATAATTGTAGGCTTCATATAAATATACATTTAAATTACAGCCACTTTTAATTGTTTCATTTATAATAAATTGTTCACAAATATCAATTAGTGATGGTATTTCTGATTTTATTGATATTGTTTCTTGATCTTTGTCATTATTATCATCTACTACTTCAGATCTTACATCATTATTATCATCTATTACAATATTTGTATCTATATTTAATTTTTCCAATTCTTTTAAATTTATTTTGGATTCTGCAATTTTTTGTTTCATACGTAATTTTTGTAATCTTTGTATTCTTTTACGATAAGTTCTTTTTAAATTTTTATATTCAGCAAAATCAGTTTTTTTAATTATTTTACGCTGATGATAATGATAATGATGTTGTTGATGATTTTTTGTAAGATTTTTTGATATAATTGATCTCTTTGATAGAGGCATTTTTTTATATAGGAACTTATTCTTTGGTAAAACATATTTGGTATAAAAACATTTTATTTTATAAATTTTTCTTATTATTTTATATTGTTCTTTCTTTAAATTTGTTTGATAAGTTTTTTTAATACGTTTTTGTTGTTGTTGTTTTTGTTTTTTAATTTTTTTCAAATTTGATTTTAATTTTGGTTTTTCTAATGAATTTTTTTTGGTTACAATTGAGGCACTTGTTGTATTTTGGTCATTTTGAATTTCATTTGAATTATTATCATTACATTTTTCTTGTATAACAGTTTCTTTATCCTTTGGTTTATCAGCTGTTTCTATTTTTATTTCTTGTTTCTCGTCTTTTTCAACTTTTTCAGTTTTTTCAATTTTTTCAACTTTTAATATTTTATTTATTTTGATTTCTTCTTCAATGAATTCTTCTTTTATTTTATTTAAAGCAATCGGTTCACAACTATCATTACTATTCACTATTTTTATTTCTTGAGATATTTCTGGGACCATTTGTATTGGCGGTGGTGGTGGTTGTGGTGGTTGTAGTTGTAGTTGTTGCTGTTGTTGTTGATGGTGTTGCTGTGAATGCAATTGTGATTGTAATGGTGTACCTGGTAATGACGGTACATCATCATCTTCTTCTTCATTCCAATTTGAAATAAAATCTCTAATTGCTTGACCACAAACAACAGCTTCTTTATAACTATTCGATTCCTGACAACTATTCAATTTATTATATTCATATAACAGATTACTATTATTTTGAATTAGTCCATTGTTATAATATTCTAAACGCTGTTGATGATGATGATGATAATTATACAAATCATTTGAAGGTATAACAGTTTGATTCATGGTGTCTGGGATTTTATCATTATGTGGCGGATGATATGTAATCGGATGTTGAGATTCATAATAACATTTTGGTGTGGCACCTTCAACAATTTTACTGTCATGTTGATAATTGTTAAGACTCACAGTCGTAGAATAATTAGGATGAAATCTTTTTTCTGTCCAAATATTTGGATCTTGACTAATATAACGATATTGTCGCAGAATATTTACATTTGATTTTGCAGTCTGTGGATTAGTCGCGGTATTAACATAATTATTATTCCAATTTGTTGGAGGTGTTTCAACTGTAGATACTTTACGATATGTTTCATGATTAACGGGATCAAGACGGGATTTTTTATATGCTTCATAATTAACTAAATCTAATTGTTGGGATTTTTTATACAGTTCATAATTTGCTGCCGGATCTGTAGCTAATGATTTTTTATATGTTTCATCGGGATATTCGAAAGGATTTCGAATTGATATAGAATTTTGATGTGTATTCGGTTCTGGATATCTTGGTGCATAACAATCTTTACCATAACTGGGGTAATGAGGATTTGAATTTGAATTTAAGGGATTTTTTAAAGGATCACATTGATGATAGTCTATTAGGGTGGGAGCAGTCGTTGATATTGTTTGTTTAATTGTTTTATTTGAAGTTGGTTGCACATTATTATGGTGTTTTTGTTGTTGCTGATGGTGTTGTAGCTGTTGTTGTTGGTGCTGCTGTTGTTGTTGTTGTAGTTGTTGATAATGTTGCGGATGATGAAAACTTTGATGTGATGCCGGTATATTTAATTGATGTGTACTAATATAATTATTTTCAGCTAGTATTCTATTATCATAATTATAATGTGCAGATGCCGGTAAATTTGGATTTATTGTAGTATTAGTGTGATTCGGATTCGGGTGATGATTTGTTTGATAATTCGTTTTAATATTTGTATTTAAAGGTAATTGATGATGATGATATCTATATTCATTTAATTTAATTGCTGTTGTTGGGGGTACAGGAGCGGCTGGTGTTGTATAATTTGACGAATTACTTGTTACTTGTTGATGTGTATTTGAATAATCGCACTGTTTATTCACTAAACTATAATTATAATCAATATTACAATTTGTATTATAATTATATCCATTATATGAATATTTGTCATTTGGTGTTACAACAGTAACACCAGGAGCAACACTAGCAGCAGCAGCAGCAGTATTATTAATTGTATGTGGTATTACAGGTGGTGTATTTGTTGTTGTTATTGGATGATGATTATAAGGCCATGGATAATAATATTCTCTATTATTAACACTGCTATTATTACTACTGTTATTACTACTATTACTATTAATACTACTACTACTACCACTACTGTTATGTCGATGAATATTATTTATTGTAGGTGTTGCTGCTACTGCTGCTGCCGCCACTGCCGCTGCCGCTGCTCCCACCGGAATTGTTGGATAATAATTACAATTATTATTTGTTAAATTATTATTACTATATGAATTGGTAGTATTTAATAAAGTATTTTCATTGGCAGGATATATTGGATTTTTATAACAACAATTCATATAATTTCGATTTTGATGACAATAAGTGTTGTGCATTTTCTAAATTCGATGATTTTGATGTTTAACTAAAAAAAAATAATGAAAAATTTAATTATTTAAAAAATGATATTAAATTTATTTTGGGGTAATATTGGGGGTTATATTGGGGTATTCAAAATAATAATGTAAATTATATATTCGAACAAAATTCTGATTAAAATTTTGATTAGTGCAACAAGTTTTAAAATTGTTATACCGTAATGTTGAATTAGTATGTAATTTTATAAATCAACAATAACAATTTTTAATAAATATTATAAAAACAAAAAAAAACCAACAAGTTTTTATCTAGTACTTACATACAGTTTAAAAAAAAATGGTATTAAATTTTTAATTAACCCTGACAATTTTTTTTAATAAATTATTTAAACTTTTGTGTTTTTAATTTTTTTTTAAATACACGTAACATATAAAATCCATGTTATGTATTATCTTTAAATTTTATTAAACTAATCTACTATAATTGTATAATTTTAATGTTATGTATTTTATATAATTTTAAAATTTAGAATTTAATTTTTTTGTTTTTTTATTTTTAAATCTCCCTTTGTTTTTAAATAAAAAAAATCGTTTTCAATATTAAAAAAAAAAAACCGCCTTAAAGTATACAAAAGAAAAGTAGGACACATTTAACATTATTATAAAACAATTCTATCTATATATGTTATATTGTATAAGAACAAACACATATACATATAAAATATATTCGATTAATCCTGTTAATTTTATATGTATTTGTATACAATATTTTTATATTTGAATTTTATTTTAGGGTACGTCATCAAAATAAATGTATATGTATATATATGGTATGTATATTTTATGCATTTATATTAATTGTTATATTTTTTACCTTATATTATAGTATGTATATACAGTGAAAGCTCTCATAAACGAACACTCACGGTTCTTAAATTTTCGTCCGCTTATGGGAATTGTCCGGTTAATAGAAAAAAAATATTTTTATAACTTTTCTTAAATTCTTTATTTATTTTTTTAATAACGTTTTTTCAAGGGTAAAATTATAATGGTAAAACAACATAAAAACTAAATAACAAAAGAAAATAAAAATGACTACAAAAAACTAAACAAAAATTCAATAAATTCAATACAGATAAACATTATTTGGTTAAATTACATACAACTTCCATTTCAGAGTTTAAGAATTAGTAGTCTTTTGAAAAATTTGAAATCTTTGACTGCCGTATTTTTTCCTGGTCAATTTTTAAAACATTATTTTTGAAATGTGTTTTTAAGTTTTTTATAAACTGGAATGCTGTAAGATCCTCTTTAAATGTTGCAAATTTTTTTAAACTATCAATAGTTTTTAAGACTTCATTGTAGGTTTTAACTTCCAATTCTTCAAGAACTGGTGAACTTTACCTAAAACGTATGCGTAATAAACCTAATAAACCTAATACGTATTATTTTAAAAAAATGGAAAAATTTTTGATTCTTAAGAGAGCGAGTTTGCATTCTTATTCATAATATAAACTAATACTATCTCTTCTTTGCTCAGAACCTTTTGAAAATAAGCAATAAAAAGTACCTTTATGTATTAGGCTTACATAATATTATTCAAATCCAATTATGTATGTATTAGATTCTAATATGTAATTCTAATAATTAGAATGCATACCTATAATTAAATATAATATAATAGTAAATTATAATACAAAATTACATCCAACACCATATTACTCACATTAAATAAAAAAAGCTTGCTCATAAATTACAAGTGTCCGTTTACGGGAGATTTTTTTGAAATTTAAAGAATGATTGAAGTGTCCGCGTCCGGTTATTAGAGTGTCCGGTTAAAAGAATGGGTTTTTGTATGGAAAATTTAAAAAAAGAATTGGTTTTGAAAAAACTGTCCGTCTTAAAGAGATGTCCGTATATAAGAACGTCCGGCTAAGAGAGCTTTTACTGTATATAAATTTAAAATTATTTTTATATATACAGGTATGCATTTACATATTTGTATAAAATGAAAGTAGATTAATTTCTACTTAATTCTTGTAGTCTATTTCTATTTAAAAAAAAAAAAAAATAAAAATAGAAAAAAAAAAAATAATATTACACTTGACACATTTTTTCTTTTAGAATTGTTGTAACATTTTATTTTTCAAAGAATTTTCCATTTTTTTTTTTCATAAATAAATAATTAAAGAATAAATTAACAGCAATCAAGTTTCATTAGTTTTGAAATGTATGTTATTATTTCATTTTGTATGTATGTTTGTATGTATATATATAAAATGTTTTATGAAATATATAAAAGGGTTAAAAAAAATTATTGGCTTTCCTTTTTTATTTGTTGTTTTTTTTTTTGATTTGACATTGGTGGGTGGTTTAGTAGTTGGTTTGTTTTGCTTTTGTTTTAATTTAACAATCAATAATTTTTTTTTAGTATAAAATACTAAAAAAAAAACAAAAAAAAAAGTAAAAAATAAAAGATTGAAGTCTTTAACAGATTATTTATTCATGAAACTTTTCATTTCACATAAAAGCAAAAAAACCAATTTATCATATTATGAAATTATATTGAAATGACAACGTCATTTATTGTAAAATTCTTTTTTTTTTTTTTAATATAATTAACTAAGAAATTAGAGTATACTTTAGAATATGTACTAATATTTAATAAAAACCACATGTTTGAAGTTTGGAATATTTTTTTTGTTATTATTATTTTTTTTATAATACAATTAATTTAATGGACTAAATTAGTTAATTTGAGTTTTAAAATTAAGTATAATTATAAAAAACAAATTCAAATTAAAAATGGTATTTTCTATATTATAAAAGAATTAAAACTCTGAATCTTAAAAATCAGCTAAGTCATGGAAATGAATGGAAGGTATTAAAAGATGCCATATGGAATGTCTGGGATTATTTGGTCGGAGTACTGACCTTCAATATCTAGATAAGTAAAAAAAAATTAGCTATTCATGTCATATTTAATGACAATAATGTGACAAAATATTCAACGTTCTTTAGTCGCTGACACGAAAATGTCAGAACTTGCTTAACTCACTGCGACAATTTATGACGTGCTTGTCTGTACTATAAATGTCTACATATACTATTGGTTAAAAATTAAATAATAAATACTTTACAATGAATTAAAAATATTATGTCAAAAATTAAATTTTTCCACTTCAACACGCGTTAAGCAACTTTCATTTATACAGAGTGTCCCAAAAAAAAAATAAACTTGCAATAAATAGCGTTACTATAAAAAAATTCTATGGAAGGAGTTATTTAGTCTTAAAAATTTATAACTTTTAAAATATATTATTTTGGATTAACATTAACAGAATTATCTGACTGATAGCTCAGTGGTAAAGTGGTGACTTTTCAATGGAAACTCTTATGGTCGTAAATGTAAATTTGCTGTCAATATGCATATTTTGAATTTACGACCAAAAATTATGTAAAAAATCATTGCTAACTGAACCTGGTCGTAAATGTGAAATATGTGTAAAGTAAACGTCAACTATGGGTGACATCGTAAATGTCGTAAAAAAACTTCAACCTGATACAATGTGAAAATAACACAATGTAAAAATTTTTGAACACATTGTGTCGAAAATACAATGTATTTTATTTACAATTCTGATTGCGTCAAAATGAAATGTCAAAAAATTTAAATTTTTTCTATAGAAACTTTCTTTGAAAATTATAAATTAATATTTGGACAAAATGGATATTAATTTCGTTAAAAAATTTTTCTTCAATTATTTATTGGACTGTGGTGAAGAAATAAGAGTTTCCATGACCACAAAAATAAAACTTAACTGACAAAAATTCAAATTAAAACTTCAAAATTCAAATAACTTTAAAATTTTTTTTTGTATATCCAAAAAATTTTCGATACTCAATTTAACAACACGCGTCGTGAAAATTGGTCGCGAACACAATGTAAAATGAATTTACGATCATGAGACAATGTGAAATTTTTAAGTTTACATTTACGATCATGCGACAATGTATTCACGACGTCGCAAAGACATTTACGATGTCAGGGAAAGCAAACTAAATTTTTAATTTACAATCAGTTTACCAAGTAGTAAGGTACAGTGTTTTGAACGTTCAGCGTTGTTTTATTTTTATGATTAATAATGTAAGTAAGAAAATATTATGTCTTTTTTTGTAAATTAATTTAAATTTAAATTAACAGGAGTGAAACTGAAAGTGAATCACAAAATTTGTTGTGGGACACATCCACCTTAAAACTACTAATTTGTACAAGATTAGCGATGGAAACTCATTTCAAAAGTGGAAAACATAAACAATCTCTTGATTTTATATCCATTGCAAAACTTAAAAATTTACTTTTACGACCACAAAAATTTATTTGTAAATTGAATGTCTACTGATTGCAAATTGTTTGGTCTTAAAATCATAATAAATGTCAAATGGCATATTTTACGTCAAAAAGTTTACATTTACGACCACACCTAAAGTCTCTGGTTCAAATCCTGGTCGGATCATATTTAATAAAAAAATATAGTGTATATTAAAATAATTTGATAAAAAGTCCAAATGTCAAATAGGCAAAGGATTAATATTATCAGGCAATATTTCCTATTGTCTGGTACTACAACTAAATAAATCTACAGAATTAGAACTCTTTCAATTATTGGAAGAATAAAAAGGAGAATTTAAAGCTTATTGAATTTTCTTTATAGACCGGGGGTTAGTTCTGTTTTGGAGCAAGCACAACTTAAAAACGAGGAAGATTATAGTTGCCCTTGTCAACTTTTAGATACCCGTGCATACCCACTAACCGTTATTTATTTTCCCTATGCTATTATAAATATTACAAAAAAAATATAAGAAAGTAAAATAGTTAAAAAAAAATTTAACTTATTAGGTATCCCATAATTTTTGATTAACTGATGCTATTATCAGTTAACCCGTTTAAAACAAATGAGGCAATGGCGACCGAGTATTGGCGGTATAACCATAGAGAACAACACAGTGGACTAAATACCCAGATGTATCATCATGGCCCTCCAAAGATGGGGGTTGGGCTTGGGGTTAACATCCCCATCCCGCAAAAAAACAAGTTTGTTACGAAACCCTACAAAATGCCTCGGATTAAAGATGGAAACTATGGTAAACGACCTAAAGCAAGAAATAAGGACTATGATTTGAACATCGGAACGTGGAATCAGCGCACATTATACAAAGCAGGTGCCCTAAAAAGTTTGATACAAGAGTGCTCTAAATACAAAATCGATATTTTAGCAGTTCAAGAAACAAAATGGAATGGTAATGAAGTATTTAACTCAGAATCATTTACGATATACTCTAGCGGTAATCAAGACGGAAAGCGGTTATTCGGAACTGCATTTATAGTTAACAAAAAAGTAAATGTTATCTCATATGAACTAATAAGCATGAAATTATGTAGCATCAGAATCAGGGGGAAATTTTTTAATATATCCTTTGTATGTGTACACGCCCCAACAGAGGAGAAGGATGATGAAGAAAAGGATATATTTTACAATCAATTAAATAATGTAATAGACAAATTACCGAAAAATGACATTAAAATTATACTAGGTGACCTTAACGCTCAGATTGGCAGGGAAGAAGTATATAAACCAACAATTGGGAAACACAGCCTACATGATATTAGTAACAATAACGGATGCAGAGTTATAGATTTTGCACAAGCGAGAAATATGGTAGTGAGCAGTACGTACTTTGAGCACAAAAATATGCATAAAGCTACTTGGCTAGCTCCGGGTGGAAGATATACATCCCAAATAGACCATATTCTAATTGATGGTAGGCACTTTGGTAATATGCTGGACGTCAGAACGTTTAAGGGTGCAGCATCGGACTCAGATCACTTTCTGGTAAAGGCAAAGTACAGAGCGCGTATTGCCAATATCAAAAATGAAAGAGGTAATAGAACGGTAAAATGGAATGTTGAAAAATTGAATAACATTACTACTAAGGAAAATTTCGAAAGTCACGTAAGTAATAAATTAAATGAAATAAGAGCGGTAGAAAACATAGAAGAAGAGTGGAGTACTATCAAGGAAACTTTGTCTAGTGCTGGTCAAACAATTCTCGGACAAGCACGTAGAGCAACAAGAAGTAGTGATGACTGGTGGGACAACGAATGTGAAGCCGCTCTACAAGAAAAAAATGCCGCTAGGGAAAAAATGCTACAATGCAATACAAGAACGAACAATAGAATATACAAGCAAAAAAGACAAATATCTACAAAGATAAATAGAAAAAAAAAAAGAGAATGCTTTGATAGAAAAATGCAACAAATCGAACAATCAAATGAGCTCAACGCATGCAGGAAATTTTATAAGGAAGTCAACAAAGTAAAGAAAGGCTTCCAGCCAAGACTTATATGTTGCAAAAGCGAAAATGGGGATATTCTACAGGGAAAAAATGAAATTTTGAAAAGATGGGCAGCATATTTTGACGATTTATTAAATGAGCGTAACACCGATATATGTACCAATCAGGTTTTTCTTACGGCTGAACCGTATATTAACGAACCTACTTTAGGTGAAGTAGAAAAAGAAATTAATTTATTGAAAAACAATAAAACGCCCGGTAAAGATGGTATTGTATCAGAAATGATTAAAGGTGGGGGTGCGGGAATGGCCCGACGTATTCATCATTTAATATTAATGATATGGAGGCAGGAAAGGATGCCGGATGATTGGACAGTAGGCGTCATAGTGCCGATACACAAAAAGGGTGATAAAATGGTATGCAATAATTACAGGGGAATATCACTATTAAACAGCGTATACAAAATACTTGCTGGCATTTTATGCACAAAAATGGAATGCTATTATAAAGATATAATTGGCGAATATCAAAGCGGATTTGTAGCTGGTCGCTCTACAACTGATCAAATCTTTAGTCTCAGACAAATAATGGAAAAATGTAGAGAATTTTCCATCCCCACTCATCACGTCTTTGTAGATTTTATGAAAGCGTACGACAGCATACAAAGAGGTCCCCTATGGAACGCAATGGTGGAACTGGGAATCCCAAAGAAACTGGTCAACCTGGCAAAAATGACCACTGAAAACAGTAAAAATTGTGTCCGCATTCAAGGTGACCTCTCTGAACCGTTCGAAACAAAAACAGGAGTGAGACAGGGAGATCGGCTAGCGCCAATGTTATTTAATCTGGCACTTGAAAAAATTATCCGTGCATCAGAGATTGAAACAAAACAAACACTTTGGTGTAAATCATCACAAATTCTAGGCTACGCTGATGACCTCGACCTGATAGGCAGAAACATAAATGTTGTAAAAGAAAACTTTATAAAATTACAAGAAAAAGCTGCCCAATTTGGTTTGAAAGTCAATGCAGAGAAAACAAAGTACCTTAAAACTCAAATAACAGCAAGAAATCAACCACATACACAAACAATTGCTGTGGGAGATATGGAATTTGAAAGTGTTAAAGATTTCAAATATTTAGGATCAGTAGTTGACATAGAAGGCTCAAATAATGCAGAAATAGACGAAAGACTGAAATCTGGAAATAAATGTTATTTCTCCATGCTAAACCTCTTTAAATCAAACTATATCACAAGGAAAACAAAAATAAAACTGTATAAAACTTTGATAAGACCAGTGGTATCGTATGGATGTGAAACTTGGAGCCTTAGAAAAAATGAAGAAGAAAAATTAGATATTTTTGAGCGCAAGATTCTCCGAAGAATTCTGGGTCCTGTCAGAACGTCAGAAGGATCGCTTCGACTTCGAACGAATGAAGAATGCATACAACACTTTAAAGATTTACAATTAAGTTCGTATATTAAAATACAAAAATTAAGATGGGCAGGTCATATTTCCAGAATGCCAAACGACAGGTCCGTATCCAGAATCTTCTATGGTAATCCAGTTGGAAAAAGACCAGTTGGCAGACCAAGAGTTAGATGGAAAGATAATTTTCATGAAATTGTAAACGAGCTACAAATACACAATTGGAGAACGAATGCCGTAGACAGAAATAATTGGAAGCAGACAATTAGGGAGGCGAAGGCTCACTATGGGCCGTAGTGCCAAGGAGGAGGAGGAGGATGCTATTATAAAAAAAAAAAAAGTAGCCCACCCTAAAAGTTGGTCCGAGTGATGTCCAACTTTGCCAACTAACTTGTCCTATTACTTTATCTGCCCAGTTTTGATTTTAGCCTCATAGCTTCATTAGATTCACAGTTATCGAATTGATTACTTTGTATGGCAGCTGCCCGAAAACGGGTCCGTAACATTTTGAAACTTCATATAAGTGCTCGATTCATTATATAACTAACAGTGTGTAATTTTTATCCTCGTAGTATAATCAGTTTCCAATAAATTCATATTGGTGCAAAGAAGTTGTATAGCAGCCCCCCGAAAATGGGGCCGTAACATTTTGAAACTTCATATAAGTGCTCGATCCATTATATAACTAACAGTGTGTAATTTTCATCCTCGTAGTATAATCAGTTTCTAAGAAATTCATATTGGTGCAAAGAAGTTGTGTGGCAGCTCCCCAAAACCTTAATCTGGTCTTAAACAAAAAGAATAGGGAACCTCAAAAATGTCCAAAAAATGTTTTGTCTGATTTTCAAAACTCTTGCTCTAATTTTTAACTACGCATCATTTAAATCGTATGAAATTCTAACTCGAAATCATTATCGACATAAAAAACAAAAAACAAAAAAACAAATAAACAAAATTCATATAATTTCATATACAAGGTGCATAGCTAAATTTCAAATTTTTGTATGAAAATGTTGGAGTTGAAAAAGTTAGTTGTTCGAGAGCTACCCGAAGTTTTAGTCCGATCTTAACCAAAAAAAATAGGGAACCTAGAAATTGATTGAAAAATATTTTGTGAAAATTTCAAAACTGTAGCTTTTTTAGTTTTTGAGTTATCGTGCTGACACACAGACGGACGGACGGACGGACGGACGGACAGACACACATCGCTAGATCGACTCATTTTTCGATTCTGAGCCGATACGTACCCTTGACACTATATCTAGCTCGTCTAGATCGATGCGTTACAAACGGAGGAGCAAATCTAATATACCCGATGTCATATATGTATGCACGGGTATAATAAAAGAAAAAAAATGAATTTAACCTTGATACAACACAAATTGACACTATTCATTCATTACTACATTTTATAATTGTTGTTGTAATTATTCCCTAAATTTTAGGCCTATAGTTATGAGGACTGAAAACTCAAATATTTATGATAAAAAACAGACTTTATGATTTACTGGAAAAAAAATAAAAAAGTAAAATTTAAATTTTTATAAAATACTAGCTAATACCCGGTGCGCGTTGCTGCGCCTCTTAATGGTTAAATTGAAGTTGATTATACTGCAAAAAGTTAACAGAAAAATTACACACGGTTTACACATGTAAATTTTAATATGTATGAAAGCAATCTTTTTAAAAAGATTTTTCTAGGATTATTCTAGTAATTTTTGAAACTTTCTGTAATTCAAAGCAGTACAAACTACTTTCCAAAATTTGACGTAATTTACTTCCAAAAAAATTTTTTTGACTAATCGTAGGACCGACTGTTAACAGGCTTAACTCCATTTTCAAGTTGCTTCACACATATAAAATTTGAGGTCAACCGGTCAAATCGTTTCTAATTTAGAGTAAAATAACCAAAAACTTTATAAAAAGCTGTTGGGCCGCAATGGGTTAATGGAACTTAACAAAATTTATTTTGGGGCTTTCTTGAAAGCCAAAGCAGAATTTCGCAAAATCGGACAAAATTTGGACCCAAAATTTGTTTTGACCAACCGTCGGCCCGACATGGGTTAACAAATTCCAAAACTGTTAATAGTGTCTACTCAATTCTCAAAGATCATCACGTATACAAAATTTGAAGTCAATTGGTCAAACAGTTTCGAACTTAGAGTAAAATATTGAAAAAACCTATAAAGAGCTGTTGGGCCGCAATGGGTTAATGGAATTTACCAAAATTTTTTTTGGGGCTTTCTTTTAAGCCAAAGCAGAATTTCGTAAAATCGGACAAAATTTGGAGCAAAATTTTTTTTGACCACCCGTCGGCGCGACATGGGTTAACAAATTCCAAAAATTTTAATAGTGTCAACTCAATTCTCAAGGAGCATCACGTATACAAAATTTGAAGTCAATTGGTCAAACAGTTTCGAATTTAGAGTAAAGTATTGAAAAAACTTATAAAAAGCTGTTGGGCCGCAATGGGTTAATGAAACTCAACCAAATTTTTTTTGGGGCTTTCTTTTAAGCCAAAGCTGAATTTCGTAAAATCGGACAAAATTTGGACCCAAAATTTTTTTTGACCACCCGTGGGCCCGACATGGGTTAACAAATTCCAAAAATTTTAATAGTGTCTACTCAATTCTCAAAGAGCATCACGTATACAAAATTTGAAGTCAATCGGTCGAACCGTTTTCATTTTAGAACAAAGAAGTTTAAATAATTGCACCACAGCCCCAACTTGGCGGTCCGTTAGAGCAAAATTTTTGGGCCACGATTTCCTTCCGTACCCAAAAACCTCTATACACAAATTTTCATGAAAATCGGCTGGGCAGTTTAGGAGTCTATTCGCTACAAACAAACAAACAAACAAACAAACAAACAAACAAACAAACTTTCATTTTTATATATATAGATTAAGGATATATATAACGTGTATTTTTTATCATAACATTTTCAATTTTCAGACCTCATGACTGTTTATATGCTTTAAATGTAGGGGTATATACAGTAATACAGTAAAGTCTATTCTTGTTCTATTTTGCTGTAAAAAGTAAAGTCTTTTCAAATAAAAACTCTAAAATATATAGAAACTCTCTTCCTAAATTCCAACTTTAAACTCACGACCAAACATATTACCATCATATGTGTTTTACAATTTACAAATATTCAAGAGAGAAATTAACTTATTTTTTCTTAGTTTCACATTCTATTGCCTTACTCAAGCAATTCGGGTGTTTATCCTATACTATATTCTGGTTAATAGCAAGGGGGATTTTGTAAGTAGAGTATAAGTCTCATACTATCACAAGGTATTTAGGTTTCCCCAGGTCTGACGTGTATTTGAAAATTTCCACCTTCCTTAAAGAATAGTTGGACATGTATATTAAGTAATACAATTCATGATTTAATGAATGAATAAAATGAATGACTAAGCAATATACTGTGAAATATTTACTTTTTCAATTGTCTTAAAATGTTTAATGGTAACAATACATCTAATCGTGAATTTTTAGATTTTGGTGATTTTTAAAAATTCTATTTTACTACTAAGACAAAATCTCATTTTGAACTAAACTAATAAACCTGTCTATACCATGGGTACATGTTATGTTGGAACAGGGGGGACATATTACATTCTATTATTAGAATTGATCTTAATGAATTCCACTCCACTCTACAATTTAAACATTAGATAGTAGTTACTAGATATTGTACGAACGCCTTAGGTTTTTAATACACATGCTTCGATTTGTTGTAAGCTATTTTTGTATCTGTGACTTATATTATTCAATTAAATTATTTGTTTATATTTTGTATTTTATTTATATTGATATTATATTAATGTATTTTTTATTAAAGATATAAAATTATTAATTATTGTTTATGCTATTGATTTGAACCCAATGGTGAATTGTATATACGTTATAATAGATTAATTTATAAGCATTGATTTTAAGATAAAACTCCTGGGTCCTTAAAAATATTTTTCTCACATTTCTTAACTCTATTTCATTCATACATAGTTAATTCTATTGAGAATTTGTTCAATTTATTAAATTTACTTTGAATCGAATAGCTGTGGTAGCCATTATTATTATTATTATAAAAATTTCAATCAAAGAATAAGTAATGAAGTGTATCATAATTTATTAAATTATTGTATTTTATTTTATTGATTTTTTTTTTTTGAAATGTCTATTTTTTTTTTATTTTTTTTTATTAGAAAAAAATAATTGATGGATTTTTTTTTAATATTATTATTGAAATATTAAAGTTATTTTTATAAATACACGTTTTTAAAAAAAAAGTTGAGTGAATGAATTTGAAGCAGAGCAGTTTGAAAACTTTTCTTTAAAAGTATCTCTTTTTTATTTAAAGTTGTTTTTATAACGGTTTAAATAATTCGTTCTAAAATTAGTATATAACATTGGATATACTATATACTTAGTATAATTTGGTTTTGTAAAATAATACTAAACCATATATATATATATATATATATATAAATATATATATATTAGATGAAAAATGATTTATAAACAAAGTTAAAGATTTGACTTAAGATAAATTGTAATTGAACAGATTACACTTTAATTGTAATTTGAACTTTTTAAGTTTGGTTTTTGAACTTAAAAGTTTATTTTTTGTTTTCAATTATAATATATAACATAATATGAAATAATAAATACTACTCGTATATGTACATATATACATATATAATATATAGAACTATTTTTAAAACTATTTTTTTTTATCTGTGCTGATGCTACTACTTGATAAATAAAAAAATGTTGGTATATGGTTTCTTAATATTTCTTATTATTTATGGTTTCTTTTTTCTATGGTTTCTAATTACATACATATATATATATATATATATATATATATAATAAATAAGTATTATGTATCATATTATATGCAACATAATTTTTTATATTAAATGATTTGATTTTATTTATTCAAATATTTAGTACATTGTTTTAAAGTTTGTTTATTCCATGTATAGAGTGTCCCGGAATATTGTTGAGGCTATATACATAAGTAGTATACGAGAGTACCATTTCTTGTACTATCTGAAGAAGGGTTAGATAGTGACTTTCTTTTGTTTTTTAAAATATGTACACTATTATATGTACACCAGATTGACCAATGTGCTAAAGTTATGTATCGATATATCTCCGAAACTATTACCCCTATACATTTTCCTGACCCCACACCATCTCAATCTTTAATATAAGGCATCATTTATGAAAATAGGGCTTATAGTTTCCGTGCTAACGATATTATTTATAAAATATTATAATGTTATACACAAAAGTTTAATATATAAGGTCACTGTTACGAACATTGGGGACAGTCTCTTACTCTATCCAACCAACCATAATGCAAAATCAAGTAAAAAGAAATTTAATATGAAAACATATGATTTATATTAAATTAAAAAGTGTCACAGTTAAATTTGAAAGAAACGTAGAAGTTTGTAGCCCCTATATAAATTTCATACGGAGTTATATTAAGGTATTTGTATAATAAAAAGTGTTATTCTCAACTCAAAGCATGTTCAGAGTTAAATGATGAACGAGCAGTCTCTGAGTAGATCATGCACAAACTTAATATCCTTATGGCCTATCTACAATGACGCTCTTATGTCGCTCTCATTCCGCTCTCATTACGTATTCAACACAGGAGTGTCCACAATGAAATGTACATGACAGCGTTTTCTGACATAGTTTTGTTTACAAATTTCATGAATTAAAAAATATTCAATAGTTTAAAGTTTATTGTATAGCGATTTTGAATAATGCTTTGATATTGTTTAATCCAAGATAGAGAAAAAATAATTATTTTACTAATTTTTTTATTCTGATATATTTTTTATTTTTCAATAAAAATATTTTTCAAAGTTCAATTGTTTGAATACTTAGAGAAAGCGAAAATTAAAAGTTAAACAACTTTATTAATGACTGTGTAATGGCTGTAACATGGCTGCGTCTATTGTAGACACTTTCATATAACTTAATACATTTAACTTAGTTTGACAGAAAGCTAGGTGTAGAGAGCGGAATGGGAGCGTTCATTGTAGATAGGCTATTAGAGCGATCACATTTAATTAAAAAAAAAAACAAGATTGGGAATAACTGTTATTTTACTTTAGAATTCATATGACATTTAAATTCATTTGGTAATTTGAAATGTCAAAACATAGTTATCAAATTATTAAAAAAACTTTTAAATTTTCGGCTGTGTTCGATATTTTTCTGACAGCTGAGCAATGCGCTCTGAGAGTGCTCTAATTAAAATAACAACCCGTATAACGTGCTTGTACCTATATTCTGAAATAAATAAACTTCTTGCTTTATAGCTTATATGTCATAATTAAATTAAATATAACAATTAAGCAAAAGTGCATCATTTCTATGGATAATATAAAATAACTGACAATTTTTAAATGCACATCTAATTAATACAATTTAATATAAATTTACATATTTAACGCCACAAGTGTAAAATAAAATTTAATTTAAATTTTAAATTATTTTTTTATATACATACTTAACACAAAAAATTAAATTTACAATTTCTATTCATTTTTAGCGCCTAATTTAAATTCGCCGCATAATTTTTTCTAAAATAAAATTTTTTTTCTATTATACATACATATATATACCTATATCTCTAAGTACATGAATATCTATTATTCGTCAAAATTCATTCATTATTTTATTTAACGGTTACAAGAAGAATACGTGGAGCTTTTTTATGAATCATAATGATATGTAAAAAAAATTTTGCAATTAATTTAAATGGACATTAGTTTTATTCGAATTTTATTATGTATTATAATTTGTAATTTTAATATATAAAAAAAAAATATGAGAAGCTTATATTAATATATATATATGGAACAATATTTAATGTTTATTTAAATATTTATGATTATATATATATGCATGTATATTATTAACCTTGAGTATAATAAAATTAAATTTAACATTGGATATAAAATCAATCAATGACAATGTTTTTTTTTAAAACATTTTTCACGATTTTTATTGCAATATAAATATATATGTATAATATATAAATTGAATTTTTTAATTATTCTTATATTATTTTACTTTAATACTTCGATATTAAAATATTAAAAAATTAAAAATCGTGGCGAAAATTACCGGCAAGTTTTTCTAAAATAAAAAATTTTAATTTTTTATTTTTATAATTTGTTTTATTTAATTCAAAAAATAATATAATTTGTTTAAAAATTTGTATATGCGTGTAAGATAATTTATACAATGGTGATCATAAGTACAAGAGTATAAAGAATAGTTATAAAAGTGTAAGGAAACCACATTAAATTGTTCATTGTCTCCGTAACACCTCGTGGCAGTTCTGAACTTTGTGATAACGAATTTTTAAGTGACATTTCCCCAACTACTGAGTTAATTAAATATAATGAAAAGTTCTGTAAAATTTTTTTTTTAATTTCCTTTAAGATCTATGTGACCATCTATGTTCCGGGGCCTCGGAACGACCGCGTACTGTCTTTTTATTTTTTTAATTGCTAAATGTTCAACTCTTAGGCCTGCCTATACCATGTTGGAATAGGGGAGACATAATATATTCTTATTATTAGAATTGATCTAACAGAATACCACATACAATTTTAACATGAGATAGTACTAGTCCTTACAACATGTAGAAAAGTTTTAAACTTTCAATATATACAATTTTATTTGATATTTATAAGATATTTCTGTATCTGCGAGTTATATTTTTCAATTAAATTATTTGTTTATATTTTGTATTTGTTTTATAATTTTACATTATTGTATTTTAATACCATTAATTTGAACCCAAATGGGCAAATGGTAAATGGGTTAATTTCAAAAACCAGATCCAAATTTTTTTCACTTTTAGCGGGAGTTGAACCGGCGCTTCTCTAATAAAATGTTGGTACTCTAATTCCTGTGCCACCATATCAATTCCTGTGCCACAACATTTAAATTATAAACTGTGAAGTATATAATCTTATTAATCTACAGGTATTTATGTATTTTTACTTTATCACAACTCATAATCAATAACCTTGGCCTTTGTTTAATGACCCGTATAAATAAAATTCCCATTAACAAATTAATGAAATTTAGAATAATTTGTAAAAAAACTTCGTTTAATAGCATGAAAGTTGTAAAAAGGAATCCATACATACTTTGAAAATACTTTAAAAATTTGAAGTTTTTAAATCAACAATTTTCATACAAAACTATGGAAATTTTCCAAACTTTAAAACTGTTATTTCTAATTTAAAAAATTATCAATTTTTTTTAAAAATATTTTTAAAACTATATTGTATAGTTTTTATTTTCACCACTGTTACACTGTATACATATATTTTATATGTACATACTTATATATATATACCTATATATATGAAACACACAAAAAAAATGTTAATACGTTTGTTATCTATTTTATATCATTAAAAAACTTTTGTTTTTTTTTTTATTTTTTTTTTTTTTTAGTTTTTTTATACAGCACATATGGAACATGTACTTTTGCGAATATACATATATATATTGTCATACTGTCATTTACCTATATATATATAATTATAATTAATATATATACTAAAAACTTAATAAATTACTAGGTATGTCTATAAAATATAAAAAAAAAAAAAAAGTTCTTTTTGGAAGAACACAAAAGAAAAACAATAAAAAATACAAAAAATCGAAAAAAAAAATAAACTAATACTACGTGTACATTGAAAAAAAAAAAAAAAAACAATAAAAATAACAAAAAAAAAAATAAATATTCTTTTAAAAAAACTACATACGAAGAAATTGTATATAAAAAATGTTGTATATAATTAAATATATATTATGATATGTTCATATATATGAACATTTGTACATATTTGAATAGTAGTACATACTTCTTTTCATCTATAATAAATAGTTCATATATACAACATTACTTAATATATATATATATATATTATATACATAAGTATATAAATTCATGATATATTATATTTAAGTACAATCTAATCATTTTATTTAAATATTATTATATTTAGATATTATTATAAGATATTTTATATATATATATAGGTATATTATATTTAATTCTTTATTATCATATATATGTACATATATATATATGTATATATTTTTTAATAAATAATATAAAACTCTAATCTCAAAAATATTTTAATAACATAATCAAAAAAGAGTTTAATTATATATTAATAAATGGTATATAAAAGTATTAACAGGTAGTTAATATAAAAAAAAAAAATTTTTTTTTTTTTAATAAATAGTATAAAGATTAGTTAGATACTAATATTTAATTTAAATTAACATTGAACTGGATACTTTGAAAACGCAATTTAAAAATTTAATAAAATTAAATAAAATAAAATAAAAGAAAACTCAAATTATAAATTTCAAATTCAATTGTAATTTGTGAAAATTTGACTAAAAGTTTAAAATTAAATTAAATTAGTTTTGATTAAATTTAAAAAAAGTAAAAACTATTGTTATTATCATAATTTTGAATTATTTTGTTACCTGTACATAATATCAATCAAGTTACAAGTACATAATAATAAGTATCTTATAAAATTCTTATTATTATTTTTTTTATTATAAATCATATAGGTTGGCATATTTTTACACTTGTAATTTTTGAAATTTTATCTTTAGATTTTTTTTTTTTTAATATTTTTAAAAAATTCAATTATTAACAATTATATTTGATTAAAACCCCAAAAAAAATTATAATTTAGTTGAAAAAATTGTTTTTTAATATAAGTATTATTTTATATATATATATATAAATTTCGGTTCTTTTAATTTAATTTTTTTTTCATTGAAAAATTAAAAAAAATTAAAAATTTTTTAAAACACACTAAAAAAAAAAAAAAAAAAAAATTGAAAAAAAAAGTTAATTTTCATGTGGAATAGAAAGAGACAAAAAAACAAAAACATTAAAAATAACTTAACGTGGATGATTTTTTTTTTTTTGATCAATATACTTATGTGTTTAGTTGTATGTACATACATTGTGTACTACCGTAGGGAAAATTGTTATTGTTTTTTTTTTTTTTATTTAACCATTACCTTTTTAATGTTATTTTTTTTTTTTATTATTTTTTTGTTGTTTTTTTATTTTATTTTCATTTTTCATAAATACAAACTTAAAACCAATTTTTCACCCTAGAAACCAACCAAGCAAAACAATATTGTAAAATTTTTTTTTTTTAATTTTGTTGTTGTTATATTGTTGTTTTTGGTTTTTTTTTTTTTGTATTTTTTTTTTTTTTAAGCTTAGTATATATTTTTATTTTTATTTTTTTCCTTAGTTGAAGAATTGAAATATGAACATTTTATTAATTATATTACATATATCTAAAGTGTAATTTACAAAAAAAAAATTTTTAATTTTAAACTTTATTTTAAACTTTTTTTATTTATATTAAATTGTTGTTTTTTTTTTTTATTTTTAATTAAATTGTATAACGGTGGTGCCGGTTAACAAGTTTGTGGTTTTACTTTTGTTTTAAATTTCATTTATATATATATATATATATATATATATATATTAAATATATTAAATGGTCATTCATATTTTAGTTAAAGTTTAGAATTAAACTTATTTTCATTTTTTTATTAAAATATATTTTAAATTTTTAATTTAATTTTAAATTATATTTTTTAACCAATTTTCCAAATTATAGTATGTATATTAATTAATCACTTTTTAGTACACATTAACATTGATTGGTGTTTCACATATTTTCACAAATTAAAAAATTTTAATTTAAATACACAGAATATATTTTAAATGTGAAACAAAATTTAAATATGAAATTTAAACTAGGCTTTACGCGTAAATTAACATGCCTACAAAACACACAAAAAAGAATGAAAAAAAAAATTACAAAAATTATAAAAAAAAAAAAAAAAAAATCGCAATCAGAATTTTGTTTTAAAAAAAATTATTTTTTTTATAATTTTTTAAAAATTACCGTTTTTCAAAAAAAAAAAGCAGTTTTTCTGCATAAATATTTGAAAATCGAAATTTAATTACAAAATTCTTTTTATTTAATTAAAAATGTTAATTAGTTGTTTTTATTGTAATACTGTTATTTTTAAATAATTTTTTTTCAATTTTAAAAATAAATTAAAATGAGAACAAATGAAAAATAAAAAGTGTTTTCTTTACGGTTACATTTGTTAAATATTCTTTCAGTACTAAAAATTGACTGTTGACGAACGACGAAATTTTGTTATTAATTTTTTTTTTTTGTATTTGTTGTTGTTGTTGTTTTTTTTTTTTTTTTGTATTTTGTTGACGATGAAGCATAATTTTTTTTTCGTTTTTTTATTCCAAGTACACAACTATTTAATAGGTATTAAAAGCTCCGATGACATTTTTCTACTGTTGAATTATTTTGTTTTTCACGTTGTTGTTATTGTTTATTTGTATTTTTTGTTTTTATTATTGTTTTTCTATTTTTTTTTTTTGCTGTTGTGGAAAATGTAGAAAAATAAACGAATCAGATTACATTACATTAAAAAAAATAAATTACACTGTGTCATATCAAAAAAAAAAATAAAAGTTAGATCACAATATATCACATGCATATACTAAATATTTATGTATATATATATAAAATGTATGTAAATATTATTCTAAGCAATTTATACATATATATATATTAGTATAATATTAAATTACATTTTTATAACTGTATAAATTCATGTTGTTATTCTTTTCCATTTTAACAGTATTTGTTATTATTTGGTTATTGTTGTTGTTTTTTTTTTTTTTCTCTTTAAGTTCAATAATGTTGACAGTTTTTTTTTTTTTTTTTTTTAGTTAAATGTCAAATTTAAAACACCTTTTTTTTTATTTAGAACATATTTGTTTCATATTGTATGAAAATGTCTATGTATGTATGTTGTATAGTGTATACGTATGAAACGTAACTTTAATTTGTTGTTTGTTGCTTTTTCATTTTTCATATTGCGTTTTAATTTACTGTTTCATTTTTTAATTTTTCTTTTAGTCGTATAAATTAAATACATACATACATACATAAATATATCTATATTCGTAAAAAAAATAATTTTTTTAAACGTTTGTAAACTGTTAAATTAACTGTAAAATGTTTATTGAAATATTTCTTAGCAACATTTTTTTTTTTTTGTATTGTCAACATTTTTTGTTTAAATTGAAGGGTTGAATTTTTGATGTTTTGTGGTTAGGAGGTTTTGTTTTTTTTTTTTTTTTTTAATGTTTATTAAAATTATTATGTAACAGGTGGTTTATGTATGATCAAATTGAATTTATGTATAGGTATTTGAAAATTTAAAGTTAATTTGAAAGGAAAATTGGGAAAGAAAAACAAAATTTTGTTAATAAAGATCTAAAAGAAAAATTTGGGTTTTAATTTGATTTTAATGTTGTGATCGAATGTGTTTTATAGTTATATTTGAAATAATTAATAATGGGTTAATTAATTTATATTTTTAAATATATGAATAAATGTCTTAGATTTTCAATAAATACAATTCTTTTTATTACATATTGCAATAATTTTATTTTCGAATATATATGGTATTTCTGTATCTGTGAGTTATATTATTCCATTAAATTATTGGTTTATCTTTTGAAATTATTTATATTGTTGTATTAATGTATTTTTTTATTAAAGTTGTGTAGGTATTTATTAATTTTGGGAATGCGAGTAATTTGAACCCAAAGGTGAATGATGATAGCTGAATCGAGTTAAAAGCCAAATATAAGATTTTTTTTTCTTCGACTGGGATTCGAATCTGGGTCTCTCGAATGAAAGGTCGACACTTTAACCAACTGTGTCACCTAGCTGTTTTAATATATTTTATATTGACATTATATAGGGTCTGTCTGTGTGTTTACAATATTTTACACCATTTTGAATGAAACACCGATATTTTAACTACGCTTTATTGGTATTGCAAAATTATTAATTTCATGCATCAATTCGTTCTTGTACCCTCACCATTCATATATTGTTATTGGAAGTAAAGCCCCACAAAGTTCGAAAAAACGTTACATTTAAATTGTTATTTTCAATCAGGATACGTTAAACTACAGCTAGGGTCAAAAGCTTTATAAATATTTATAAAATAATTTTTTTAAGTTTTTCTCTGACCGATAGCTTAGTACCTAAAGTGGCGACTTTTCAATCACAAGACTCGGGTTTAAATAAAAAAATATAGTGTATAATCATATTTTCCAAAAAATTTAAGTTAGAAACTTGAAATTTTAAACGAATTTTGAACTTTGAGACTTACTAGTATGAGTAATTTAATTTGTAAAATATAAAGTAATTATTTTTATGTAGCCGACAATTAAGTACGTGTGAGTGGCCAAATATGCCATTTTTAAATATCTGTTCAAATTTAGTAGTACAGGGTTTTTTTTAAAATTAAAGAAAATGCCTTGCGATTTTTTACAATTTTTGATTTGATATTATGTATAAAAAAATTCAAAAGAGACGTTTTAAAAAATTATATTTCCATATAATACCATTAACGTATCATGGAATATTATTTAATTTTGAAAATTTAGTTTCTTTAAAAACCAAAGCTAAAATTTGGTTAGTCTAATGTAGTGCGTTTGAGTAGCTATCCTATACAACTTTTTTAATATTTATTAATTATTTATAAACAGTCCCTTATATGCATTTCCTTTTCAGGCGTGGCAGATTATACTATCTATTAATTTTTTTAGTAATTATATTTACTTTGTTTATATCATTTATTCAATATTTTACTATATATATTTTGATCACCATGGGGATTTGAAAAGAAAAATTATATTTCAATAATTTTTTTTCAATTAAAAATTCATGATTGCCATATGGGAATCGAAACCGCACCTCCTCGTTTAGTAACCCAAATTTTTATTCACTAACTCCCCTAGGCCCTCCCTTTTTAATATGATAATAACTTAATATATATAGCGAAGTTGAGTATCTGAAATTTTGTCAAAAATAATTAACCAAATGATATAAAGTCAATATTACGTTCATGCGGGTATCATAGAGTTGACACAGTTTACTCTCCACTTTTCCTCCTCATAGTCTACTCTACTCTCTTCCTCTTTTTTATTTGAAATTAATTTTCTGCAAATTATCAAAAAAGAAAATAAAACAAAAAACTTTAAGATTTTTTTTTTTTTAATTTTTAATTAATTAAGATTTATTCTAAAAGTTTTTTTTTTAGTTTTTGTTTTTTTTTATCTTTAAAATTAAATTTCATTTTTATAATATGGATTGTTTTCTTCGTTTCATTTTCATCTTTTTTTTTTATTTTAAATAATTAATTTTCTAATAATTCGATTCAAATAATTGTTTTTTAATATCTGTCGGATAAGTAACATAAATATAATGATTATTTTGTGCTGGTGTTACATTATCATTTCGTATATCAATACTTTCTGAGCAAATTATGTCCTTGTCATAATCAATAGTAGTATTACGATGATGTTGCTGTTGTTGTTGTTGTTGTTGTAATTGATTTGATTGTTGTTGCTGTTGTTGTTGATGTGATTGTTGTTGCAATTGTTGTTGATGTTGTATATTGGGCACATTTGAATTTTCTCTATATCTAGGATTTGAAGCGTATCTAGAATTTGATGGTGTACGCATTTTCATTGAATTTGTATTATGTGATGATCTATAAACATCCCTACAATTATTATATTCAACAGTTCTAAAATGATAGAAAAAAGAACACAAACAGAAAATAATAACATTGAAATTGGTCTAAAAAAAAAATTTACAAAAACTAAAAAAAAAAGCCAAAAAAAAAAATATAAAATAAAACAGAAAACAGCACATAATTTATAATTTTATTTCTTTTAAATAATATAATAATGTGACTTTTTTGTATTTTTTTCTTTTTTCTAATTTCAATTAATTTTGTACAATAATTATATATTGTTATTTTATCATAGTGCATAAATTATTATCAATTTTGTTTTTTTTATGTTTTTTTTTCTAATTTTAAACTTACTCATATCTTATGAATATAATGTAATAACAAAAACTAATTCCAAGAGATACAATAAAAATTCCTAAAAATAAAATTGCCCATGGAAAACTTTTCATATGTACTGGTCCATCTTCCCAATAACGATCACAGGTAAGATACCAACAAACGACTCGATTTAATTCATCTGTAAAATTATTAAAAAAATGTGCAATGTAAAATATGTTCAATGATTATGTGGGTGTATATTGCAACAACAACTTATCACTAATCAAATAATCAAATTAATATTTTGGAAATTCGTTTGTCATGCGCTTATAATTTCTATGGAACCATATTCCACCAAATGTGCTACCCAAAGTTAATAATGTATATGTGTACGATTTAGCTAAATTTAAGAAGAACATTAACATCTATCTTCTATCCCCCATCCACATCCCCTATAATCCAGAAATCTCAAATAACTTCCACCATAATCCCAATTCCTTCCATATCCCCATTTCTGTAGCTAAACTGTACATTTGTATCACAGGTTCCCTCCTAAAGTTTAGCTCAAAAAAGATGAGATTTTGGTGTGTTAAAATCGCACACTACCCAAAGAAATACCGCACAGTTTCAATGGGTGACTTTCCAGCTTTCCATTCCCTCGTAAAAAAAAAAAATAAATATTTGTTTGATTAGTTTCAGTTGCATCAAAACCATATTTAACAGCAAACCTATTAAGTTTGATTAGTAAAATACACTCACTTATCAAAAATTTATTTACTTGATTAGTAATAAGTGTTGGTGAAATAAGGGCCAATGTAAGCGTTTTTAAGACAATTTGTTAAGTTAATATAATTTAATATATATTTTATTAATTCATTAGAACTTACTTTCCAATTCTTTAAATTGTAAATCGGTCATATCTAATAATAATCCAGTTATACATTTTCTTACAGTATATTCACATTTTTGTTTTATTTTTGCAATATTTTCTGGATCACATTACGATAAAATTTTTGGTTTTCTGTACCATTATTTATTGAAAAATTATTTTTATTAAAAGTTTGATTGCTTGTAAATGTCTTTTTATTACCATCTTTATCATTATTATTATTTGTTGATGTTGTTGTTGGATTTTGTGAAGCAGAATGCTTCCCTATATACATATTAAATAAATAATATTAATTAATTTTAATTAATTTCATACTATATATATAAGACCATTAATATGTTATAAGATATAATCTTACTAGTATTTTCTTCCATATTTTTACATGGTTTTCTTCTAAGAAATTTTAACATTGATATTTGTGATTTTTTTAAAACATTATTTGCTTTATTATCCGGTAGAAATTTTCTTCTAAAAAAATTTTAAATTTAATACAATTATATATATATATACACATTTAAATTAAATTCAATTAAATATACATATAATAATAATTAAAAATTAAAATTCTTACTCAGAAGCCATTGGATCTATTCTGATAAGGCTTCCTTGAGGTAAATTTTTTGTATCTTTCCAAATTTCAATGTCCGTTGTTACGGAAGTAAATGTTGATGTTAAATCTTGTGATGACCATACATCACAACGCATAACATCACAAAAATCTGCCAAACAAATGGCATCCTCAGCCTAATCATAAACATATAATAAGTACAATATATTATTATATTATTAAATGTATTTTATATTATTAAATATATTTTTTTAAATATAGTATCTATTTAAAATTTTTAACCTGATTAATCACATCATGCTTATCTAAATGTTCATCAATATACTTCTCAGAAAAGAAGCTTTTACCGCATAAGGAACATGTCCATTGTGTTGGTCGATTTTTTTTTTTTGCTTTTTGTATTGGCCAAAATATATCACGAAATGTATTAAAAGGACAATCTAATGGAAGTTTTACCTTAAAATTAATTAAAAATTTTTAACTTAATTTTAATAAAATTAAAATTTAAATATATAATAAATTTAATATTAAACTTACTTTATATTGATCAAGTATTGGTTGCCATTTAGAATGTATTATTTTTCTAACAAGTCTACTGTTATCTTTGGAACATGATATATGTTTTATTTCTATCCGGGGCCATGATAATATTATTAGTAATGAAAAGATTACAAGCTATAAAAAGAAATAATATATACATATATATATAAATTAATATAATTAGTCAAAATTTATATTATAGAATTAATAAAATTAGTTATAATCTGATGTATGATTAATACACATTAGTTGTTTACTTTTCTAATCAAATCAAAAATATCATAATTATTAATAATAATAAGCTTAAATACATAATTTATATAATTATGAAAACTTTTTGGATTCCTTTATATTAAAAAAACCCAAAAAAATCTAATGAGATACTAATAAATAACAATAACAACAACAAAAGAGGAGAAGCAAAAAAAAAAAAAATTATAACGCCTATAAGTAGGCATTTTAATTGTTTTTTCTTCAATTACCCTTCAATTACACATTATATTCTTTCACTATATATTTATTTCTCTTCTCATTATATATTACATACATATATATACTTATTAATTATTATAATAAAAATCAATTCCGTTTACTTGACCAAAAGTGTTTCCTTTTTCTTGTATATTTGATTAAAATCAAATGAAAAAAAAAAAATAGAACAACTCTATACTTAAAAAATTGTTTTATTTCATCTTATGCTTATTTATAAAAAATCACGTCTTTATCCTTATATCATTTTAATTCATTATATATATATATATATATATATATATATGTATATAATTATATTTATATATATACATTAATAGTGATTACATGCTTATGTACATCAACCAAAAAAAAAAAAATATAATGTAATAATAAGTTCTAGATGTATACATATAACTGTGTTGACACATATATGAATATATATTTTTTAAATATAAATAAACACATACATACACACACACATACGAAATATGATTAATGTGATAATAAAAAAAAATTTTTTTTTTTTTTAGACTGACTTTTAGAAGTTTTTACCGTAATATATATATATGATTATATATTATTACGGTTAAATTAAGTACTTGTATGTAATATATAAATATTATATATATATATATATATATATATCTAATGTATATTTTTCGTGATTTGATTTTAAGATAGAAACTTAATAACATAATAATAATGTTAAAAATTTGGTTTTTTCTACACTTTGTCCTTTTTTTTAATATTGTATTCCGGGTTTTTTTAGTTCTCCAAAAAAAGGAAAAACATCTTAAGCTTGTAAAATTCCGTTAGTTAGTATAGGACTTCAATAGCACAAAACTTTTATTAATAATTCATTTTTTTTTATTGATATTATATGAGTTTTTATAGTAAGTATTCTGAGGTTTTTTTTTCACAACTTAATATTTTAACTATATTTTTATTTTATTAAAATCATTTTGTATAATATTAAAAGATTACTTACCTCAGTATGAAATAATAAGGTCGACATTCATAATATTTTACAAAATTATTTTAAATTTGGTTTTTTTTTTTGATTTTTTAAATAAAAACTTAAAAAATAAAAAAAAAAATTCAAAACTTTCTTTTCTATATTTCTATAATATTTTAATCTTTTAACAGTAACAGTCTTTATCCTTTTTTTCATTTAGAAAAAAAAAATTTTTATGACTTTTGCAGTACCAGCAGCAAAAGTATAGCCTTAAAATTCAATAAACAAAAAATATATTAAAAATTTTTTTAAGCATGCGCTTAATTAGATTTCATTGACAAGAGTTAAAAAAAAAATGTGTTGTGTTTTTTTTTTTTTTATCCTGCAGCATTTTTGTTGTAATATTGTTGTTGTTTTTTTTAAATCCCAAGAAGGATATTTTTGAAAATAAAAAAAAACAATAACAACACAAAAATACTATTTACTGTTATAATAATAATTTAGAAATGTCACTTATGGGATTATCATTATAATATATTGCATATAGTTAGGCGTATTGTTTTTTCTCTTTTTTTTTTTTTTAATTATTTACATGTTGTTTTGTTATTTAAATTGACAGTTGTATTTTGAATGCTGTTATATTTGGTTATATAATAAATAAAATAACAGTAGTACCATATGTTAATATTTAATATAATGGTTTGTGTCTTTGATAAGTTTAATTTTGTAATTTTGTTTTGGGTTTTCTTTGGTTTTGTGAAAATAAAATGAGTTTTATTTTATTAATTAATTTTTACACGTTCATTGTATTTTGAAAAAAAAATTTTGTAGCTGTAAAGTAAAATCTATTGAAAAATTTGAAAAATAACTATTTATAATTAATGTCTGAGCACATATATTTATTTATTATACTAAAAGTACTTGTCGAAGTCGTATTGATATTCAAATTCAAAATTAACTTAAATACTGAATAATAAGTTTTATTACTATATTAAAAATATGTACACAATATTAATTTAAGCCACCTTAAATATAAAGATTTATATTTTAATTTTTGCCAAATTAGTTGTTGTATATAAACAAGTTGTAATAAATTGCATTGTTTTGTATAGTTTGTTTTTTTTATTTTGCATATCATAGTATACAAGTTTACAAAAAGTAAATAAATATTCATTTAATTTTTGAAGTTAGATATATATTTATATACCAAAAGGTAATATATTATAAAATATATCTTTCATGAATTTTAATTGAAAAAAAAAAATTAAATAAACTGGAAAACTTCAAAAAAAAAAACCATTAAATTTTCAATTTCAATTTTATTTATTTATAACCTTTTTTTTAATATTTTTTAAAGATTTGACCAAATCATCATCAACAAAAACAACATATGTTGCATTTCAATGAAGGTCAAGTTAGATTGTCTAGAGTCTATAAAAATAATTATAAATGATTGTATATGTGTGTTTGTTAGTTTATTTTTTAAAATAGCCATAGAAAAAAATGTATATTTAAAATGTAAGGAATCAACATTACAACAAGTATAACTTTGAAAAAAAAGTAGTTGTATACTTGGATTTTAAATTGATTAACTGAGCATTAAAAGTAAATGATGATGGTATATAAAACAAATGTGATTATAATATAAGTTATTTTATAGTATAGTTAATGTATATGGATTATATTATACACCTGAATATATATATATAAATATATCATTTGAATGTTTACTTTCACTTTTATTTAAAAATACTTAAATAATATTTGTGTAGTGAATAATAAAAGCAAATTATAAGGATAAGTATTATGGAGTTCATTTAATAATTTTTATATATAGAATTTAATAATGTTATTTAATTTTTTTTTTTTTAATGATCTTATGCATGTCAATCAAATTTATAAAATATGACAAATAAATTAAATTTAATTAACTTGTAGTTAAATATATAGGCATTTTCAATGATAATATTATTTATTAAACTTATTAAATGCGTCTTTTTATTGTTTTAATTCTTTTTGACATAATTTAAAATTCTAATAAATTAAATGAGTAACTTATTAGGATAATAATTTTAAATTGAATTTTATTAATTAACTACGTTTTTGGTTTTTTATAGTGTAATGAAATAAGATCCTAAGGAAAGAACAACGAAAATTTGTTTAAAAACAATAAACCCTGTTTTTGAATCCAATTGAAAAATTCCACCTAAATCAAAATCTCATATGTATAGGTTTATAAAAATATTTTGGAAAAGGGAGAAATATTGATTTTTTATGCTACTCTATTATGAAGTCTAATAGAATGTTAATTCAGCTCCTTCGTTTTTTAACTGCTTAATTGAGGGGGAAAAAATACCAAAATTTGTTTGAAACACTTTTTATCTAGAGAATTTTTTTACTTATGATAAAAAACGAAAGGAATTATATCAATTTTGAAACCAATTCCGAATTCCTTCCTAATTCAGAAATTTATAAATATGTATATTGTGGAAAAAACGGCCACTCTGATTTTTAGGTAAATTCTAAAATCCCTCCCAATTCAGTCACTCACGTAAAGATTTATAAAAATAATTTTGGAAAAGGGAGCAATACTTATTTTAATTACAATTCTACGATCAATTCAAGTAGTATGTTAATTCGGCTCAAGGAAAAAAGTCCTAAAATCTAAAATTCAAAGATTTTCATCATATTGGTTTTGGAGACTTATTTCTTAAGGACTTTTGTTTCAAAACAGTTTTTTTACAATTTTTCTATTTATATATTCTTAATTAATGTTTAAAATACGGTAATTGTATAAATGCATAATCTTACTTATTAATCATTAATCAAATTTTAAGTACTTATATTCAGTAAAATGCAGTATATTACGTAATACATGCGCACATGACTTTAAAATTGTTAACTATGATAATGAAGAATAATTCAAGTTTTAATTAATTCATATAAAATATAAATATTAATAAATATCATTTTATACATTTAAAATTTCAATATCATTATCAATTTTCTAATAAAAAAAAAAAAAAAACACAAAAAACAATATTTTCAATCTTCCTTTTTCCTTATACAACATTTACCGAACTTTCACAATCATTGTTATTAAAATTCTTGTAACATTAAAATAAAATTATTTAACCCGGTTTATGTTATATCATTTTAATAATATTTATACATAAATACAAATATATATATAAATTAATTATTATGTAATATTACTAAGCATGCAACTATATAATAATAATAAAAATAAAAAAAAAAAAAAATTGCATTCAACAAACAAATGGTAAAAAGTAATGTGAGAAAAATCATCAATGGCGATTTCGTTTTTGAATTCATTTTCATTCGAAAATGAAACTTGACTGTCAAGTTCACTTTTTAAAAGAAAAAACAAAAAAAAAAAATCAAAATAACAAAGAAAAAAACTGGACCAAACTCAAAACATTTTTTTATAAAAATCTATATATTTACCATAATATACATAATACATAGTGAGTATTTTTAATGTTATGATAGGAAACATTAATGTAAAATATAAAGATTAGATTAATTTTAGTATATTTTGAAGTTAAGCTTTGGCATTTTTTTTTTGAAACTCCTATTTGCACATTGCGCAAATGACTTTGTTCCGGATCTAAAAAAAAACTGTAATATAAAGAGTATAAGAAAATGGTAGCAATTAAATATTTCAATGACTACATCTCTATTTACCTATAATCAATTTAATTCAATGTAATAATAATTAAAATTCCAAAAAAAAAAATTATTAAGGTTTTTATTGATACCGGCTAATTAAGTTTTAATTGAATATAGGTTTTTTTTTCTAAACTAGAGTAAGTCATACGGAAAATATATAGTAATATTTTTAAATCCAGTTTTTTTTTTTTTAAATATATAACTTTAATCAATTATTTGTATTTATGTTTTAACACGTTTTAATTAATAAAAAAAATTACCATTTTTTATTGAATAATTATGAGATATTTTAAATTATGATTGTAATACATATTTTGATCTATGAAATGTTTAAAATCACTATAAGTTTTAATTTAAAGAAACAAGTTGCAGAATGTGATTATAATTTTATAATTCTATCTTCAATTATTGTATAATATCAAACTTGAATAAATATTTATAATTTTATGTAGATGAACTTTATTTAAAATAGGTGAAGAACTTATAGTTTTTATAAGATTTACTACCATTTACACGCAGTTTGAATTACGTATTTATTATATAATTACATACAAATAAATTTTAATTTATTATATAATAGGATAGTATATTTATTTTAATATTTGGAAAATAGAATTGTGTCCTATTGGATCAAATACTATAATCAAATATATCTAATTAGTTTTTTTTAATAAGGGATTATTTTTTACCTATTAAAGTTTTATTGAACTAAACTTAAATATTATTATGAGTGATAAGTTGTTGCTACAAAAGGACCCACCACAAATCTGATTTTAAATTCTCTTAACCCTTAAACACAATATTCGATAATTAATATCAATAAATTTAAATAAAATAATTTGTTAAAGTACTTAAGTACCAAACAAATTCAACGCACTCGTTTTATTTGAACATTGTATAAATATTGCATATTTATAGGATGAACGTGCAAAATTTTAATTGCACATGATGACATGATAAGTCTGCCCAAGAAAATCGATTATTACATAACAAAAAAAAATAAATCAAATGAAATTTTTCCCAAATAAAGAAAAACCATTTTTTTTTGTAATAATTTTATTTAAAAAAAAAAAATTGAACAATTATCAATAATAATTATTTCATTTTTTTTTTTATTGAGATAATTAGATATATTCCCAAATAAAGGTTTTAAATTCTGACATTTTTATATTGAAAAAGTTTTTTTGTTTTTTGTTTTTTTATTAGAAAGAAAAAAATTTTTATTGCTTAATATGAAAAATGTGGAAAAATTTTTAAAAACTTTTATATCAATAAGTTACAGTTGTAACATGTTTACAGGTTGTTTTGTTTTATTATAAACCAGGGGTTAAAAATTGTGCAGTGTACGTACCGACGTGTATGATATTTTCTTTAATAAATTAAAAGAAAATTAAGCTTAAAACTTAAAATTTTCAAAATATTTTGAAATAATTGAAAGTATTTTCTTGCAAATTCAATTATAAATCTTTTGTATTCTAGTATTGTATTATCATTTTGCAAATCATATGTTTCTAATCAATGGTATTAGGTCGGGCAGTTGTTTTATAGAATTAATTTGCTGTAAAATTTGTAGAAGTGTATAGAACAAAAGATTATAATGTAAGTAGATGGTCAGCCTTAAAAAATAGGTAGAGGCGTTTCTTTTTGTGAATTAAAAATGTTTATATTAAGCATCAAAAAAAGTCTTCTTCCGCTGTATATCAGTAACCTAGTTTCTATTCAGAATATACTTTTGGGGATATTTTGATGGTTCTGTGGAATAGGAGACCACCACAAATTATAACCAAAATTTTTGGGATTTAAACTGAGAATGAAATTTATAAAGTTTTGTAAGGATCGCAATTAGCGCGAACGGTATTAAAAGGTTAAAATTGACATTTGAAAAAAAAAGGATTTAATTGTAGGTAAGTAACAAGAACATTTATTTAACTACTCATATACAATGTTCACACTATGAACTAGAACCAGATTCTTCGAAGAAACCAGGTTCATGTGTGGTTTGTAACAAGGTTTTTCATATTTAAAATTGCTGTCAAAATTAACCAAGATTTTGAAAGTCCTAGTTAAGTTTAAGGGTTATAGCTAGGTTTTTGATTAAAATTTTTTGATATATTCGATTATTGTTTGAATTTTTTTCTACGTGGTTTTGTTGTAAAATGTCATTGTTATTTATTTTTGATAATAAACAAATAGCTCTTCTTTTAAATTTTAGAAGAAAAATTTTATTTATTATTTAATAAAATGTCGTCGAAAATTATAATTAAATAAAAAAAAGAATTTTGTTTATTTGTTTATTTATTTTATTTACAGACAATTTTGTTTATTTATAGTAAAAAATATTGCTTTATGGAAACGTGAAACAAAACTAGGTTCATGCATAACGATAGTCTGAACTGTTGATTTTAAAACTAGGCTATTTAGTAGGTTTTTTGCGTAGTGTGAACATGATGTTAGTGTCAAAAGATGGAGTCTTTTAAATGTTATTGTATAATTTAAGTTCTGAAAATTTCAAATCGAATTGTGGTGGTCATCTTTGTTAAAGATCAGCCGAATTAATTAAACTCTAATCTAAAGTATATGACATTTAGTAGAGATCAATCATATCATGCAGTTGCATATACAGAATTCATTTTAATCGCTAATCTCATAGCATCATAGTACGAAAATAAATATGTCAAGTAGAAATATTGACTTTTTTAAAAATTATCGAACTTTAAAAAAAATTTTTGGGTTACACCACCATAAAATAATCATAATAATGGTACAATTTAAAAAACTCCACCAACTAAATTGATAATACATATATAAAAAATTAATATTAAAAAAATTTTGTGCAACAAATTTAATTTTATTCAAAAACTATATGTACTCTTTTTGTTTTTCTTTCAATTTTTACTTTTATTTTCCAATATACGATCAGTTAATATAAGTTGCAACAACATATACAACTGCAAAATAAAAAAAAAACAAAATAAAATAAAAAAAAAGCTTTTAAATTTTTTAAATTTCAAATTAAATTTTATTTTTATATCTTTTAATAAAAAAACGATCGGTATTAAACGCATATCAATTCGTTTTATGTTTTTTATGTTTATTATGCTATGTTATGCATAATGGTATGTATAGCTATTTATTACCTGTCCAATTTTTCAATATTAAAAACTTACAAAAATTATTCAATATAAAATATATATATGTTATATTATCTATATATTTATAAATATATTTAATACTCAAAAAGCTGCACAATATTTTTTTTATTACTATTTCTGTATATTCTCAAATCTCAATAGCTCACAATATATTAGGAGATGGAACTTTTTGCATTTATATACATTTTGTAAGTATATATGTATGCTTATCTATTATGTCACAATTTTATAAACCAAATATCTTGGATATAGTATCTACTACTAAATAAAAAAATTACAACAACAAAAATATGAATACAAAAAAATGACGCGAGGCGCAAGTGGCTCACTCTAACTTTTTAACTATCAAATACTTTAACCATTTACTTAAAAAAATTTTTTTGTGTAAAAAAATAAAAAAAAAAACAAAAATATAAAAATATTAACCATTGCAATTCCTATTATAATAACAAACAAAATAAAAACAATAATAACAACAAAAATCACCATTGGGTTACGTTACATACATACAATAAAACATAAAAAAATAAACGGTAACTTAACTATTTAGTTGAAAAAGTTTTCATATACAAAACAATGTCGCAAAGGCTACCGTGAGATTCAGTCGAAATTTAAGTCGAATATTAAAATAAACAAAATATTTATTTACAACCTGTAATAGTTTTATTAAAAAATAAAAAGTTGATTTTAAATATTATTAATTCAATTTTAATTTATTTAATAATTTAATAAATTTAAACAAATAAATTTTAAATCACAGTTAATTATTGTAAAAAAAAAAATAATAAACAAATTTCATTCAAATAAAAGTGTCGGAAACGTGCAATTTAATCGCGAATCTTAGATTTTAATAGTTGTTTTATTAACTAAGGAAAATTACAATTTTTTTTTTTTTAAATTAAAAAGAAAACGAATAGAAAATTAAAAAATAAAAAAAAAACAAAAATAAGAAAATAAATAAATAAACAATGATTTATGAAAAATTATTATTATCTGTGACATTTTATTTAATTTTAAATATTCAATGTAAGTTTTTTTTTTCGAAAGTGTATGGAATTTATTTTTGAATAGTACCTATTATTAAAGAAAAATTATAAATAAAAAAAAAAAAGGAAAAAAAAATTAAATTAAAAAAAATTATTTATTTTTTAATTATGTTTAGGTAAAGTTGTATATGGTCAAGGTATAATACAACAGGCATTATATTTAGGTGATTCAGGTAATTTTAATACAACTAGAGATGATTGCGTTTGGAAACGTGGTATTGATTTATATGATAAATGTCCAGATCCTGATATTAATTTATATTTATATACATCATTAAATCGTACAAAAGAATTGGTAAGTTATACAGTAGTTATTGTGTTTTACATATTATTTTGTTTTAGTTAGAGTATATAGATTTATGAAGATTTCAATTGAATAGATTTATAATTTATTTACGAATTCCCAATTGAGATTTGAGAAAGAAGAGTTAGGTATTGGAAAAAATTAAACTAATTCCTGTTGTTATAAATTTTGAAATCTCCCGCCAAATTTGAGCTTCTAAAAATGACCTGGTAAATTCATTGATCTAGTTTAAAAGAATTAATTATAGGGGTTAATTGGGGTTTACCCACCATTTTTTAGTTGATTGATCTGAGAAAATAGAATAGTAATATTGTGACATACTTTTCAATAGGATTTTCCACCCGCATGTATAATGGAAAATTTTTAATTAGAATTTTAATTAATTAAAAAAAAATTATATAAAAGTTGATTAAATATATTTAAATGCAATCTAATTAATTTAAAAATTTAATACTTTTTAGATAAAATTCTAAAAATTCAGAAGACGTATAAAAAAAAAATATAAATAAAAATTCGTTAAATTATTTCTGGAAATCCCTGAACTTTTAACTGAATTTTTAATTATTTTTATTAAAAGTGAATTACATTTTATTTATAACGTCAAAGTTAGAAGAAGTTAAATCGCTTGCATTTTTAAAATGAGTCAAAATAAATTCTTTTTGAACACATTTCTTTTGTAATAAATTTTTTTTGCAATAAATTGGCACGAACCACAACTAAAAAAACTATAATTAAATAATTCTATGTATAAAAACAATATTGAGTAATAAAAAAAAAATTAAAGCAAAATGAAGAAATTTAAAATTTCATAAAAAAAAACGTATTTTTACTCGTTAAAATCAAAAATATTTTTTAATTAACTAAGGAATTTTCGTATAAATATTATGGTAATTTTTGGTAAATTAATTTAAAGTTTTCTTGTAACTTAAATTTTAATTAGAAAAATTTACAAATGATTTAAATTGTTTTTTAATTATTATAAATTTTTAGAAAAAAAACTTGCCATTCATTAAATCATTATTTAAATTTTTTTTATACTCAAAATTAATGAGCATTTTATTTTCATGTTGAAATCAATTAATTTCAATTAATTTAATTTTATAATTATTGGTTAAAATATTGTCAGATTTCATTGGAAATAATAAATAAACTATTATAATATTTATATTTTATTAATTAAAATTTAATTTGATTTGTATATTAAACAGTTGTCCAAATTAGAATTAGAAAAGTGTACATTCTGTTAAATATTCGTTAACTACCATAAAATAAAATTATTAGTCTTGTACGAACTGATAAAATGTTATAATAATATACCTGCGTATTTGTATAACAGTTAATATTATAAAATTACTCTGTTCATTATAATACACTTCTACTGTACTTTAATTCCAAAACTATGTGTCATTTATTCTGATGTATAAAATATCTTAGAATATCCTTTTTAATGTTATCATTATTCAATTGTCAATAAAGTTCTTAAAAAATGCCGCTAGATGTCATGCATGAACAAAACAGGAGTAAAATTTAGAATTTCATTCCTATAATTGAATGTCTTTTTGACATTTCGACTTTTGGATTCATTTTTAATTTTCATAATTTTTAATTTAAATTTTTAATGGGCAATTAATAGTTTATGATTTAAGACAATTTTTTTTTTAATTTAAACATTAAAACAATCATTAAAAATGTTTAATAATATATGACGATATTAAAATAAATAAATTATTTACTTTAATTGACTATGGATAATTATTTTTCAATATAAATTTTGTCTTTTATATAAATTTTCTCTTCGCGTATTTTCATAATAATAATAAATATTAAATTTTATTAATTTTAATTTAATTTTTGTTTTTTTTTGATCCATAAAATTTATTAATATGGATAAAAACTAAAAAGACCAATGACCTATTAATTCCGTTATTTTTCTACTATACTATATTTGAAAAAATTGGTAAAAACGGAAATTGATTATACAAAAATGGAAGAATTTAAACATTATGCATAATTTCTTTTATATTAATTTTGTTTTATTTTTATTTATTTTTTTTTGCATATTAAAAATAATTTACTTACTCACCTTATGTTTTAAAACGACATCAGTTTATAATTCTATTTATTGGCTATCTAAATTATTATATTTTATTTATTTTTGGTAAAAATTATATTAAAATTTCAATAAAATTTGTTTTTTCAATAAACGCAAAAATTTCAATTTCCAAAAAGAAAATTTACTATTTTTATCTGTTTTTTATTAAATGTGGGCTTTAAAAAAAAATGTTTTTGCGGGTGTAAAAAACAAATGAAAGTGATAATTTGTTTAGGAATGAAATATGTGGACAGATTTAATACAGTTTTTATTGCGTTAAAATTTGGTACTTAATCGGTTTTTGATAATTTTTGCATTTATAGGATTAATCAATCATTAGTTTTTTTTCTTATTAATTTCCGAAAGATGTTGAATTTAATGAGATTTACTTTTTTAATTATATTATCTGCTGGATTTGTTTCTTCTTAACTCTTCGTGGATGCTCCATTAAACGATGATTTATTGCATGAGTTTAATTTCTTCCCTAGTTTGTTGGTATCTTAGTTACTTATATTGAAATAATACCAGGTTTGAATCAGCTACATTTTTGGTTTCATTGGAAATCTATCCCAATCCCATTAAAATTGCCGATGATATATCCGATTTTATGGATCTAGCCCGTCTGTTTTAATGAAATAGTATAGGTATAGAATTTTGGTTTTGGATATACTCTTAAACATATTTGCCTAAGAAAATGAAATGCCCAGGAGCTATAAACTCCTCATTGTGGTAAATATAATTGATATTAAACCATATTCTGGAGTTTTTAATACTCTATCGTAATGACTTCTGATTAATTCTATCATAAAATTATCTATTCTCAGGATTTTTGCTTGTACAAATATTTATTAGAATAAAAATGCTTGTATTTGGATTCCGGTTTTCTGTGTTTATTATTAATACTAATATTCGGTTTTCTGTGTTTATGCACTTTCTTTCGAATTAACGTATTTTTTCCATTAAGTTTGCACTTTTTATGCAGTTTTGAACTTTCTAATATCGGGTAGCATATTATTTTAACTCTATTGCTAATATATTTAATTCTATTGACATATTTTTCGACGCCTACGCTTTTATTGCATCAGCTACATCTTCGTTTCCTTGAAAGTTCAGTTCTAGGGTAATTTTTTCTTGACTATGAAGTTTTTTGCTCAAAGTGTGTTCTTAATTATCTTTAATTTGGCTCATTACTGGTTGATCATCTGCTAACTGCTATCTATCCCTGTTGTCAATGTTTAATAGTTTCATTCTTATGCATATAGCCGTAATATTGATTATCTAAAAGAAAATAAGATTACGTTAAAACTAATAAAGAGTTAGTGTACGTAGTAAACCTTATTTAGATAACTTAGCATAATAATTAATAGAGTATAATACGTAATAATATTATCTATATTTTTTAATATTAATTAATATTCATATTAATGAGTACTAAAAATCTATGCTAATCTTTTTAATAATTTAATTTTCATCATAAGCTTTTGTATAAGTATTTTATATAATATTAGTAGAATTTCAACATAGAAATTCCAGTAATTTAAATATTATGTTATTTATTTTTATTAATTAGTTATTGATTAAGTTTTTTAAATTTTTTTTTTGTATATGATTTTATTTAAAATGTTAAGAGATCATCCATTCACATCTTCTTCCAATTTGGTGTAAATTCTACTCTCTACTATCTCTTTCACTTTTATAAATCACTTTCCCTCTTAAACATCTCCATCTATTGTATATTTGGTACATAATTATGGTTATCTATAAAGAAAAAAACTCTTATGTTTTTGTTTATTTATTATTTGATTTCAAGTGTTGGAGTAAAAATTTAATGGATCCAATTTTAAGTTTGTTTTTGTTTTGTTTTTTTTATTTTTATTTTTTTGTATAAACCGTATTTCATTAATTTCAAAATCGATTATTAAATAATCTGAGCTCAATATAAAAAAATTTGTTTAAAATAATTTGCATATATGACACAAGTTTCACATATTTTAAAATCTTTAAAATTAATTCCCACTGGGTATTACTAATTTGCATATTAAAATGAATAAGTATTTTTTTTTTAGTTGTTTGTTATTAGTTTATTGATTGACTGTTTTTTTTTTTTTGAAGTTAACTATTATTTAAAACGATTAAAATGTAACCATTTCATTATAGATTTGCTACCTCTTTAACTAATAAACTTTTTTTAAATCACAAATTAATTTATTTTATAATATATATTTCACAATATTTAGAGAAGTATATTGTATCACATTATATTATGTATCAGTTACATCTGTTATGTTATGTTATATTTTATTGATGTTATAATTTGATTATTTGAAATTATTTTTTAGTAATTTAATATGGTATTTAATTTGGCATTTTTTTAGTTGGATGTATATCAAGGTGATTGGTTAAGGAATAGTAAATGGGATCCTCAAAAGGAAAATATCATATTAATACACGGTTATGCTGGAAGTGATGAAGCTTTACCATTGATTGTTCTACGTGATGGTAAGTATATAGTTGTGCTAACAGATGTCTGTTAAAATTTTTTAGAACCTACTTTCTGTACTTAGAACAGGATGATTACTGTATTAAATCAGCAAATCCGAATAGATATTATATACTAAAATATTTTAATAATTTTGATTTTAATTAAATAAATTCCCATATTTTAGCTTATTTGAGACACGGAGGCTATAATGTATTTATGGCTGATTGGGGTGCATTAGCTAAACCACCATGTTATGTATCAGCTGTACATAATTTAAAAACAGTTGCTAGATGTTTAGCGGAAAGTTTTACATTTTTAAGAAATTCTGGTTTAAGAGTTGATAAATCAGCATGTGTTGGACATTCATTAGGTGCTCATGTTTGTGGAATTATGTCAAATTATTTGAATTTTAGAGTTGAAAGAATAATTGGTATGTAAAAAATGTATTTTTAAAATAATAATTTCACATAAAATTTAAAAACTATTGATATTAGTAAAACATATTTCTGAAGCAAGAATAGCTATTAATTAAGACAAAATTTACATTTTGTTTTTAATGCATTGTATTACTTAATGTTGTAAAGTCTGTTTTTCCAATGCAATTATGTGTTATATAAATTAGCATTTTTTATAGGTATTTTCAGAAAATACATTTGGAATTTTTTATTAAAAAAAAAAATTGACATAAAACTATACAAAAGTTTATTTACACTTCATTATAATGAAGTGTAAATTTAAAATTCAAAATGTGTATTTGAGAAGTTAAATTGTATTTAAAAAAAAAAAACTAATAAATACCATATTATTATATAATATAAAATTTAAAAAATAACAAATATGTTTTTCTTATTAAAAAGGGCTTGATCCAGCACGACCATTAATTAAACCTGGTAATAGTAATCGTCTAGACAGTGGTGATGCTAAAGCTGTACATGTTATACATACAAATGCTGGTTATTATGGTGAAACTGGTAGAGTAGGTCATGTTGATTTTTGTGTTAATGGTGGTAAAAAACAACCATATTGTGGTAATACTAGTAATGCTAACCTGTGCAGTCATATATGGGCAATATGTTATTTGGCACAAAGTATAAATACTGATTATGAACCACATGCAGAACCATGTTCAAGACGTTGTCCATCTGGACTGAGAAGATTTACTAAACGAAGTTTGGCAAGATATATTGTAAGAAATGCAATACCAATGGGTCAGCATACACCAATGAAGTAAGTATTGAAAAAGACGTTATTTGTTGAAGATGATTTTTAGTAATTCTTAAATTTAATTTTTAGCGCAATTGGATCATATTGCTTGAAAGATGATACACCGCCATATTGTCCAACATCATTAAATTCAATTGGTGATCAAAGATGTTGTCTAAATTATCAATCAGATTTGTCATAAAAAAAAACGAACTAAAAAACCAAAAAAAAACAAATAATTGTATTATTTTTAATTCAAAATTATATAGATTTATATAATAAGATGCTACTATCATGTTTTTTTCTTAAGATACATTAGAATTATTTAACTATATAAAGACTTGATTATATTTTAAGAATTTTTTTTTTTTTATATTAAAATGTTATTTTTTTTGTAAAATAATAAATATGAATTATATTTAAAATATAAGTTCTAAAAACAATTTATTTTTTTTTATTTCATTTTATATTATAAATTTTTTCAAATAGTTTTTCATATTCTGCTGTTATTATTTTTTTTGGAACAACCATTCCCAAAAAAAAAATGAAACAAAAATACCATCAGTTTTATATGCTCAAAAATTTCATATTAAATTTTAGGTTAAGAGAACACCATTCTGTTGAAAGTAAATGATAGAATCACAAATTTGTCCAATTGACCCAATTGACGCGATTTTTAACCATACCAAAATTTATTCAAAATATTTAAAAAAAAAATAAAATGTAATAAATAAATCGATGTTTATATACGTTAGTTAACATACATTAATTTTATACTATACTGTTATTTAATTTTCAGAATTCTTTGAATTTAAATTATTTTCTAGTCATATGCAAAATTGATGTTAATATGAAATTATGTGTTTAGAATAAAATTAATTTTCTAAATAATAGGATTGGGATACAATATATAGTAATGTTATAAGGTATGGTGTTTTTATTTTTGTGATAAATATATTCGAAATTAATTTATATTCAATTTTAGTAAAATTTAAAGTCTTGGAGAAGTTTTGTTTCATGTTTTGAATTTTAATTTTTTGAATTCGAATATTTTTGTTCTCTTTTTTAACAAATTACACCAAAATTTTGTCCAGATAAATACTGAATATGCAGAGTATTGAATCTTTAAAAAGAAATCAAAATTGAATATGAATTTGAGAAACTTTTTTGTTTTAAAATTTTATTTCATATAAAAACATTGTTAAATTAACATAAAAATATAGTTTATTTTTATATAAGTACTACACGTTTTTTAGTTAAAAAAATATAAAGTTTTGCAAAATTGAAATAAATTCGTTACAATAGAAAATGAGAGTGAAGTCAATTCAAATTACTAATGATATAGAAATTTATTTAAATCTTCTGTTTTAGTACATTTTTTTTGAACAAAATCTGTACCTTTTTTGAATATTTTATTAAATAAAAGTTTTAAATATATAATATTTTAATTGAATTTAATTTATTAATTTAAATAAATATATTTTAATATACAAATACACTCTAAAAATTATTAAATTAATTCATATTTTTATTATATTTATCTTTTATATAAAAATAACAAGATTTTATGTTATGTTATATGCGCCTAAATTTATGCAATTCATTCGATCATCTATTTGACATTTTCTTTTGTTATACCGTTATATTAAAAATTTCAAAATTTAAATCTGAAATAAATTAATACAATCAAAATGAAAGCTTTTAATTAAAAAGTTTAGCTTCAACTGCGTTTTTTTTTTTTTTAATAATCGATTCCTATTTAAAGTTTTCCCTAATTAAGAAAATCTGCGATATTTTTAATTATTAATTATTATTTCGTTTTTTAAATCCCTGAATGGCATTTTAATAAGGTAAACTTTTTATTTATCCAATTTATCATTCAAATCACGATATGTTTCATTCAATGTTTTCCACGTTCTTAAACTTCAAAACAAATTAATTTCTGTAGAACCTAAAAAAAATCTTAAATTAAAATATGAAAACAGTCGTAATTCTTTAGTAAAAATAGACAGAGAATGTAAAAATTTTATTTAAATTTGTTTATAGTGATTCTCCAGTTTTTAAATAAATTTTTCAAAACTGATTTTATTCAAAATTTATATAAGAATTTGTTTTTAGTTTCTATTTTTTTTTTTTCAAAATTCTTGCAATGTTTATAAAAATCGTTGCCACAATTATTTTTAATATTTTATTTTTATTTTATTTACCATATACATTTGCTGGACTCAATCTTACAGTTGGATCATGTGTTATACAATATTCTGAAGTATGTAATAGTAATTTTGTACGATTTTACATTTCATCAAGTGATCATCCAGAAAAGGGATTGTTTTTATTTGAAAATTTCCGAGTTAAAATCCCAGATTGGATTAATTTTAAAAATGAAAATAAAATTATAATACATGGTTATGGTGGTGGTAGTGAATACAATCAAACAAAAGAAATTCAAGAAGGTAGAACATTTTATTTTATTATACACACAGTTTTATGTTTCTGCAACATATTTCATTGATTTTGTTGAAATTTCTTTCAGAATATTTAAAAGTCAATTCAACAAATGTTATTGCTGTTGATTGGGGACGTTTAGTAATATTACCGTGTTATTTGAGTGCAGCTGTCAATACGAAACAAGCTGGTGAATGTATAGCAACATTTTTATTAAATTTACAAAAATTTAATAATGAATTTGAACCGAATGATGTTCATATAATTGGTTTTAGTTTGGGGGCACATGTTGCTGGATTTACTAGTAATGCTTTAGAAAAATCAACAGGAAAGAAAATTAAAAGAATAACAGGTTTGTTACTTCGTTAGAGATTTTTATTTTAAAAAATGTCCCGTATTTTAAAATACAGTTTTTATTTAAAGGTTTGGATCCTGCATTACCATTTTTTGCAACATCAAGATTAAATCGAAAATTGGATGCATCTGATGCTGAATTTGTTGATGTTATACATACAAATTTGGGAATTTTTGGTAAAATAGAACCATGTGGTCATGTTGATTTTTATTTAAATGGTGGACAATTTCAACCACAATGCCGAGGAACAAATAGTATGAAATAATTTTCATTATATAAACATTTCCAAATTTTATTAAATTTTTTCAAACTTAATGGTAATTTTTAGATGTTCCACTTTGTAGTCATATGATGTCAATAATATATTTTAAAGATTCAATTTCTGCTGTTAATAATGAAAATGAAGGTTTTTGGGGTTTTAGATGTTCAAGTTATTTTCAATTTTTATTTGGTTGGTGTAATAATAATTCAACAATTAAAAATAGTGATCAAGTTTTAATGGGAGAACATTGTTCTAAAACGTAAGTTTTTTAATTGAAATATTTAATTCGTGAAAAAAATTGGTTTCAATTTAATTTAACTATATTGAACATTTTGTATTAAAGTTTATAATGTCAATAAATTGATGACATTAACTGTGATACAAAATAAAAAAAAACTTCAGATTGAGATCATGCGCAAATAATTTGTTATGATTTACAATTTAAATCAATTGTTTTGTAATAAAAAAAACAGATGTTAATCTTTTTTTAAAAAAAAAAGGTTAACTCTTAGTTCAGTTGCAAAGTTGTACAATAAAACAGATGTTTAAAAAAAAAACATACTTATCAAATATAATAATAATTATTTGATAAATTAATTGCAACAATTTGTATTTGTTTTGAAGTTTTCATTTTATTTTTTTTTTTTTTTTTTGTGTTTATTTTTAGAAAACATGGAATTGTTTTTGTTTATACAAATTCTTTACCACCGTATGCAATGGGAAAATTGATATAAAAACTTTTTACACAGTATTTATTTATATATTATTGCAATTAATTAAGCAAACAATTTAGTTTTAAAAATAAATTAATAATTAATATAAACATGTATAGTTATTAAAACACAAAAAAATAAATTATATTAGTAAAACAGTTTATTTATAGTGAATAATTAAAAATCGAAAAATTATTATTATTATTTTTATTATTATTAATATTTAAAAAAATTTATCTAATCATCTGGGACCCAAATTGCATCATCCACTTATTAGTTATCAAATAATTAAAACTCGATGTTGCACCAAAACTATAATTACTATAATAACTTAATAAAGTTTTGATTAGTGTAAAAAATACTCACTTATATTAAAATATTAATTATTTGATTATTTGATTAGTGATAATTGGTTGGAGCAATAGTGCCCAAATATATTTTTTAATAAATTTAATTAACAATTTAATTTAATATTAATTCAAAAAAAAAACTTCACTTATCATCATGTGTTTTTTTTGTATTAATATTTATATCCTTAACCTTGAATATAACTTTTATTTAAAAAAGCTTTTATAGTGAAAAAGCTTCTTTTGTTTTAAATTATAAAACAGTGCAGAATTGTAAGTTCACGGATGAATTGCATTTTAAAATGAAATTATTATTTCTATTAAAAAAAAAAAAAATTAATTTTATATTAATATTTTAAAAAATTAAAAGAATACTGTATTATCAAACTAAGGTTGCTATTAATTTATAATTAATGTTTTATTCTTACTAAAAAATGTTAAGTGTAATTCATTATAAGAGTTTAGCTGAACTTAAATTTAAAATTGCATATAATCAGGCAAAGGTCATTTCAAAAATTGAACTGTGTATCTGACAAACGTGGACACTGAACTTTTTTTTAATTTCGTATATAAACGTATAATAATATTATGATGTGTTTTCTGAAGGTCATTTTTCTTTTATAATTCTAATTTAATGTTAATCGGTTTATTCGGTAATAAAAATGTGCCGGTCGTGACTCAATTATTTGGTTATAAATATAAATAATAATTTGCGTTTGAGTGCGAAAAGTGATGGAATTTAGAGGGCTTCGCGGCATTAATTTAATGTTAGAGTTTATTTTTTTGGGTTTGTAAAATTAAATGAATTAAACTATCTATGGAATATAGTATTTTTACAAGTAACAAAGTAATTTTGATTAACTTATAAGTTAAGGGTATTATTGAATATATTAAAAATTGAGAAATTTTTTTTCTACCCTTAAGATTTTACAAAATTCATTTTTCATTTATTAGCGAATGCACGTAGACATAATTTTATACCAACACCAGCATTCTATTTTTTGCCTTCAAAAAGAAACTCAATTTGGAGTGTTTCTTCTATCCAAAACTATAATGTTCCTCAATAGCTTATTATAGTGATGGAATATCTAAACAACTCCAAATAAATTTGAATCTAACACAGTGCTAACATTAATACCGAGCGAACAATTTATCGCTTTATAATTTTGTCTGACTTTGTCACACTTTATTTGGCCACTTATATGAAAACTAAAATGTTTGAAATTTTTTCTGAAAATCGCTCGCCCTCTGTTTATGTATCCATGACCTAAAGTAGATTTTTGGAAAAGTGGATAAAGTGGATTTTCTATCAGCTTGTATATTTAGAATTTATTCTTTCATACTTTCAAATGTTTTTAAATTAAATCATTTGAATATAAAAAAGCATAAAGCCTTTAACTAAAGGTAAAAATTGTGTCTACACTTAGTCTTTCATAGCACGCACGTTTGTCAATTCTAATGTATAGCATATTAAATCTCTTCAAATGTAAATTTACATTACAGAAGTGAACCCCTGAATCAATAAAAATTTTTATTAAATTACTTCCTAAAATTTCTTAATTAATTTTAAATTTGATACCCTATAATACACAGTACAAAAATTCAGACATAAATTAGATATCGAGTCTAGGCATTAGCAAATCGAGTCTTTTATTTACCATAAACTTGAACTTTGAATTTAATTTTTATTATTAGAGCAGTTTATAGTGTAAAAAGGTCACACATAAATTGACATTAAATTGAGCATTAAAAACAAAGTGAGAAAACAATTTGAATTGTGCGGTCAGTTTTATATATGTACTCATACTTACTAGTTTATTACAATTTTACAGGCCTTACAGTATTTAAACACATATGTACAAATATATATTTATATTTTTGCAAAAAACGTTTTATTTAATTCAGCTACTATTGTTTTATGAATTATTACATGCTAATAATAAAACTATTAAAAAAAACAATAAAACAATAATAAAAGTGTCAAAATTTAGTTCATATTTATTTTTTTACTTTTCCTTTTAATTATTTTATTGCATTTTTTTATTATTTTTTTATTGTTGTTATTTTTTTCTTTAAAAATTTTTTTTGACACATAATAAAAATTTTTGTGTGTGTTTGTTACTTACAAATTAATTAAATATTTTATATATTTAACAATTGTCTCTAATTGAAAAAAATGAAACTTTCTTAAGTTCTCGCAGTCTTCTTTTTCTATTCAATTTTCTTTTATTTCATTTCTTTTTTAGCACATTTTCAAAAAATTTTTAAAAAAAAAGTGCCTATATGTGTCCGTTCTTTCGTAGATTTACAAAACTTCTGTAAGAACTTTTTTCTGTTTAGCTATCCATTAGAGAGCTAGGTCCCCAAAGACTGTTAAAGTTTAATATTTTAATTGTCATAACAAAAGTTCTTTGGAGAACATTTTCAATCTGGCCAAACGATAGCTGTTTTTATGAACTTTATATATATACAATACAATTGCTAGGCTTGCCAAACGGTCTTTAAATTTAATATTATGCTAAGCTAAATTTTTACAAAATTCTTGCTAGAAACTTCAAATTTTGTGAGAAGTTAAATCTAAAAAACTAAATACGAGGTTCTTAAGAAAATTTTTTAGCATGGCCCTCCGTTTAGGAGTTGGAAGAACTCAAAAAAAATTTACAATTTTTATTTAAAAATCAAAATTTATAAAAAAAAAACTAAAACATGTGTTAACAGTTTTTCTTATTTACAACAGGGTGTTCTAAAAATGGAAAAAAGTGCCTCTTGATTTTTTTATATTTTTTCTAATAGTTTTTGTTTTCTATTCCTTTTCCAATCCTTCAAGAAGTATACGGCATTCACCAAGACTATTTAGACTAGGCTTCAGTTTCTTTAACCGTTATATTCATTAAGCTGTTGATTACTCGGCTGTAGCTATTGTATAAAATTATAAATACACAAATGTTAATTATGTACGCCATCTATAATCCTACATAAAAGTTATTTATATTTTATATTAAATCTTATCTTATGTTACGATATTAACTTTTACGATATAATTATACAATTTTACGATATTTTTTTATTGGATATGATCTGACCGGGGTTGGAGCCCGAGACTTTCCACATGAAAGGTGGCGTCTTTACCGCTACGCCATTTGTAAGATATTACGAATATAATAAAATTCCAACAAAAGTTCTAAAAATTAAATATGAACTTTTCTTCAATAAACTTTTTATGCAAAGCAAATTATGGAATATTGTCTAATTTTTAAAATGTGCTTTTTAAAAAATCCTTATTTTTTTAATCACTTGTTTTTTTTTAATTCAAATTTTTTTTTATTTTTTTTTTAATCAAATGTGCGTTTTCATGGTGGGAATTCAAAATTAAGGCACAGAAAATCAGAAATTAAATAAAATAAAATTAGCTTTAAATATCATTTCACTCATTTTGTTTTATATTGTCTGATGTTAGTTCACAAAATTAAAAAAAAAAAAATAGCAAATTTGCATAAAAAGAATCGGTTTTTAATTTGAAATTTCGAATTTCATAAAGTGTTTCTTAATACGGTTCTTAATTTAATTTCGAATTTCAATCACTACTTCTTAATACGGTTTTAAATTGATTAGATTATTATAAAAAAACAATGTTTAATTGATTTATTACATTATTAAATATTTATTGATTTTTAATAAGATACGATTAAAAATCAATTAATTAAATAATCTAATATTTAACAGGTGATAGATTATAGAAAATCAAATATTTCAATGAAAATAGATTTGAAATAAGTCGTATCAAAAATATATAAACAAAATTGATAAAGAATGAAAAATATAAATAAAAGTTTTATGCTCTTTTTATTATAAGATAAAAAAAAAAGTAAACAAATATTTAGTATTTAATTATTTAATTAATAGAATATAGAAAAATTTAATAAAAGGTGCGAATTTTTTTTTTTTTTTAATTTGTGTATAAATAAGTTTTGATTTTCACTTTGTTGATTATATTTATAAATATTTGAGTAAAATACAAGTAGTAAGAAATTAAAACTTCAAAGTTATTGACGACGCTTAGAGTAAAGAGAAAAAAAGTGGAGAAAAATGTATAGGAAAAAATTTTTATTATTATTTATAGTAAAATTTCTAGGTAAGTATATATATATTAGATTAGTTTATACTAAAATTTTTATTTAAAATTTATAAAAGCTTTTTAGTTTGTTCGTTATTTTACCGTTAATTTGAATCATCGTTTTCGAATCAATATTTTATTTATATACTAGCTAATACCCGGTGCGCGTTGCTGCGTCACGCAATTGATTTTTAATTGAAGTTGTACACATGGTGTAAATGACAATTCCACATGGTAAATTGGTTAAAGGAATTCGATAAAATACTTTGTTCGATTTTATTTGAAAATTGGACAAAATTCACTTACAAATTTGTTTTAGATAAATCGCTCTGCCAATACCTGGGTTAACAAAATTTTAAGTCTGCTAATATAGTAAACTCTATTGTCAAAAACCAACACGTATACAAGATTTGATCAGTCTTCCTCCAACTTGACGGTCTATTAAAGCTAAATAGTTAGTCCAGAAACACTCCTCGTACCCAAAAGTTTTTATATATAAATTTTCATGATAATCGCCTCAGAAGTTTAAGAATCCATACGCTACAAACAAAGAAACAAATATTCGATTTTATATGAATATATTTTCTAATAGAACTTCCGTGAACTTAATAAAATATTTTTTATCATAACAAACTTCATGGAGAAATTGTTTCGGAGTCTTTTATTACTGTTAACTTAAACGTTAAAACCCGACGAATATACAACATTTGAAGACACTCGGTTTCTTAATGAGACCGAAAAAATGGAATAATCTTTGAAAAGATTTTAAGCCACGAAGTTTCAACAGATTTTACAACTGCAGATTAAATGGACAACCCTATCAGGGATTCCTTCTGCATAGAGCTATAATAGGACCAAATGTGAAGTTTGGTGAAGTACCAAATGTAGAATTTTAGAAGAATCGCGCAACTTTAAAATTGATGGACCGAAACTTAAAGTTGCAAACAAAGTGGTCACTTCTTTGTCATAAGATGAATATTGTTGCCTATATAACAGAAAAAAGTTACATTGTTGTAATAAAAAAAAATGTAGTGTAACAATTAATATTTAAAAAATTTATGCATATGACAAATCACTTTTTTTATTAATTAATATTTATTAAATTTTCATTTTATTTAATTAATTAAAGGTTTCATACATGTTAGTAATAGTGCTCAATATGCTTTAATTGATAATAATCATAGAGAACCACGTACAAGTATTACAATTGGTTCATGCACATGGGTTATAAGTCGAACATGTCCAGATACAGATATAAAATTTTATTTATTTACAAGAAATAATAAATATAATCGTCAGCTAATTCATATTGATGAAAGTCGACAAAAATCAAATTTATCAGAATCATATTTTAATCCAAGAAATCCAACAAAAATTATAATTCATGGATATAATTCGGATATGTATTTGGGTCCATTAATTTCAATGAAAGATGGTAAGTAAATAAGTAATTGTAAAATATATATTTTTTTGTAACATTTTTCTGAATATTTCTTGTAGAATACTTACAAATCCGGGATTATAACTTATTTTATGTTGATTGGAGTATATTATCAATTGGTCCATGTTATTTCTCAGCTGTTCATAACACTCGGCATGTGGGAAATTGTATTGGCCAGTTAATAGAACGAATTTTAGATGAAGGTTCAGCTAATATACATTTAATTGGATTTTCATTGGGGGCACATGTACCAAATTATGTTGCACAAAGTGTCGGATCATTTATTATACCAAGAATAACCGGGCTAGATCCGGCAATGCCTTTATTTATAACAGCATCAAAAGATAATAAATTAGATCCATCTGATGCGGCATTTGTTGATGTTATACATACAAATGCTTTTGTACAGGGTAAAGTTGAAAGATGTGGTCATGTTGATTTTTATATGAATGGTGGCATTATACAACCAGGATGTGAAAATAGTAAATAATTTATTTACATTTTATATTCAGTTATTCTAAAACTATAATAATTTTCTTTTTTTTTAGATCCATTTGCTTGCAGTCATCATCGAGCTGCAGATTATTATATGGAATCAATACGGAGTTATAAAGGTTTTTGGGGTTGGCCATGTTCTTCATATATAAGTTATTTGTTGGGTTTGTGTCCACCTACAAATAATTTAACTGAAGCTGGTGAAAATTGTAATACAAATACTGAAGGAATGTTTTTAGCAGTAACAAATGCACAATCACCATTTGCCAAAGGTAGATGGCCTGATTACACAACGAAAAATTTAAGAAATATTACAATACTGGATTCTAATTTCAATAATTATTATCCAACGCGAGAAATGCCACTAGATCAATTTGGTAAATTAGATGGATCCTTTAATAATTTGGAATTTTTCCCAACACCATTTACACAAGATTTAACTGGTTCAAATTGGCCGTATTTTAATGAAGCTGGCACTAATGAAATTACAGATATCTTAAGACAAAATTCTGATATTGAAATAAAATCAGATGTATGGAAATATTTTAAAAATAGTAAAGATATACCAAAAAGTGAATTAAATGATAATTTACAAGTTGATAAAAAATTACCAGATAAAACTGATGATAATAATCAATTTAAAATTGATAATTTGAATACAAATAAAAGTGATAAAGAAAAGTTAAACTTAAACTTAAATAAGAATAAAGAAAATAGCTTTAATAAATTTAGAAAAAATAATAAATATAATTGGATAAATGATGCTGTATTTGACTTACCTAAAGTTAATGAACATTAAATAAATAATATATAATTTTTAAAATTTTATATCTTTTTTATATCGAAAATTTGTGATTTTTTAAGCAATGCTTCTAAGGCAGTGTAGGCATAGATTTTTAAACACCAATGTCTTTCATTAAAAAATGCATACGATTCTAAACAATGTATCAATTATCGTTTAAGACCTTTCATCTAGTCAGTATACTTACTTTCGAATATGAGCTATTAACCTATCAATAAAAACAATTTTTTAAATTTGATGCAATTTTAGGTATCCCTGACTTTAAACTTTTTTATATGCTGCAGTACTGCAAAGTCAAGCTTTTAACATGCGTTTATATTTGCACAAATGTTTACAAAGATCTGCATTCAATATTTTTTGTACACACAGATATTGTGTATGAAACATGTATTTTATCTATACAAAATTTTAAAGTTGCTCAAATAAGCTATGTTGCAATAAAGTGTGTTTGTATCATACACTGTATTAGTTAGTCATACTACAGCTATACCGCAAACAAATTCAATTTTAAGGTCGGCCTTTGTAATGAATTAAAGAAATTTTTTTAAAAATTCTATTCCTATCTTACTTCCACAGTAGTTTTATTTGTAATGCAAATGAGTAAGTTGGGCTGAATGATTTGAAATACTTATAATTTTTTTTCTTAAAGATTTTCATTTCATTTTTTTTTGCAGATAATAAAGAATTTAATAAAATCACCAAATTCAGTGCAAGAACATGTGAAAATTGTAAAATGACAACTTTTCGAACAAGGTCGTCTAATCGGCATATATAATCGGCATTAAACATTGTCATTTAAAGAAATATGTCAATAAGCAGAAACGCCATATTTAGAGTACTGAAAATCCGGTAACAGCGCATTAGCGACAGAAACAAGGCTGATAGAGTTATTTCTCCCGTCTCTGGTATTCCGGACCATGTCGCAAAATATTAAAACTACCGTAGGATACGTTTTCAATAATCGTGCATCGCGCAGAAACTGTAAATTTGGAGTCAAAAACGCTGGGAATAGTATTGAAAAATAAAAAAAAGTCATTAACTGTCAAAAGAAATAAGGAAGTCATTTAAAGAATCTTCATAGTTAGCTTGAAAAAATTCAAATTTGTCAAAGTTAGCCTAACGTTACCGTGGGATTTATACAGTCCAACTTGACAAATAATGCTGTCAAATAATTTATTCATTCAATTATGTTTTATGTATAAATTGTATATTGTAGTTTTTTTGTTTTAAGCGCTAACTGTTCAACTGTTAGGCTAATAAGCCTGTCTATACCATAGGTACATGTTGGAACAAGGGGTCTTTATATATTCGTATTATTAGAATTGATCTTAATGAATTCCAAATACATATACAATTTAAACATGAGATTGTATTAGGCCTTATATAATGTAGAAACGTCTTAGATTTTCAATACACACAATTCTATTTTATTTTATATTTTAATATTTTGTATTTGAGTTATATGGTATTGTAAATCTGTGAGTTTTATTATTCAACTAAATTATTTGTTTATATTTTGCATTTGATTATTATATCTATCTTTTGTTAGAGATATATAATTATTAATTATTGATTAATATGGATAATATGGATATAGATTATTCATTTGAGATCTGTTAACGATGTGATGCAATTTTAATTAAATTAAAACACACTAAAGATAATTAATATCTTCATTTTATTTCAAATTTTATAAGTGCTCTTATATTTTTTTTTTTCATTCTTAACAGCCAAATATTATTTTTTTACAAAGTTCTTATTCTTTTTTATAATATTTTTTTTTTTTTTTATTATCATTTTGCAAATTTTAAGTATTAATATTCTTTTTTTTTTTTTAGTTTTTTTTTTTAATTCAGCTCTCTATTTATATTTTTAAATATTTTTATAATAATTTCTGGCAGGAGGAAAATAAATCCTAGAGCAATAAGGCCCTATATACCTTATTTCACAATATTCGCGGGAGGTCTTATTTTTCATTGTTTTTTTTTTAAATAATGGAAATAAAGCCTAATTGTAAATAAATTATTATTTTTATATTATTTTCTTTTTCAGTAATGAGTTTTCCAGTGTTGCAAATAATAACAGTTTTCAAAGTGAAATAAGGCCCATTTGGCTTTATTGCTCTAGGATTTATTTTCCCCTGCCAGAATTTCTACTCTAATGTTTTTTTATTCTAAACCACCCAACCAAAAATTAAAAATAATTTATAAATAAATAAAAAAAATTTAATTAAAGAAATAATTTTTTAAAAAGATTCATTGTATAACTTATATATATATAAAATATTATATATTTATATGCATGCAAAAAAAAAGTATATAAAGTAAGTACCAAGTATATAAATATAATTTTTTGAATACAAATATAAATAAATGTTAATTAATATAAATATATATATATAAATGTTAAATCTATAATAAAATATTAAAATTATATTGTATATTATATTATATTTTAACTGAAGTTTAATTGAATTGAAGTCAATAGAATTATCATATATATATATATATATAGATTATTGTAAAAGCCCCAATATTTTCACAGATATCGACTTCTTTTTTTTTTTTGGTAAATTTTGTACCCACGTATATTTTAAATAAATTTTTTTTTTATTAGCACTTCATATTAATTTAAAAACAATTTAAAATTATTTAATTAATTAATATAATAGCAAATTTAATATTTTGACTTTAAAGTTATCAAATAACAAAACATTACATATTTAATTAAAAATTAATTAAATATTTCAGGTAATTATTTTTTCCGTATCTCTTCTAAAATGTTAAATAAAACATTTTCAGATATTTTTGTAAATAGCTAATTTTTCTCTATATAAATTTAATTTTAATTTTTTGGGGAAATTTTTTAAGCGGTTTTATTTAAAATTCTTTATTTAAAAAAATAGGTTTTTTTTAATTTTCTATTTAAAATCCAAAAAAAAAAAATTTCTATTTATTTTAGTTAGACGGCATTTAATTTTTTTTTGCAATTAATATAATTTTCGCAATGTAAACCTTTAATGTTTTTTTTATATATTTATTTTTTTTTTATTTATAATTTGAAAAATATACAATATTTTTAAAATTTTATTGAAGCAATATTATGTATTTATTTAAAAATAATCTGCTCTAATTTTTTTTTTCTTGAACTTTGGACGGTTCTTTAATTTTTTTAAATTATTTTATATATGCAAATTAAATAATGTTTAAAACTTAAATTAGAAGCTTAAGTTATACAGTTATAAAGCAGTACAGAGCATTTAAAATAAGTAGGATTAGATTAAAGATGATGGCGTATGGTTAGCGTTGCCTTCAGCGTCGTTTAAAATATAGTAATGACCAAATTTTGAATTAAGTCACGCTAATTCCGGCATACTTTTGAATTTAACAAACTAGTTTAGATTCAAATATTATTTTTATACTCTTTTCACATGAATTTGGCCCCTTTTCACATGAAATTAGCATATTTTCAAATCATTTTGGTCTTGTTTTTACCGACTCCGAATCTTGGAACCCAGAATACAAAATTATATAATTTCAAAAATCTAGTCGCTAATTTTGTAGTAGAAGCTGAAAAAGACAAAAGTCATTTAAAAATCGATAAATTTCATATGCAAAAGGATAAAGTTCACGTGAAAAGAATTTATAATAACTATAATTAGATTTAGATTCCGTATGTATACCTTATTGAAGGTAGTAAAATAATCTTTAGCGTCTCATTTCCTATATTTGACAATTGCAATGCTTCTTGCTTTGCTATTTTTTTAATTAAATTGAAAAAATGTATTTATTTTTTAGTTAAATGTCAAAGAGAGACGCTAGAGGAAAAGCCAACATTGTGTCATCACCTTTAGTATTAAAATAATTAGGAAAAAATTGTATTAAAAAAACTAAAACTTATTTAATAATAGAGAAACCATTAATTTATATACCATATATAATTTAAATATAAACAATTAAATTTTTTTTTTCAATACATAAACGAATGAATCTTATATAATTTTAAGTACAACCTTAAAAAGAAACTTCATTTGAAAATTTATTGTATAAATTTTTAACTTGCAACATATTTAAGAAGATTCTGTATTTTATCTTGAACTTTCTGTAATCTAATGCAATATTAAACATTATTTTCTATTATTTTTAACATTAAATAATGTCGTTTTCTTTCAATTATCTTTTGTGTATGTTTTTAAATTCATTATACATTCGTACATAGTACAATTTCTTTGACAAGTATGTTGAACCGCGTTTTTCATGACTTTATTTAAAAATGTCAAAATGTCAAAGACGCCCAGTCAGAAATATGTCAAAACGACTGGTTGGAAAATTTTAAATAATAGATATATAATTTTATTATTATAAATTTTGTATTCTATTTAAAATGTTTTTATGTTTAATGCAGGTGGTTTCTTTGACTCTTCTATCATATCATGAAAGGATGAAGTTACTACAGGTTTATATACGTACCAATTTTCAGAAATAAGTTATAATCGAAATAAAGCTTCTAGGAGATAAAAGATTTTGTTTAAATAACTTTTGAATTGGATATTGCAGATATATACTTTAGTTATCAGTTTTGATTTCCTAAATCGTATAACTGTCAAAATATATATAAGATATTGGTGTCAGTCTGAATCTTCGTCACTAATGCAGCAAGTTGAAACAAAGGTACTATTTAATATTATGGTATAAGTCAAGTTATTGAATTATTATTATTTTTTTAAATTATAAATTTTTCATATTTTTTTAATATAAAATAGCGTTAACCAGTTTTAAAAATTCATTATTAATTTTCTTAAGTTTAAATATTTTGATTATTTGAATTTTAAGATCGATTATCACAATACGCCGACACAGTGACGACACCTAACTTTAATTCATACAATGGATTCAACTTCAAACGGTACATTTTAAATAAAATTATCGTTTTCAAAAATATTTTTGACGTTTCTGTGTAGGTGTTGCCGCATTATTTTAAATATGTATTCATAAGAATAAAACGAATGTCAAAACAACTTTATTTTAATATCATAACAAAACATACTGTACCGTTAATTGCAAAGTCAGTATAAAGTGCGAATTAAATTACGCTATCGTTAAAATCGGGTTCCTCATGTGCCGATACATATGACATCGACCTACAATTAGATGTCCAATATTTTTATTTGATAATATTTTCTATTTTTCTATTGTTTCAGCTTCAATATTAGTAAAATTTTATTGTGTACATTATATTTCAACTTATTATTGATATTTTGATATTTTTTTAATTTATTTTTGTCTTTTATTTTCTTCTCAATTTAAAATTTAATAGTAAAATTTTTAATATTTACTTAATAGTTTATAGTTTTATTTTTTAAATAATAACTATTTGATCAATTTTGATCATTTGATTTTACTAAAAATATCTAATCGTTTAAAGATCAAATTTGATATAAGGTAATAATTATTTAGGTACTATAATTTTGTTTTTTTTTTTTTTATATTGATTTGAACTACAAGTTCTTACTTTTAAAATAGCGTTTTTTTTTTTGATTAAGTTCATTTTTCTCTGCCATATTTAAATATATATTTTAATTTAATTTTCATATTATATGTTAGGGTTCATCCTGTTATTCTGAAAGAATGTTATTTTTTAATTTTCAGAATTTTATTTTGATGAACGTGCTTTATTAATTTTTTCTTTTTCTTGATCGGAAAATTGTAAAATACTTTCGATTGCATTTAAATGTCCCTGAGAATTTTCTTTATCAGTTAGAAAATAATAAATAGCACTCTTAAGGAACTGCAATGTTATTTCAGGATCAACTCTTTGTTTACTTTGTTGAGCTTCAATTAAACGACGATAAATTGTCTAAAAAAATAAGAAAAACAAAAATAGAAAAAAGGAAAAATATTTTTTTTTTCTTGTTGTTGTTAAAAAAATTTATTTTATTTAAAATATAAATTAATAAAATATATAATTAAATAAATATATAAATTAAAAATAAAATAAAATATAATTGACAATATTATACTTTTTATTATGTTTAAAAGGCAATTCAATGTGTTTTATAAACACAAGATACAATCAGCTTGACATTTACAATATATTTAGACATATTTTATACTAGACGTTAATATTTTGGATTAATATTTGGATTAATTTTGACATTACACTTTTATTAATTAATTTGCTGTTTTGTTAATTTATTTAAGGGTTCAGCAATTTGCAAGCATCCTACTTAATTGACTGTTTATAATTTTTGAAATTAGGGTTACTTTTGTCATAGCATTTAATAACTTGATAAAAGAGTCAATACTTATAAGGCCCTACCATTAGGATTAGATTTTTGAAGTTAATACCTTTTCTTGTTTCTTTAAAATTTCAATATCTTTCATTAGTTTAAAATAATAAGCGTTTTTTTTTATTTTTTTATTGAAATTATATAATCTTAGAACAGAGTAATAATAATATTTGAAATTAATAAAATTGAAATAAGAACTAAAACATAAACCATACTAAACGGTATTTTATTAATTTTTACTTTTTTTTCATATGACATTTGTACGTCAAATTTTATTTATTTATTAAATATAAATACAAACATTCAAATAAAAGTATTATTCAATATTTTTTAAAGAATAAACTATACAAAAATAATACAACCACTGACTAGTTGTATAAATATGGGGTATTTTATTTTAATATAAATGTTATGTCAACATAAGATTGCTAGTGATCAGAGCTAATATTTATCTAAGAGTAATTTGTAAATGGCATCGAACTAATTTTTGTTTCAGGATTACATAATTGTCAGATTAATTCTCATACATATATTTGACATTACAAAACTATCTGCCATTTGAGAAGTTTAATATTTTTAATATATTAAGATAGACTTATTGCTGATATATATTATTAATACTTTTTAAAATGGAAGAAGTAAATGATTATTAATTATCTAATAAAAAATATGATTTAACATAATCTTTTCAAATGAAAATCTATCTATTATGAAATATTTAAATTAAATATTAATATTATACTAAGAGTCTTTGTAACTGGGAGTAGTTAAGAGTAAAAAAGAGTAGTTTACTACTAATAAAGGAACGCAAGCTTTTACTTTAGTTTTTCTTTTATAATAAATTTAAATATTCTAAATGTCTAATAGTAACTGAACTTTATTTTTTAAAATTTCACTGTAGAAATAATTTGAATATTTTGTTAATAAGTTTTTTAAGACGTTAACGTTCTTAATCTAATTATTGGAACACTTATTAAAACACTTATAGAGGCAGTATATTTTTAATAAATAGATTCCTCGATAAGTATAAGTTAATAATTATTCAAAGTATTGCCGTTAAATTGACTGAAGATATAACAGACCAAATAGCATATTACGCGATTTTAATAAAATCATATGGGTCAGAATTAAAACAGAAGACAAATAAATATTCAGTATATCTTATAGATTTAAAACAGAAAACTTTCTCCAAAACGAAAATTATAAAACAAAAAAAAAAAATTTTACAACAAAATGGCAAACAAAAAAATGTGTAAAGCGAAAATGAAAAACAATTATACTTAATTTTAAAATGATAACAATAATTAATTATTTATATATTTCTTTTTTTTTTTTAATATTGATATACTTATAATATATATATTTACCAATTAATTAATGTTTATATATATAATATATATCTGCATATCTTAACAACATATATAATTTTAAACATTAATATGTATGAAATGTTATTTATTGTTTTTTTAATTTAAATTAAATTTTTTTATATTATATAAAAACTAGGTATTATTTATTTAATAATTAAATAATTTTTAAATATTTTTATAAAATCTATTAATCTAAATAAAAATATAATATTGTTTTGACGCGAGGCAAAATTTGAATTTGAATTGGAAATTTGAATTTTCATTATTGATTTCTTCTTATTAAAATAATAAATATCATATATAAAATTAAATAAAATTATTAAATAATTCGTGCATTTCAATAAATTTATTTTTTTATTATAATAATTTTTTCGTAATGAAATAGTTTTTGTTAAAAAAACTATTTTGAAAAAATTACAAACCTTCCTCGCGCCAAGTACCCATAACGATATAGCTTCTTTTGCTGTTAGAAGGGCGCAATCACCTCTTTCCCTACTGTTGTATACCTATAAAAAATTTTTTAAAATTGAAATACACAAAATGTACATATATACGGATGATTTAAATTGAAAAAAAAAAAAAAAACAAATTATTTTAAAATAATCATCTAGCTTTGTTTCAAAAATAAAAGTAAAATTTTTTTTAACTAAGTGTATAATATACAAAAAATAAAAAATCATTTGTTTCAAAATAAAAGTGCTATAATTTAAATAAAAAAATATAATACTAATATATAACAAAATTATTTAACATCTATCGTTTCTAAGAAACTTTTTAAAATTTAAAAATAATCTACTAACTATAGTATTTAACAATTACTATCTATCTACTTCAATAAAAAACTATTGAAACATTTTTCATTTAAATTTCAAAATTATAAAATTAAAAATATAAGCAACTAATTAATAATAATAATTAACGCATTTTTGTATTATTTATTATATATTTTTATATAAGAACTAATAGGATATCAGATGTTTTCTATAATTTTTGTTAACTTTGATCTATGAATCATTGTCAAAATTATGGATCCTATGACACTCCTTATTTTTACCACTAATCAAATAATCATCTTTAGATAAGTAAGTATTTTTACTTATCAATACATTTTTAGGTTATTATCAAATTTGATCTTAGTTCAACTGAAACTATTCGATATATTATTGTATGCGATTAATTGATTAGTGATAACTGATAAGTGGTTAGTGCAATAAGTTAAGTGCAATATTATTGAATATATTAAATAATTAAAAAAATTTTACAGCCTTAAACAGCTTTACAAAAATAATAAATGAAATATAAATTAATTTATATAGGCGAAATCATTTAGACACGATTACATGCCAACTTTAGCAATCTTTAGACTTCAAGAAGAAAGTCAATTTGAAGTGTTTCGTTCATCCAACAATATTGGACTTTTCAGTTTTGACTATTGAGTATTGACTATACTAGTGTTGGAATACGTAGACAACTCCAAATGAATTTTGATTCAATATATTGATTTATAATATTAAAAGGAAGCGTTCCATAATCTCGGTTTGGTAAATCTTGTTTTTTTAAATCATGTTTTTAGAAAATCTTGTTTTTAGAAAATTACGTTTTAGAAAATCTCGTTTTTTATTTAAAAAATCTCGCTTTTTATAAAAATCTCTTTTTTAATAGAAAAATCTGGGTTTTAAGGATTTTTGAGTTGGAAATAAAACCAGAATTATCAGCCCTTTCCAGAATATAAAAAAAAGGATTTTCTAAAAACCAGATTTTGTAAAACGCGATTTTCTAAAAATAAGATTTTCTAAAATGAGATTTAACGAGATTTACTAAAACGAGATTTTAGATCCAACTCTATTAAAAGTTATGAACATCATCTCTGATTTATAATAAATAGATCAAATCTTCATCTATTATTGAATAAACTTTAATTAATACATAAAATTCAAATTATTAAACATAGTAAAAATGTATTTTGCTTTAATTTTAAAATTTTTAGAAAACTTATTCAAAGAATACATGACGTACATTTTATAAATATAAATACCTATAAGAATATTATCATTACTAACTGATTATTGATTATTTTAATTAATTATACAAAAACACGTTAATAATCATTTATAAAAACAAAATAAGCTCTATACTATTATAATATAGAAAGTTTCGAAGTGCTTCTATATAAAATTAAAATAAAATAAATTCTAATTACTTACTTCATATTGTATTTTAATAACGTGCGCTAATTCAAATTCATATATGTTTATCTAAAACTTTTCTATTAAAAATAAAAGAAATCAAAAAAAAAAAATTAAAAGAACTAAGAATAGCATTTGTGTATTTAACTATTTATCATATTTTATTTCTAAATTTTATATTTAATTAATTTTAACTAAGCAACAATTTGAAAAATCAGAATTTAAAGCGTATATAATTTAGAAAAGAATTCCATATATTTGATTACTTTATTTTAAAAAAATTAATAAGTAGTACTCATCTGGAAAAATAAATTATATTTAAATACAACTTTAAATATAATTGAAAAAATAAGGTTTATTATTACTTAAATAAACATAATAAATTGATTCAGACCTGGAATATTTTATAATTATATTTTTATATATATATATAATTATACAGTATTGGAACTCTTAAGTCTTTTGATTCTTAATTATCACAAAATTCATAAGTTTTATCATATATATATATTCAGATTGATAACTCTTTAACTCATGAATTGGGGGTTCAATTAATCAGAATTCTTTTTGATATAAGAAGTACATTTTTTTCGATATTTCAATTTAAATTTTCGAAATTAAAAAAATATTAATTAATCGAAAAAGTGCATTAATGTTGATATTCGTGTATATGAATGATGATGATGATAATGATGATGATTATTATAATAATTGTACAAAAAAATATATTTAAAATTAAATGAAATCAATTAATTTTAAAAACTCAATCAACTATTTTTTTCAATTAATTTCTTTGAATAAAATCAAACCAATTTTATTTATTGCCAAATAAAATAAAAATTATATTATATTTCTTTAAACATTTTATTATTATTATTTTTTTTTATTTTTATAAAATTATTCCAAAACAATAATGATATTTTGTGTATATATATATAAATGTTAAACTTAATTTTAAATGTATAATATATAATGAATTTAAAAAAAAAAATGAAATACTTGTCAAATATTTGTTCATGTTTAATCTTTTTTTTTTTAAAAAACTCTAATTTAATTTACAAAATTTTAAAATAACAAAATAAAACCATAAAATAAACAAAAATACTGGATTATACAATATTATTAAATTATATATAGAAAAAAAAATTAATAAAATGAATTCAAATTAAAATTCAATTTCGTTTCTTATATTTAAAATATTATTTAAAAAAAAAAAATGAAATTGATTACAACAAAAATAAAAATATAGTATATATATATCTATATCTATATAAATTTCTATATATAATGATTATTCAAAATTATTTCCTTCAAAAATTTTAATACAAACAAAAAAATAAATCAATTTTAATGCAAATGTTTTTAAAAAATTATTTATAATGAAAATTGCATATGTATATGTACGTAATTAATTCAATTCTTAATGATTACAATAAAAACAAAACATATTTTATAAATTAAAAAATAATATAAAAAAATTAATAATTATAATATTAATACTGACATATCATTTATAATACCAACATAAAGCAACATCAAACATTGTTAGCAACATAAATAATAGGAACATTGACAATAATGGAAAACTTACCCTAATATTTTCTAATTCATCTTGAGTACTTTGTAATTGTTGTAATAATTCTGGTATCGATACTCGATTCGGTTGTCTATGAGCTATTTCCATTATCTACAATTCAAAAAAATGTTTTTATTTATTAAGATAATAATTTTTGAAACATTAATTTATATTCAAAAACAAAACTAGGTATATAAGTTTCTGCAACATTATTGCAAATATTTTACAATGTTAAATTTTTCGCCTAATAATATGCAATTTTTGACATTTTAAAAATTAAGAAATAAATTTTTGTGTTTTTTAAGTTTTTTTCTAAAAATCAATTGTACAAAATAAAAAACAAAAGAAAAATCGATTAAATACAAACATTAAAACGCGATTTATGCGCTTTGTTTAATAATACAATTAAAATTTTAATTTTACTTTCCAACTCAAGAAAAAACAAAAAATAGAAAAATCAACTAAAATACTACTCTCTATAATTTTTTTTTTGTTTTTTGTTTACATACCTGTTCAGCACGAGCAATTCTTTCAGCTTCCTGACCTTTTTGATACATATGAAGATACATTTTCTTTTGTGTTTCTTCATGCTCTAATAGATTTTGTTGTAAATCTTCTAATTGTTTTTCCAATTCACGAATTCTTTCTTTTGCATTTTCATAATCTGGTACCATATCAGCATATCTAGTATTTATTTCAGCTAATTTTTGCAATAATGCTTCAATACGATCATTATGGGATTTTTTCAATTCACCGGTAGCTTCATCTTGATTTTTTATTAATTCTTCGATTTTTTTCTCATACAATCTAATCAATTCAGCACGTTGTTCTTCATATGTATCAATTAAATTAATATCACTGCCGCAAGCTTGATCTTGTGTTGAGATGTTGTCATATCTTCAAAATGTCCAGAATCAGCAAATGAACTTTGCATTTCAGAATTGGACATTTTATCCAAATAATTTGTTGAGGTTTGATGTGATGATGAACTACTGCTACTGCCGGCTCCACCAACATAACCACTTAAATGTGAACTATGATGTGAATGTTGATGATGATGATGATGATGATGATGTCCACTATTACCATTATGAAATAAAACATGTTTTGGACTGGATTTAATACCCTCATCTAACATCATTGTATCAACAATTGGTGATACATCTTGTGAGGTTTTTAAATCAGTTGGAGCTTCACGTACTGTAACAGCATCACTGGAATTGGATGGATCTTCTGGTGAACTTAATGATGCCTTAAATAAACGTAATTCAACTACTTCACGTGTTAAACGTAATAATTCGGAATCTTTTTGTTCTAAATCGGTTCGTGCTTGTGTCAGAAGTTCTTTTAAACGTCTTAATTGTCGTTGAGCACGTTGTGTTGGCGTTAAATAATCATCACCCACTTGTCCTGCGTACGCAGAACAATGAACAACATATTTCATTTTTCGTCCACTAAATGTTGTTCCATTCCTAAAAAAAAAATTGAAAATTGAATGAATATTAGTAAAATTATATAAAATATGTAATTAAATTATATTATGATTACCTTGCTACATAAGGATGATCACAAGACATAGTGGAACGTCCTGAACTGTAACTATATACAGAATCTAAATCGTCATCAATATATGTGTTATACGAATCTGGTGTAACGGGCGGTGTCTTTGGTGTAATTTTACTATGATTTATTAAAGACTGACAATTCGATTTTGATGGTGTTTTTGGTGTATTCGGAGTTTTTGGCGTAATTGGTGTACGTGCTTTCATTGAATTATTTCCAATACTATTACTATTTGTATTGGATGTTGAGGGGCCATTTAGATTTAATGTCTGTTATAAAGGGGGAAAAAAAATATATATTAATTAAATAATCAGAATATGTATAGTATATTAAACTAAATATTTATTTAATATAATTTTTATAAAAAAAATTTTAATATTTCATAATATATCCAGAAAAATAAACTAACACTACAAAATATAAATTACTTTAAAACTAAATTGAATCGATTTTTCAATAGGTAGCAATTATACAAAAAAAAAATTTTTTCTAAATTTTTCATTTCAAAATTTAAAAGAAAATTTTCACGTATTTTCACATTCCGAAATACACTATGGAATAAAAATTTCCCCTCAATATTAATTTTGACCACCCACCTAATAAAAAAATATTTATTATACTAACTAATATAATATTTTAGTATCCCTACTAAATCTATTTTTTTTTTTTTCAGGTATTTTGTGAATTTTGAATGAAAATTAGTATTAAATAGTAAATTTTTTGTCAGTTATTAATTTTTATAATGTTTTTTTTTATTTAACAAATACGGAATTAATATTAAAAATAAATTGTAAAATATATTAAATTATGCAATTATTAAATTAATAAAATTAATAATTTTGAAAAAAAAAAAACTCTAATTTAAAGAATAAATATTTGATAAACACGCAAAATAACTTGTGAATTAAAATTTTTAATTAATAAAATTTTATTTAATTATAATAAAAAATAAATATTAATTAAATATATAATAAAATAATACTCAAATTCTGCTTAAAAAAAACTTATTTAAACTTTTTATATAAATTAAATCAATAATTACAAAATAAATTGAATTAAATCCGAAAATGGCAAGTAATAAAATTATAAAAGTATTTCCTATATTGTAATCAAATTTTTTTTATATCCTTTAAATAATACCTGGTAACACCTAGTTGTTTTTTTTTTTTTGTAAATTTTAAATTATATATTTTTTATTATAAAAATTATAATCAGTTCCATCACTCACTAACTAACGTCCTAAACTCTTAAACTTCTCTTTTTTATTAATTTAAAAAAAAATACTTAATTAAAAGATTAAAAAAGAAAATGGTTATTTGATTTCTTACACAATTAAATATATTCAAATTAAATCTTTTTAAACCAACCAATTAAACTATTTATGAGAATATAAAAATTCTCAAGTATTTTTTAAACAATTGAAATTTTTTTTTCTATACAATTTTTTTTTCAAAATAATGATATGCAATTTTTTTTCTTAAGTATTTAACACACAACTAGATATAGAGTAGAAGAACCCACCTGACAAAAGAATTGCACAAAAAATAATAAAACGGAAATAACGAAAATTCTGAACAAGTGTACAACCAACTAACAAATATATTATATTATTATCCTTGTACATACATACTCGTATGTACATCCAAATAACCTAGACAAGACTGGCATTTTTTAAAATAAAATGTATAAAAATAAGAGATTTAGGTAGTGTATATAGTTTACAACCCCTTTATATTTTTGAAAAAAATAAAAATCAAAAATACAACAATGTAACCTATATATTACAATTGTTATATATATATTCACTTCTTTATATATACATATGTACATACATACATTTTATGTGAAGGAACATTTTATGTGAAGAAAATTCAATGTAACTTTTATGTTTTCCAATATTGTTACTATTATAAAATAAATAAATAACAACGATTTATGTATATGTGTATGTGACTTGAAAATTTTATATACAATTGTTTGTAAAAATATATATAATTTTCATTTATATATTGATAGTTTTTTATATATACATATAATATGAATATTAAGTATTCGTTTCCATGCATTAACACTACTCGTTTATTATGGAAATCATCAACATCGAATAATTTGGTTTATGTTTCGTTTATTGTTTTTATTTTTTTCTTGTTTTTTTATTTTTTTTTTTTATGCCAACGACTTTCCTTGATGATGGCATAGAAATGGAAAAATATGCAAAAAAAAACTATATTATTAAAAAAATTTTTTTTTAAATATGAACATAGGATATGGTGTTTCAGAAGTTGGTTAATATAAAAATATTATAGAAATAATTGAATATTTTAATAATATGCACTTTTTTGAAAGGTTCTCTGAAGCTGAAATATCTTGATTATTTAAACAATGGTGTAGTGGTTGAGATGCCAACCTCTTACCTAAAAGGTCTCGGGGTTAAACCCCGGTTAGATCTTATCTAATAAAAAACAAAATCGTAAAATTGTATAATTATATCGTAATAGTTTAAATCGTAATATAAAATAAGATTTAATAAAAATATTTACAATAACTCTTGTGTAAGATAATAGATGGCGCACAAAATTAACATTTGTGTATTCATAAACTTATGCAATAGCAACAGCCAAGTAGTGAACGATGTATTAAATATAAACGATTAAAAAACTGAAGATTAGTCGAAATAGAGTTCAAAATTCTAAAAATCCTAATCAAAATTTTTAAATTTCGTTAACCCTTTCAGCACAACAACCTTTTTTAGTTTACTGTCTTCCTGCTTTAAAGGTTCAAGCTATTGTTTTTAAATTTTTCCCTTTTGTAGCTATATATTCAAAAGGATTAAAAATGAGAATAAAATGGTTCGACCTGTTAACCCATTTCGGCGCAAGAATTTTTAAAAATACCTTTCGTTTATATTTATACATTTCTGTAAATTTTCTATCACATTTTTTAAAACCTTAAGTTGATCAACTACATTTAAATTTTAGAAATATTTTACTACAGTGGAATTAACTTTAACAGTTATGAGCATTTTTAACCCCTTTCGGCATTTCATTTAGTGTTAATTTGTATAATTTTTAAAAATATCCAAATTTGACTTAACTTTCTCATTTGAAGTAAAAGGTCTCTTAAGATCTTTACTTTTAATTAAATACAGTTAGATTAAATCTTTTCTGATTTGGTACAAGATACATGTCCTCAAATTTTTTTTTTTTGGATTTTGGGTTTTCTGTGATAATTTTCAATTTTTTTTATAAACGAATGTTATTTATTTGAAATATAAATCTGCGTATAACAACACTAGGTCCTAGAGTAACATTTTTTAACCAAACCACTTAAACAAAACTAAAGAATAAAAAATTCAATATATTATTTATTAAAAGAATGAATAAAACTCTACCTTAAAACATTTGCGTATTCAAAAAATTTATATATAACCTATGAGACACTCTGTGTAAAACAAACACAGTATACAATATAGTATTATTATAACTTTAATTTATTTTTAAAAAAAAAATAAAAAAAAAACCTTTTAAGTATATAAAGAGCTAAAATATCAACTAAAATAAGAAAATAACTTTTATTCCAATATATATAATGTTCTTGAAACGAATTTATTTTTTTTTTTTTTAAAACATGAATTTAATATTGCCAGAAATACTTAAAAATATGATCTGATTGAAAAAAGATACTCAACTACTTATGCTAAATTAAAAAATTACATTAGGTACCTATAAAAGAATATTTTTTTTTGCACATATAGACAGCCTTTAATTTAATATCTATTATATAAACAAATTAATATATCAGCCACCATTATACAGTATACCATCATTATAAAAATCTTCAAAATATCAAATTACAACAAACAATTTCAATGATAATGTGTCTCAAAAAAATTTACTTCAAATACTTGTATAATGCGTATTAATAACATTTTATTACATAATTAGATTATATAGATCAATTACATCACTCACAATTTAATTTGTTAATCTCACATTTTTTTCTGCATACGCTATTTTGCATTTATAAATAAAATTAATTCACTTAAAAAAAAAATAAATTTTAAAATTCATTAAAAAATTAAATTTAAATAAATCAACTTTTAATTTAATATTATTATTATTATTATTATTATTATTATATAGTTCTGAGAAATTCCAACTGTTCAGAATCAAAAGATGATTCTGAATAATCTTTTATTTTATTTAATTAAAAATTTAAAAATAAAATTTTAATTCCCATTACGACGTGTATAAAAGGTGGTTGACATCATATTATTGACACGTGCTTTTTATTGTATTAATTTATTTATTTTAAACAGGGGTGTAAATGTAAAATGAGTATCGATCCGAATTAAATAGATTTTCAATATATATATATGCGTACAACTGTATATATAGGATTACATTACTATTAAAGATTATTTAATTAATTAATAGTAATAAACTGGAATTATCGTATAGAACATCCCATCAAACAAATACATTTTGTTATAAACTTATAACTTTTATTTCCTAAAAGTGGTTGTTATGCTTTTTTTACACACATATACATACACCTATACATTCGAAAAAAAAAATAACAAACTGACAAACGGACATAAAACAAGTAAAATCAAAAATAAAAAAAGTCCTATACATAATAAATACACTTTTTTTTTATATTTTCTTCCGGTTTCAATTCCCCATCACTACCACCACCACCAACACCATCAATTCCGTTTCCGATGTGGGCAATTTTTATACAAAAAGAAAAAACGCACACAACTGTACAAACAGATGATAAAATATGGATAAGGTATTGTTAAAAAAAAATTAAAATAAAATAAAAAATGAATGGAGAATAAAAATAGGAAAAAAATTAGTAAATTATAAAAAAAAAAAAAAGAAAAACTTAGAAAAATGAAAAAAATAAATTAAAATGTGTAGGAAAAAAATCAATAATAATTTGAAAACAAATCATAAAATAATCATTAACTTTATTTTAAAAAAAAATATGAGAGATAATAAGTATTCTATATGTATGTCAAATGTTTTTTTCTATATTTATGTATATAGTAAATAATAAAAAAAAATGGCGGTTAAATTATTTAAAAATAATAAAAAGGAAATATAAATTAAGGTTAATTTGTTATATATATATATATATATGTATTTAATTTATGTAGGAGTTTATATAAAGTTTAAATGTAGTTTTGATAATAATATCATTTCTATACTTGAATTTAAGTATTAGAGTTAATAAATTGATTACCAGGTGGTGTTTTGAGAGCAATAGAATATAGATGTATATAAAAATATATATATATATGTTTTAAACTTTTACTATCTAATATAGATATGTTTCATTACGTAAAACTTCGTCATTCTTTTGCCTAAAACTGCCTATGTTTTGTTATAACAATCTTCTAAATGAAATTCAACCTTATATCTTAAATTAGAACCTTCTATCTTCAACCAGCTTAAAACACCATTTCCCTATATCTGAAATTATCTGAAATATCTAAATCTTTACAAATGATTTATTTTTAAATCCTGGATTAATACCCCAAATCATGAATATATATTCGGTTAATTTAATAATTATATGCTTAGTTATATGAGGAGTTCAGAATCAGAATGAACTAAGGCTTAATAAAATATACAGTGGGTTTCCAAATTATTAGGCATATTCTTAAAAAATAAAACCGTTATTTTTATATGCAAGAAATGCATATCATAAATTCTTGTTACTCAATCATTCCAATTATTTTTTGCAACCAAGAATTTAGTCACACTTTTGGCTATATGATAGAAAACTAGTAGTGGAAAAATAGTTACTGTTCCGAAACAGGAAATCCTTCTATGATATGAGGTAATACCCTTATTTCTAAAATTTCCTTTGCTAGTCTTACTTCATTGTTGCCTTCACTATTTATAATCTCCCAATGCCTTTCGAAAATTATTAAAAAGTCCACCATAATACTTATGGAAAGTTTAACCATTTTTACGAGGCAGTGCGAAATTTATAATTTAATATATATATATAATTTCTCAATTTAATTCAAATACATAGTTTCACCTAAAATAAGTAGTAGTAACTATGGAAACAAAATCAAAAATGTATTTAAAAATAATTAATTCCATCATAAAATCATCTAAATGCCAAAATTTCTCAAAATTGTTACTGCCCCTTTTATTTGGCAACTCATTGTAAATATATAATTAAGTGAAATATTATAATGAAGTATACAGAGTGTTTCCTAATTAAGTGGACTGCTATATACCACTGCATAGATACTGATGAGTAGATACATTTTGTGTGTGGGAGCTAAGCTAGGTATCTTCTAGTTTTCAAGATATGAGGGCTTAAATGTAATTTCAATATTTTTTATTAGTTTTTATAATTTTACTCTTAACTCTGTTTCTAGACTACTTATGAAAATTTTAAAAGGTGCATTTGAAAGCTTAAGGAGGACTTTTTAAACATTTGTTGTAAAATATGTATATTATAAATAAGATTTGTTTTCAAAAATCTTACACAACATTTCAACACTCATAAGTATCTATGCAGTTGTATATAGCAGTGCACTTAATTAGGAAACACCCTGTAAATGGAAACGAAGAATATTAACATTTTATTTCAAGTCAATGGATCCTTATATTATGGAGCAACAAAAATCTAAGATATTTAAGATATTTCAAAAAAAATCCTAATATTCAAATCTTATTTTTATGTGGGTAACTATTTGCCTAAAATATCTATTTGTTAAGGACATATAACATTTACACGTATATACGAGTTATAACATAATTCATAAATATATTAGTATAAAGTATAAAAAATGTTTAAGACAAGGCTTCTTCAACTAAACCTGCTACAAAATAATCATATTTAAATTTGAAAAGTATAGTAAGGAAACAAGTAACTAATCCAATGGAACAACTTCATTATAACCGCTTAAGTACATACTAATAATGTTATAAACTAATATATATTTTCGTAATTAAATCCTTCCTTTTTTAAAAAAATTTTATACAATTTTTCATTGAAAATTTCCACGCATACAAAATTTTGAATAAATTAAAGCACAAAAAAAAATCGATTACGTAATTTTTGTATTAAGGGATAAGTAAAGTAAAATTAACGTATATATTATTTAATTTTGAAGTGCATCTTCAATGTTTTATATATAGTAATTAATTATAGGTAGTCCCTTGTCATACCCTTGACATAGTTTAAGTTTTAATTTAAAATTTAAAAATAAAATAATGATTCTTTTTAATAATTGTAATACTAAAATTAATAAATATTTCATTTCTGGATTTGTTTGGGGATACAAAAGTTATTTTAACTGGTTTCCTTCAATATAACCTCAATTAATAAGACTTATTCTATAAATCCTTAACTTAATAAACACTTATGCTTCTACAAAAACTATATAGAAATAATAAAAAATATAAATGCTTCAATATTTACTCACCATTCCAGCTGTATCACGTTTCATTTTAACACCTGATGATGTATTACAAATTGTATTAGATGTTGCTGTTGTACCATTTTGTTTTAATCCTACTACCTTAACATTTTTTGATATATTCCCGCCATTATTAACAACCCCACTATTACCTCCACCATCACCACTTCCACCATTCAAAATCACATTATTACCAGATTCTTCTTCTTCAGCAATCGGACTAATAGGACTACATGATGATGGTTTTGGGGAACAACCGTTTGGACATTTTATTTGATTTTCAACTACACAATTACCATTTGGTATTAAATTCGTTTCAATTATATCATTTATTATATTAATATTATCATTTGTTAATGTTAAATTATTTTCACAACAATTATCTACAGTATCTACATCAGTATTTTCGATTATATTTTCTTGATTTATGAAATTTTCATCACTACTCGTTGATGATTTGACCTTCATATCATCCATTTTAGACGCCATATTATTATCATCAATTTTATTCTCTGTTATTGTCACATTATTTATTGTTGTTTCTGTTGAAACAGTTGGTGCTGCAGGTGTTGTTGTTGTTGTTGTTGCTATTGTTGTAGGCTTAATATCACTATTAACATTATTATCATTTAATTTACAATTTTTTAATTGTTCTTCCGTATTATTAGTACTCATTTCTTTAATATCCTTCGTTTCACTAAATTGTAAATCAAAATTACAATTTTCATTTACAACATTAATTTGAATATTTTGTTTTGCTTCTCTTTCTTCCATTTTGATTTCACCAATTTTTAATTCTGTATTAATTTTATCAAAATTTTGTGCTTGTATACTGTTGTTACCACCTTGTTTTTCCTTATTACAATTTTTATTATGTCCTTTTAAAATGTCCTGTTGTTGTAATTGTTGTTGTTTTTGTTGTAAAGTTTTTTGTTGATGTTGATGTTGTTGTACTGCAATTGTATCCTTTAATAATTTTCTTTTTTCGTTGTATTGTAATTGCTGTTGTTTTTTCAATTGGTATTGGTGTAACAGTTTTTGTTCATTTAACTGTAATTGCTGCTGTTGTTGTTGTAATTTTAATTGTTGATTATAACAGTAAGAACTGTTAGTATTATTTTGATAATAATAACCACCACTATAATTTCTATATCCTACGCTGACTGGTGATGAATCTCTTGACAATGATAAACTTATACGTTTACGGAATGTTGGGGGTGATGTAAATAATAAATCAGAATTTTTATGTATTGTATTTAATGCTACTGCTGCTACTTGTGTTGTTGATGATAGTGGTAATATTGTTGAATTTGTTTGTGAATTAGTGCGCAAACGCGCTGACAGTGAACGTCTTGAATTATGTTGTTGTTGTTGTCGTGATGGTGAATTTATTCTGACTGGTATACGACTTTTACGATACTGACCTGGTGAATTTGTTTCTGAATTTAAAGAATTTGTTGAATTTGTGCTTCTGATGATATTGTTGATACTTTGATTTAAATCGTTGAATGGAATTGTTGTAATTGTTGTTGTTGTAGTAATTGGTGTTGTAAATTGATGAATTTTATTAAAGGATAAATTTGTTTCGTAATGAATTCTTGTAATGGGTGATGAACTATTACGTCGTTGTTGTAATCTTCTTTTATCTTTAACGGTCAGGGGTGATGATGGTGGCGGTTGTGTAAATTTTTGTATTGAATTTGGTAATGTTGTTATTGTTGAAGTGGATGATGATGATGATAATGTTGCTATATTTGTTTGTTTATTTTTCAATTTTGACATCATACACAAGTATTACCTAATATAACTATATGTTTTATTAAGGTACATACATATATATGTATATATATGTTGTATACGATTTTGTTTTGTTTTGATAGTTTGATGTTTGTTGATTACGTCATTAATGCGTTTTTTTTTTATTTGTTTTTTGTTGTTTTTTTATTTTGCTTTTTTGTAGTAATTAGCGTTTTTAGTACTAGTGTAGTTTAATTATAATAAGAAATAATTAATTTGTTGGAACTGGAATGGAATATCTTCCCGGAATTTCAGTTATGATGAAATAACAACATCTTCTTCTGGAAAAAAAATGTAAAATAAAGTTTTTTTAATGAAAAAGAAGTTAAAATTATTATTAATTCATTTATAGTTAAAAAAAAAAAATTAGAAAGTATAAATTGTAGATTTTTTTTTCTAATATCTGATGGAAAAAACGAATTGAAGAAAGAATGGTAAAAAAAATGGGTTAAAAGCAACAATGGAAAAAAATTTAGTAATGATGAGAAATATGAAAAAAAAAACAAAATCAGAAAAACAAAAAATAAAGGTGTGTGTGATGTAATAATAACATTTTCCCTTTTTTGAAAGCACTTAATAAATAATAATAGTGTGAAATAAATTGTTGAAATGTTGTTTTTTATTTGCAAAATTTGAAATATTTCATTCTTTTTTCAAACACAACACGATATTTATGAGGTTTTTTACACTTTGCTATTCTATTCCAAAAATCTCAACAATTTTCTATTTCACGTGCGAACGGTTATTGTTTAACATTATTGCATATATATTTTATTTCTTAAGACATTTTATTGGAATTTTTTTTAATTCTATTTAAAAATATTTCCTGTTTTCTTTAAAGAAAATGAAAATTTTTTTCTTTTTAAAGAATTTTTTTTTAAGAAATTACATACATATTTATAATGTAGATTAAATTTTTTCAATGAGCTGTGATTTATTTTAATGTTTTTTTACAAATAATTCCTGGGATTATTGAATTGAAATTCTAAGGTTTCTTACATGCAAAAGCATTGAGCAATGTTATGATGGATTAAGTCTTGAATTTGTTATTAAAAGCTCATTGAACTTGGTAAATATTATTTGGTTTGTAAAAATAACCAAAATTCAAGTTAAAGGAATTACTAAGTAAGAACAAATTTGAAAGTAATTATAGGGAGGGTATCTTATCACATTAATGTGATTTTTTTATCTGTGAGTTATAAAAAAAATTCGTGTGAGTTATAAGAATTAATCAAAAACTTTAACAGATTTCAAGGATTTTGCTAAGATACAAGTGATGAAATTTAACATATTGATTTATCAATTTAAGGCAATAAATAGAATATATCTATTTAATAGTAAAAGCTTAAGGTGGGCGGTCCCTATTTAACACAAATTATAAACCTATTAATAACAAAAGTTAGAAAGGGATAGACTAAACTAAAAACCTAATTTTTAGAGCGAGGAAGTGTGAGATCCATTCTCGCACAAGTCATAAATAATTATTGAAAATATAAATTTTCTTTCAATTTTATTTTTTTTTCTTTCAAAACCGCCTTGAATACCAAATATATACTCTTTTCACATGAACTTGATCCTTTTTCTAATGAATTTTTTATTTTACAAAAAATTGCATCTTTATTCAAATACAAATGCAGTTCTAAATTTTCAATTTAAGTTGGAACTTTGTTTGGTCAGTCCCATTTCTTGGGATCCAAGAGTCTGATCAATATATTTAAAAAAAAGGTACTCACTGATTACTGGAGAACTCACTGATTTTTAGAAGAACTTAAATACAACAAGAAGGATTCGACTCTGAATCCCACCGTGGAAAATAGCCTCTAAATATTAAGTTGCGGTTTTTTGGGACTTATCTTAATATTTTTGTTTTTTAATTTGTGTGACAGAATTTGGAACTAGGTTTTTCAATTTATATAAGTTCAATTTCTAAATCGCAAGTACGGGGCCGTTTAAAATAAGAGCCTCATTAGTTTGAAAATTTGCGATCATTTTAATTTGAAAAAAGACCAAATTCAGTTAAAAATAGAGAAATTGCATCTTAAGTTAATGTGAAAAGAGTTTATTTTAAATATAATATACACAGAGTGTCCCGAAAGTAAGTGACTGCTATTTGTCACTTAATAAACTCTTTTATGAAAGTATTCTTTTGCAAAGTAACTAAAATAAGATTCTTCTAGTTTCCAAGACATTAGGACTTACTTACATGATATTTTAAATTTTATTTTATTTTTTAAGAATTATCATTTTACTCCGCTTTTTGACCTCATATAAAAACTCTGTAAAATACATAGGCAATGTATTAGGAAAAAGTATTTAACAGTGCATTTACTTACAGAACAACCTGTATAACATATAACATAAACAAAATAAATAATATTACACATAAATTAATAGGTATTGACAAATAGCAATGGGATATAAAAAAGGTCACCCCAAAGTCAAACCTATTCCACATAAAAAAACTAACAAAAATTATAGTTAGAAATTTCTCTAATTTTAACATAGTCAAAGTTTATAACCTTAAAAAAAAGACATTTAATGGTATATACCAACATTAAAATTATACAAGATGCATTTTCACTTTAACTGCAACAAGTCCATTGTACTTATACATAATTATTTTATATTCTTTAAAATAATTATTGTGTTCAGAAATGCGTTAAAAATGCAATAGTTCAAATATTAAAAAAAAAAAAAAGCAACAAAATAGAGGTCCAATAACTCTTCAAGAGAAAATAAAAACATTTATTAAAACACTTTTCCCTCATTTTCTTTACTATTTCTTTGTAACCTTTTTTTTTTCATCAGTAATTAAAGTCAACTTTTCGTTTTACACTTGATTTATTTCTCATATAGCGTAAAGTAAAAAAAAAGTTTGCTAATTAACTTTGATTAAAAAAATTTTTTTTTTCATTGAATTTATTTAGTTTTTTTTTTTTGTATTTTTTATTTCTATATTTTTTAATGACTTTTACTACACATTACATTAGTATACGTACAAACATAATTACATATAAAATATTGAAATCGGAAGGAAAAAAATACTTCATAACTTCATTTCTGTACAAATAATATAGTACATATGGTATTAATTTATAACTTAAGGCCTTCTTCGCTAAACCTTCTTCGCTAAAATTTCTATTTAAATAATAACATCGAATGTAATAATAAATATGAAATTGAAAGAAGCAACTGCAACATTTTTAGCAAAATAGCTAAAAAAAAAATAATAAGAAAAACAAAGGTTCTTGAAAAAAGTACATTTCCAAAACTACACGATTTTTCATACTAACTTCTAGGAAAAAAATAATAAAACTTTTGAATTTATAAGTCCTATAAGAGTCTTTGAATCGGGAAGGCTTCGAACTATTTTCTGCGCAAACTTATGCTGATTCTCAAGGAAATCCCCTCCCTCCTCCTCTAAAATTTTCTGGTTAAAAGAAATAAAATTGTGAATTGCCAGAAAATTTGGATAATTTCTTAAAATTTTTATTATATGAGTAAAAATGGTTAAAAATTAAGAGACACTTTTTCCAATTTTAAGGAAACCCTTTGAAAATTAGGAAACAATCTTTAACACACATTAAAATTTAATACTGGGACTTTAATTTTTGTGTATTACTTGAAAAAAATTTAGACACGTATTCCAGGTACAGATTTAAAAAAAAAAACTAAATTTCAATTTTTGTACCCTTTACAGCTCCTAAACGGTGGGCGTCAAAAAAAAATGTTCTAAATCACTATATTTTCTAATAATCTAACTTTTTCCAAAATTACTAGATTTAAGCTAGAGCCGTTCAGAAGATATAAGAGGGTTTAACATTTTTCAAAAATTGAGTTAACGGTAAATTTTAAATACCGTATGGCAACTCTATATATATTTGTGTTATATATATTTAAAAAGCTTATTAAATATCAGCTGTTTGTTACCGTTTTGAGATTGTAAATGTACCTTCCATAACTCTTATAACTATATTTAACATTTTATTATAATTTCGTATTATAATATAGAGCTTTTCCGGACTTTAGGGAGCTATAGCTGCATATCAGGTGGGTCTATAGAAAATAGTTCTTCCATGAAATTTATTGTTTTGGCAAATCTATCCGTATATAAAATTTCATTTCTTAATTTCAAACTGTGTAAACGTTTTATAAACATACGGACAAACGGACTGGCACAGTGAAATATTATAGGCATATTTTTACAAAATTTTTTGAAAATGTGTTAAAAACTAATAAAAATAGAAAAAAAATCTACCTTAAATTAAAATTGCATCTTAAATTAATTTTTTGTAACATCTATAAAAAAAAAAAAAAATTGTAAAAAATTTATAATATGCTGTTAACCGAACCGAACCGTAACTCAATACAAGTATTATGATGAAATGGACTTTAAGCATCAGGAATTTCGAAAATGACTTGTTATTGACTTCTTTTTTTTTTTTTATTATATTTCTTTGTTATGATTAATGAAGTTGTTATGAAAGTAAATATATCATAATTGAAAAAAAAAAATATTAAATTAAAAAAAAATACGTAAACTATAAAACTAAAAAGAAGATAAAACAAAAACCTCATATCAATTAAATAATAAATTCATATGTTAGTTAATTATTAAATGCAGACGTACTAAAAAAAAACAGTATAAAAAAAATTAAAAAATAAATTTAATTATTATAAACAAAGAAATTAAATTATACTGGGTAGTTTTATATTATATATATATATAATTTTATATAACAAAGTAAATTATTTATGCGTGTATTTCAAAAAAATTTAAAAATGTAAAAACAAGGAAATATGTCAAATTTGAGATATATTGTATTAAAATTAATATTGTTAGTTTAATAACAACGTATGACTGTTATTAGCTGTATAATGTAACATTTATATTTTTAAAATTTTTAAGTTCTTTAAAAGGAGGTTTTCCCCGTTTTGTATATAATAAATCTGAGGAAGGGTATAAATTACAAAATTTTTGTGAAATTTAACTCGTATTTAATATATAATAATTAGTAATTAAATTAAACAGTATTTCGAAAATTTTCGTAGATGCTAAGCTAAGCTATCAATATAAAACAATCAATGTCAGCAATAGGGTTATTCATGACTTAGTCAATTTTAAAGAACAATTCAATACTCAAAATAAAAAATTAACTTATTTCTTTTTTTTAATTTTACTATTTTTAACTTTTGTATATTTGAAAAAAATCGCATTGAATTAAGTTTCAAATATATCGAATTTTTGACTTGTTAACCAAAATTAGTTTACTTTAATTTCTTTATATGTTATAATTCGTTAAACATTAATAAATTTTATTTTTAAACTTTTGTTCTATGATTTATGGAAATTGATATGTAGACCTTTGAAAAGTAAACTTTGAACCTTCCTCTATATGGTACCACGATTATGTTATTTGATTTTCATCATTTAGTACCTTTAAAATCGAAAAATAATTTAGGATTCATTTATTATTTTTAAAAAAATAAAATATTTTTATGACATAACATTGCGTACAATTTGTTTTTATATTACTCTATCTATCTATATGTATATATGATCGAAGTTCGCCACTAACCTGATATAGAACTAAAGGCTATTTTGGGTATCAAAACAAACAAAAAATTTCTTTTGGAGGTGGTGTCAATTCTAATCCGTTTGACAGATATGAGCTATTAAATTTATTTTAAGTTTTAAGTATATAAATTTAGGAACCATAGAAGATAAAAAAAAATTTATTTATAAAACTTCTTTTTAAAACTTTTGCAACCAGATTTCTAGGTCTCTAAGAACGAGATTTATCGAAACTTGAAACTTAATGTTATTAACCTTTTACAAGCAAAATATCATTTAAAATTATAAAATAAAATAACGAATTTGTTTAAGTGTCCATTACTTTCTTTTCAGTTTAAACATAATTTAATTTATGTAGCCGAAAAATTACAAAAGTAAGCAATTTTTTTTTTTAAATTCTTAAAAATTAGTTTGCATTCAAGGTTCAATCAAATAATGTATTAAAGTTAAGTGTAGTATTGAATATATTAAATGATAATAATAGCCCTTTGCCAATTTAGCATTTGGACTTCTTATTAATTAATTATAATATAAACTATATTTTTTTTTATTTGATATGATCCGACCAAGATTCGAACCCGAGACTTTTCGATTGAAAAGCCGACACTTTAACCACTGAGCTTTTGGTTGGATTTTAAGATTTCACAAAATTAATAAAGAAAATATAAATGCATATTTATAGGCGACTGCATTTGGAAATAATTACATGTCAAAATTATCTTTCTTTTTTTCTGACTTCTAAAAAAGAGTCAATTTGGTGTGTTTCGTTCGTTCATCCAAAAGGAATATATTAAAGGTAAATGCTATTGCATTTGGAAGAATGTGAAAAATATGGAGATCATCCCAAATTGCAAGAAAAACCAAACTTAGAATATTCCAAGCATACATAAAATCTGTCCTCTTATATGGTAGTGAGACTTGGCTAGGTAATAAGAAAGAAACATATAAATTACAAGTATTTGTAAACAAGTGCCTCCGGGTTATATGCAGAATATACTGGCCAAGAAGAATACGAAATGAAGATCTATGGGAAGCTACCGGTCAAGAACCTATCGAAATAGAAATTAAAAAACGAAAATAGAGGTGGATAGGTCACATTCTTAGAAGACCCCCAGACTGCATAGCCAGGCAAGTCCTGGAATGGAACCCTCAAGGAAAGAAAAATGTTGGTAGACCTAGAAATACATGGCGTAGAACAGTAGAGCGAGAAATAACAGAACTAAATAAAACATGGTCTCAAATGAAAGTCATAGCACTAAATAGAAACAGATGGAAAGGCTTTGTGGAAGAGGGAGTAGAAAGGAAAAAAAAAAAAAAAAAAAGTACTATTGCCATTTCAACACTATTAAACAATACTTAATCTTTATTTCTTACAATTTAAAGTTCAGATTAATTAATTAGGAACAAGTATAAATCATTATCATTCCCACTTTTAAATAAAATAACACTTTACTAATTTTGATTGAAATATTAATGTCTTTTCAAAAATCATTAATTAAGTAGTTACAACTTTGATTGGAAAAATATTTCAAAAAAATCTAAATTATATATTCATAATAACTCTTTTTTTTTTGTTTTATATTTTTTTTTTTTTAATTACATATTTATGAAAAATAAAGCAATTAACAACAATGTACTAGAATAAAAAATGAAAGAAAAGTTAAGTATACAATTAATTATTACTGTTAGAAAATTTTTCAAAAAAAAAAAAAATGCTCATCTTATTTACAAAAAATTACAAAAAAATTACAATCAATCTACTGATGCATTAAATGTTACCATTTTCGTGTTCAAAGTAGTAAATGTACAAAGTATAATATGTAGTAAAATTTTTTTTTTATTGACGTTTTAATTTCAAGAGAAATTTTCTGGATCAAAAAATAAAAACAATGTTTTAGAAAAAATCAAAAAAAAAAGAAAAAAAAACATTGCAATCATTTTTAAAAGAAAATATTTTCACGTTCATAACACACATAATTGAACAATTATTAAAAAAAAAAAACTAGAATTAAAACAAGAGAAAAATATTTCAACTATTTTTTTTTTTTTTTTTAATTTTTTCCATTTTGTGTTGTTGCAATTTATAAATTTTTCTTTGCAATCAGTTTTTCATAAAAAAATTGCAATTTTGTATAAAAAAACATTGAAATTTGTAACATTACATTGGCATCTCTTGGATATGACGATTGACGATTGATTGAAATATTTATATTGATTGAATAACAAATTAAAAAAAAACAAAAAAAAACAAGGTGTCGTGTTGTGTTGTGTTATGTCGTGTGAAACAGTTGATTTTTGTGTAAAGTCGGTTAATTAATAAACAATATAGATAAGTATTAAGAAAAACAATTATTATTATTTATAATTATTTTATTGACCTTTCAAAAGATATCAAAAATCATCAAATCATATAAAAATTGAAAAAAAAACATGAATAAATATAATTAGTCTCAGTTTTCTTTCGAATTCGCAGTTCAAAAAAAAAAAAAACAAAAATAACAACAAAATATTGAAAAATTATATTAAACAGATTGTGACATTCTTTCAATGACAAATTAAATTGTTATAATCTTGTCTTGTCTTTGGCTTTTAAAAGGTTTTCAGGTTCACTATAATTGTTATAACTTGTTGACAAAAAAATGTATTTGAAATTATTACAAATTGAAATATTTTCAACATATTTTTATGTTTCCATTACAGTAAGTTTTGAGTCTTTTGTAAAAATAAGTTCAATGTTTTCTTCGCTTTATAATTTATAACATTGATTTCAATTTCAAGGCGAATTACAGTAAATTGTTGTCATTGACAGTTACTATATATATATAATAAATTTCTTTTAATCAATTTATAAATACCTTGAATTTTTGTTAGAAATTCTTTAAAATTTTAATTTAACTGTTAATTACTTTTTTTTTTTTATTTTTACATTTATAATTTAATAATTTTATTTGATTGAATTATAAACATTTTAAATTTTATAGTTTAAATATTTTATGCAAAAAAAATATTAAATGTCATTTTATAATATATCGGTATCAAATGTCAATCAAATTTCAAATCAAAATAAAGTTTTATTTTCAATATAGGTATAAGTATATGAAATATATAAATTAAAAATTATGATAAGGTAATGAATTATTACCAGTAATAATTGCATTTTATTAATAACTAGCTAATACCCGGTGCGCGTTGCTGCGCCTCTCAATGGAGGTTTAATTGAATTTGATGTTACTGCAAAAAGTTAACACAAAACTTCACACGGTTTACACATGTAAATTTTAAAATGTGTGAAAGCAATCTTTTTAAAACGATTTTTCTAGGATTATTCTAGTAATTTTTGAAAATTTCTGTAATTCAAAGCAGTACGAACTACTTTCCAAATTTTGACGTAATTTACTTCCAAAAAATTTTTTTGAAAAATCGCAAGACCGACTGTTAACAGACTCAACTCCATTTTCAAGTTGCTTCACACATATAAAACTTGAGGTAAACCGGTCAAATCGTTTCTACTTTAGAGTTAAGTAACGCAAAAATCTATTAAAAGCCACTGTGCCCCACTGGGTCAACGGAACTACACTTTCTCTTTGGGCAAAGCAGTATTGCGCAAAATTGGACGTAATTTGCTTCCAAATCACTCAACAAAATTTTTTTGGGGCTTTCTTTTTAGCCAAAGCAGTACTTCGCAAATTTTGACAATATTAGCTTCCAAAATTATTTTGACCAACCGTCGGGCCGACATGGGTTAACAAATTCCATATCTGTTAATAGTGTCAACTCAATTCTCACAGGGGAGCACGTATACAAAATTTAAAGAAAATCGGTCAAACCGTTTTTAATTTAGAGTTAAGTATTGAAAAAACCTATAAAAAGCTGTTGGCCCCAATGGGTTAATGCAAGTCAATAAAATTTTTTTCTGGGTTTTCTTTTTAGCCAAAGCAGAATTTCATAAAATCGGACAAAATTCGGACCCAACATTTTTTTCGACACCCCGTCGGCCCAACATGGGTTAATAAATTCCAAAACTGTTAATAGTGTCAACTCAATTCTCAAGGAGCATCACGTATCCAAATTTTGAAGTCAATTGGTCGAACCGTTTCTAATTTAGAGTAAAGTATAGAAAAAACCTATAAAAAGCTTTTGGGCCGCAATGGGTTAATGGAACTCAACAAAATTTTTTTTGGGGATTTCTTTAAAGGTAAAGCAGAATTTCGTAAAATCGGACAAAATTTGGACCCAAAATTTTTTTTGATCACCCGTCGGTCCGATATGAGTTAACAAATTCCAAAACTGTTAATAGTGTCAACTCAATTCTCAAGGAGAATCACGTATACAAAATTTGAAGTCAATCGGTCAAACCGTTTCGAATTTAGAGTAAAGTATTGAAAAAAGCTATAAAAAGCTGTTGGGCCGCAATGGGTTAATGGAACTCAACAAAATTTTTTTTTGGGCTTTCTTTAAAGCCAAAGCAGAATTTCGTAAAATCGGACAAAATTTGGACCCAAAATTTTTTTTGACCACCCGTCGGCCCGACATGGGTTAACAAATTCCAAAACTGTCAATAGTATCTACTCAATTCTCAAAGAGCATCACGTATACAAAATTTGAAGTCAATCGGTCAAACCGTTTCGAATTTAGAGTAAAGTATTGAAAAAACCTATAAAAAGCTGTTGGGCCGCAAAGGGTTAATGGAACTCAACAAAAATTTTTTTGGGGCTTTCTTTTAAACCAAAGCAGAATTTCGTAAAATCGGACAAAGTTTGGACCCAAAATTTTTTTTGACCACCCGTCGGCCCGACATGGGTTAACAAATTCCAAAACTGTTAATAGTGTCTACTCAATTCTCAAAGAGCATCACGTATACAAAATTTGAAGTCAATCGGTCAAACCGTTTTCATTTTAGAACAAAGAAGTTTAAATACTTGCACCACAGCCCCAACTTGGCGGTCCGTTAGAGCAAAATTTTTGGGCCACGATTTCTTTCCGTACCCAAAAACCCCTATATACAAATTTTCATGAAAATCGGCTGGGCAGTTTAGGAGTCTATTCGCTACATACAAACAAACAAACAAACAAACAAACAAACAAACAAACAAACAAACCCACAAACATTCCCTTTTATATATATAGATAATAATAATAATAATAATAATGTACAAAATCATATAAGTATTTAGTCAAGCGAATTAAATTTCACTAATTTATTCAATTACAGCAGTAAATTCTGTTCAAGCTAAAAATGTAAATTTTTTTTTTTTTAGAGAGGACTTTAAAAAATTTTAACAATGTTTTGAAAGCTGGCATTTTACAATTGCTTTAACAAAATTGATATTATTATATTACACTAGGGGGGTATTTAATGAGTTATTTCAAATATTTGCTGGATTGGATAAAAATATGCAATTTTCAGTGTAATACCCAATCTAATTTAATGAATGATTCTAACAAAACTTGCTTTAGAAATGTTTAACATGATTGTCCTAATAGATTTTTTTTAGTTAATCAATTTTTTGCAATGTACAGGTGTACAGGTTTTTAAAGAACGTCAAGGTCTTGTAAGGTCCTAAGACTTATTTCCATTTTTCTTTTTGTAAATGAAGCAATCACAAATGTAGCACTTAAATACATGTTATTAATTTGTTATAAAATTAAATTCAAGTCAGAACGTAGTGTTTTAAGACGCCTACCTTTAAAGTAGTAGTACATTTTTATTTTAGGATTCAAATCCCGATCAGATCATATCTAATAAAAATAAAATATCGTAAAATTGTATAATTATATCGTAAAATAAAATAAAATAATATAACAATATATATATAACTCTTGTGTTAGATAATAGACGGCGAGCAAAATTTACTATTTGTGTATTAATAATAATAGATGTACATCCCTGCCGAGTAATCAACTACGTAGTGAATATATAACGAGTAAAGTAACTGAAGTCTAGTCCAAATAACTTAGTGAATTCCCTAGTTTACACAGACACAATAATATTTTGAAGAAGACACCATAATATTTACTATATAAATTTAATGTGAAATACATTTAATAAATACAATTAATAATCTGAATAAAATATTTTATTTTATCTGAAATTTGATAATGAAACTATAACTAAATTGTAAATAAACAATAATAAAATACACGGTATGTTTCAGCGATGTACACGGTACTGATTTTAAGATTAGCATCTAATTTATTCATTTAAATACAAACGAAATTTTAGGTTAGAATGAAAAAATAAATTAAAAATAAATTAAATGAACTTATCAAAGATCTTTTAATGTTTTTAAAATTTTAAAAATTAAAAATTTAAGAAAACTACCAAAACAAACAAAATATAATATGCACATTATTTTGATAACTAAGTTTAATGAACTTCCGAACACTATTTAAAAAAAAAAAACAAACAAAATTTAACTTCAACCACAATTTCCGCTTATAGGATTTTGACATTTAAAAATTTAAAATTTAATTTTTTTTTTATCAATTGCGGTTCTTTGTTTTTTAATATTTCACATTTTCAGGTCAATTGGAACTATACAATTGACAGGTGTAATTATATTTTTTATTTTTTTTAATTTTAAATTAAATATAAAATAAAAAAAAGAACAAAACTTACATTAAAGATTTAAAAAAATTTTTTTCAGAATTTATTAAAAAACCTCATATAATTTTAAACTCTTAAAACCTAATGAACTGAACTAAACTGAAAAAATTATGTTTAAAAATTATTATAGCTTGAATTATTAATTTTTTATTAAAAAAAAAAAAAAAAACAAAAATCTAATATAGGAAAATATACAATCCAATATTGGAATTATGAAGCCATATAACAAATTTTGTTTTTTTTTTTACATTGCGCAAAAATTATTAGTACATACAGTTTTTATTTTCCATTCGTTTAGTTTCTTAAGAATAATATTTCTGCGTTTAATTCGATATACATTACTGACCTTAAACTTTAATTATTAAATATTTTACCGTATATAATTTTTGAGGAAAAAATGAGTACAAGAAAATTAAAAACCAAAGTTAAAGATAAGAGTGTTTGTGATTTTGTAATTATTAAATTTTCCAGTAGTTTTATATAGTGGTTTTCTATTTTTAACCGATTCTAAAGCTTACATTATGAAAACTTTTTTGTAAATATGGTGTAAACGATTAAGAATTCAATGAAATTGAACAATATAAATGTATTAAATTATTTTTAGTTAAAAATCCGATTAAACATATTAAAAAAAATAAAATTAAATCAAAACTAATGTTGCATAAGTAAAGAACACTAAAAATTATTAATTATACGCATTATGACGGTTGTTACAAAATTGGTCGGAACCTTTCATAGTTCATTAAACTTTTGGGTTCAAATTAATGGCATGTGAAATTATTATTATTTTTACTATTAATAATAAAAATTACTTTAATATATTTTAAAAGTACTTTAAAATATAAACAAATACAATATATAAACAAATAATTTAATTGAATAATATAACTCGCAGATATAGAAAAACGTATAGAATATAATTGTACCTATTGAAAGCTAAGTCATTTTACTTGCTATCAGGCCTCCTAATGTAAAATTTGTATATTAAATTCATTAAGAGCTACCTCGGTGATGTAGCGTGTAGGCATTTGGCGTTTTAAATGATGGGGTATTGATTCGATTCCGGTTTTTATCATGGAATGTATAACTGAAAACAAAAACCTGAAGAAAGTAATTTTTCTTTACAAAATCTCCATGGTGACAAAACATAGTTTAAATATAAAATATACATATAAAATAAACAAAATAAATAATATTACTTATAAATTAATATAGACAATATTGAAACTAAGATGCAAAACGGGTTGCAAGGCTTAGGTGTTTGAATAATATGTACGATATGCCTCATATAAAATAACCACAAATTCATTTAGATTAAAATGTCCAGTTCCTCTTGTATTCTATTAAGAGATTTTATATATCCAGTTCCTCTGGTATCCTAATTTTCCAAAATGTATCTATGGAAAAGACAGGCTAAATAGTCTGTGGAACAATTGGAACATTTTGTTATATATATAATATTGAGGGTTGTAAAAAGTTAAAATTTCGAACTCGAATATTAAGTTCCTTTATATAATGAGTAAAAGACAAGCAAATTGAGTGGACTCAAAATTTGAGATTAGTTATAAGTTGAGTTTGAAAAATGAGTCTACTTATTTACAACTCTGATAATATTATCATGAGTACATGAGATTATATGTATTTGTATACGATATTTAAATACCAGTAATTTATTTTAAAACAAATACACGAGCAGTTCTATATTACTCTTACAATGCGTTAAAAAACAATATTTTAAAATAAAGTTATACAAACTGAAAAAGTCAATATATGAAATATTATATTTGTCATGCTATTATACTGTTAATGAGTTCAAATATTTCAATCGTAAATAATTACATTTGTGGTATACTTAACATTATTCAACCGTATAAAGCTAAAGGAAGTAAAATAAACTAATCTTAAAAAATAATAAGCAAGCATGTAAAATATTATTTCAATAATATTGCACCACATTTATAGTTTTAGTTGAATTTTAAAACTATGCAAATTTTCAATTATACAATTTTATTTCACTTAACGTTAACACTTCATTTAACTTGAAAATAAACTTTTATTTTTCAAATAATAACAAAAAGTTAACTGCAAAACTAATTTACAAAATAAAAATTGCAAAATTTTAAAATCAATTTTTTGGCCCAATCAATTTGTGTAAAAGATTGTAAATTGAACCACAAAATACTAAAATACTAATTTACTTATACATAGTTTAAATAATTGATTAAAATTAGATAATTAAAAAAATAAAAAAAATCAAATAATAAAAAAAAAAAATAAATCGAAATATAAAATGAAATTGCAAAAATTATGCATTAATACATGAAATAATTATTTAAGTGGCGCCAATTTGATTAAAGAGATTTATTATTGTTTTATTAAGTAAAAAAAGTATTCAATGATAAGTATTACAAAACTTTTTAAATTATTAGTTATATTGGACTCAAAAAAACTTTTGTATAATCATCATATAATTTAAATGTATTTTTAATTAATATCATTACTAATATTATAAGTTATATTAAGTATAACCATTGAATCCACACTATAAATTACTTTTTAATATAAAGCACACAATTTTAAGGTGCTCCAATTTAATTATTAAATAAAACTTTAAGTATAACGAGTTTTTTTTTTTTTACTAATTTTATATCACAGATTTTTATATCAGAATTTAAAAATGCTTATGTAATTATTTTATTTTACACCTTTCGCAAATTCAACAAAATTCCAAAAAAAAATAAATAATTAATGATATATTTTTACACAGTAGTTACTATATATAGTTTGAGTATCCAAAAATAGAAAGGTTAATAACCATTAGATAATATTTTAATTAATATTAAAAATTAAATAATAATTTTTATTAAAGTGCTTTCATTTTTATTTTTGTAATTAATTTTTTCCAAATAAATTTTCAAGAAGAGTATATTGTGTTTTATTAGTTTTTTTTGGAAATGCCAATTTCAAACTTTTATACTTTTCTTTTGAAAAATGTATAGTAGTTAGTTATTCGACTTTTATTTGAAATTTTCGTAATTATCATCTTTTATTGTTATATAAAGAGTTAAAATTTATTTGAAAATAATATAATTATTAAGTAAACCTTTATAACATAAGAAGCGTGCTATTTAATTTTATGTGTGTTTTTTTAAACTAATAATCATCATTAAAATTTTCTTACTTAATCAAATCATATTTTATTTCATTTTTTTTTAATTATTTAATTATAAAAAAACTTTAATTTAAATTTTTAAAATTATTAAATTAATAAAAAAAAATTCATATTTTTGCGTGATATTTTGCTATATTCGGCACTAACTACAAAAATTCAACTAAATTGCAAAATAAATAATGATGCAAAAAAAAAGCATGTACTCATATAGATTTAATTAATATATTTATTAAAATAATGAAAAAAAACGCATAATTTTAAAAAAAAAGTCGCACGCAATTGTCTTGTTGCAATAAATTTAGAGTTTTTTTTTTGTGAGGGGTATTATGGAATTGAACTTTTTAATATTGTAAAAGTATCAAAAAAAATAATAGAAATTTACATTAAAGTACAATAAAAAATTAATAACTTGAATTCAGAAAACTGAAATTTGCTATAAACTTATAAATAATTATTTCTAAAATGATGGTTATGGTTCTACAAAGCAGCCATGCCTATTGTTTTTAAATTTTAACACAATAAAAATTCAATTAGAATTTTGAACATCTACAAGGATTTTAATTGGCGCAGCTATTATTAACAGGCAATAAACTAATACTTTATCAGATCAACGGTATATAATTTAAAACGGATTATTGTGTTTGGGAATAGTTATGTTTTTAGGTTTCAAACACCTAAATTGATTTAATATAAAGATTTTAATTGGCGCAGCTACTATTAACCGGCTATAAATCTATATTTAAACAAATTAAAGGTAAATAATTTAAAATGGATTATTGTGTTTTAGGAAAAATATGTTTTTAGGCTTCAAACACCGAAATTGGTATAATATAGATTTTAATTGGCGCAGCTACTATTAACCGGCTATAAATGTATATTTAAACAAATTAACGGTAAATAATTTAAAATGGATTATTGTGTTTGGGGAAAATTATGTTTGTATCCAAATTAATCAACCTGTACTAAATGTATGTCATCTTAAAGCACACTTTTATACTTATTTTATGGAGCCATATAACAATACAAATAATAAATATAGTATTAGATGCCAATGGGATGCCAAACGAGTCGCATCGCCCAGACGTATAGGGGCAGCATTATGCTATCCCCCATAAAAACAACAATATTCTATTACAATAATGGGATACTATTTAATAAATAATTTCATAAGCCTGAATTTTTATTAAAAGATATAATGGAAACTATAAGCCCTATTTTAAGGTTAAAGTATCTTAATTTAAAGGTTGAGATGTCTTGGGGTCGGGAAAATTATTACCGTGTTTATAGGACCAATAGTTTTGAAAATATATTGATATACATTAGCAATGATCACACAGTTAATTACGCGATTAAAATTTAATTAAATAAGTAAAATGTTCAAAATTTTATTAGAGTTTTTTAATGTTAAATACGACAATCAGAACTCATATTGTTATTCATCATTAAAACCATATTATCTTAATGCAAAATTTAACGTGACTGCTATAAATCAACTGATTAGCGAAATGATTAGTGAAATTTACAACTACAAGCACTGAAGAAGTCTGCATGTCACAAACGAAATACTTGTAATTCCACAAAAAAAAAAATTAGTAAAATTAAAACGAAATTGCTCAATTTTTTATTTACTTCTTATAATACTTTCAATTTTAACAAAAGAATTACAAAAATTTAACAAAATTAGCAATTCAAAGACCACACAATTCATTAATAATTACATTTAAACTGAATAAATTAAATTGATCAAAATATTTTTCCAATTCTTTTTGAGCTCTTTTGAATTCTTTTATAATCTGTCAAGTGTCTGTCAAATTATGACAATTAAACCAATAATTACTGTCACCGGAAATTCATATAAATTCGTTTATTTATAATTTATTTAAAATTTTTAAATTTGAAAAAAAATTCGCGAATTTTTAAAAAATCTAATTATCGTATCCTAAGGCAATTAATATTATTATTAATCCGGTATTCATTTTATATTTTTACCGGATGAACTCAAAATTTCGTGATTAAAACACTGTACGAGTACTTTAAAACTTTCT